>CM037598.1:15533790-16733790 GCA_021018995.1 Chloranthus sessilifolius | reverse complement strand
CGTTACGAGGGACCTCAATCACCTCCTCCATTTCTTCATCATCGACCGCGTCAACCTCGATGGTTGTTGAGGGAGTTTAATAATTTGACGGTGGGATAGTGCCTTTAGGTGTTTGAACGTGGGATAGTGCTTTTAGGTATTTAAACATGGGATACTGTTTGTTTTCAACGTGGGATGCTTTCAGTTATGTATTAGCGTATTTATAGGTTGTTTGTTTATCTATAAAATATAGAAAAAACTTTCCCTCTACTTTCTGTGTATCCTCTGTTTTTTGGTTTATTGTTTCTATCTGTGGTATCAAAGCTTGGTGAAATTGATGGCTTCCGAAAGTTTTGTACATCCAGCCATTCGATGCTTTGACGGTCACTATGACCATTGGAGAATGCTCATGGAGAACTTCTTGAGGTCCAAAGAATATTGGACGGTTATTGTTTCTGGAGTAACAAAACCAATAGAAGGTGTTGTGCTGATAGATGTGAAAAAGGCAGAGGTTGAAGGGTTGAAGTTAAAGGATCTTAAAGCAAAGAATTATCTCTTCCAAACTATTGATCACTCAATCTTGGAAATCATTCTTTGCAATGACACAATCAAGCATATTTAGGACTCCATGAAGAAGAAGTACCAAGGTACGACAAGGGCTAAGAGGCAGCAACTTCAAGCACTTCGTTCGGAGTTCGAAATACTTCGAATGAAGTTAGGAGAATGAGTTGCAGACTATTTTTCAAGAATGATGGCAATTGTTAACAAGATGCGGATCCATGGCGAGAAGACAGAGGATGTTTTTATTGTTGAGAAGATTCTTCGATCTTTGACACCAAAATTTAATTTTGTTGTCTGTGCTGTAAAAGAAGCTAATGATGTTGGTTTACTATCAATTGATGAATTACAAAGTTCTTTGTTGGTTCATGAGCAAAAAATTAATCAGCCGGAAAACGAAGTACAAACATTGAAGGCCTTATCAAAAAATCACTCTACACCCAGTAAAGCTGATAGAGGACGTGAAAGAAGCAGAGGTTGAGGTACAGGAGGCAGATACAATAATGATCGTGAGAACCAACAACAAAATCATCATCATCTAGAAAGTCAATTTCAAGGAAGAGGCAGAGGACGTGGGGCCACCACTCAACAACTCATAGTTCAAAGTCAACAAACAAGTCAAATGTTGAATGTTTCAGATGTCACAAGTATGACCATTACAAATCAGAATGTCAAATTGATTTGAATAAATAAAGTGGAGATCAAACTAACTTTGTAGAAAATGAAGACGAGGCGTCTCTTTTGATGGTGTATCACGTGAAGGAAGAAACTCAACAAAACATGTGGTATTTAGACACTGGCTGTAGCAACCACATGTATGGAGAGAAGGAGACATTTTCTGACTTGGATGAATCATTTCATAGCTCTGTTAAGTTTGGTGACAACTCCACAATTTCAGTTATGGGGAAAGGAAAGGTAACAATCCAAACTAAAGGAAATTCAACCCACACTATCGCTAATGTTTTCTATGTGCCAAATTTAAAAACCAACTTTCTTAGTGTGGGTTAGTTACAAGAAAATGGATACGAGATTTTTATCAAAGATGGAGTATGTCAGATTCAAGACGCAAAGTTGGGCTTAATTGCTCAAGCTAACGTGACGGTGAATTGTATGTTCCACTTTATCTCCACAACACCACTCATTCATGCCTCTCAGCAATATTAAAAGATGAGGCATGGCTATGGCACTTTCGCTATGGGCATCTAAATTTTGGCGGATTAAAAACACTACAACAAAAGAACATGGTGATGGGGCTTTCTCAAATTACAACTTCTTCTCAAGTTTGTGAAGAATGTATTGTTACCAAACAACACTGTAATCAATTTTTACAAGGAAAATCTTGGAGAGTGAAGAAAGCATTGGTGCTTGTTCATTCCGATATTTGTGGGCCAATATCACCACATTCTAATGGAGGTAAAAGATATATAATTACCTTCATTGATGATTATAGCTGAAAGATATGGGTTTGCTTTTTACAGGAAAAATCTGAAGCCTTTGTAGCTATTAAAAGCTATAAAGCACTTGTTGAAAAAGAAGTTGGCAACCCAATAAAAGTTCTTCACACGGATCACGGTGGAGAATATAACTCACATGAATTTGCAATTTTTTTGTGAGAACCATGGAATCAAGAGACAACTTACAGCAGCTTATACACTCCCAACATAATGGTGTATGCGAGAGGAAGAATCGCACTATTATGAATATGGTGCGAAGCCTTTTGACAAGTGGCATTCCAAAAAGTTTATGGCCTGAAACAGTAATTGGAGCATTCATATATTGAACAAACGTGCTACTTACTGTTCAAAATATGACATCGGAGGAAGCATGGAGCTTAAGGAAACCTGCTGTAGATCATTTTCGGATTTTTGGGTTGGCCTATGCCCATATACCAGATGAGAAGAGAAGGAAGCTAGATAACAAGGGAGAAAAATGCATTTTTCTTGGTGTTAGTGATAAGTAAAAAACTTATACACTATACAATCTTAGCACCACGAAAATTGTCATTAGCCGTGATGTGGTGTTTGATGAAAAAGGCACCTGGTCAAGTAATCAAAATAGTGGTAAAGAAAATATTCCAGCAGATTTCGATGATGATGAAAAAGGGCAACAACCTATGGAGAATGAGCAAGAAGAGGAAGTCACTCAAAACGCTCCAACTGATCAAAGCCCACCTACAATTGAATCATAAAGGCCTCAACGAGTTCGAAGAAGATCAGCATGGATGACTAATTATGAGGTAACTGGATTTGACCAAGGTGATAACCCACTTACACATTTTGCTCTATTTTCAGATTGCGATCCTACCATTTTTGAAGTGATTGTCAAAGAACCAAAATGGAGAAAGGCTATGGATGTTGAAATTACAACCATTGAAAAAAAATGATACATGGGAGCTATGCGATCTTCCAAATGGCAAAAGACAATTGGTGTAAAGTGGGTTTACAAGACAAAGCTAAAGGAGAATAGAGAGGTTGACAAGCACATGGCGCGCTTGGTAGCTAAGGGCTACAAGTAGGAGTTTGGTATTGATTATAAAGAAGTCTTTGCTCCGGTTGCAAGGCATGATACAATCAGATTGGTGAATGCTATAGTAGCTCAAAACTCATGGTCTATCTTCTAGTTGGAAGTGAAATCAACATTCCTCCATGGAGATTTGAAAGAAGAGGTATTTATCGATACCTCCTGGTTATGTAAAACTAGGCAATGAACATAAAGTGTATAAGTTAAAGAAAGCTCTATACGGATTAAAACAAGCTCCATGGGTTTGTTATAATCGTCTAGAAACTTATTTTTTGAAGAAGGATTTCAAAAATGTCCTTATGAACATACACTTTTTATAAAGATTGAAGATGGAGGAAAAATACTCATTGTTTGCTTATATGTAGATGATTTAATCGACATTGGAAATAATACAACCCTGTTTGGTAGTTTTAAGAAATCTATGATGGCTGAATTTCAGATGTTTGATCTTGGCATGATTCATTATTTTTTTGGCATTGAAGTGGTGCAGCCTTCTATTGGAATTTTTATTTCTCAAAAGAAGTATTTGCGAGAAATCTTGGACAGATGAAGAATTATAATCCTGTAAATACTCCATCTAAGTTTGGTATGAAGCTAAACAAAGATAATAGAGGAAGAAGGTTGACAACACTCTTTACAAACAAATAGTGGAGAGTTTAATGTATTTGACGGCAACAAGAACTGATATAATGCATGTTGTAAGTGTGATTAGCAGGTACATGAAATATCCTACAGAGACTCATCTCTTGGCTGCAAAAAGAATTTTTCGGTATTTGCAAGGCACTAAGGAGTTTGGGTTGTTCTACAAGAATGGAGAAAAGTCAAATCTGTTTGGCTTTACAGATAGTAATTATGTAGGAGATTCGGATGATTGAAAAAGTGCATCTGGCTATGTTTTCATGATGGGTACAAGAGCTGTTTCATGGTCATCAAAGAAGCAACCTATTGTCACATTGTCATCCACTGAAGCTGAATTTGTTGTTGCAACAGCTAGTGCTTGTCAAGCTATTTGGCTAAAGAAAATCCTTAAAGAGCTGCATTTTAAGGAGGATGGACCTACTCAGATTTATTGTGACAACAGTTCAACAATAAAGCTTTCCAGAAACCCAATTTTACATGGTCGAAGCAAACATATAGATGTGAAGTATCATTTCTTGAGGGATTTCACGAATGTTGGAGTCATTAATCTTATTTACTACAGAAGTGAAGACCAGATTATTGATATTCTAACCAAACCTCTCAAGTTTCCTGCATTTCAAAAGCTCAGGAAGCTACTTGGCGTTTGTGCTTCAAATGTTTCAGCTTAGAAAACTACTTGTTGTTTGTACTTCAAACGTTTCAATTTAAGGTATAGAGCTTCAAAATTTAACTCTTATTAAACTGGATGTTGGATGTTATGTTTGGAACATCAGTTTAAGGGAGGGATTGTTGAGGGAGTTTAATAATTTGAAGGTGGGATAGTGCCCTTGGGTGTTTGAATGTGGGATGCTTTCATTTATGTATTAGCCTATTTAAAGGCTAATCGTTTATCACTAAAATATAGAAAAAAATTTCCCTCTGCTTTCTCTCTATCCTCTGTTTTTCTGGTTTATTGTTTCTATCAACGGCGACACCCGATAACAACCTAGAGAACCCACCTTGATCCACACAAGTCTAGGTATGTCCACCCAGGAATCACCAGTAACCCTGAACCTGACATACTCGATAGCTCCGAATGCCAAAGTGTTTGGATCAATCTCAGCTAAGCCTCCCCACAGCTTGCCGATTTCCCCAAATACATTTTCGGTCCATAGGTGAAACGGTAGACCTCTAGCTCTCAACAACCACGCACCACTGCCAAACGCACAATCGTCGACAACTTCCATTTCAATTGTGTGAGGCATCAAATCAATGGAAATTCCTCTGCAATGCCAAACACCTCTGGATTCCTTAAGAATCCTAATTTTTTCTTCCACCCTACCGAATTCAACCCCAACGCCTCTACACTTTTTCACTATCAGATTGGTTGTTCCCCAGTTCGCTCTAGCCCATTGGAGCATAACTCCCAACTCTGGTAGTGATGATACATAAATCAGCTAGCCACGAAGCCCACCCTTCTACCCTTCCTTCTTCAATTAGTATACGAATCCTTGGGTCGGCAGCTGCTAGAATCAAGGTCCTTAGTCTTCCCCGAGATGCCATCCTTGAATCTTTTGCCCCAGATAGACCATCCATTTGGCTTGGTCTCTCAATAGCGCAATGAAGGGTTTGCAGGTGCCTTCCAGAGCATACCTCAACTCCTGTGAGCCTTGCATCCAAGTTTAAAATACCCATTACTCAAAAGAAAAATTCCAAAAACCACAATGGGTCTCCAATCGCCATCTCGATGTGCCTCATGCGTTCGGTTATCCTCCAACTTCCTCGCTCGCTCTTGCCTTTTATCACTCTTGAATTTCTTTCTCAGATGATTCCAAGGTAACCAGCTCAGCCTCTTGCCACCCATATTACACATCTCAACCAGCCTCTCTTTTCTTTCGGCTCAACTCTTTCTACATCGTTTGGTGTTTACATGTCGATCAGGAGCATTATTACCTGACCGTATTAAACACCAAAATGGAATGGAATGGTGTTTATAAATGATCTAACACCATCAATGATTCAAGTGTATGAGACATAAAAATATAGTTTTATGGAGATTTAAACCATCTTATTTTTAGTTTTAATGCTTGAGATTAAAGTTTATCAATCGGTTAGCTCACATTTACTTATAAGCATGTTTCTTTGGTCTGAAACATGTTTCAATGATGGATTGCCACTTAGACAATTTAGATTAATAAAAAATGTGCAACATACGTGTAATAATAAATTTTACTTCAATAATGTAAGATAAAAAAGTTTAATTTTAATGGTGTAAAATTATTTAAATACCATTTTGGTGTTTAAATGCCAGTATTGAGCCATTAGTGCTAAAAATTTAGGAAAATTTCCCAAATCGACCGTCAGAGACTATATTTTCACCTTTCACCAAACCGACCAACTCTAAGCCGGGCCAGTTGCAGGTAGCACAAAAAGTCAAAAATACCCCTTCTTACACTTTTTTTCGTTCTACATAGTTTAAAGTTTTAAATATTTCCACTTTTTTATATTTACACGATGTGAAACAAAATCTATGCCGTCTGATTTGAAGGCCACAATATAAAATCGATGGTGCCAAAGATTGACACGACAAAAAGGCGATATCGCCACTTAAAAAATAAAATAAAATTTAAACAATCGATGGCGACTCTTTAAATAGTCAGTACCAACTGATTAAAGAGGCGATGACGACTCTTTAAACAATCGCCATCGACTGTTTAGACAGTTGATCCCGATTGTTTAGATAGTCGCCATTAACTATTTTTTTTTTTTTTAATTCTTTTTTTTAAACAGTCGATGACGACTGTCTAAAAACAGTCGATATCGACAGTTTAAAATAGTCGGCATTGACTATTTAAATTTTTTCTTTTTTTTAAGAGGCGATATTGCCTTTTATTTCGTGTCTATCTTTGGCACTTTTGATTTTATATTGTAGCCTTCAAATCAAACGACATAAATCCCATTTCACATCGCGTAAATATAAAAAAGTGCAAATATTTAAAATTTTAAACTATGTCGAACAAAAAAAAGTGCACGAAGGGATATTTCTGACTTTTTGCGCTAGCTGGAATTGGTTCGGCTCGGAGCTAGTCGGCTTGGTTAAAAGTGGAAAATATAGGGTCTCTGGCAGAAAAGGTGTATGTGACTGGGTTGATCCAATAAATTTCCCTAAAATTTAGCTATTTCGACATCTATTTGCAATTGATGTGTTTCTTTCTTGTATTGTGAAGAATCAACAGTAAAAAAATGTAAGGATGTGTGCATTAGTTACGTACTGAGTACCAGTTATGGTACATTTAGTACATCAGAGAGATGAGATTCAAACCTAAGATTGAGTAGGGCAGGTTATAATTATAAAAGAACTAAATAATAAATGAATTTAACATTAATGAGTATCAAAAGTGGACATTTACGGATGTCTAGGCAGCTTTAGAGAAAGTTGTCTTAAAAATAGGGAAATGTTTCTAATCGATCCTATCAGATACACTTTTTTTGTTAGAGACCCTATATTTTTACCTTTATCCAAACCAACCAGCTCCAAGCCAAGCCAAGCTTGCCTTTATGAAGTGCCAAAAGTACCCCCAATGTAATAAATAGTTGTCAAACGTGCAAATCATTAGGGTTTTACTTTTGACCTTTTACTTTTCATTTGAAGTCGGTGGAAGGCGAGTCGTTTGAAAGTCGGCGACGCTCGCTTTTTCAATCTTCAAGCTACAAAATCTGTAAGTTAGAAATTAAATTATCTTTCATTGCTGTAAAAAAATTTCTTCTTCATTCAACGGTCTTTATTTTGAATTAATTTTCCTTTCGATACTAAAATAATAGAGCGATATCGACTGTGAACACAATCGATAACAATTGTGTTAACAGTCGGTCTCGATTGTTATCTTAGCCTGATTATAATATATTTTTCAATTTTATAATAGTCCATTTATAGAAGTCGTCAAGATGGTTGTACAGCGAGCTATTGCCAAATGTTCACCTACTGGCATTTCGAACCTCTACGAGGACGCTAGCCCGGAGCGAAAGGAGTTGCTGAGAGCATCTATTTTCGGTGGAATATTTCAAATGCCAAAGGGTGTGGGTTTTGTTAGAGATGCTGCCGATGTGAAGTTGAGATTTTGGGTTGAGAAGAACCACTTCCGAATCGGGAAGAGAGATGTCTATTTTTGGAAGATGGACATTGCCTTAATACTGGGCCTTACCGTGGTTGAACCCCAACAGTATACTCCTTCCATTAAACCACCGAAAAGAAAAACCATTCGATACAAATATTTTTGTGAATTGTCGACCTAAAAAATTATTCAGTCTCATATAGAAAATGGATTGAGGCTAGTTCGTAAAGTTGGCTCTTCTATTTGTGGTGTGTATATTTCTTTTTCCCGAGTCCCGCCATCAACTATCGGAAGACCACGTTGAACTCGTCAATGCCGTCGAGAACTTCAACAAACTCCGTGAGGTCTTTATGTGTTCCATGACTTACTGGAGTATATAGAGAAGGGCATGACAAATAGAAAGACTGCTGAAAAGGATAAAACCCTTAACTCGTATAATATTTATGACTATATTTGTGTACTTCAATAGTGGGCCTATGAGATGCTGCCTGAAATCTCACCTAAAAGAACGCCCTTGAAGAAACCTTACCAACGATTGTTGAAATGATAGAGAAGGCACAAACGAGAACAAAAGGCTACCCTCTTGGGAAGATGTTGAACATCAAGGTATAATGTGTATTTAAAACTTCAAATGTCTAAAGGTAAGGATTGTAAAGAGTACAATGGAAGATATCAACTTCTTAAACACTCAATATCGACTTCATTTGCAGTTGATATCGACTGCTTAATGAGTCGATATCAACTTTATTTACAGTCGGTATCGACTACTTAAAGAGTCGATATCGATTTCATAAATAGTCGGTATCGACTGCCTAAACAATCGTTACCGACTGTGTTAGTAGTCGATATCGACGGTTAATGAAGTCGATATCAACTCTTTAAGCAGTCGATACCTACTGTAAATGAAGTAGATATTTTGCATTAATTATTAGTTCAATTTTCTATATTCGATTTATTATATTGATATGTTAGGTGTTTCCTTTGTCGTAACAGGTTTACGCTCCCCTCGATCCGATTTCCTTCAAGTGAGAGATACCTGTCATAATGGAATATCAGCGGGGTTGAAAGGCTGTTGAGAGAAGAGGAAAGAGGTTGATGAAGAGGTCAAGAAAATTGTGGAAGTTGATTTACGACCCAAGAAGAAAAGAAATTACATGCCGGCTGAAGAAGTTGATGAGTAAGAATTTGAGGATCAAACCTCGTCGTCAGAAGAGGTCCCGTCCAATTAGAGCGGCTGAGAACAAGGGACGCCACAAAAATGAGCGGCAGTGCACCAACCTCCTCTAATGAAGTGTTGTTGAGGAGGATTGACGGTATGACATTCGAGAACTTGAAACTCAACCAGAAAGTGAGCCATTTGTAGTAGTTAGTGAAGTAGTTGGTGGAAGAGAATGAGCTCCTCCGGACACGATGCACCTCCTTGGATGACCAACTCACTTCAAGGGATGTGGAGATGCAAACGATTAATTACTCCAACAAGTTGATCTGAAAGGACCAAGGGATCATAAAAAAACTCCTTCAAACGATCTTGGAGGTGACACCTAAGGTATGAGTTATAATGTATTTTGTAAAGTTTGCTATGAGTCGATACCCATTGTGTTTAGCCGATTGTGTTTAGAGTCGATAACGATCGTGTACTGAGGCGATATCGACTGTACAAGTGTATGTAATTACGATTTTCTAATTAAATTTGTTTTAATGTTCAGGATGGTACTATTTCGAAGTTGTTATCGAATGTTCCTCTCACGGCCGATCAAGGACCCGCCATTAAGGGACCAACAGATATGGGACCACCTCCTTCCATGCAAGAGGAGGTGGCAACTGCTGACAACCAACCCGAGTCTCAAGCCGAAAAGGGTTCGACTGGTGATGAGTAATCCAAGCAACCATTGGACGCTCGCTTGAGGCCTAGGAATAAAACAAAACAAATTGTCGTGAAACCTAGGACTAGACGAAAGAAGCCGAAGAAAAAACTTGGAACAAAGATGATGGCCTCTTCTACGGTTGAGCTGACTGTTGAGCAGAGGTACATGAATGCCCTCAGGAAAGCTTCTGTTGAGGAAGACGAGTAAGTTTTTAATTTTTCCTTGATAGTAGTTAGTAGTTAATTTCGTTTTAAATTTCAACATTGGTCGTTATTTATGCAGCACCTACGTAAGCACAGTCGGTGATTATACACTCCGAGTGCAGTCTTTCAGATGCTTGGAAGGCAGAAAATACCTAGACAATATTGTAAGTAAAAGAATTTGCTCTTATTGTTTCAGTGATATTATTATTTTTTCATGTTTAATTTCTCTCAGTAATGATTGTCTAAATAGCCGTATCGATTGTCTCAACAATTGATAACGATTGTCTAAACAGTCGATATCGATTGTCTCAACAGTTGATACCGATTGTATAAACAGTCGATAACGATTGTATTAACAGTCTATAACGATTCGCTAAAGAGTCGATAACTCTAATTTTCTTCTTTCAGATATTGAGAGCCTACCTGAGACTTTTGAAAGTCGTTGATGACATTGCTCATCCTGAGCTAAAGGATACATGCTTCCTTATGGGCCCCACCGTTTTGACTTATATGGGTTTAGACTATAATGATTTCAAGCATTTTATTATTTATAAAAACCTCAATGAGGAAGTATTGCAGACACAAATCATACAATGGTCTGCCCATAAGGATGAAGAGAATCAAGGTAAGAAGGTACTTCAGAACTTTTTTTTTTAATCGGTTGCTGGATCTCTGGGCTCACCAATATTTCACGGTACATTATGATAGCTACTAAGAGTTTTTATAATTTCTAAATTATATCCTCTAACATTATATTATTCATTTCAGATATTTGTCTCAATTCATTGCCACCATCCATTACATTGGGCGTTTGTGATTGTTAAGGTTGTCGAACGATCAACAATGATCGTTGACCCTATTTTGAATAAGCCCTCTAGGGAGAAGTATTCAGACCAATTGAATGTCCTGATAAGAATCTATAATACGAATTGTCCACACTTATAAATTACAAATTTTTATTGTTTGCTTATCTTATTTGATTTTTTGAAACAGACCCATTACCTTCCTGCACTTTTATATTTATACGGAGACTCCACTGCATTGAGAACTGAGACCTATCCTTGGTCAAGTTTTGACTATCGGATCAAATTCGTTTTCCAACAGACTAATGGGTGGAACTGTGGGGTGTTTATGTTGAAGTATGTGGAATACTTCATGACAGGGAAGACATTCAACTTCACCCAAGAAAAAATGAGTCAGATCAGGGCAGAAATTAGCTAGATTCTTGCTAAATTCACCGTTGATGGAGAAGCCGATGAAGAAGCTAATGAAGAACCTACTAAAGATGCACTACCCTAGTAGTTTTTTTTCAGATGTAAATTAAATTATATTTAGGTGTACTTTCTGGGATGAACATTCATGAAAATATGACATTATAAATTTATAATAATATATATGTGAGTACATTCGAAAGCTGAAAATTTGTAATTTCAAGTATGTACAAATATATATATGTACAAATATATCGGATGAACATTCGAAACTGAAACAATAATATATATCTGACTATTGCATATTAGATTGGTTTTGGATATGTGATCGACCGTATAGACAATCTATATCGACTGTCAAAGCAGTGGATATCGATTTCTTGTACAGTTGTCAACGACCGTGTATGGAATCGATGACGACTATCTATACAAATATTATTATGTTGTACAATCGATAATTAATCGCCTATACAGTTGTCAATGACTGCTTTTACAACTCTCTATATATAGTCGTTCTTTAAATTGTTGCAGAGCTATTGCTGGAAGTTATGAGAAAATGATGAAAGTTCTACTAAAATGTATTTTACATTTTTGATGGAAATTCATCGTATACATTACATCCAAATTTATAACTATTAAGAATCGAATTTGCGGCTAAACTTCGCCTTGTAGTACGATCTAGCCGACTTCTTTACTATTTCTGGATGCGATCTATCTCCATTCATTATGCGTGAATTGCAATCCTATCATCCATTGGTAGATGACTTGTGTCAAATCTATATCAATGTGCCCAATTTTCGAAGGATGATTATGTATCGGAGATTCCTTCTTCATTCTTGACATTAAAAATAGTTACGAAGGTGATTATATAATAAAGAAAAATTTCATATAATAATCAAATCTGTACCTAGTGGTAGTGAAATTAGTCTGATGATTTTTCCGTCCACAAGTTCGAAAGTTTCAGTGCATAAATATCTTTTTGCCCTCACGGTGGTGCAAGCCCACAATTATCATTTGGGTTGCGTTTCGGGACGCGACGTAACTTTAAAATGAAAAATACAAACCAATCTCTATCAGTAAGCATATTGGAGAAAAAAATCTTATTTATTAATATATAGAAAAATATAAAAAATCTCATTTGTTAATAGATAAAAAAATGCAAGTTACCAAACTCATAAATAAAAAATGCAAGTTAGCAAACTCATAGATACAAAAGTTTGAATAGAACGCTAGGATTAGAGAGCGATTTACTATATAAAGGAGGCACGCACTGTATCAACCCATCGGTCTCATTGACGTGCAACTCCTGCGATTGTGACTATACTCACTACACATGCCACACTGTAGGGCTTTAACTTCATCCTTAGACCGTATCCTTCTCTTCCTTAGACGATCGGTTTGTTTTCAGAAATTATATGGCGGTCTCACTTTCATTTTTTCTTGTAGTTGCTCAACTTGGATTAGCCAATGAGTTTTATCGAGTGTGGAGACCCATTGTTGGTCGTATGTTTATCTAAAGCAAGCGGTGAAAAATTATTTCTCACAGAAGTTATGGTAATCGTAACTTCTCTGATTGATGGCCGCTATGATATGCGAGCAAGGCAAGTCATGAATATGCCAACGGCGGTAAGTACATGTCTTGTGTTTCAAGTCGACATGATGAATGACATTCCCGAAATTGACTTGAAATTGATCGCGCTCGTATGGTTGAGCTCTCTTTCTACCAGCCCATTGCAGTACCTTCTTCATGTGCTCATCTACTTTCGGGCAGTGGAGAGTGCTCCATTTCTCAGATATCTATCGGCGCTTTTAAAAATGATCGACGACTTTCTCTCTAGTAGTTCTGATTAAGTCGATAATTGATCTCTCTCGAGCTATCTTCAGTACACTGTTCAAGCTTTCAATATTATTCATAGAAAGGGAATCATACTATCTTTCTTTGAAATGTGTGCATACCCAATGCTTTGAGTCTATTTTTAAAATATACTCTACGGCCTAAGGATCAGCAGCATTTTTTTTATTTTATTGATAAAATGATCAAATCTCTTTACTGAATATACACATGCAGCGCTCCATCATAGACCAACCACCCGATTCTTTGGGTACTTGTGTACCAAATTTTGTGTCATATGCTCGATGCAATAGTTGTGGTATGTATTAGGGAAGATTAGTTTCACCGCCTTTATTAAATCCTTTGATCTGTCCGTGATAATAACAAAATCTTCGCTAAACTCACCGATCACAAACACACCTACCCGTTCAAGAAACCACATCCACGTATCCTTTCTTCTAACTCAATGACGGCAAATGCTAACGATAATATATGGCCATTGCTGTCTTGCACTGAGGCGATAAGTAGGATCCCTTCGAAACGTCTTCATAGGTGTGTACCATCTAAAAGAAATATGCGACGAAGTGTATTACAATAGCTTCCAATACATGAGTCAAAACTCTAAAAAAATCTTTGGAATTTATCATCAAGTGTAAGTTGATAGGATGTTTGTACATTAGGATCTACTCTCTCCATCTCGTCCACGTAGGCTGGTAGATCCACAAATTGCCCTTCCCAATTGCCTCTAATATCATTCAGGGCGAGTTCTTTCTCCCTCCAAACATTAGAATATGCGATTTGCACATTATAAGGTTTTATAATGTCAAACATTATCGACGCAGGTGTGTAGTCGAATCATTTCATAAGTTTCTCTCGTACATAGTTGGCTACGAATGAGACGTTTAATAGTACTCGCACATGCGGCCCCGCATGTGTGAGTACTATTGAACATCTTGATTTTGAACGAGTCGAGCCCAGTAAATTTAGACGCATGTATTCACCAAGAACAATAGGGTTCGTAGCATCCAGCTGTCACTCGAAGACTAGCAGTTTTCAAGGGTCGGATTTGAAAGTTTTTCTCCACCGCATATTCTTTCAATGCTCTTTAGAATGTTTGTTTATCTCTAAAGATCTCTCCAACTTTAAATATCCAATTCCGGTATTCGGTTTCTACCTTTTGATCGGAAGACTCGTCCGATGTCTCTGACACTTCGTAAGCTCCATCTACTAGGGGATTATCAATGCCTCTCACAAAATTTTTCGGATCCTCTTTTATAAATCCATCTGATTTGCCATTATAATCTTCGACGTTCTTTTCACTAGCGGTGTTCTGAGGTGGTTGACTAGATCCTTCTTCACCGAAGGAGTTTTGATGTGATTGACTAGACCTTTCACCGAACGGATTCTGACATGGTTGACTAGGCCCTTCATCGAAGGGGTGCTCATGTGTATGGACATGGGGTTAAGCTCATTCGGTAATTCCCATCGATGACATGATAGAACATAATTCATAAATCAGTCAAGTTGTGAATCCACCGGGAAAAATATGACGAAAATCGTCTTCATGCCCCACTCTTAGAGACATGTGGTCTAACTCTTGACGACAATGTTGTGACCCATGCATATGTTGTAGTGGGTCATCATATGATTTAACTGGAGCATCGTTTAAATCAATAGTTACTTTCCTGACCAACATGTTCGCCGTAAAATTGTCATCATCGCCTAACAGAACGGTATCATATATAGGTTCATCCTCCTCAAACTTACATGGCTGAAAGGAATGGTTATTCACAAAATCAGTCCCGCCAAGAGGTACTTGTTCATCTTCGACTCGGAAGGAGGACGGTTATTTAATGATGAATACCTTTATAACATCCAATCCTATTTTATAAAACGAAAATAGGGTGACCAAATCATTCGAGTCCAAAACGTCGGCAAGCACAGGAATATAAAGAACTTTATGGAAACTGTTTCATCTGCCTTCGCAAAACTAACAACGGGCATTCACCTTATAAATCGTTCATAAGAAATACCTGTCGAAATGGTAATAACCCTATACCGACCACCTTCATACAAGCCATCATTGTTTATAAGAAGGTCATTATAGTGACAGAGAAGAGAAATTTCCACTTCAGACATTACCTGTTTAAGAAGGAGAAGGAAAGGGTTATAAGACTGATGAAACAAAGGAGGAATGACAAATTGTTAGCATAACGACTGTATACACATTCGATATCGACTGTTTATATAACCGTTATCAATTGTTTAATAAACAATCGATAACGATTGTATAAACAGTCGATATCGATTGTGTATACAGTCGTTATCGACTGTATCAAAATACTTACCTAGTAAAATAAATTTCTCAAAATAAAATTATATTTTTTATACTAGTCCATTATGAGACCCTAATAAACTTAAAATGAGGTTTACATTGGATGATCTGAACATACCTCGCGTCACAATGGCAAATTGAAGGATCTTCAACTCTCAATGGCAAAATGCAGGGGCTTCTTCTCCCAACCCTCTGTTTTCTTCTTTCAAATAGTAGATCTAACTTAGGCAGAAGACGTCATCGCCTTCGCCACTTCTAACTTTTTACTAACTCTAGCAGATTAAAATGAGGATGAAGGGGATGCATTCGTGGGTTAAAGAAAGTCATAGAAGGATGTAATTTGGACTTTTTATTCTCCTTAGGGTCGACTCGACTTCGAGTTGGTCGGTTTGGGTAAAGGTGAAAATATAGGGTCTCTGGCGGGAAAGGTGTATCTGACAGGGTCGATCAGGTAAATTGCCCTTAAAAATATGTAGGTTGGGAGATTTGGTCTTATGAATTAATTATGAGTACTTTAAATTCACCTACTGAATCTTTGAGTTCACCTATGCTGAAATCCATTGATTGCTTTGAATCAGACTATGGAGATTGTTTTTCATCCCAGTCTTTCACATGATGGATCTTCAGATTATGGGCGTACCATTAGATGAACAATTTTTTATTCATATGGCACACACCCTAAAAAGGTAACCTTACAATCAGGTTTGAACATGATGAGTTCCATATAATGTTAAGGTCATTTTTTTTTTAGATGTGTGCCACATGAAATAAAAAATTGATCGTCAGATGATATGCCCATAATTTCAAGATGATCTCCATCGTCTAGTGCAGGCAATGGGATTTCAGCATAGGTGACCGTAAAGATTTGATGGATGAATTTAAAGGTAACGAGGGTCTCGGAAAGAATAACAAGGATGCCCTAATAGGTAGAGTAAGCTATCCTATTTGAATTTAGGATACCCTAATAGGTAGAATAACCTATCCTATTTAAATTTAGGATACCCTAGTAGGCAGAATAACGTACTCTATTTAAATTTAGGATACCCATTCAATCTCTAACAATGACGCCTTTGTTTTCTTTGGCTATTCACTAAACAATTGATTTGGGCATGCGCATCTATGGCAGACTTGGACTTTTGTAGGTTTCATTAATCATCATCTTTGATAAAAGGAAGCCATTTCTTTTATATTTTGAAAAGCTCTGAAAAATTACTAGTATATATATATATATATATATAGGAGCCGATTTAGTCCTTCATGGGAGGACCGCCACCGTCCTCCAAGGTCAACGTGGAGGTACATGTGGTATCCAAAATGCTGCTTGGGTACCACGTGGAGTACAGGTGGACAGTTTAGAACAATATTAAAAGGTTCATCATATGGCGTGAGATGCAGTGGAGCACCGAACTCTGTGTGTATACTCCACACAATACCCCAACCCACTTCACATAGAAAGAAAAGTTTTTGAATAAGATTCGGCCACTTTAGTTGGCACCGAATCACCCAAAATTTGTTGCCTTAGGTAACTTAAAATTTTTACTTTTTATATAATTCCATTGATTTGGGAAAGGTGCCAACTAAATTCAAGGCCACTTCAGCCCATACTTGCTTCACAAATAAATTAGAAATATTTTGAATTCTTACCTTTTAAAAAAAAATCAACACTTCCTATTAGGTTTCCCCTCTTTCTATTCCTCTCTCTACCTCTCCTAAATACTCACGTAAGTCTAGAGAGATGTAATATTTTCTTTCTTTCTCTCTCTCCCTTTCTCTTCTAAATTCTCAGCCACCCTATCTCCTTCATCTACACGCTGCCCAAGCAGGCGGCCCCTTACTTCCTAGACTCGATCTATGACGATATCGTGGTTCACCTTTGTGACCCCACCATCTCCAAGCACACCTTGTAGTGCCGAATCAAGCGGGTAGTTGATGTACAAGAGGCGGAGAAACAAAGCCGTCAACCGCTTCAAAATCGATGCTCTGACCATCGATCCACACCAACCTGAACTCATGTGCACGGTCCAATAAGTGGGTGCCCCTCGATTGATCTTAAAATATTCACTTAATTTTGAAAATAATATATATATATATATACACACACACACACACATGTATAGGCGTGTATTATGAATACACCAAATCAAACCCCCTTCTTCTTCTTTCTCCAATATTCTGCACGTTCTCAGTAACATAAACCTGCCAAAATAAAAAAATATATATAGGAATATGATCTCTACATGTATTGTGTTATAATATACATATATTTATATTGATATAGTATGACAAGTGTGCATTTGGCACACAAGGGAACTTCCATCTGTAGCTCGTTTTTCTCCTCTATTTGAAGTTCCTATTACAGAAAATCTAGAGAGAGGAGGGTTTCGAGAGAGAGAATAGAGACCTAACCTACCAGCCTTTCCTTCTCCTTTGGGTTCACCTGCAAAACAAAAATTATAAGTATATATATAGCTTGTTTGTAGAGACGAGTGTTTAGAGAGAGAGAGAACAGAGAACAGAGAGTAGGACAGACCCAACCTCACAACCTTCTTATCTACCAATTCACTACAAAACAAAAATATATAAATATATATACATATGTATTTGTTGATGAAAAGAGTTAACTGAACTAGTAGAGGTATAAAACTTTAAATACTCGATTCTGTGTCTCTAAATTTCTGATTATTCGGTAATTATACTATGGATGATCGGTTGGATTTGGTGAGTCTGAATGGTTAAAAATTATGCTGTTTGATCTAGAGTAGTTTGAAGATTTTGCTTCTTGATCTGAAAATTGGCAGTTGATTCCAACACTACCTGTGGAACCAATTTCTGAGATCGTGAATAAGCGAATATAAATTAGAGAAAGTGATGAGAGGAGACCCAACTGAAAACGTAGAGAGAGAGAGAGAGAGTGATGAGAGAAGACCCAAGCTCTCAAGAGCCCCCCGGTTGGTTATATATATATATATATATATATATATATATATATATATATATATACACACACATATGTATATGTATGTACACATATATCTATACATACATGTATATATAAATATATACAATTTCTCTGGGTTGGTATAAATTGAATTACCGAGGATCGGCCCGACCAAGCACCGTTAGTGCCGGTGGTAACTCACCTGTACCAACCACTATAGTTGGAAGCATTGGCGTACATGTACGACAACTGATGGGGTGCACCCATAGTTGGTGCAACCACCCCCTTAGCACCACAGATTCAAACAAAATAGATTCAAATTGAACCTTGTGGGCCCGACCCAAGGAATGCTGCAGAGATGAATCGTCTCCTCAAATTGAAATTCTCGATACATCTAACGGTTCAAAAATCGACACACAAATCAAGAAATTGAAATGCCATTTGGACACCATCGTTCATGAAAAGATTGACCCTTAGATCTGAGGCCTTAGAGGCCGAAATAAATTGGGCCCAAGGACCTAACACCTCAAAATCATCTTTCTTAAGTATCTGATGGGTTAGGTCTGTTCAATCCGATCGCCACATAGTAGGTACCCTAAGTGTACAAGTAATGCCTAAATCTTGTAAAATGTTGACTGGAGGATCTAGTGTGCTAAAGGTCAGATCAAGACCAGGACAAGAGACCCGACCTTAGGTAAAATTATATTATTCGGCCATCTAATGGTTCAGATTAGATGATGGATGATTTGAAGTTCATTCGTTATTGCAACCTTGTGTGCCACATGGAATAATGCTATGGGCTACCATTGACCCTTAACTTTTGAGAATCAAGGCCCAACTGGCTCATAGGACCAATTTCAAAACGATCTCGATAATGACACAATATAATTTAACGGATCAAAAGATTGTCACTAAAATTTCGAGGACGTGTTTTGAGAGCAGCAAGTTTGGAAGATTTGGTAAGGGATATGAACCCTTGTATAATTAAGGGGATTGTTTGACCCACCACGTTGACCCACTCTTGGGTCAAACTAGTAAAAGGTCTCAATGCAAAAACCACATAAATCTTAGAAAACTTTAAGAAAAGCAGGTATCATCGCTCCATAAGCAATCTAATGGCCCACCAAAAATTTCCAAAGTTATGTAAGAAATGCTAGTTTATTTCATATTTTAATCATTACACTATAGTTATAAATATGTACGGTGTATAATATAGTTTCGATTAGTCAGGTCATCATAAGGCATGCATCACATAGAAAACTACGATAGGACATAAGGCATGCATCACATAGAAAACTACGATAGGACATATGCATGATTAAAAAAGAATAAGCTATGTCACACAACTTTTAAGTCTTCGTCATGGTGAGATCCGTTTACGATTACGCGAAACTTAGAATGTAGGCATCCAAGTACGGACGCAACACCTCTATAAGAGTGTGGGCTGTCACACGAAGTATATCCAGGTTACTACGAAACCCATCTATTGGAAAGCGTGATTTTGTGAATCTTATCGTACTGCGGCTCACTCTAAATTAAGTTATAAGTAAATGATAAGGAATGATATGTAAGATAATATAATATACGAATACGGGTAAGTTACACTGTGAAAGTCAGTAAAATACGAAATAAATTTCTATACGTGTCATGTCTTTCATGCTACCGTAAGATCCAATGTCTGCAGCCAAGACGGGTCTTAAGGACAATAAGATACGACACTGTCCCGAATATAAAGAAACACTAATTTAAATATATGCAACCTCATCGGGCTGGATGGTGCTATACGATATGATACAAAGGTTAGGTGGTTATCTACACGTGGACCTTGCGTGATAGGCTCGAGCAATGGCCCTGGCACAAGTCGTATACGTAAATTAAGTAAGAAGCGAAGTACGTTGTGTAAGCGTATGAAGTTATGTTAAGTATTAAGATATGCCACATAGAATAAGTCGACATGATAGATATAAAAAGACATTATAAATTAGTGCATCATATTCATTTGATTTTATGAAATATCTTTCAACTTCGTTATGATATGCATGAGATTTCAGATATTATTATAGTCATTTTTAGTTGCTGGATTTTATTTTCATAAATCACTGCTACTCAAGCGATTGCACACATGATCACGTGGATATATTATGGTGGATCGATTGTGCAACCCACTGAGTTTACATGACTGAGAAAACTCACCCCCCTCCCAAAACTAACAGTTGTAGGTGAGAACAATGAGTATTCATTCCATCACTGAGGATGTGGATGCTGATGTACTTGATGCGGCTTATAAGGATGAGGACGTTGGCTACCACCTGGATGAGGGAGTAGATCTGGCGGACTACTTTAAGCATTGAGAGATTCTATAGTTCTAGTCTTTGTCGCTTTCAGGAGAGACTTATCATTTGTTACTTTTATTTATCAATACTTCTTATGGGTTTACGTTTGGAACCGTTCTACCCTACGTAAAACTCAGTTTATTTTCTATCATAGATACATGGTTAGGATTTATCACGTCATTAATATCATCTACGTTTTTCGCTGTTAATTTATGAGTCATTTATCTTTAAATGTTATTCTTAAATATTTCGATCTATATGCTAAATTGAATTAAAAATTATGTGTATGTCCGCTAATCGCCTTAACAAGTGTGCGGTGTCATAACATAGAATTCTAGGCCCTTGAGATCGAGTAAAGATTCTGGGTCGTGACACCTTTTCCTATATATATATATATCCCTTCTCACCTCTCAAAAACACAAACCTAAATAGAAATGTT
Source organism: Chloranthus sessilifolius (assembly GCA_021018995.1). NCBI lineage: Eukaryota > Viridiplantae > Streptophyta > Magnoliopsida > Chloranthales > Chloranthaceae > Chloranthus > Chloranthus sessilifolius. Next base: position 16,712,848 of record CM037598.1, on the reverse strand, counting down.
GCTACGAGGCAATGACTTTACAGCAAGATGGTGAGCTTCCCTGTTAACTCATGTAGTGGCTGCTTTCTCATTGTGTATGGCCTCTAAAGCAAACCTCTTTACTACACATGTTCAATGCTTTCCTATAAATTTCATTTCTTTTGCTTCTCATATTGCCACTGAAAATAGTGCGTTGAGTCTTGAGCAAATTCCATAAGATAAGCACATATATGATGAGATTGAAAGTCACATTCTTTGTAGCACCTTTTCACTTTGTCCCTTCAGTGGCAATTATGAAGCCTATCAGTCCCCTCTCAAAAGCCTTACATATGAAGCAAAGTAGAGATAGACAGATATTATTCATGTCTTCAAAAGCACTTAGCCTTTCCTCGAAGTGCCTTTTTGACTCTCTCTCTCTCTCTCTCTCTATATATATATATATATATATATTAATGATCCTTTCACTCAAGTCATGGGATCTAAACCCTGAATCAAGTTATCATTGGCTACATGTTGCATCATTTGACTTTTAAAGGCAGCTGATTTGATATGCAGGTCATGGGCTTATATCCCATGACTCGAGTTAGGAGATCATTTCCACATGTGTCCCACCTACATATAAAAGAGAAAGGAATTCAAATTTTGTTGCTCATTTGATTCCTTTTTATTGAAAGGATATTCTTTTATTTTATCACATAGGACAATAAAGGTTGGATGCAAGTTAGCAAAACTCATGTTTATTATAACAAAATCCCAAACTATGCAGACTTCATTAATGCGCAATAAAACGTGATTATCAAAATCCCAAACGATAGAGACTTCATTTTGGTTGGGGGTACCTCTGTTTGTGCCACGCATTCTATGAAAGTGCCCACGTCCCAGACCCCTTCAACACCATTGATTGCTTTGGATCAGATGATGGAAATCGTGTTTCAGCCCGATATTCCACACAATAGATCTTAAGATCGTGGCTCACCTATTAGACGGTCATTTTTTTATTCTATATGTCACAAATCCCAAAACAAAGGACCCTTGAATCATATAGCACACATTACGCTCAAAAGAAAATTTAGGCCATTGTTTGGGATGTGTGACACATGGAATCAAACAATGACAGTCTGATAGATGAGTCATGAACTCAAGATGTATTTTGTGGAATATCAGGGTGAAACATGACATCCATCATCTGATTCGACGCAATCAATGGTTTTCAAAGGGTTTGGGACGTGGGTGCTTTCAGAGAATGAGTGGATGCAAACAAAGGTACCCATCAATTTATGATAAAAAATAGAATCATATTAACATATAATATTATCAATAATAAATAAAAATAATAAGAATAAATATAAGGGAGGGGTTATTCACACCCGTCTTTCCAGAATACGTACTCTTTCACAAGAAAAATGGTTGACTGCCTTGAATCAAACGATGGAGATCTTTTATCGTCCTAATATTTCGTATAGTAGATCTTGAGATAATGCCACACCTATCAGACATCTAGATATTTATTCCACGTGACACACATCCCCAAAAGTGATTGTTTGACAGGTGTTCCACGACCTCAAGATCTATTTTGCGGAAGATTGGGACGAAAAATGATCTCCATTATCTGATTCAAGGTAGTCAACGTTCTTTTCCTATAAAAGAGTGTGTGCTCTTCATAGGAAAAATGAATGAAAATAACGCCACCCTAAAAAATAATTAATTATTCAAAACTACAGTATAAATGTTTTTCATGTCAGTAATGTCACACAACCTTTCATCCGATTCAAGGGTATTCAAACCAGGTAAACTAGCTTCAAGCATATGCATCTTACTTACGATTTACCACTGTAAGTCGTATTGTCTTCATCTTATGGGCTCCAATCGTATGCATTTTGCTTGAGCTTGAATTGCATTTTTTTATCTGTTCAAAATGGAATATAAAGACATAATAGATCTATTTTGACCATGGTCAAAATAGACATCTAGATCTATTAAGAAGCAGAATATCTAACAAAAGAAATTTTTTATTAACATAACTAATTAATTCATTGATGTATGTGGGCACCCAACACTTATTTGGTGCTCAACAATATCTGTGCATCGGTTGAGCAATAGTTCAATTGATATCCTCTTCCCTTGTGGAAGCATAGGTTGTGGATTCTAATCTCCACATATACTCCTGCCCTTTGTGTAGGTCCCCTCCCCAGTGTGCTAGGCCAATAGTGGATTCTCTATGCATGCAAGTTTGCACAGGGAGCACATCAAGGTTGTCTATGAGGTATGACATCCTCAAAAAAAAAAAAAACTACAATATCAATGCAATCCAATTGCAACTCTCTTTTCTATGAGTTGGTATTAGGTGCATTCATTCATAGACCTATGATAAAATGGTACTTTAATAAATTAAATATATAGAAATTTAAATAGGAGTTCGCCCAATTTAAAACGAAACACAAAAAATGTTTAGGTACCGTTATTCACACCCCCTGAGACTGCTATCTCTCCTTAGTGTTGAAAAACCCCACTAAAAAAGGATTGTTTTAAAATTCACACCCCCACTTTATTTTTGTTTTATTTTCTTTATTGGGGTGAGAAATCTGTCTCGTGGGGTGTGAATAATGTTACCCAAATATTCTTGAAATTTATATTGTAGCGATTTATTCTCCAAATAAACGGCTCGTGCACCGCATGTGCAGGGTCACAAGAATATATATATATATATATATATATATATATATATATATAGAGAGAGAGAGAGAGAGAGAGAGAGAGAGAGAGAGAGAGAGAGAGAGAGAGGGCACACACAATCCTTGCTTTCGATATCCTAGACTAAGACAAACAATAATGGGGAAATGATGCACAAAATGGTAAAATCAAACAAATGAAATTAGGCCCACATAATCAAAGTGTTTATAGCTTTACATATACAAATATACAATTACAATCTGTGAATTTCAAACAAATCACAAAGAAAGAAGAGACAACTTTATAATAATAATTAGTTTGCAATTCATCCCATCACAAGAAAGAGGGTGGGGTGAGCTTGCTACTGCACAACTGTTCAAAGGTCAAAAGCTGAGCTTTTAGTATCACACATATGCACACGATAAAAGGAATCTATGGCACACACCTGTAATCTGATGAAGCTTTTATTATGAGCCTCTAGAAGTTGAGAAATCTGTTATCAAGCTGTCCGTTTTTCTCCTCTGAATTGGAAGCTCTAAACTTGTACTGCCAAAGGGCGAGTTTTTATGGATTTTACATGCTAAATTTGTTCGAAAAACCTTTGAATATCCTTACCATATGTATCTGAAGGCTGTTGTAACTGCTGTTGCTGGTTGTAGTTCCAAGTGTCCAAATTGTTAGTACCAAATTGGCTTTGGCTTTCTGTTTTAATCTCACTGTAGAAAGGCTGGCTTTGATTTTGCGTTGTAGCAGTCAATGGGACTGCGTGATCAAGATACTCGCACCATTTGATCTCTTCGGAATCACCGTCAATATGGTGAATCTCCGCTTCTTTATACAACATTGTATCAGATGATTCGATTCGACAGTTGGACGGTCCCCATGGGAAGATGCTATTCTCGAGCAAAGAGTTATTGCTTTGAAATTCTATTCCACTGCTGTTTACACTAGTTCTACTGCTATTACTAGAAGTGCCAGCATCCCAATATTGTACTCCATTTATATTAACACAGACCGACGAAGAGTTATCGAGTGGAAGATTAATGATGGGACTGCAACCCATTTGATTTGGAAGGACCAAGTTCGACATGGAATTGAAGTCAGAGTTCATCTCAAAGGTCCTACAATTCCCGTTAAGCCAGAAAACAGGATTCGGGTTCAGTGAAAGCCCGACATTTGTCGTAAAATTACCGTAATTCGATTGATTTAGAGGGAAATAACTCATGGATTCCGAAGGCCGGCAACTCGTGGAGCTTTCGTTGCTTATTATCAACCCATCAAGTGAGAGCTCCTTAGTGGGCATTACTGAATTGTGGAAATTGTTGTTGGTTTTCGAACTCAAACCTTCCGACACTAACGGTGGCTTTGGCTCATTGGTTTCCGGAGCTTTGTTGATGTTGGTAGGCGCCTTATCTTCTCCATTTTGGATCTCGGATAGTGGTTTATGGGTGTTGGGGTCAATTCCTTTTTGCCTCAGCTTTTTCTTAATGCATGAATTCCATAAGTTCTTGATTTCGTTATCGGTTCTTCCCGGCAATTGTGCAGCAATTTGAGACCACCTGATGCATTACAACAAAACTTGGTTACCCAATTGAGCAGAGGAGATCATTAGAAAAAGATATATTTTCCTGTATACTATCTGATTTTGGATCATGCATTAAGGAAAAGGAAAGATTTACCGGTTGCCTAAAACAGAATGGAGTTCTATTATCACATTCTCTTCTTCTTGTGAAAATGTGCCTCTTTTAAGATCAGGCCTCAAATAGTTTATCCACCTCAATCTGCAGCTCTTTCCACACCTCTGCAGACCTAAAAGAAGGGCCGTGTAATTTATATACAATCCAATTGAAAACCAAAGATAAGTTTCTAATGTTATTGGATTCCAAAGGCCAAAATGAAGTAGAGATACCTGCTTGCTTAGGCACAGAACTCCAACACCCATGACCATATGTAGTAATATGCCTCAAAAGCTTTTCATCTTCCTCTGGAGACCAGAGGCCTTTCCTCAACTTTTGCTTGTAACAGCAAGAATGCCTTCCCATATCCGTAGAACCAGCTTGCAATGCTGGCAAAAAAATTCCTAGAACGTTACAACAGAGGATCGGCCGAATTGTCAGTATAAGAAGAGGCTTTGACTGAATTTGGGATGTGGGTGTCGTGGTTTAAGGTGGTGAAAGGCTAAGAAAATGAAGTAGCAGCAGAGGAGGGCTTGAATTCAGTGAAGGTGAGCTCAAAATAGAGAGAGAAGTCACAACAGAGGAGGATTTAAATTCAGAGAAGGGAGCTCAAAATAGACACAAGTCATAGTCAAGATCTCTATTAGATTTGAGATTTTTTTCTTTCTTTACTGAAGGTGAAGAGGGGTTAATAATATGAGTTGCATCTGTCTCATCAACCTCTGAGAATTTATGTCTGTTGTAGCAATGGTGGGGCAATTTCTCATATACTTTATTGGAGAGAAAAAACAGGATTTAAGCCAGGCTTGAAACCCATTATCAGTAAAAATTATGGTAACAAAGTAAAAATAAAAATCCATGCAAGAAAACAAGAAGAAAAAAATGAAGGATTATGCAATGGGGTCTGAAACTTTGTCTCAGTTTTCAAGCAATCACCCATTTTTGTTCTGTCTATTCCAAGATTCCAATACCCAAAAAAAAAAAAAATAAATAAAAAAAAATTAGAAAAAGGCAAAAATTGGTTCATGACAAGAAATAGTGAAATACCCATGCTTAGTTAAAGTTTGCAGATTTAGCATACTGTGTTATTGGAAAATAACCAAAGCTCTAGAAGAAAATTCCCCATTTGAATCTGCAAGACTTTGTGTCACTCATCAGACCCTTTTTACTTTTTGGGTGTTTTTTCAAAAATCATGATCACTATGAAAAGTTTCATCATTACCTGGAAAGAACAAAATACTTTTGACATCTTTCAAATTAAAGGGTATCTTTCTGTAGTTTGAAAAAGTTGATTGAGATCATGGAAACTTCCTTATCCATTCACATTCTTCCATTTAGATCCATGGCAGTAGTACTAGGCGGAAGAGCCTATCCACTGTTCATGGTACATGAATCAATCCAAATCGCACATGTGACATGCCACTTTACCAATCTAAGATCTCCAAGTGGCAGCCACAAGTTGTAGATGAGACATAGCCCAAACAGGGTGATCATTCGATCATATGGTAGACAATGGCTTGTACACTAGGACATCTCAGATTGCTAAAGCTGTGGGATAGATTTGTGAACTTGGAGGGGTCCACCCACCAAATAGCAGCTCTTAGAGAAAAAAACCAGTCACTCATCTTTTGCTTCAGAAAGGTGCTAGATACCATTGGAGATAAAAATATAAAATGAATTCGTCGTTGTCTTGAATAGAAAAAAATATAAGTCAAAAAAATCTTGATTTTTTCTCTATTTTGGAGAAAAGCCAATTTGTGGCTGGATTTGGGTCACGTCGGGGTCGAATTGATAATCTCTATAAACCATATAGATAATCACACTTTGCGTCACAATTTTGTATTAATGCATGTATCTAGTGGTCTTCAATTCAAGTATATTTCCTTGAAATTTCTCCTTGTCAGCTATATTACTAGAGATGGATTTTCATTAAATTTGATAATTTTTCTTAATCATTTTCTAGTAACAAGCCATCACATCTTTTATGAGGTGATGTTTGTAGTTGCTTTTTGAGGGCTGAAGCCAGGAACCCTGGACACTTTCCGAGGGTTGAAGTCAAACCCTAGGAAAGAGGCTCCCTACATGGATGATTAATCAAATGCCACTTTTTAAAAAATAATAAGTAAATGAAATTAAGCATAATAATTGACGGTGGTGGTCAATGGATTTAAAAATGAACGGGAGAGTCAAATATTAGTTCATTGTTCGTTTTCATCACCATTGATTGCAATAATATATATTTAAGAAATTTACCAAAACATGTATTAATTTGAAACATATTATCAAAACAGGGGATAAAATTTTAAAATTTACCAAAATGGGGATCATAACCTTATTTTGGGTTGGTAAATATATAAAATTCATCATTGTTTTGATAATATTTTCTATATCTATACTTGTTTGGGTAATGTTATATATATAAGAAAAGGGTGGTGTGCCCCGACATGACATGTTGAGCATTCCCCAGCGGTCTACGAGGAACTTCACATGACACCCAAATATTATTTTGGTGCCACTTGAAGTAAAGTTGTTTTATTTAGATCTTCCTTAAAAAATTGAAAGCTCATCTCCACTTTATTCTTTTATATTAAAATTAGGTCATAAAAATTAATTAATCTTTGACTTTTGCCTTAAAAAAAAATATTTTTTTGAAATTGATCTAAACATGACATTTGAATTCCACGAGACACTAAAATAGTATTTGGGTGCCAAAAAATATATATATATATATATATTAAAGGGGTGGGGGGGAAGGATTTATAGGATAGCCACCGCCACAAGGCTTAAAAGTTCTTAGAAGTCCACCAACACTGATAATGAACTCTAGGAAAAAGATATCATTAGTGTAGCCAGCTCACCATATTTTAAGATCCTAACAATCTCATATGTATAATAAGTATATGAGAGGAAATTTGAGAATGACACCTATAATGATAATATTATCGATGATTTAAATGATTTGGATTATATCCATTGGGGGCAAAAACATACACCTATATAGTGGTTGAAGCAGAATACTTACTGAAATTTTGACAGGAAGTGACAAATAGGATTATGGAGTAACAAAGAGCTTAACATTGTACATAAATGAGTGAAAGAATAAAACTCGCAAAGTTGACCCTAAATAATGGTCTAAGGAAAAGATGATAATGATGAACCATTCATATATGCCTTACATGTAGTTTGGATGCACAATTACAACAGTTCTAAAATAACATTAATTACGAAATGGTTTGGTATAGGTGGCAAATGTTTGTATAATATTTCTTTTTTTTGTTGCAATTGTGCTTTGAATTCACTACAAAAAAATAAGACTATTAGCGGCAGTTTTTTTAACAAAAAACTGTTGCTATTACTCATGTTGCTACCAAAAACTGCCGCTATTAATCTTGTCGCTATCAAAAATTGCCTTAACAACAAGTGCTGATGAAAAACCTTATTTTTGTAGTGATTTTGTTGACGGTACTGATCAACAGGTTGAACTGTACACCCAGCCATAGTTGCCCAAGTGGAGATCTGCGCTGAGCTCGCCAGGGGGTCGCAGGGTTGCTAGCGGGTCTAGCTTCGCACTGAGCTAGCAGTTCGGTATCATAAGATATGCGAGTACATAGCGGAAGGCGAGATTCATCTTCAGAAGGTAAATACAAAATATGCAAGTACATTGCTTGGACTTCATTAATTTCACTAAGTGTTGAAGATTGTATTGCACTCTTTTAGGGTGCGGAACCTTACATTCTAGATGAAAGAATGCAGAAAGACGGAAGTACAACGAGAGGGTATTACAATGGTATCTTCGAGGTGACTTGAAAGGGGTCAAGTCAAGCTGGAGATTGTTGAGATTGTGCTTTGAATTTTGTTGACGGTATTGATCAACAGGTTGGATTGTATACCCAACCACAATTTCGTCATATTCTATTTTGGGTGGTTAGACTTCGTATTAGATATAAATTCTAATTATAAATTAGGGTTATATTGAAGGAAACTCGATTTCTGTATTGAGTGAAGTGATATCTAAGAGATTTATAAACCTAATTTTCACAGATTAGTGAAAAAACTTAGCATCACCCGTAGACATAGGCAAATTGTCGAACCACGTAAATTTTGTGTTTACGCTTTGCTTGTTTTGTGTATTTTTTTTTTATCATATTTTCTACATGTTTTTTATTTAAAATATTAAATTAATGGGTACCTCTATTCACGCCAATAGGTTTTCTAAAAGCACCAACGTTTGAAACCCTTTGAAACGCATTGACTACTTGGGAAAACATGGTGGAGATTATTTTTCACCTCGTTCTTCCACAATGGATCTTGAGACCATGATCTTACCATCAAACGATTTTGGGTATGAGTTTAGGACCCTGTTTTGGGTATCTGTGTCACCTGGAGTAAAAAACTGATCATCTGATGGTACACTTATGGTCTCAGGATCCATTGTGTGGAAGATCGGGTGGAAAATGATCTCCATCTTCTGATTTCAAGCAGGCAACGGATTCCAAGGGATCTCAGACATCGGCTTTAGAAAACTAGTTGGCGCGAATAGAGTTACCCTAAATTAATATCGTTAACCAATCACTTAAGCCATTACTTGCACACACGAACTTGGCCCTTCACATTGTTTAAAAGAAACACTTGGTAATTTGGGACATGTAAAAACACAACCTAAGCAGTCCGATTTGAAGGCCATGATATAAAGATCTTTGATCCAATAGATTGGCACAAAACATTATCTCTATCACATGATTCAATGTAGTAAATTGTCGAATCAGATAAAGATTGTGTTTAGTGGAAATCGTTTGCAGCTAAGAAATTTAGATCATGTCCTTTAAATCAGATGGCTTAAATAGTGTTTTCAAACAACATAGGCTCCCAAAATATGTAAGTCTTTCTTTCAACCCATGGTTCAAAATTTCAGCCGAAATGTCTGAAATTTCGGTTTCAGTCCCCACCTAAACTGAAACGAAATCCGAAATTTTGACCCTTGTTTTAACCTATGTGCAAAACCCAAATTCTGATGTGCCCCTAAATTTAATTAAGGAAATTGATCAAAAATAGGTATTAACTTGAAAAAATTATAAAAACATAAATCCAACGCTTTTGAAAAATATTAACGAAAATGGAACTAATTAAATTGAACTCATATATGCTAACCCGCTTGTTCCAAACGAAGAATTGAAAGACATCACTGACTGTGACACGTGGCACATGATTTAAATTAGTGCGCATGATAATTTTAAGGATAAGTAAAAAGATTTGGTGGTTGAAAGATTGCACCGAAAAATAGTTTAATATCTTTGTCATGTGATTCAAATTCATCAAACACTTTTTAAATGAATGATTGAAACTGTTCTTAAAGATTTCAGTCATTCAAATGAATGGTTGAAACTGTTTTTAGAGATTTCAGCCATTCATTTTAAAATTATTAATCGCTTTAAATTACCTAATAAATATGCTTTACCATAAATCTTTGAATGATGGTCTTTAAATAACATAACACACTTGAAGAACACTTTTACCATCATATATGATTATATGAGCTCTTTTAATTTTGTTTGTTTATATTTTTGGCACAAAAGGAAGTTTGTAGAAAAGGTACCTCTATTCGCACGTATGTGATGTCTGAGAGTGTCTACGTTAGAAATCCACTGAAATCCATTGGCTACTTGCAATCAGATGATGGAAGTCCTTTTTCACTCTAATCTTCGACATGGCACAACGAGCTTACCATTAGACTGTCTTTTTTTTTCATATATTTCACATGGCACATATCTCAAAAACTGTCCCTACAACATTGTTTGAGTGTGATGTGTGCTATATAATTTTAGAGCCATTTTTGAGAGATATGTGGAGGAATAAAAAATTGACCATCTAATAATACGCTTATGGTCTTAAAATCCGTATGAAAGATTCGGGTGAAAATAGATCTCAACCAAGGATCAAAATTTTGGCCGAAAAGACTGAAATGTCAGCCAAAATTATCGGTTTCGGTCTCCACCGAAACGATAATATAAGATCGAAATTTCGATCATTTTTGTATATGGGTTCAAAATTTCAGCTAAAATTTCGGCCAAAATTTCAGATTTCGGTAATGCCCGAAACCGAAATTTAACCTGAAATTTTGATCCTTAATCTCTGACCATCTGAATCTAATCCATCCACAAATTTCAGTGGTTTCAAACGTAGGCGCCCTCAGAAATTACGGAGGCGCGAACAAAGGTTTCCTCTGTCCAAATGGCGCCTGTTTGTTTTTGCAATTAATTTATATTTTAATTTTATTTTTTAGTGCAAAGTAGCATTATGAGTTTCCATGGTTCCGTACTGTTCTATATTTAAAACAAAAGAAAAATTAACAATAAAAAGATTCACAAGCAATAATGGAGCCTGACCAGTTTTTTGGGTGATTTTTATTGCATTGGACCCCATGAAGATTGCTATTTCAGATTTTCAAGCTTCAATCCTTGCTGTTTCCAGCATAGTTGAGGGGCCCTTCAACATAAACATATGCAAAACCAACTAGAGAATTATATATAATTATATATTAATAAATAAATATTTTTTCTAATATAAAAATAAAATAAAATAATAATAATATATATACCCAGTTCGAAAATCGTGACATTTAATTGCATAAAGCCATAAACCAGTGAAAAATAAATAAAATTGAATATTACCATTAAATTACTCAAAATAATTAGCTGTCGATCTGTCGCTGCTTAATAATTATGAAATATTCTTCAATTATTGTCAAAAATTGAGATGGATAAAGTGGTAAATAGCATTTTTATTAAATAAAATAGTATAATGTTAAGGACCTAATCAATATTACAAAATATTTCTAAATATTAGTGGTCCTAAAAGTTAAGATCTTATTATTTTGAGATTGGGGCCTCGTTTGTTTCGGCTTTCACCCCTCTACGGCTGCTAGGTAGCACTTTTCTCAAGTTGTTCCGTTCGGGACTCCAATTGCCCACTCTCGAGCAACTTTCATTCTCGTAATTGTTGCGCAGAATCTCGTAAGCTAACCAATAATCTCACAATAATAATCAAATAAGAACGTTAAAATAGAAGAGAGTCGACCACAAGTATACAAGAGACAATATTTACGTGATTTGACAATATGTCTATGTTTACGGGCAACGATAATTCACTATATTAATGATTTCACAAGAATATAAAAACACTCAAGCCTCACTAAAACTCTCTACAAAATCTTAGATTTTTCAAAGCATTACAATGATATCTCTCTCTAATTCGATTAAGGATTTTTCCTATATATAGAAGTTCTGAATCCTACTTCTAACCCAAAAGAAACTGCTCAAAAAACGGAGTCGACACTTAACTTGGATGTCGCGAGTCTCTCGAGCGACAACCAACTAAACCCCGAAACTTTTCCCTTTGAACCGCATGTAGTCACTCGAGCGAGAACCAAACTCGCTCAAGCGACTTATACTAGTAAAATCGCACTTGAAGAGTGCACAACTCGCTTGAGCGGATTTAGTTTTTGCTCGAGCAACTTCAACAAGTTAGAGCCAATTAATAATTCTCCACTTGGTTCTAAACTTCACCATGTACTCTTTCTTCCAATTATCGCTATACTTAGATCATCACTGCCACTAACACCCTGAGGGTGCTCAAACCTGTTGAACATTGATCAAGTCTAAATAATGTTTAGTCTTGATCGTCGGTATCACCTTTGTCATCATATCCGCATAATTATCCTTCGTACTCACATTCTTCAAAGATATCTCACTATCTTTGATTATTTCTCATACAAAGTGATACTGTATATCAATGTACTTGGTACGAGCATGATATACGTGATTCTTTATAAAGTAAATAGCACTTTGATTATTGCAGAACACATTGACACTTTCTTGTGCAATCCCCAAATCATCAACTAAATCCTAAAGCCACAATGCTTCCTTCACTGCTTCTGCTAGTGCCATATACTCTGCCTCTGTAGCACTTTGACTATCGCAGAACACATTGACACTTTCTTATGCAATCCCCAAACCATCAACTAAACCCTAAAGCCACAATGCTTCCTTCACTGCTTCTGTTAGTGCCATATACTCTGCCTCTGTAGTAGACTGATGGATCTATAATTATGTTCTATCTTAACCTATTAAAAGCGCACAATAAAAATGATAGCACTAGCGATATGATCGTTTTCACGAGGAAAGTCTAAAAATTTCTGAAGGCTTGTATCTATCTTTAAAGGTTGAGAAAAATAAATAAATAATGGTTATTAACCTAAGTGCAGAAAAATAAATCTAAAACCTCATATTTCTAGATTATGGTCGTCAATTACAATCCTTCAGTTCTCGAATATTTACAAAATTAAAATACCGTTACATTATATCTTAGTTTCCCAGAATTCGGTCATCAATCAAATACTATAATTCTTCAATATAGATTTATACTAATCAACAATCTTCTAGAAATTTGAGAGCAATCAAACTCTAAAAAATTGAAAATGGAAAATAAAAATCGTTACACTAATTTATAAATTCTCAATCTTATTCGTGAATTAAATAAAGAATTTTTAGATGTTTACAAAGCCATAAAAGAAAGCAGTAAATCTAAACTAGAAAGCAAATAAAAAGATCGTTCATCTCTCAGTCACAGTCATCAATTGCTCCTAAAAAACTATGAATACTCTACTCTAATCTTCTAACCTCCGATCCTAGTCGTCAATTGCTCCTGAAAAATATTAGATATCTAAACTACTCTAAACTAAGGTGATCATAAGGAACCAAACCTCAAGCGTCAATTGATGATGAGAATTCCTTCGATAAATTTTATCTCTATGTTGAGCCCTCTTATTTATAGATCATAAGGGATCGGTTTACATTATTCAAATTCTAATAAAAGTAAACTACTAAGAATAAAAGATTCCTAAAATAACAAAAACTTCTAATCCTAATCTTCTTGCTTTAGATGGTAGATGTGCGCATGACTCGTCTCCTTCTTTTTAGTTAGTAGCAAAGATCTTCTGGATTCTCTCGCCAATCTTCTTAGATCCGTGGGATAGCAGATTTCTAATTTAAGAGATCTTTCTATTTCTGTGCATGGCTGTGTATCTCTCACGTGATCAACATTAGCAGCAAGCTTTATAATATACAATTGTAAATATGATTGCTCCTTTTTTCAGTATGATTCTTCAGCTTTACGATTGATCGTGTTCTTCCATACGATTCCTCCAGTCTTTAAGTGTCCGTTGAGAAATCGTAATTACGATTTCTTCTTTCTTTCTTCAGTTTCTGCTCTCTCGAGATTACGAATTCATTTGCAATTGGCTTTTAAATACGATTGGGATCGTATCTTTGAATGATCATCTTTCTTACTGCCATTTGAGTTTATTTTAATAAAGATTAACACTTTGGCTCTATTTTGCTATATGTTCTAAATATCTGCACATTAGCATCTCATTAGTAGCAAACTGGGGTCTAGCATCACTAAGTTAAGGGTGATAAATTGGTAAATTATGTGACTGATCATAGACAAAGTCATTGTATCCTGTAACATCGACTTTCAGCTAATCGGACCTCTAAATAGCGTAAACACATATCCTGTTATAGATCAACACTTATCCAAATCACCAGCGTAATTTGATTCTACGTATCTGCATAACTGATGATCTGTATCACTACAAAAAATCAAACCGACATCCCTAGTACCACATATGTACCTCATAATCTATTTCACCGCATGCCAATGTTCCTTGCTTGGATTAGCCATATACCTACTAATCACACTAACGGCCTGTAAAATATCTGGTTGAGTACATACCATAACGAACATCAAGCTACCAACCGCACTCGTGTAAGGAACACGAGTCATGGACTCACGCTCCTCATCTGTAGTAGGATACATGCTAGCCGAAAGACAGAAGCGAGCTGCTAATGGAGTACTCACAGCCTTTAAGTTCTCCATCCCAAATCGTGAGTATACTTTTTCTAAATAACTCTTCTATGTCAGACACAATTGTCCTTTCTTTCTGTCTCTCCGAATCTCCATCCCAAAAATCTTTCTCGTTGCGCCAAGATCCTTCATCTCAAACTCTATGTCAAGTTGAAATTTTAACTTGTTAATTTTCACCATGCTCTTTACAGCTATGAGCATGTCATCAAAATACAAGAGAAGACAAATAAATAAGTCATCCGCTAGCCTCTTGAAGTAAATATAGTTGTCGTATTCACTTCGAATATAATTTTAGCCCACCATGAACGTATCAAACCTCTTGTACCACTGTCTCAGTGACTGTTTCAACCCGTATAGGAACTTCTTCAGTTTGCACACTAACCTCTTCTCCAGGAGACTTGAACCATTTAAGTTGGTTCATATAGATCTCCTCATCTAGATCACCGTGTAGAAACACTATTTTCACATCGAATTGCTTCAACTCTAAGTCCAACTGTACTACAATTGATAATAAAACCCGGATTGAAGTGTGTTTCACAATCGGTGAGAACACCTAATTATAATCAATGCCTTCCTTTTGCGCATAGCCTTTTCTACCAACCGTGCTTTGTACCTTACACCTCTACTTTCTAGAGAACCCTCTTTCTTCTTATAAACCCATATACACCCAATCGCTTTCTTTCTCTTAGATAACTCTGTAAATTCCTAAGTTTGATTATTGTAAAGAGAATCCATCTCTTCACCCATTACGATCTTCCATTCCCATGCACATCTACTACTGATTGCATCTTTCAATGAAGACGGCTCATTGCCATCCAATGTCAATGTATAGGCGACTATATCCTCGTAATCGTAGCGAATTGATGCTCTAACATTCCTTTTGGATCTTCCACCTACTAAGGATTGTTTTGGGTCTTTCTATACTGTTTCTACACTTTCCTCTGATATAATAACTGTAGGAGTTTCTAACTCCACCTCAAACTGATCTTTTGTCACTTTTTCTCAAATTTTTATGATCTATTTGCTAGAAGTTCGCATAACAGATTCATCAAAGGTTACATCTTTGCTTATCATAAGCTTATTCTACTCAGGATACCATAACCTGTATCCTTTCACACCATTTGCATGCCCTAAGAAAATTACTTTCTTAACCCTTAGCTCAATTTTACTATCTCTAACATGATAGTAAGCTGCGCAACCAAAAATTCTCAATGCAATGTAATTTGCAGGCTTCCCTGACCTTATCTCAATTGGAGTCTTCCACTCTATTGCTGTAGACGGTGATTTGTTTACTAGATAGCACGCTGTATTAACTGTATTAACTGCAGCCCAGAACTCTCTACCCAATCCCCCATTGAATAGCATAAATCTTGTCTTTTCAAGTAGAGTTCTATTCATACGTTCTGCTATCCCATTCTGTTGCGGTGTATTCCTTACTGTAAAGTGTCTAGCAATACCGTTCTCTTCACAGAGTTCTTAGAACTGTCCATTGGTGTACTCATCACCATTATCGATTCTCAACTTCTTGACCTTCCTTTCAGTCTGGTTCTCAAACAGTATTTTTTACCTCTTGAAGATTTTTAACACCTCATCCTTTCTCTTCATCATGTAGATCTATACATACCAAGAGTAATCCTCGATGAAGGAGATGAAATATCTATCACCACTTTTAGAGGGAACCTTTGAAGGCCCCCATACATCTAAATGTATATAGTCCACTGTGTCTTTTATAGTGTGAACCGTTGTCTTGAACTTACCCTACACTGTTTTTCGAAGACGCAATCCTCACAAATGTCAATTTTTTTTACCTTTACATCTTTCAACAAGCCCTGCTTGCTCAATTCTGTCATCTCTTTTTCTGACATGTGCCTCAAGCACATATGCCATAATTGTGTAGAGGACAAATCACTATCAATTGACGTAGATACTGCTGCTACAGCTGTCACTGTACTCCCTAATAGAAAATAAAGGTTATCAATTTTTTTCGCTTTCAACACAACCAGAGATCCCTTTGTCACCTTCAAAACTCCACCTTGAGCTGTAAACTTGAGCCCATTGGAGTCTAGTGTACTAAGGGATATAAGGTTCTTCTTCAGTTCCGGAACATGACGTATATCAGTCAATATTCTCACAATCCCATCATGCATCTTTACTATGATACATTCCTTTCCAACTATTTTACAGGCCATATTGTTACCCATCAAAACTGTTCCACCTCTTTACCCATCAAAACAATCCACCTCTTTATAAGACGCGAACCAGTCCCTTTTTAGACACATGTAGTAGGAGCACCTTGAATCAAGTATCTATGCATTCTGCGAGTATTTATCATAAACCACTGACAACACATTTCCATCATCGTCCGAAGCTTGTTCGGCTATATCAGCCTCATTAACAACCCTTTTCAGCTTCTTATCTTGAGCATCATCCCTCTTTATTTGTAACTGTGGACAATGCCTCCTAATATGACCCTTTTCGTGACACTTGTAACATTCTATCGTCTTTCTATTTTTGGATTTAGATCTGGACTTTGATCTACCCCTTTCGAATTTACGATCCCCTGCTCCCCCTAACCAACAAGTCATCTGCTTGTGTATCACTATCCAAACCTTTCTTCCTCATGTTGTTATAAAGCAATGCCACTGTAATCGACTCCAGTTCAATAGTATCCTTCTCATAGAGCAGCGTAGTAATAAGGTGCTCATAGGAATCGGGGAGGAAAGATAAAAGTAATAGTGTTTTGTCTTCATCCTTAACCTCTTCTCTAACATTTAATAATTAGATATTATTCTATTAAATTCATTAAGATGTTCGTTGAGAGATGTACTTGCCTTTATGTACAACTTATACAGCTACTTCTTGAGATATAGACGACTCGTCAGAGATTTCGTCATATAGAGACTCCATTTTGGCCCACAGTGAGGCCGCCAAGTTCTCCCGCATCATATTATACGTAATCTACTTCGCTAGACATAGCTGAATCATACTACACACTTGAAGTTTGAATTCTTCTCAATCACCATTGGACATATCCGTCGGCTTACCCGAACGCCCTTTCAATGCCTTTTGCATCCCTTATTGAATCAAGATATCCCAAACTTGTACTTGCCATAAGCCAAAATTGATCTTCCCGTTGAATTTCTCAACCTCGAACCTTGCGTTCAAAACGTTTGCAAACTTCGATACTATCTTCGATCATAGAACATAAACCACACTCTGATATCAATTTATTGCGCTGACGCTCACAAGCTAACCAACGATCTCACGATGAACGATCAAATAAGAGCGTAAAAATAAAAGAAAATCAACCACAAGCACACAAGAGATAATATTTATGTGATTCGGCAATATGCCTACGTCCACGGGCAGCGATAATCTACTATATTGATGATTACATAAGAAAATAAGAACACTCAAGCCTTACCAAAGCTCTCCTTAAAACCCTAGATAGGTTTTCCAAAGCTTGACAATGATATCTCTCTCTAATTCGACCAAGGGTTTCCCCTATATATAGAGATATCGAATCCTACTTCAAACCCAAGAGAAACTACCTAAAAAATGAAGTCGGCACGAAACTTGGACGTCGCAGATTGCTCAAGCAACAACCAAAGTCGCTCGAGCGACTAAACCCCAAAACTTTTCCCTTTGAACTGCGTGCTGGTCGCTCAAGCGAGAATCAAACTCGCTTAAGCGATTTATACCCGTAAAATCGCTCTTGAAGAGTGCACAACTCACTCAAGTGGACTTGGTTCCCACTCGAGCGACTTCAACAAGTTAGAGCCAATTAACAATAACTCCCTTTGGGTCCCTGGTGTGACAGGGGCTTGTGGCGTGGCCATATAGGTTAGCTGCAAGGCCACTAGTGCGTCAGGCATTGGTGGGTTAAAGTTTGGTGTATCGTATGTGCGTCACCAAGCCGTGAGGGCTTTGTCGTAGATACTCCGAGAGCTTTGGTCGTAGGCCATGAGGGCGCACGACATGGTGACAGATTATAGTCGTGACATGGACGTATGGTGAAAGACGTGGAGTATCATGGGCAGCTTGGTGTGTTGGATGTGCAGTATGTCAAACCAATACGTTTGAGGTCCTTCTATTATTTCGCCTATATTGGTGTTTAACCCATATATATATATATAGGAAGTGATCTTATCAGCTACGTGACGTGTCGCTAGCCTAAGTGATCCCCTACGGAATGTGTATGATAGCCTTGTGGGCTTGAACTCGTGCATCCGGGCCTCGCTAGGTGTTGGGTCGCTCTAGTCACGTCGTGTGCTAGAGCAATCGTGTTTGGTGGTTTACAACCACCTCCACGGTGTGGGCCCAACCCGATGCAGGGCTGCCCCTTTACTAATCGCTACGTACCGAACTATTATTTGCATTCGAGAATTCGCATAGTCTCTAACCTAATGCGTTACCGTGTAAGTTTGAGATTTGAGTAGGCTGATCTAGGTTGGGAAGCTAGGTGTAGCACGAGAGTATACATCGCAAAGAGTAACTCCGTGACATTTATTATCAAAGCCAACAAGATGGTCGACACTGAGGTAACCGGTGGTGAAATGCAAAGGCGTACAAGGGAACGGTTAGAAGATCTGAAAGCTCGAACAGAATAGATAGAGTCAGTGGTTGTGCTTGTGACAGACCAGGAAGAATGATTGAACAGGCAGGAAGAAAATCATGCCACGTTAGCGGAGAACGTGGAAATCCTTACCGAGGATACAAGGGGCACTGTCGAAGCCCTTTGTTTATAGATTGATGACCTGACCACCAAGATGAACATCCTGATGAGGGCTATTGGTTCTGGTGCTGCTCAGAGGATATGAAGCTCCCCAACTGAAGGTTAAGATACTCGAGCCTCGATGCTATGGGGGAGATCACGAAGCCAAAGAATTGGAGAATTTATTGTGGTACATGGATTAATATTTCCGTGTCGTTCCACCCTTCACAGAGGATATGAAGGTGGTCACTACGACCATGTATCTAGAGGGAGATGCCAAACTGTGGTGGCGTACGCGAAACGAAGACATACAGTGTGGGCATGCGTCATTAACACCTGGGAAGATATGAGGAGAGAGTTGAAAGCTCAGTTATTGCCTGCACATGTCGAGTTCATTGACCGGCGTAAACTACGGAAGCTGCAGCACATGAGCACCATGAGAGAATACGTTAAGCAGTTCTCCGCCTTGATGTTGGACATCAAGGATATGTCCGAGAAGGACAAATTGTTCTGCTTCCTCGAAGGGCTAAAGTCGTGGACGCAGACAGAATTACATAGACAAGGGGTACAAGATCTCACTGCTGTGCAGGCTACTGCAGAGCGACTAACTGACTTTGGGCCGTCGAACCAGAGTAAGAAAAGGCTGCATGAGAACAAGAGTGGTTCAAAGAATCTGACGAATGCCAATAAAAGAAGCAAGAGCGACACGCACGAAAAGAAGTTGCACGGGAAAGAGTCTCGTATCAAGTATGCCGAATCAGCTAATTATGCGCCTAAGTCGGGTTGCTATCTATGCGGAGGGCCACATCGAGTGAAAGATTACCCACAGAAATAATCTTTGAATGCTCTTCAGGCGTCTATTAGTGCTCCTCCACCTCCTGCATCAGAGGAACCAATAATGGGGGCACCTAGGTTGCTGAATGCCATTAAGGGGCAAGTAGAAAATGGAAAGACAGTTACTCCTAAGGGCTGATGTACATAGAGGTGTGCATCAATGAAAAAAATACTCATGCCATGGTTAACACGGGGTGACGTATAACTTCATTGCAAATAAAGAAGCACGTCGCCTGGGATTGAAACTGGAGTAAGACTTCAGCTACATAAAGGCTGTGAACTCTGAAGCGCGCCCCATTACGAAAATAGCAAAGGGCGTACCTGTGCAAATAGGGTCGTGGACTGGATCAACAAACTTTATGGCTGTACAAATGGATGATTTCAAAGTTATCCTTGGGTTAGACCTCCTGCACCATGCCAAGGCCGTAACCATGTCGTACCTCGAATCAGTGTGCATGTTTGGAGAGAAAACACCTTGTATGATCCCCGTGATTCAGAAAGGCAAAGAAGTGGAGGGTGTTGAGTTTATCTCGGCGTTCCAGCTCAAAAAGGGACTGAAGAGGGGAGAACCTATATTCCTTGCTACACTGATAGAAGAGAGCACAACAGGGCCAACTAAATTTGTGCCAGACAGCGTGTTAGGGCTACTCAGGTAATTTCAGGATATCATGCCGCCAGAGTTGTCAAAGGTGTTGCCACCTAAGAGATCAGTGGATCACCGAATCGAGTTGGAACCTGGTGCGAAGACACAGGCCAAAGCTTCGTACATAATGGCTCTTCCCAAGCTCACCGAGTTGCGTCAGCAGTTAGATGAGTTATTGGAGGCAGGGTTTGTTCGGTCATCAAAAGCCCCATTCGACGCTCCAGTCCTATTTCAGAAGAAACGTGACAGTAGCCTTTTATTATGCATAAACTATAGGGCATTGAATAAGGTCACCATCAAGAATAAGTACCCAGTGCCATTGATTGAAGATTTGTTTGATCAGTTGGACAGTGTGAGGTACTTTATCAAGCTGGACTTGAGATCTGGCTACTATCAGGTGTGAATCACCGAGGGAGATGAAAGCAAGACTACATGTGTGACAAGGCATGGGACCGTTGAGTTTCTGGTGATGCCCTTTGGGCTAACTAATTCCCCAGCCACCTTCTGCACTCTAATGAATGAGTTGTTTCATGACTACCTCGACAAGTTTATGGTGGTGTACCTAAATGATATCGTTGTGTATAGCAACACGCTGGAAGAATATCTCGTCCACCTCTAAACCATCTTGGATGTACTGCGGAAGAACCAACTTCATGTGAAGAAAGAGAAGTGCTCCTTTGCGCAAGAGCAGATTATATTCTTGGGACACCGCGTTGGAGGAGGAAGCATCAGCATGGACCTTGAGAAAGTTCGTGCAATCCAAGAGTGGAAAGTACCAGAAGGGTTGAGCGAGCTGCGGTCATTTTTGGGCCTTGTCAATTATTACAGAAGGTTCATCCTCGGGTATTCACACCGTGCATCACAACTAATCGACCTTTTGAAGAAGGATCAACCGTGACAGTGGTGGGAAAAATGCCAGAGGGCATTCGAGGATCTGAAATCGATGGTCACGAGTGACCCCGTGTTGAGACTACTTGATCACTCCAAGCCGTTTGAAGTACATGCAGATGCCTCTGATTATACTATAGGGGGGTACTAATGCAAGAGGAACATTCGGTGGACTTTGAGAGCCGAAAGCTGAATGATACCGAGCGGCGGTATCCAGTTCAAGAAAATGAGATGACGACGATAGTACATTGTTTGAGAACGTGGAGACACTACCTACCTGGGTCCAAATTTTTAGTGATGACCAACAATATTGCGACTAGTTACTTTCAGACATAGAAAAATTTATCGTCGAAGCAGGCTCGTTGGCAAGACTTTCTAGCTGAGTTCAATATAGACTTGGTGCATAAGCCTGACAGGACCAACCAAGTCGTAGATGCTTTGAGCCGTAAAGCGGAGTTGACAGGGTAAAAATATAAGAGTAAGCTGCAGCTAGCCGCGTTAGTTCAATTATCCCTGATCGATTACGCGATGGGTTGAAACTTGATCCTCTCGCAAGGACTATTCTACAACAGGAACAAGAGGGGAGAACACGACGGTTCTGGAATGAGGAAGGACTGTTGGTGACTAAGGGGGGTCATTTCTATGTGTCAAAAATGAGTCCTTAGGAAAGAGCTCCTTAAGGAATGTCATGATACATTGTGGGCCGGTCATCCGAGAATTCATCGCACGCTCTCCTTGTTGGAGAAGTATTTTTATTGGCCTAAGATGAAGGATGATATAGAAGAGTATGTCAGGACTTGCCTGATATACCAGCAAGCACTACAAAAAATAAGACTATTAGCGGCAGTTTTTTTTAATAAAAAACTGCCGCTATTAGTCATGTCGCTACAAAAAACTGCCGTTACAAAAATAATAGCGGCAATTTTTTGTAGCGACAGGACTAATAGCGGCAGTTTTTTATTAAAAAAATCTGCAGCTAATAGTCTTATTTTTTGTAGTGAAGATAAGGTTGAGAGAGATAAGCCATTTGGACTCTTACAACCTTTGCCAATGCCATCACGACCGTGGGAGAGCGTCTCCCTTGACTTCATCTCTGCTTTGCCAAAAATAGGAGAGCTCGGGTCCATCCTGGTGGTGGTAGATCAATTTTGAAAGTACGCTACATTCATTCCAACACCGTTACACTATAATACAGAGCAGGATGTACGATTATTTGTCAGTAATATTATAAAGTATTGGGGTGTGCCACAAGTGATTGTCAGTGATAGAGATTCGCGGTTTGCTAGCAAGTTTTGGTAAAAAATATTCAAGCTCTTGGGGACGAAACTGAACTTCTCATCCAGCAAGCATCCTCAAACTGATGGTCAGACCAAAAGGGTTAATGCTATCTTAGAAGAGTATTTGAGATATTTTATGAGTGCCAATCAGAAGAACTGAGTTCAGTTGTTGGATGTGGCATAGTTTTGTTATAATCTGCAGAAAAGTTCAACCTCAAATAAGAGCTTGTTCGAGTTAGCAACTGGCCAACAACCTTTGACGCCGCACACAATCACCATGGGATATACAGGATCGAATCTGGCAGCCTATCATCTTGCAAAAGAGTGACAGATAAATACAGAGATTGCTAGGGCCTATCTGGAGAAGGTCGCGAAACGAATGAAGAAATGGGCCGATCAGGGACGACGACCTATTGAGTTGAATGTAGGTGATGAAGTTTTGGTCAAGCTTAATCCTACGTAGCTCAAGCTTTTCAGAAGGAAACACACAGGACTAGTTCGCAAGTATGATGGGTCATTCCCAATCACAAAGAGGAATAATGACGTGTCGTTTCATATGCAACTCCCTCCTTGGCTAAAAATACACCATGTATTTCATGTCAGTTGCTTAAAGCCTTTTAAAGGAGATCTGAAGGACCTCGTGAGAAGTATATCAACTCGCGTTGTACCCAATGTTGATTTGCAGTCAAAGAGACAGGTTGAAAAGATCCTTACTCACAGAAACAATAACCGGGAAGATGGTAGTCAGAATGATTTTCCTATTGAGTACCTTTTGAAATGGAAGGGCCTACCCGAGGTCGAAATTACTTGAGAACTTGAGAGCACCCAACCATCCTTCTAGGCAGCTTTGAAGAAGTACTTGAAGCGCATCGACGGGGGCGTCAACGCAACTAAGTAGGGGAGGATGTGACGGGGGCTTGCGGCGTGGCCATCTGCGTTAGCCGCAGCCATGAGGGCTTCGCCGTAGATACTCCGAGAGCTTCGATCGTGGGCCATGAGGGCGCGCGGCATGGTGACAGATTATAGTCGTGACACAGACGCATGGTGAAAGACGTGGAGTATCATGGGCATCTTGATGTGTTGGATGGACAGTATGTCAAACCAATGTGTTTGAGGTCCTCCCGTTATTTCGCTTATATTGGTGTTTAACCCATATATATAGAGAATTGATCTTATCAAGTATGTGATGTGTCGCTAGCCTAAGTGATCCCCTACGGAACACGTACGATAGCCTTGTTGGCTTGAATTCGTGCATCCGAACCTCGCTAGGTGTTGGGTCACTCTAGTCACGTCGTATGCTAGAGTCATCGTGTTTGGTGGTTTACAACTACCTCCACAGTGCGAGCCCAACCCCGATGCGGGGCTACCCCTTTACTAATCGCTGCATACCGAATTATTATTTGTATTCGGGAATCCGCATAGTCTCTAACCTAATGCGTTATCGTGCAGGTTTGAGATTTGAGTAGACTAATCTAGCACGAGAGTATACGTCGCACAGAGGAACTCCATGACACTGGGTAGTCCTTTCCTTAGGTAGCCCCTTTCGAGATTGGAACTCACGAAGTGTTGCTGGCTCTCATTAAATCATATCATTTAATGAGAATCAAATTTCAAAAATTAACAGAGTTAAATTAAGGAGTACCCCAAGCTTTTTAAGAGCTAAGACATGTGCCACAAGTCATGTACCTAACTTAATGAGAGTTCAAGGGCTAACAAATGATTTATTTAGGGAGCCATTACTTGCACTCGAAAAGATAGCCCTTGGACCGAATTTAAAAGAAAGACTTACCAGTTTGTTGACTTCTCTTATGTGAAAACACTATCTAAGCCATTGGATTTGAAGGCCATAATTTAAAGATACCAAGTGCAAAAGATTCTCACAAAATATAATCTTCATCATGTGATTCAATGTAGTCAAAGGCTAATATTTGATTCAATAGTTGACGACAATAAATCAGATGACAAGTATCGTGTTTTGCTCCAATCTTATGCACTAGCGATCTATAGATCATAAATTTCAAATCAAATGGCCTAGATTGCGTATTCACATGTCCCTAAAATTCCAAATCTGCCAATTTTTCGGGTACAAGTAATAGCTCCCTTTAATTTTTTTTAATGGGAATGATAAGAGACTTCATCACTTATTAATCACCTTTTAGCCACCAAACCTCTGTTTAATGCTGAATTTTGCATGTTTGGGGTCATGGAAATATGAGGAAGTCATCTAAGCTTGTGATGGGATTAAGTGGCTAAAAGGTTAGTTTATAACCTTATGATGCCTATATGGATCCCTATTTGACTATGTCGGTATCCTTGGCATATAGTTTTAGTTTATAAAACCCTTATCAGTATATGTCAAGTTCATGAACATTTTCGTGGGCCTCACTTTCAAATGTTTATAAAAACAGGAACTTCTAAGTTCTATCTCTCTAAAGGGGCCCAAAGAGCCTGCTGTCGTAAACATGTATATGTTTTTTAGCTTAAACAAAAGGGTCCAATTATGCAAATTGAGTTTTCTCCTTCTTCATGTAGCAGACAGAAAAGAAGATGATGAGAGAGAAGAAAGACCATAACTGCATTACAGTTTCCTAGTGATAATAAAAGATAATCTTAATCTTAAGATCCTAATCTTTATCTTATGCATATAATCTTACAAATTCTCTAATAATCTTTACCCACCAAAGGGTTGTCGCAACAGTCTGGCGGCTCGGGTTTGCTCCCAAGGTCATGGGTTCAAACAACTCTCCTGTTAATTGGGTGTAGTGGCATACATAAATCGTGAAATAATTGTGGCACGGTAGAGCTCTACGCCCAAAGGGATTAGTCCGAGGCACAAACTAAGAAATCCAGCATCATCATAAATAAAAAAAGAAAAGAAAAAGGAAAAAAGCGCAAACTAAGAAATCTAATAAATAAAAAAGAAAAAAAAAAAAAAAAGGGAAAATAAAAACATTTCCTTATACCAAGGATCAAAATTTCGGGTTGAATTTCAATTTCGGACATGACCGAAATCGAAATTTTGGTTTTTATACAAATTTGACCGATATTTTCGATTTCTATTTCCTTTCGGATAGGACCGAAACCGATGTATTTCAGCCAAAATCTTAAAATTTCGACGGAAATTTTAAACCATGCCTTGGACTTCTCGACCGGCTGACTAATAGATGGAAGGGTGCAGTGTAATGGTGAAGGATTAATAGTATAATATGACGGCCACTTTTCTGAAAAATAATTCTAAAACAATTCGTCCATGAATATGCCATTTGGCATTAAGTGTTGGACAATTAAGTCATAGAAAATGTGGCACATATTGGGAGTTACCCTGGGTCCGAAAAACACATCGAGTGTTTTTCAATCTTTTGATCTAGGCACTATGATATGGACATTTACTCTTAATTATTCTTTCAATAGTTGATATTAAAGTGCACTCATCAAATAATTCAAAAACTACTTGGATTGATCAAAGATGTTGAGGACCTATTATATTCCATTAGTTCATTTATATGGCGGGAGACATTTTATTTATTTTTAAAAGGGTAACTCTATTTATTTATTTATTTTTAGCATAGACAAGTTGGATGTGTCTTATATATCCTAGTGGGTATGACAGATCAGAGCATCACTAAGAGAATAAATCTCATACAAGAAAATACTCACATTGAATGACACATAGGGTATCTTTTTTTTTTTTTTTTTTTTATAACTTGGGTATCCGAGCCTCTTAAAGCACCCACCTAACCTCAGGGGCACATGCACACCCCAAATTCAATACATGCCGGGTCAGCACAGGATATAAATCCCTAGGTGGCCACAAGGGGGGGAGGGGATTCGAACTCAGGTCTCCTGCTTTTAGAAGCAGGTACCTGGCCAGCTCACCCAACCCCTTGAGGTTAGGATATCTTTATTAACAAGCCAATATTCTTCCTTCACTTTGAATCTCACTATTATAATCATTGTTCCTTCCAGTCTTTAATATAATAGATCTTGAGATCATGGGCCTATCATTAAACAGTCAGATTTTGATCCCATGTGCCACACATCCTGAAAAATTAACATGAACATGGCCGAAATTAAACTATGGTTGTTGGCTCACTTTTCAGGATGATTACCACATGTGATGAAAAACTCATGCTTGATGTTAGTACCATAATCTTAAGATCTATTTTGTCAAAGATGGGACAAGGAAGAAAAAAGACTCTCGTTTTCTAATTCAAAGCAGTCAACAGTATAAGCACCTGAAATCAAGTTGAGAAGAAACAATCTTGGGTTGTAAGTAAATGTACCCTTACTGAAATAGAGAAAAGTAGAACAAACCTACTTTGAGTAGAATTTGTTCAGATTGGTCTCAAAGAGGGCACTTCTCTTATCAGACGGGCATAAAAAGGTCCACACGACATGAGCATGGACTAGTCAGATGGTCCAATGGTTGGGGTCCTCCATTTTTGGCTTCCATTTGACTAAGTAGATAATATTATATGCAATCCCCACACTTTAAATACATTTTTGTCAGATCAAGCCTGAGATGACTCTAGGGTGCCCACCAAAATAGGATAAAGATAACATGGAAGATGAGAAAATATTTCCATTGCATTTACAAATATGGCTATATTGAGATTCCTAAGCATTAAATTTTTATATTGGGGATTGTAGGTTATGGAGGGCAATTATTCCATGCAATCTTTGAAAGGACCTCTTTTTTATTTAATAATCCCCTTTACCATGCCCCTCCTAATGTGTAAGATTGTAACAAGAAAACACTATCTACTATTATAATAGCCCTCAGACCTCATATTATATATATATATATAGAGAGAGAGATAGAAATTTACAATAATCTTGTTTAGGGAATGAAGTCAACCATAGGCTATGTATTTACTACATTCCCTTTCTTTCCTGATGTCTATAGTGTTGGATTTTGGACAGTTTGGAACCAGTGGGTGGGGCTCTCTAATTATGATTTGATGGCTTCACTCGTCATCATTTATTATCATTTACGATGGCCGTCAAGCACTTGGGTCCACTGCTTTCCTTTTCTCATAAAATCCACCGCACGGACGCCTGTTTCGGGTGCCCGATTGGTCAATTATGAGAAGGGCCCCTCGAGGGCTCACCGATGATTATAGTAATATATGTTGCACAACTAGATCTAACCCAAATCTAATGTAGGCCTTTAATGAAAGTGTCCCTCAGTTAATTCCATCCATTTACGACGAGGGCCATTCTGAGTCCTCACCGTGTGACCCACAGCTTATCTGTAAGGGGTAAAAAAGGAAATAGAGGGTATGTGTCTCTAAAGAAGCCACATGTACCTAAACATTCAAGCTAAGTAAGAGTTGTAAGGGTAAGGCCAAAAAGAGTACATTTTTCAGTACATTGAGATGGCTACAATTCATTGAGATCTACGTAAAAGACTGGAAAATTATAGCAAATATATATAGATTCAAAAGTAGGAGGTAGTAGTGACCTTCACACTCCAATGATTCAAGTCATTGTCCTATCTCCCATTGGGTTCACGGGCCCATAAGGAGAGAAAAGGTACCACTTTGACCATTCTAAGGTTATGTCACTCTCTCCTCATCAATATATTGCCAGCATACACATAAGATTAAGAGGGTAACAAGACTTCAATAATTGTACATACTTATAAGCCTCAAAGAGTCACGTATAACATTATATGTACTTTTTTATCTTCTCTTTCGCTCCCCTTCTCATCCATATATATTATATATATATATATATATATATATATATATGAAAAGGCCTCCGTCCTCTTATTGAGGACGGAGGACGGTCACCATCCTCCAAGCTTCCACGTGGTACCCAAAATATTGTTTCGATGCCATGTGGAGCGCGGGTGCATTGCTTAGATCATCTTTGAAATTTCTTTTTTGAAAACTCATCTCCACAGTCTGTTTTTTGAATCGTAAAATGTGGACCAATGAAACTCGTCAAACTTTGACTTGTGGGTTTAAAAAGTTTTTTTCAATTTTTTTTTTTAAACATTGATCTATACCGTCAACTTGTGCTCCACGTGGCACCCAAATACTGTTTTGAGTGCCACGTGGAGCTCCACGTGTATCTTGGAGGACGGTCACCGTCTTCCAATGGAGGACCTAACCGGCTCCCATATATATATATATATATATATATATATATATATATATATATATATATATATATATATATTACCAACCCTGGGCCTCTTCATAAACTCCCACAAAAAGCTTTACCTGTGGGCCCCGCACGATGACTCGTGCTAATGTATTATTTTCGAGTTAAACCGGTGATTAAGACTGGTCTTGGATCATGTAATCATCAGGGATTCGTCGACCAACAGTCCCATTTTTATGATGCGGGAGGGAAATGACAGCAAGTGTAGGTGATGGAATAGATTTACAAGGTTGATAGGGTTTGATTATAATAGATTTGATTAGGAGTCTCAACGGATCAGGCTTGAGCCCAGTCCGACCAGACTAGCCCAAAATGGGGGGTTATGGACTACGGTATGTAGGCCTGATATATAAGTGGGCTAACCTGGCCCAGATTGATTATTAAGCCGAACCGAGTATGAATTGAGATTTCGTCAATGAATGGAATTGATTGAGTATTCGATTAAATCAAATTAATCTAGAGATTACACAATAATGCCACTAATTACCACAACAACAGATATACGTGGAAACTCAATCACTGGAAAAAATCACGGGAACAGACCGAAGTCCGCAAACCAAATCCATTATGAAATGAATGATTATAAAGAGTTTCGAATGATATACCGACAATGCACATGCCCTATCAAACCCTCATGCAAACCAACTCCCCCTCACGGGTTGCCTCCATAGCTCTCAAATTTGGATGCTCTCCTTTACCATTGATTAACGCACAATGATCCGCCTTGAGATCCAGAAAGCCATCAATCACACCCTAATCTCTAGGGCTCAAAACATTCAACTCACTTGAGCAAAGCACTCAACTCACTTGGGTAAACAATGTAAGATGAAGGTGAAAGAGGGGAGGAAAAACCTTTGAATGAAAATTATTTTGCAAATAAAAAAAGGTTTCAAAAGTTGAAGATAATAGAGTTCTAGGGTTTTGGCTCAAGGAGGAAGAAGCTCACTTAGCTTACTTGACCTTCCCTCCTATTATCAAAAGGCATTTATCAAAACTTTAAAACCCCCAAAAGACCAAAAATCAGAAAAGTCTAAATGACTCTTTTTCCTCAAAAGTGAAGTTCTGTCCCAAGGACCTCATAGCACGCTGTGATGTCTTTAACAGTGCACTGTGAAACATCACAGCACGTTGTGAACAAGAAAGGTTTCCGCAGCAACAACACGCTTTAGAGACCACTACAGCGCGTTGTGGACATAACTTCAAGATATAAGAAAAATAATCATTTTAAAGTCTTTTGATGGTTTACAAAACATAGTCATAGGATGTGTGACTGATAATCTTGATTGATCAACGTAGAACTCATCCATCTTGGCACACACATTTTAAGGGAGATCTACACGGATTTTTGAGTAAAATGTAACAAACAGGATCTAACAATCTCCCCCTTTATCACATTCTACAATAAAAATAATGTTCACATCACTTCATATATATTACATCAAGTAGCCCCACTAATCCTATACATTGATTTATATGAGAAAACAATAAGAATAAAGACACAGGGACTCATGATCTCCCCCTAAATCTATGCCTATCCTAAGCCAAGATGGGTCTTGATCCATCACCTGTAAAACAGATAAGCCAAACAAATACATCCAAGACCAATCCAAAAGTACCAAAGATATCAAT
The DNA here is from genome assembly GCA_021018995.1 of Chloranthus sessilifolius. Lineage (NCBI taxonomy): Eukaryota > Viridiplantae > Streptophyta > Magnoliopsida > Chloranthales > Chloranthaceae > Chloranthus > Chloranthus sessilifolius. The sequence goes on along the minus strand of CM037598.1, from coordinate 16,682,446 downwards.
ATATATATAAAAAATAGCACCCATCATTTGTAAACCATATCAGCTGTAAACAATTCTCTCCCCTTTTACCAAAATTGACAAAGGGAGACAAAGACAATAATCACACGACACGATATGGCCATCACAATATCCACCATTAAATCAGAGTTTAAAAACATGACCACAAAGGAAATAAAATTACAACCATTAGGGACAAACCCAATCCATAAACACTGATAAACATAATAAGATAAACACAATAAAATCCACAAATAACCATAGTGTCTCCAAATCCACATCAAAACAAAATCATGGCCAAAGAAATAGCCAACATAGCACAGCAAAATCCAAATCCACCATAAATACCCAATATTCAATAGCAATTGTTCAAAGAGCCAACACAAATACTAGAGATACTTCCTTGATCATGCGATCTCACTAGCACCCGATCCACCAACAACACCTTTCCCACCATCGTCAGTCTCCTCTGATAGCATCCACTGATAAAACTCACCCGCCAAACTATCAATGTGAGTACTCACAATAGCCAAGTCATCCTCTAAGCCACTGATAGCACGATCCACATAATCGAATCGATGAAGGACCAAATTTTGAAAATCAAGGGTCGAGAGAGGTCGATCACGGGCCAATGTGGTAGAGGACGCAGCCGGGGTGGAGGAGGACGCACTCGGGGTGGATGCGGGAGGTTTAGAAGGATCATTATGACTTTTTCATGTGCTTTCAAGCTTAGTCAGATACGAAGGTAGAAAATCAGTGCCTTGAGACGTTTTGACTGAATAGATAGGGACATCGAAGAAGGAAGCAATAATTTTCGACAAAATAATGGGAAATGGAATTGACGCATGGTCCCTAGGTTTAATACACCGTGTACGAATGATTCGCCAAATAGCGGTGGAAACACACACGAGTCGATCCGCGTCGATCAGCCACATAATGAACATTTCGGGAAGCCTAACTTCATTAAGGTTTCCAACTTTTGGCCAGAGAGTGCTGAAAATCAGAATACGCAAGACGTAAAAGGGAAGTTTGAGAGACTTGGTAGGAATAACAGATTGTGGGTTCAACCCATAAGACGTACAAACATGATCAACGACCGTTTGCCACGTGAGATCAGGCAAATCATTGGAGGGAGAACTCGAGTCGCATGGACAAAGAATACTATCGGGATTAAGAGGAATCCCTAGAATCATAAAGATCATGACAGGGGTGATAGTGATTTGTATGTCATTGACATACGACACAAGCTTCTTCTTTTCGAGAGAAGACACTGGACGACGACTCGTAATTAGCATAGAAGAATCAAACTAAATCCGAAAAGGCCAAACCACATAAAAAAATAAAGGTACCCAACTGCGAAAGAAGATCTTACCATGGAAAGAGTATTCCGACAAGCACTCAAGATTAAAGTGCCACTCCATCTCAAATGAGTGAGATTGAAGAAAACGAAAGTTTTGCTTAGCCGTCTCCGAAATAAACATGTGAGGAGTAGTCGGGTCGGCCGAAGACGAGGTCATCTTGGTCTTCTTTTGGGGAGCCATTGAAAGAAGGTAGAATAAGAGGAGGAAGGAGGAAGAAGGAGAGAAGGCTGGGGAGAAAAAGGAAAAAAAAAGTTCTCGCTGATTGGTCTACTTTTTATATGTGTATCTAATTAAGTCTTAACCTATTACAAGTGCACAATGGAAATTATAGTACTAGCAAATGATCGTTCCCACAGAGATATGTTGAATTATATTAACTTAATTTTTATGAAAACATATATATATCTTTAAGTTCCTAAACTACTGGAGAGATATGAATAAAAGAATTTTTTTAAACTAGGTTTGCAGAAAATAAATTTTAATCCTCTTTCTTCAGATTGTGGTCGTCAATCACAATCTTCTTGTAATAACCCTAATTTTCGTAAATCGTGTAAGTCAGGTAATGTGTGTGCAGGTTACGGTGTATGTGGTTCACAAGAGAACCCATGCAACTATACATACCTTGGTGTGTATGTATCTCACACCAAAAGGGGGGGAAGTTAGTGGTTAAGGTAGCACATAAGAAATGTGTTTGGATTTTACAAGTAGGCAAACTCAATTGTTAGGATAAGAGGGGGTCTCACACGTGAGACCATTTGTTTGTTTGAACTTCAGTTACAGAGAGAGAAAGAAAGGAGAAAGGGTTTGAAGAAAATAGAAAAGAGATTGCTTAAATCCTTGAGTGTAGATCCATTAGATCATTGTGAAAAATTATGCAAGTGTGTGTGGGGAAGTTTGTCATACGATTGCGTTGGCTTTGTGTTGATCGAAGTGCTCGGTGTGATCAGGGTGAGTTTTGAAAACCCTTTTTATTTCAATAAAGAGAACGATCCGATCTATGGGTAGATCACTGAGTTTGAGGAAAGATATCAATGCTCATTGTATTTTAAGTGTAGTATTTAATGTTCATTATAATTTATGAGATATATGGAAGAGGTATGGTGATGATCGAGTTAAGGAAAAACTCGAATTTGAAATTCCCCTAGTTCTCGCGCGCACGAGCTTCAGAGCTCGCTCACGCGAGAAACCTTCTGAAGGTATAGGTAATCCCATGAGGCTCTGAGACTTGCTTGCACGAGGTTTAAGTGACTTAGAGGCTCGCTCGCGTGAGGCCTCGCGTGACTGTCTCCAGTGTACTAGAAATCTAGTTGGTCGCGCGAGTTTCAGACCTCGCGCGCCCGAGCTCCAGGGCTCGCTCTCGCGAGAAACAGAGTCGAATCTATTTTGTTTCTTTTCATCTGAATTATTTAGAAATGTGTACCCTAGGTTCTTTTAAGCATTCTTAAGAGATGTTTGGACAGTTTAAATGTAGGATTAGCGTATTGATCATACGTATGGACTCGTAAAAGCTATAAATGGAATGAGCTATGTGTGACTTCGTGTGAGATAGGGAAAACTCAATAATTTGCATATTTACTTTTGTTAGCATGATTTTCGTGATATGATAGAAATGTGGGATGTCATGTAAATTTTTGTAAGGCATTGAGCATGAATTTCGATATATTCTTTAGCATGAAAAGTATATCAATGTGTACACCAAAGAAAAATTATGTGTGTGTGTGACATCAGTATAAGATAATAGAGAAGCGTGTGTGACATCAGATATGACCATATGTGAAATCAGTAAGAATGAGACGTGTGTGTACTTTGAAGGTAAATTAATATAAATTATCACAATACACGGTGAATAACTATATGTAACTTTTGCACTTTGATTTAAAATTTGTGTAAATACCCAACCTACGCGGCGGGATATCCGTGACCAACGCGACGGGATATCCGTAACCGATTCGGTGGGATATCCGTACAAATTGTGCTCCGGTACGGCGGGATATCCTTTCTTTGATTACCATTCTACAGTAATATTTCGTTCGACAAGTCACTCTATGGTGAAGGCTTGTGTATTTATGTGAAATATTCATTGAACGACGATGGTGGGTATTCCATTGGTTTAATTATGTGGCTCTCGACGCTATATACGCTCGAGAGACTATTTAAGTGATTCGTTTAAGTGTGCGTGAGTTAAAAGAACAGTGTGAGTAATCATGATGAGCATGTTTTGAAGCTTTGCATCTGATATGTATTTTTGGTCAATTTAAATATTTTTAAATTGTAACTCTCAGTAAGATAACTCTCAGTAAGATAAGCATGTTTCCGATTATGCCTCAAAATTTTTGTTTAACAGCATAATATGCATTTTGCTTGGGTCCTATTGAGTTTAGATGTAGCTCACCCTTCGACTATACGTCACAGGTTCAGAGGTTGTAGTGGGTACCGAGGATCTAGATTTGGAGGATTCTGAGTACATTCCCGAGGAGGAGACTGAGCCCCCTCCGGAGGAATTCTTCTAATAGATTTTGCTACGTAGCTTTGTGTATTTTGAGCACTAGATTGTAAGGCTTGGTACATCCAACCAATATAACTTAGAAATGATGTAACTTTGTGATACAATATTCTTTTTGGCGAACCATCCTTGGGTGACTTTTGTTGTCACTGATGGTTCGGTTCGGTTCGGTTCTCTTGTTCATGTGATTGGCATGAGTTTAGAACCTTCTTTTGTGGTCTTCTAGTTATTCTTGAGTTGTCTTATAGAAATAGAGATTTCTTTCTTATGATAACTCTATCTGTTTTTCTTTTATGTTGTGCTTTGTTTTGCTTTGCTTTGTGTGTGGCTGTACTAAGTGTTCCATTTGTACAAGGGGTATAGCCTTAAGGGTCATACCAATGGCGCGGGTTTTCAAGTGCGAAAATTCGGACTGTCACAGTTGGCATCAAAGCTCTTTGCTTTAGAAATTTCTGACAAGTCTTAGATTTTTGTCAAAGTATAAAGACCTTCTGCTAATGAAACTTTGGTTTCATATTACAGAGCGTCATGTCTGCTAGAGGAAGGGGCCGACCAAGGGGCAGCCATAGTCGGAGCTTGAGAAGTGGAGATGAGATTCCCACTAATTCCAATAGGATTCCAATGGATAATAGAGAGGTTTCGGAAGACAGTAATCCGAAAAATAGAAATCAGAAAAGAGAGCAGGAGAGAAATGAAGATAGAGAAGAAAGACAAAGAATGATGCATATCATGGAAACTATGGCAAATGTCATGGCTCAGTAAGCGACGTTGGCAACTAATAATGCCAATGACCATCAGCAGATGCCACCTACACCTCCAGCTACTCCTACTCCACCACCACCAATACACTCATCAGTTACAGAGTTTCGGAGGATGCGTCCTCCAAATTTTTCAGGGCAAGCAGAGCCAATGAAAACTGAGAACTGACTCAGTGAGATGGAGAAGATATTCAATATACTTACGTGCACTGAGGCTGAGAGAGTTAGGTGGGCAGCTTTATGTTGGATGGAGAGGCAGGCCCTTGGTGGAAGTCTGTGTCTAGGACCAGAGCACAAGGAACTCTAGGCATGCTATAAACCTGGGATGAATTTGTGGAAGAGTTCAACAAGCAATACTTCCCTAAGGTAGTGCAAAATCAGATGAAGGTGAAATTCCTTAAGCTAGAATAAGGGAAGATGTCAGTGAGAGAATACGGAGTGGAGTTCATGAGACTTGCACGTTTTGCTCCTGAGTATGTGGTCTCAGATCTGATAAAGGCCAAGAAATTCCAACGCGGCTTAAGGCTGGATATCAGGGCTGCTTTTGAGTTGGAGACATACGGAGCTGTCATGAGCAAGGCCCTTATGGTAGAAGAATATATTGGTGAAATATATCAAATAAGAGATCAACAAGGAACGGGAAGGACCGATCATAGTAGAGTTGGAAACTATGAGCCGGTGAAAAAAAGTCGCGATTCATAGCACCTATCCAGAGGCAGCCGATTCAGACCAATTTTTCGAGGCCATCCCAGACAAATTACTCTAGGCTACGTATGCCTTCATCTCTGAGACCTATTCGTTATGAGAGCCCTACTATCACTACTGGAGTATCAGTCACTCAGGGTTTCTCTAGAGCAGCATCATCCACCCCTGTTGAGACATGTGCCAGGTGTGGCAAGTCTCACAAGGCATCCGATTGTAGACAAGGCACGAGCGGGTGCTTCAAATGCGGGAAGATGAGGCACATGATCAGAGGTTGCCCAGAGATGAGGAAAGAAAATATGATATCGACTGCTACGCCAAAGCCAATGCGAGCAGCGAGGCCGGTGGTGAAAGGAAGGGCATATGCCGTAACAACCCAGGATGTCGAGAATAGTAACGACATTATCCAAGGTGAATTTTTTTATATTAAATTATGACATTGAATTGAATTTTAGATAAAGAAGATGCATCAATATTATGAAGTAGTCTCTAATTATTGCATTAATTTAACTTGTCATGCATGAGTAATTATTGAAGTATGTGTATGATATATGTACTTTGCAAATATATGGTAAGGGTGGTTTCTTGTGTTATGAAGCGAGAGTATTGATAGATCCAGGGTCTACCCACTCGTTTATTATGCCTCAATTTGCGAAGAAAATAAAGGTCGTTCCCAAAGCCTTGGACTTCATTTTGGTCGATTATCGTGAAATTCACAAGACCGATATGGTGTGTCTCACAAGAATAGTCGCATCGTGAGTACGATAGTCATGCATTAGCAACGAACTTAATCATGTTAGATATGCAAGGATTTGATGCAATCCTTGGCATTGATTGGTTGTCCACACATTGTGTAGGTGTTGATTGTCGGAACAAGGTGGTTACCTTTAAATCGAATACGAGGAGATCATTCAAGTTCTTAGAAATGCGGTCGACTTTTGTATCGCTTATCTCCGCAATCAAAGCTGAACGTTTGATAAGGAAAGGATGAAGTGGTTACCTAGCGTTTCTAAAGGAGGACAAGGAAGAGAAGAACACCATAGCAGAGATTCCAATTGCATGTGAGTTCGAAGGCATTTTTCAGATGAGTTGTCGGGATTACTACCGGATAGGAAAGTAGAGTTTGTCATTGACTTAGCACTAGGAACATAGCCAGCATCTAAAGCACCATATTGAATGACTCTTGTTGAGTTGAAGGAGTTGAAGGACCAATTACAAGAACTCTTAGATAGGGAATTTGTGAGACCTAGTGTGTCTCCTTGGAGAGCACCGGTCTTATTTGTGAAGAAGGATAGGTCGATAAGACTGTGCATCAACTACCGTCAGCTGAACAAGTTAACTATTACGAATCGATACCCTTTGCCTAGAATTGATGATCTGCTTGATCAGTTATAAAGCACAAGATACTTTTTCAAGATCGACTTGAGATCTGGATACCATCAGTTGAGAGTCAAGGCTGAGGATATACGGAAGACAGCGTTCAAGACGAGATATGGACACTATGAATTCTTGGTAATGCCATTTGGATTGACAAATGTACCAGCGTCATTCATGAATTTAATAAATCGGGTATTTAAACTACACCTCGATACTTGTATAGTAGTGTTCGTAGATGGCATTCTCATCTACTCTAAATCCAAGAAAGAGCATGAAGAATACTTGAGGATTGCTCTACAGACATTACGGGAACACCAATTGTATGCCAAACTCGTTAAGTGTGAGTTTTGATTAGAGAAAGTCGGTTTCTTGAGATATATAGTCTCAAAGGATGGTGTTACAGTAGACCCAATAAAAATCGAGGCAGTAATAGAATGGTAACAACCGAAGACGATAACAGAGATCCGTAGCTTCCTTGGTTTGGCTGGATATTACAGGTGATTTGTAAAAGGGTTTTCAAAGATTTCAGGACCACTCACTAAGCTTACAGGAAAAGATGTGAGATTTGAATGGACTGAAGAGTTTGAAAAGAGTTTCTAAGAACTCAAGAAAAGACACACTTCAACACCGGTGTTGGCTATTCCTTTAAGCAGTGGAGGGTTTGATGTGTACAGGGACGCTTTACATAATTTCTTGGGTTGTGTGCTCAACCAGAATAAGAAAGTGATGCTTATGGGTCGAGACAGCTTAAAGACCATGAGAAAAATTATCCAACACACGACATGGAACTAGCAGCAGTGATATTTGCATTAAAGATATGGAGACACTATCTATACGGCGAGACCTTTGAGATATTCACGGATCATAAGAGCCTCGGATACTTGTTTACACAGAAAGAGCTCAATATGAGGCAACACCGATGGATGAAATTTCTCAAGGACTATGATTGCTCCATTTAGTACCACCTAGGCAAGGCTAATGTTGTAGCAGATGCTTTGAATCGGAAGAGTTCAACTCTATTATCTAGCCTTACTATAGAGATTCGTAGGTGGAGACTACTAGATCTTTCTTTGTATGACACAAAGATTGAGGTGCAAGCTTCAAGGGCCTTGTTGGCTAATATTACAGTTCGACCGACAATCTTTGAGCACATTCATGAATTATAGATGAAAGATCCAGAGTTAGTCAAGATCAGACAGGACGTGATTGACAGCAGTAGACCCTATTTCTCAGTTAAAGAGGACGAATCATTATTGTTTCGATGGCGTCTATGTATACCAATTGATGCCGACTTGTAGCAAACTATCGTAGACAAAGCCCACAAGTATAAGTATGCTATTCAACCTGGTACCACTAAAATATATCAAGACATGAGGAAGAACTACTGGTGGAGAGGTTTGAAACGGGATGTTGCTGAGTATGTTTCAAAGTATTTAGTGCGTTAGCAGGTGAAAGTAGATCACAGACATCTGACAGATTTATTACAACCTCCACCTATACCAGAGTGGAAATGGGAATCAATCTCTATGGACTTCATTATGAGACTACTATGGACAGCAAAGCGACACAATGTCATTTGGGTAATCGTTGACCGGTTAACCAAGTCAGCTCACTTCTTGCCATATAATACTATATATACAGCAGAGTGGCTTGCAGACATGTACATGAAAGAAATTATCCGATTACACAGTATTACAATTAGTATTGTTTTGGATCGTGACCCGTTATATACTTCAAAGTTTTGGCAAAAGTTTCAAGAGGAAATGTGTACACGGTTAGACTTCAGTTCTGCATTCCACCCGCAGACGAATAGACAAACAGAACGAGTGAATCAGATCATAGAGGATATGCTCAGATCATGTATGCTTGATTTTCAGGAATCATGGGATCAACATTTACCATTGACCGAGTTTACATATAATAATAATTTTCAGACGAGTATTGGCATGGCACCTTATGAGGCACTATATATATGGAGGTGTAGATCACCGATCAATTAGGAAGAGACCGGAGAGATGTTTGTATTGGTTCCCGAAATACTTAAAAGTAATGCCACTATCATTCATGTCATTAGAGAAAAAATCAAGTCAGCTTAGAGCAGGCAGAAGAGTTATGTCGATATTAAAAGAATGAGTATTGATTTTCATGTTGAAGAACATGTATTCGTTAGGATCTCACCGATGAAGGGTTTCATGAGATTTGGAAAGCGGGAGAAGTTAAGCACACTCTACTTTGGACCCTTTGAGGTTTCGGACAGAGTTGGTTAAGTGGCTTACAAAATTGCATTACCCCCACAATTTAATAGGATACATAATGTGTTTCATGAATTTATACTCCAGAAATATATGAAAGATCCGACTCATGTTTTGGACGATCAATCGGTCGAGCTGTATGAGAATATGACGATGATAGAAGAACCAATTCAAATACTTGATCGGAAGGAGCACAATTTATACGGATATCCCGTCGTACCGGTCATGGATATCCCGCCTCGTCCGTCACGAATATCTCGCGGCGTCGGTTGGGTATTCACACATAAACTTTAAATCAAAGTGCGAAAGTTGCATATAGTTATTCACCGTGTATTGTGATAATTTATATTAATTTGTCTTCAAAGTCACACACACACACATGTCTCATTAGAAATGTGTACCCTAAATTGTGCCTTCAACTCTCAGAGCCTCACGAGCTTACCTATACCTTCAGAAGGTTTCTCGCACGAGCAAGCTCTGAAGCTCGTGCGCGTGAGAACTAGGGGTATTTCAGATTCGAATTTTTCCTTAACTCGATCATCACCATACTTCTTCCATACATCTCATAAATCATAATGAACATTAAATACTACACTCTAAACACAGTGAGCATTAATTTCTTACCTCAAACTCGGTGATCTACCCGTAGATCAAATTGTTCCCTTTATTGAAATAAAAAGGGTTTCCAAAACCCACCCCGATCACACCGAGCACTCCGATCAACAAAAAGCCAACACAATCGTATGACCAACTTCCCCACACACACTTGCTCAATTTTTCACAACGATCTAATGGATATACACTCAAGGATTCAAGCAATCCCTTTTCTACTCTCTTCAAACCCTTTTTACTTTCTCTCTCTCTAACTCAAGCTCAAACAAACAAATGGTCTCACATGTGAGACCCTCCCTTATCCTAGCAATTGAGTTTGCCTACTTGCAAAGCCCAAGCACATTTCTTATGTGTTACCTTATCCACTAACTCCCCCCCCCTTTTTTGGTGTGAGACACATACACACAAAGGTGTGTATTCTTGCATGGGTTCCCTTGTGAATCACATACAGTACAACCTGCACATGCATCACCTGACTTATATAATTTACGGAAATTGAGGTTATTACACTTTTGCTATTAGATATTTATAAAATTAAATAGTACCATTACACTATATATCAAGTCCCCTAGTACTAGTCGTCAATCAATACTAAAATCCTATCAATACAGATTTAATTTAATCAGCAATCTCCTAAAACTTGAGCGTCAATCAAATTCTAGAAAACTGAAGATGGAAAAGTAAAAATCGTTACACTAATTTGCAAGCCCCAATCTAAGTCGTCAATTCAAATTAAAATCTAAAGATGTTTACAAAGCAGGAAATAAAAAAAATAAAAATCTAAATTAGAAAATAAAAGTAAATATATCCTTCACCCCTCAGCCACAATCGTCAATTGCTTCTGAGAAACTATAGATATCTATACTAATCTTCAGTACCCAATAGCCGTCGACAACTGCTCTTGAGAAACCTTGGATATCTAATTTACAAAGCAATAAAAATTCAATCTAATTTTGATAGGAAGAAAACCCAACCACAGTCATCAATTGATGCTAAGAATTTCTTCGATGATTATTCCTATATCGGGCTCTCTTATTTATAGATCATAAGGAGTCGGTTTACAAGACTTCTAATTCTAATAAAAGAAATAAAACTATCCTAATATAACTCTAATTCTAATTTTATCTTTCCTTGCTTCCTTTAGTCGATGTACTTTAGAATTATTCCACAGTAGAGATCTTCTAAAATCTATCTTTATCAATCTTCTTAGATCTGTAATCAGCCAAACTTCTAATTCAAGAGTTCTTCTAATTCTGTTCATGGCAGTTGAATCTTCACGTGATCAGTAGTAGTGATGATCAACATGAAAGCATTATAATCGTAATCGTAAATCACGATTATCTCTTTTCTCTTCTTTTTCTGAAAAATCGTAAATTATGATTTTCTATTTTTTATAACTTTCTCTCTGGACGATTCTCTGAATTATGATTCATTATTTTTCATTCTGTATCGCTTCAGCTTCTTGAACGTCTTTTGGGAAATTGTAGATTACGATTTCTCATTTTTATCTTTTGTAGCAGCGCTCAATCGTCTTTTCACAATTTTCTATTCTTCAGTATATAGCAAATTGTCTTTTTACGCTTAATCGTCTTGTACTGCTCTTTTTTAGTTCATTTTGAGAAAGATTAACATTACGGCTCTCTTTTACTAGTTTTCCTTAATGATAGCACATCGGTAACTTATTAGTAACAAACTAAATCCTAGTATTACTAAGAGTAATAAAATGGTATATTATGTGACTGATCACACCCTCAAACTTACATTTTGTTTGTCCCTAGCAAACAAGATATCATAAAACATCTTATTAAAAATTAAATTGCCACTTTCGGAGGGAGCACGATTGCATTTAGCAGATACAACAAGCCTTTAAAACCCTTAGGTGATCTCTAGTGGAGGAGTTGTAGTCTCCTGAAGGTTTTCAGTGAAGTTATCTACAAACTTCAAATATTTTTAGATTTTTTAAAATATTTTTAGAAATAAAAATTCTAAACTAACTTTGTATACTAACTAAATTAACTAAGGTCGTCATCACATGGTCGTTATGATTTTCTAAAATTACCAATCTTTTATCCCTACTTCCCATTATAATAGTTATCCTTGATTAGAACTTTAACAATTTTAATTCATAATAAGCAAAGAGAAATATGCATTACTAAACAGTTTATTCTTCCTAAAATTTTCTAAACTGCAGATTTAAAAAATATTTTCATTTAAAAACTCACTACTGGCATACTCTTAAAAAGATATCGAAACTCTTTAGGTTCTCTCAATATATTTTTCAGAAAATTTCAATCAAAGATAAAATTGTCAATCTCATAGAAAAGGATAATCTACTTTATTCATATGAATCCCTGTACAATCCATAGTATCTAGTATCCATATCTCTACTAGGCTTATGCTTTTGCAAATCGTAAATCAGAAAGGTCTTTCCTTCGGCTTGTAATGGGGTTTTAGGTTTTAGAAGGTGTCCAAGAAAGGTAGAAAAGAATTTAAAGTTTTTATGAGAATTTGGCTCTTCTTTCTCCTATCTTTTCAGCTTCTTCTTTTTTCTTCAGTAAGTATCCATAAATTGAATAGCTTCTTCCCATTTTTTTTTTTATAAATCCCATTTCTTCAATTGCAAAATCGTAATTTACGATTTTTCTCTCTTTGAAAGTTTTTTACTTAAAAATCGTTCTTTTTTTTTTTAGAAATCGTTCTTCACGATTTTTCATTTTTTCCCATATTTTTCCTTTTTATTTCTTCAGTTGCATCCTTTTTAGCATTCCCTTTATCAATTCCTGATTTACTCCCTCCACCTTTTTTTGCATTCTAAAATCTCAGAAAATATAAGGGTTAAAGGTTGAAAGGTTTGGGTAGTACATATAGTTAAAGGTTTATATGATTTTTGGTATAAAGAAATTCGGTTATAGGCTTCTAATATGGGTTCAATGGATAAAATTTATTCTGGGATTTGGACTTTTTAGCTATGATTTTATAAAAGATGACCTTTAATCATCTTTACGATTTATTATCATAACTGTCTTATTATTTTGATATTTCTACAGATAGTTCTAGACAAAAAATCAGGTTATCATAAAATATTTTGATTCTAAATTTAGCAATATAAGATTTCATATCATTATAAAAGTTCAAAGAAAATTTCTGATTTGAATAAAAGAGAAAATATGGCTCAAAAGCTCACTGGTTTATAGTTCTGAAACTACAGTCTAAAATTCATGCAGTTCAGATCAATCTATCGTTTCAAACATCCATATTCTAATACAGTGTTCAACAAGCTAGGCATGAACTGTAACTGTTTTTTTTTCTGATTATTGGATTTCTATTATAATGAATCGTAAGTTTTCAAAAATTATAATAAAACTTTTTTTATCATAATTCCTATGTAATGATCAATTAAATCCATACGATTGTTCGTTATAATGTATAGTAGGTATGATATTACGATCTGTCACTTTCCAACGATTTAGGTCGTATTATAGTACCTAAAAAAAAAATAGTTTACATAATTTATTATTTGTGCTACGAATGAGTCGGTAGCTCAACAATCCATGAGGTGTCTATTTTTAATTTTGGGGAGGCAATGTCTCCCACAGGAACACTTGTCTTCTAAGATTATTTACTGGTTGTGTAGGCAATTGACCACTCTCCCTTTTAGCCACTTGAGAAGCTAGTTGGCCTATCTGGCTTTCCAGCTTCGAAATGGAATACGTGTGTGAATTAAGTACTTGGGAGAATTGAGCAAGCCGATGTAGGTCTTTTGAGTGCTGATGTGATTGTTGCTGTAAATTTTGAAGGATTTGAATAACTGTGACATCAGGTGCTTTGCTCTGTGGTACAAATTGGGTCTGTGCAGTGGGCATTTGAGGTCTTTAGTGGAAAGCTTGGGTCTGAGGAAATCAAGGTTGCACAACTGATGGTACTAGTTGTGCTCCGCCTGTGGAACCATTATTAAATCCAGGATGGTTCCTCCATGCTGGATTGTATGTGTTTCCATAGTCTCCTCTCTGAAAATTCATTATTTATTCACTTTCTACCACCTCTTGGTGGGTTGGTGTAGCTGGGTTTTCAGTATATTTCTGAGTCTGACAATTAGAATGGCTTGCCAAGGATCTATCTGGGGTGCTAGGTTTGGCGGCCATTAATATTGCGATTTGTTATTCAAGGGTCAAAACTTTCGCACTTATGTCCTCCTCCTTTACTTTATCACTGCTGATATCGTAAAGTCCACCCGTCGTAAGGGGGGTGTGGCGAGTGACTTCTGGGTCAGATCTAAACAAAGCCCGCTTCTGTTTTGAGCTATTGGCCAATTTCTCGAATAAATTCCAGGACTGCTGGCCATTCTGAGCCATAAAGGCTCCTCCACTTACGACATCGACTGTAGATTGGTTAGTCTCAGTCAATCCTTGGTAAAAGCTTTGCGCTATCAACCAATTTGGTACCTCATGATGAGGACACTTCCGTAACAAATCCTTCATCCGTGCCCAGCTCTCATGAAATAATTCTCCTAGCTTTTGCTTGAAGTCTTGAATCACTTGGCGAATTTGGTTAGTTTTACCAATTGAGAAGTACTCGCTCAGAAATTGGGACTGTAATTCTTCCCATGTGGTAATACTTCTGGCAGGTAATGAAATTAACCATGCCTTCGCCCTATCCTTGAGAGAGAATAGGAACAAACGTAATTTTACGACCTCTTTATTGGCAGTCAATAATTGCAGCATTGTGCAAAGCTCTATGAAGTCCCTGAGATGTTGGTAGCGATCTTCTCAATCAAGCCCATGAACGGTTCGTACAGATTGAAGTTTGTGGAACTTGATTTTATAATTTTGACCCACAAGCACCTCCGGTATAACTATACAAGAGGGCTCGGTCAAAGCTACTAGGCTGAACTGTGCTTGGATTGACAAATCATCAGCCAAGGTCAAGGATTCTCTTGCGAAAAATTGGTTCGCTACCAAATTACGTCGGAGAGTCCTCTCAATTTCTGGATCACACTCGAAGAAATCTAGACTTTGAGATCGGGTGTGATGCATACAAAAAAGAAAAACTCTGTTTTTGATATTTTTGACTTTATTTAAATTTTATTCTAGACAGCAGGGAGAGAAAGCAAATCTAAGCCTCGAGCTTCTCTGATCAGGGGAAGTTGAAAATCCAATTCGTCACTCCGAATAAACTTGCAAAAGATTTAAAAAGAGATCAATGAAAATTGAAATTATAAATAAATATAAAAAGAGAAAGATAAATATTTATTTTCTTAAATTAATATAATCATTTATCCCCGACAACAATGCCAAAAACTTGATTGGTCTACTTTTTGTATGTGTATCTAATTAAGTCTTAACCTATTACAAGTGTACAATAGAAATCATTATACTAGCAAAAGATCGCTCCCACAAAGATATGTTAAATTATATTAAATTAATTTTTATGAAAACATATATTTATCTTTTAGTTCCTAAACTACTAGAGAAATATGAATAAAAGAATTATTTTTAAACTAAGTTTGTAGAAAATAAATCCTAATTCTCCTTCTTCAGATTATGGTCGTCAATCACAATCTCCTGCTATCGGATATTTATAAAATTAAACAGTACCATTACACTATATATTAAGTTTCCTAGCATTAGTCATCAATCAATACTAAAATCCTATCAATACAAATTTAATCTAATCAACAATCTCCTAAAACTTGAGCGTCAATCAAATTCTAGAAAACTGAAGATGGAAAAGTAAAAATCGTTACATTAATCTACAAACCTCAATCTGAGTTGTCAATTCAAATTAAAATCTTAATATGTTTACAAAGCAGAAAATAAAAAAAATAAAAATCTGAACTAGAAAGTAAAGGTAAATATATCCTTCACCCCTCAGCTGCAATCGTCAATTGCTTCGAAGAAAATACAAATATCTACACTAATCTTCAGTACCTAATAGTAGTTGTCAATTTCTCTTGAGAAACCTTGGATATCTAATCTACAAAGCAATAAAAATCTACTCTAATTTTGATTGGAAGAAAACCCAACCTCAATCATCAATTGATGCTAAGAATTTCTTCGATGATTATTCCTATACCGGACTCTCTTATTTATAGATCATAAGGAGTCGGTTTACAAGACTTATAACTCTAATAAAAGAAATAAAACTATCCTAATATAATTCTAATTCTAATTTTATCTTTCCTTGCTTCTTTTAGTCAATGTACTTCTGGATTGTTCCACAGTAGAGATCTTCTGGAATCTATCTTCATTAATCTTCTCAGATCCGTGATCAGCCAAACTTCTAATTCAAGAGTTCTTCTAATTATATTCATGACAGTAGAATCTTCACGTGATCAGCAACAGTGATGGTCAACAGGAAAGCTTCATAATCGTAATCTTAAATCACGATTATCTCTTTTCTTTTCTTCTTCTATTTTTTATAGCATTCTCTCTGGACGATTCTCCGAATAACGATTCATCACTTTTCATACTGTATCACTTCAGCTTCTTGAACGTCTTCTGGG
The DNA here is from genome assembly GCA_021018995.1 of Chloranthus sessilifolius. NCBI lineage: Eukaryota > Viridiplantae > Streptophyta > Magnoliopsida > Chloranthales > Chloranthaceae > Chloranthus > Chloranthus sessilifolius. The sequence continues at coordinate 16,666,382 of CM037598.1, read as the reverse complement.
GAATCGTAGATTACGATTTCTCATTTCTATCTTTTGTAGCACCACTGAATCGTCTTTTCATGATTGTCTATTCTTTAGTATATAGTGAATCGTCTTTTTATGCTTAATCGTCTTTTACTGCTCTTTTAGAGTTCATTTTGACAAAGATTAATATTACGACTCTCTTTTACTGGTTTTCCTTAATATATGCATATCGATAACTTATTAGTAACAAACTAAGTCCTAGCATCACTAAGTTAAGGGGTAATAAAATGGTATATTATGTGACTGATTACCCGCAAGTTAAATGAAAACAACCATGATAGGGCGTCGTGAAAGAGCCAACATCGCGCTGCCATTAAAGAGCAGCAACCACTCCCGCGAAAAAGACATTTCAAAACCGCTTTGGAAACTAAAATCGTGTTCCACAGCGCGTTGTCACAGGAACAACAGCGCACTGTCAAGCTGGCAACATCTTCCCGTCTGGGAAAATGCACCTGATTAGCCGTTACCCAAAAACATCACAACACGCTGTTAAACTACAGCGGAGTGTTGTTGCCCTCACACACAGAGAGATGAAAAAATATACAAACCATGAGCACCAGCCACAGTGTGCTGTCAAATTGCCACAACGCATCGTTGCCCTCACACAAGAAGTTAAAAAAGATATAGAAACCTAGAACTCCATCCACAGTGCGCTGCTGAGTAGACACGACACGCTGTCAGAACCCATAACGCGCTATTGAAGAAAACACATCGCGATATCAACAGAAACAATGAGACAACCAGATTATCTCAGAAAATAACCTCCCCAGCCACAACATGTTGTTTGGACCCAACAACATGCTGTCATTTTTTTTTTTTAAACAACACAAGATGCATATAATCTAAAAAATTGATGACGAAATTAAAAGTTGATTTTATGTAGAACAAATAAATCACCCATCATGAATAAGGAGCATCAAATCAATATTCAGAGCAGAGCAATTTCAACGATTGATTTACTGAACCATTTATGATTTTAGCAACAAACAAGAATATCTCATGAATATGAGGAATTCCCATTTTCACATTGCAAGACCAACCAATATACATACTAAGAAGAACATCTCTATCCGGAGCATTGCTCGGAAGTGGTTTAAGGATGCATCACACTTATGTTATACATGTTGTCATTGCCTCTCCTGCAATATGAACACACTTGTAGACACAATGCGTACATGGGTAAGACGCTCGACACAGCAGTTCTAGTGCAGTGGGTAGCTCTCACAATGTAATGAACAAAACACTCAATATTCTACCCCTCAATTTTTCTTTTCCACTTGACTTCCTTTTCTCATAGAAGGAAGACACACACTTGGGGCGAATTATATGATTCACAAGACATAATTCTCAAAAAATTTAAATCATCCAGACCAATCGAAGCTATCTCACGAATCCTACGAAGTGATATGCCAACTTACACTAATTAGGTATGTATTATAATCACTACCGGAGTAAGGAGAGCTTCACATAACCATATGAGATACATAGGGTCGAAAAGTCACACTTAGTATATATCAACAGATAAACTGAACAAAATTAGAAGATTGAAGATAAAAAATTTCACGAGACAATGTTAGTACAGAGCTGAAAATCATGAACAATAAGTAAATCAACCACATCAATAGCCAAGGACTGACAATAAGAAAAAATAAACTCAGTTCATCATAGATAATTCAATAGAAGCATCAAACCAAACACTAATCTTACCAGAGAAAATTTAAACATAAAGGCGTCTTGCAGGAGCAAAAGCAAAAATAAAGAAACAAGAAAAAAATCACAAGAAAAGGATCTACAAAAAAAAAGAAAATGAAAGAAACAAAGACTCTACTCAATGATGCACATACCGATAGACTTGTGAAGATACTCAAATCGGACAACGTTTAAAAGTTTTGTAAGAATGTCGACTAGTTGAAGTTCAGTGTCAATATGAGTCAAAGTGATCACTTTGTCCTCAACTAGCTCACAGATGAAATGAAAGCGAATATCGATGTGCTTAGTGCGAGAGTGTTAACAAGATTCTCAGAAATACAAATCGCAGTAGTGTTATCACAGTAAAGAGTAATCACATCTTGATCAATCCCACAATCCCGAAGCATTTATTTCATCCACAAGATTTGAGTACAACAGCTCCTAGCTGCAATGTACTCGGTCTCAACAGTGGATAGAAAAATGGAGGATTGTTTCTTGCTGAATCAAGAAATGAGACAATTTCCAACATAAAAATAACCTTCACTTGTACTTTTTCTATCATCCACATTTCCAGCGCAATCGGCATTGAAAAAATAAGCAACAGAGGACGAGGTATCAAACGGGTACCAAAGACCCAACTCAGAAGGTCCATTCATATAACGGATGACACGCTTAACACATTTTAAATGGGATTCACGAGATGAGGCCAGATAACGAGCACACAAACCGACACTAAAAGCAATATCAGGACGAGTGACAGTTAGATAGAGAGGACTTCCTATCATACTGCAATACAGAGTGTTATTTACTTCTACTCCAGTGACATCTTTTGAAAGTTTAGATGTAGTACTCATGGGAGCCCGAGCATGCTTAGTGTGCTCAAGCCCAAATTTCTTACCAAGCTCACGTGCATACTTGGATTGAGGGTTGAAAATATCAGTAGTGCATTGCTTAATTTGCAGCCCAAGAAAGCATGTGAGCTCACCAAGAAGACTCATTTAGAATTCATATTTCATTAGATTAGAAAATAATTCAGTTTTGGGCTCATGTGTGGATCCAAAAATAATATCATCCACAGATTTGTGCCACAGTTAAAGCACCATCCTTCCTTAAACAAAAAGAGTTTTATCGACTCCTCCCCTATCAAAATCATTTGACACTAGGAACTTAGTCAAACTTTCATACCAAGAACGAGGGGCTTGCTTTAGACCATAAAGAGCCGCCTTCAACTTATACAAATGAAGAAGGTAGTGAGGATCTTCGAAATCTTTCAGTTGCTCAACAAACACTTCCTCTTTCAACAAGCCATTTAGGAAAGCACTATTGACATCCATTTGAAACAATTTAAAACCAAAGTTACAAGCAATAGAAAACATGATTATAATGGACTTCAATCTAGCAACAGGGGCAAAAGTCTCATGAAAATCGATCCCCTCAACTTGAGTATACCCTTGGGCAACTAACCGTGCCTTATTCTTAATGACATTTCCTTTCTCATCCGTCTTATTCTTGAAAATCCACTTAGTCCCAAAGACATGGATACTAGACGGACGAGGAACAAGATCCCAAACATCAATTTTGAAGAATTGAAGTTGCTCATCTTGCATGACAAGAATCCACTTTTCATCAAGGAGAGCTTCCTTCATATGTTTGGCTCAAAAGATGATGTGTAACACACATTGTAAATGACGTTAGCTACATGCTTCAAGCTACGTCGGGTGTGTAAATCGGCACATGGATCACTCAAGATATCACTAAGAGTGACTTTTCATATCTCTAGCATACGAAGGATGCTTCTTTCTCACACTAGTTGATTCTTCAACAAAGGGAGTAGAGGAATCATTATTCTCATTGGTTGGTTGTCTCTCCTCAATAGAAATAGAGGGGAGAGTACCGACGTCAGAAGCACCATGAGAGATCAAACTATCCTCACCATTATCAACAACATGAGAAGTGCTAACAAGGTCATCAATGATCACATTATAGGACTCCATCATAGACTGAGTTCTCAAGTTGAAAACACGAAACACTCGACTATTTTGAGCATAACCAAGGAAAATTCCGAGGTCACTCTTGGGATCAAATTTTCCCAAGCTATCATGGTCATTCAAAATATATCATTGACTCCCAAAAATCCTAAAATGATTCACTTTTGGCTTCTTGTCATTCCAAATCTCATAGGGTGTTTGGATAGTACTAGGGCACACAAACACTCTATTTGATATATGACAAGCCGTAGAAACAACTTCAACCCAAAAATATTGGGCCAAATCTTTGACATTTAACATGACACAACCCATCTCTTGAAGCACACGATTTTTTCTTTCAGCCGCTCCATTTTGCTGAGGAGTGTGAGGTGAGGAAAACTCGTGCACAATTCCTATGGAATTGCAAAACTCATCAAACTTAGAATTACTAAGCTCACCACCGTTATCACTCCGAATACGTTTGACATTCACCTGACACTGTTTAATAATAATGACGAATTCATCAAAGGCACTTGATTTCTCTCTCAAAAAGGCAATCTAAGAATACTGAGAGAAATCATTCACCATAACTAAGATATATCTCTTTCCTCTAATACTGTTAACTTTCATTGGTTAAACAAGATCAAAATGAATAAGATCAAGAACTCGAGAGGTAATAGTACCGGAGAGTTTCTTGTGAGGAGCTCAAGTTTACTTGCCCAACTGACAAGCACCACAAATCAAATCAGAAAATTTTCTTAGTTTGGGTAGACCTTTGACAATTTCGTTATTAGCAATTTTCACAAGGTCCTTTGTATTCATGTGATTGAGACGACAATGCCACAATTTAAGCTCATCACTAGAGGTCAACAGGCAAGTGGGATCAAATTGCACATGAAATATGTAGCAATTATTCGAAGATCTGATTCCACATAGTAAAATATTTCCAGATTTGTCCAAAACAGAGCACCCTAACTTAGTGAAAGTGATGTGCATTCCTTCATCACACAATTGACTGATGTTAATCAGATTAGCCTTCAGTCCATCAATATACAAAACTTCTGAGAGCTTGGGACAACCTGGAGCATCAACAACTCCTTTCCCACAAATTTTGGAACTGCCCCCATTTTCAAAAGTGATAGAACCAGAGTCATGTTTTTCAATAGATGAAAAATATGACTTGTTTTCAGTCATATGTTTTGAGCACTCATTGTCAAGGAACAACTTAGATGACTCAAACGCTTGCAATGCAGTGTGAGCAACTAAAACATTTATAGTATTTTTCTTCACCCACTTCCACTCCATTAAATTTCCAAGAGTTCTCAACCGATAGAAAACTATCATGTCATACTTTTGGCGAAAAATGTCCATTTTTCTAATAGGACAAGTGAGATTTATGTGTCCTTTTCTACCGTAGTAGAAATAATTTGGTCCCTTTTTGCCAATAGCCAATTTAGGATGAGAGATGGTAGGCAGAAGAGGAGGTAAGATGAATGAAGATTCGCTGTTAGAATTTGTTTGGAGTTTGGGAACATATGTCAATTTTTCTTTACCTTTGTTCCCCGAGGCAGAGTGATTAACCTCCTTAAAACCCAACCCGGTTTTATCACCACATCCCCTGCAGGCATCCCAAGCCCTTTGAGTGTCAATCCTAGCATTTTACAATTTTTCTAGGGTAATTTTTTTATTTGACAGCTCCTTCTTAAGTCTTTCATTCTCAACACAGAGACTGTTGTACTTGGAGCAATACTCAGCTCCTTCAAATTTTAAAAACTTAACTTTATCCCTTATGTCTTTTACCTCACTTTCCAAAGATTCAACATTTTCAATCAAAAAGGTGTGCTCAACATTTTTAAAAATGCATGAGGACGTGAGAAAAGACGCATCTTTGATCAACTTCATCTTCTCTTTATTCAATTGAATGCTTAAAAGATAAAGTTCATCATAGACTTCAAATATGTCCACCTCATCCTCCTGTTCATCCGAAGCAACATGACTCATAAGAGGGGAATCTTGGGTCTCCTCATAAATAGACGCTACAAATGCCCGAAACCCATGTTGGGAGACATTTGACTCATCAGAAGAAATCTCGTCACTAGTGCCATATTCTTTTGTTATGGCCATGGTTTTAGATTTTCCAACATTTTTCTTCCTGTTGGGACAATCATAAGCAAAATGCCCATAGCCGCGGCATTTGAAGCATTGAGTTTCCTCTGAAGATTTTTTACGGGAATCGTTGGTTTCTCATAAGACTTTTCAGCACTATTTTTATTTTTGAAAATTTTCTTAAACTTTTTAGCAAACAAGGCAAGGTCTTTATCATCATCACTTCCACAATCCTCATCCTTATTCCTTTTCTTAGAGGATCAGAAAGTAACACCTTTTTGCTTTTAACTACCTTGAATCTCATATTCATAGGTTTGAAGTGATCCCACAAGTTCATCTATATTGATCTTGTCAATGTTCTTACTTTCTGAGATAGTCGTCACCTTAGGTCTAAACCTTTCAGGCAAGGATCTTAAAACCTTCCTGACAACTTTATTAGGTGGTATCTCTTCTCTAAGGTAGAAAGACCCATTGACAATAACATTTAGTTTGGTATAGAAGTCCGTAAACTTCTCATCATCATCCATATGAAGATTTTTAAATTGCATTGTTAACATTTGCAATTTGTTAATCTTAACTTGTGGAGTCCCTTCGAACGTGGTCTTTAAGATCAATCAGGCATCTCTCACCACCTCACAATTACATACCATTTTAAACTCAGAAGTCGTTACAGCTCAAAAAATGGCATACAAGGCTTTAGAGTTATCATTTGCAGCCTATTTTTCTTCACTACTTTAACAGTTAGCAGGTTTAATAGTAATTTTCTCAATTCCATCTAGATGGATCATTTCTTGAGGTAGAGACCAATCGATTTCAACTGCATACCAAACCATGAGATCCATAGATCTAAGAAAAGCCCTCATCCTAGCCTTCCAATTAGGATAATTAGGACCATCAAACAAAGAAGGACGTGTTGTAGAGATGCCCTCTCTAGGTAAATCAAAATTTCCTAAATACGCCATAGACGCTCGATTCTAAAAGAATCAAAATGAGCGAACATGCTTTGATATCAATTGAAATTCCGTCAATGTACGGAATTGATCGGGTATTCGATTAATTCCAATTAATCTAGGGATTACACAATAACGCCAACAATCATCACAACACCAAATATACGTGGAAACCCAATCACCGAGAAAAACCACGGGACCGGAGTCTACAAACCAAATCCATTATGAAATGAATGATTATAAAGAGTTTTGAATGATATACCGACAATGCGCATGCCCTATCAAACCCCCATGCAAGCCAACTCCCCCTCACGGGTCGCCTCCATAGCTCTTCGATTTGGATACTCTCCTTTTCCATTGATGAATGTACAATGATCCGCCTTGAGATCCATAAGGCTATCAATCACACCCTAATCTCTAGGGCTCAAAACACTCAACTCACTGGAGTAAACAATATAAGACGAAAGTGAAAGAGGGGAAGAAAAACCTTTGAATAAAAACTATTTTGCAAATAAAAAAAAGGTTTCAACGGTTGAAGATGATGGAGTTCTAGGGTTTTGGCTCCAGGAGGAAGAAGTTCACTTAGCTTACTTGACCTTCCCTCCTACTATCAAAAGGCTTTTATCAAAACTTTAAAACCCCCAAAAGACCAAAAAACAGAAAAGTCTAAAAGACTCTTTTTCCTCAAAAGTGAAGTTCTGTCCTGACGACCTCACAGCACGCTGTGATGTCTTCAACAGCGCGCTATGAAACATCATAGCACGCTGTGAATACGAAAGGATTCCACAGCAACATCACACTATGGAGACCACCACAGCGCGCTATGAACATAACTTCAAGATATATATATATATATATATATATATATATATATATATATATATATATATATATATAATCATTTTAAAGTCTTTTGATGGTTTACAAAACATGGTCATAGAATATATGACTGATAATCTTAATTGATCAAGGTAAAGCCCATCCATCTTGGCACACACATATCCTAAGGGAGATCTACACGGATTTTGGAGTAAAACATGACAAACAGGATCTAACATGAATTTGTTCAAAAAGCTTGATTAAAGATTAACCCATTTGTGCCTGGCTTGAATCCCATATTAATAAGCCTGGCCGGGTATGAGCTAGTACCAAAAACCTGATTAAAAATTGGCTCATTTAAGCCCGGCCCGAACACGTCTCAACTCGATCAATTGTTGGGTAGGCGCCCTGCAGCTCGACCCGACCTGGTCCATTGCAGGCTGGGTATGGGCTAAGGTAAGTAAGCCCAATTAAAAAATTGATTGGCCCGGCCCGACCCAGCCCATTGAGACCCCTAGGTTTGATCTTGAAAATGACAATGGTATCAAACTGAATTGTCAAATAGCTTATATGTTGATGCCTTATTACTAACCACTTCACAATATGTCAGTATGTTAGTGTGAAAGGGCCTATTTGTAGTCTTAAATTACCGTTTAACTTGTTCCATCTAACCTCAAGAGGTTAGGTGAGCTGGCGAGGTACCTACTTCCAAAAGCAGGAGACCTGAGTTCGAATCTCCTCCCCCCTTGTGGCCACCCTAAGAATTTATATCCTGTGCTGATCCGGCATATGCTGAATTTCGGGTGCGCATGTGCCCTTGGGATTAGATGGGTGCTCTAAGAGGCCCGGATACGCAGGTTATCAAAAAAAAAAAAAAAACTTGTTCCATCTACACAGGCTCCTCTGGTTTACCATTGGGATTTGACCAAACAACTTATGATTCGAAATGGGCTTGCTCTGTGGGCTGGGCTGGGCTGGGCTGGTACATAGCAGGTTTGATTGGGTCCCAATTTCTTAACTAAGCTAAAAAGGCGTATGGGGTGTCAAAGAGCCGAGCTAGGTCGAAAGCCAGGCTAAGGTGCCTGAAGCTCGAGTAATATAGAGTATGAAAAAAAGGAATATTAACTACTTAAATATATTTAAGATTTAGAAGATTAGAAATGTTAAGTACTTATATGTAGATATAGATAGTTGAAAAAATAAAAAAAAATGGTACCTCCCGTAGCTCCCTTCGCTCGCTTATCAAATTAGTGAGGGCGCCTATCATGGATTAAAATTTTGGCCGAAACGCATCAATTTCGGGAAGCCTGAAACGAAACCGAGAACCAAAATTTCGGTTCAAATTTTTGGTTTCGGTCATGCCCGAAACCGAAATCGAACCACCCGATATTTTGATCCTTGGCGCCTATGTTCGAAAGCTATTGACTTATTTGAATCAGACGAAGGAGATCGTTTTTCACCCCGATCTTTCACACAAGGGATCTTGAGACCATGGGTGTACCATCTGATGGATAGCTTTTCATTTTAATTGACACAAATTTGAAATTTCCTAAAATCATGTGACACACATCACGCTCAAAAGTGATTTTAGGGCTACTTTTTGAAATTTGTACCATGTGGAATAAAAAATCGACTGTCGGATGGTGCACTCATAGTTTGAAGAAGATCTAATTTGTAAAAGATCGGGTTGAAAAACGATCTCCACTATGTGATTGAAATCAGTCAATGATTTTCGAAGTAGGAGCCCTACGTATCGATGGTTTTAGGCCTTAAAGCAGTCGATCCCCGGGGTAGAGCTATTCCTGCAGTTGTTGAAAAGCCGAGCTGGTCTTTAAAAGCTTAAAACCATCGATCTATCCATAAATTTTCATAAAAACACAAATAATTGATCCATAGTTAGGTACAAAGATAAGTTGCTTTCACAAAAATTAAAAAAAAACCTTATTAATGTGATCATAAATTCAAAAATCATAGGGTGCCTCGAAATCTTTCAAATGACCAAAGATTGATCGAAACAGTAGACTGTTGAGCTCACAGTAGATTGAATCGGTTCGTCGGAAACATGGGTTAAAATGCCGGAAAATCGGTACGTATCGTCCGGTCAAAAAACCGGTACGTACCAGACGATACATACCGGAACAGTAAAAAATCGGACGATATATTGAATGTATCGTCCGGTATTACACATATAAAAGGGCGATACGGTACTTTTAATGTACCGTATCATCCACCTCCGATACCGATATGTATCGTCCGATACGTATCGGTATCGGACGATATTTTGATCCATGGTCGGAAACCATTTTCAATTGCGTTCAAAATCGCTACAGAACCCATAAGGAGTTCGGAGTGATTTCATTTTTTTTAATAATTTCGTCTCCCTTTCGAAAGGCAGAGGCATTTTTGTCATTTCCTATCTTTGGAAGATATTTAATTCTCGTAAATAATTAAAAGGATATATAAAAGCTCAAAGGTAAATTCATTAAATGCGCAGACGTGTTTGGGCCCGCAAACCAATAATGACTGTACACCCTACAACACGTGTGTTGACGATCACATGGGACCCAGCACCACATACAGATGCAACTTCACCCTTTCAAGCATACGTTATATTATGCACTGTACAAAATCGTACGCTAATATATCGCTGTCCACACGTCCACACACACGTGGCAGTTGATCTAACGCCCTCAGATTGCAATCCTTTTACTTCCTTCCAATATAGATAGACGATCATTAATTAAGGGGGCTGCTACTAATCCCCACCAAATACTGAATAGTCCAATTAAGTAAAGCTACGGGTGAAAAAAAAATGAACTGAAAAATTTACGGAAATCGAGCCTTTCGAATCGAACAGAAACCAATTAAAAATCGACACCAAACCAAAAAGATTAAGCGCGGTTCAGTTTCGATTTTGATATCTAAAAATCAAAAACCGGTTGGAGAGGAGGATTAGAAAACCGACAAAAAATTTTAGAAAAACAAAAAAACTGAAAAATATGAAGAAAGACTGAAAATCGCACTGAATCGAACATACTGAAACTGAAATCAGATTGGTTCGGTTTGGCTGAATTTCGGTTTGGGAGTTGAAAAGTTCGATTTACCGAAACTGAAATGTTTTGATTAGTATTTGTTTTTCTAGAAACAGACCCGAAATCGTAACTTCGGTTTCTATTTAGTTAATCGAATCTGCACCCTTAAGCATAGCTGAAACTCGCTGATTGCTTTGAATAAATCGAGGGAAATCATTTTTCATCCTATCTTCAACTTAACCGATCTTAAGATTATAGGCTTATCCTCAATTCCAATCTTCAATATAAGCTTAAGATAACAGGCTTATTATCACATGATCAGTTTTTTTCCTACCCATATCTCAAAATTTTGACTCAAGAACCATGTGACACACATAATAAATGCTCATAGATTACTTTTTGGGATGTGTTCTCCGTGGATTAAAAGATTGACCATCAATTGATAATTCTATAATAAAAAGCCATCGAATGCTTTGAATTGGACGATAGAGATTATTTTCTATTTCAATCTTCAACATAACTGATCTTAGAACCATGGGTATATCATCATATGGTATAACGACCCTAAAAAATTTAAAACTGAATTTGTGGTGTTAGATTTGTTTTGCACAGAGCGTGGTGTTAGTGCTCCATATCGGAACCTATCCTAATTGAAAAAGTACACATTTTAATTTTTCAAAAAGGTTTTATATTTAAAATTATCCTTATTTGACCTAGTTGTGTGGTGGCCTAGTGGTTGAAAGACTTTGCTTATAAACAAGAGCTCTAAGGATCAAATCTTACTACGTGAGTTATTATAAATAAGAAAGCTACGGAGAACACCATTTTCTAAAAACACTCTAATCTCTTTTAAATCTCTTCTGTGTTCTTCCACAAGAACCACCGTAGTAATCGTGGACGGCTCATCGTGTGGACGCCGATCTTTATCGCCCTAACCGCCGTCGATTCGCCGAGCACGCTTCAAGAGGTGGGTATCCATCCATCCATCTCGTCCTTCTCAGATCCCGTCGCGTAGGATACGGTTCGATCATGTATCGACGGGTTAAATAAAAAGAACCTATTTTCTTTTCTAAATAATATTAATTTAGGATTGAAAGATGTTATTTATCTTTGTTCTGATATTATTTATTTATTTATATATTTAATTTATTTCGAAACCTTACTTGTTTTATTTTTAACTTAATTATTTTAATTGGAGTAAAAACAGTAAACCCAATTAATATTGCCGCTCGGTCTGTTAACTTGGTTGAATGGTGCATAGCTATTTTATATTGAATATTATATATATTAGTCTTCTTCATTATTGTTAATTCAACTTATGTGATTTTATTATATTATATGTATTGCTAGTTTCACTCAATTGGTTACATTGCCTTAAAATTTAGAAGGTAATCTGTGCGTTGTCTTTTAACCGCTATAATATGGCATCTTTTACATTATAAGAATAGTAATATATTCATGTCCAGAAAAGTGACTGTCTTCTTATTGTTTATTTCTATAAATGACAATTGCCCATAAAAACTCGTACACTTCGTGGGTTTCTTTCGTTTTCAACCTATCGCCTGATTCTATTTTACTTTATTTGGTCGAGTTCTATTTTTATGGGTGAATATTTAATTAGAACTTGTGCTTTTATAAGAATATATTATATTATAAACACTTATAACTTAAACTAAATATCTATTAAAATATTACATAATAAAGTATTATACAACTTACAGTTATATAATAATATATTTTTACCTAATTGTTCTACTTAAGTACCTACTTTATTGCAAAAATAAAGCAATAAAATTTTGTCTTATAAGACACATGCAAGGTGCCATTCCTTATTTCGAATTCGTACCCTTCTTAACTCATTTGATGTTGAACCGTGACCCATCTGATGTATCGGACCGTGACCCACCTGATGTGGATCTCGACACATCTGATGTTAGACTTTGACCTATCTGATGTGGACCAACCTATCTGATTTTATTTCATAGGATGATATTAAATTAATTAAAGTATCTCTTACAATATATGATGATATATTTAAAGAGAAAGTGATTTTAGATAGTAATATAAAATTAATAAATATTATACACTTATATTTTAGTATTATTTTATTCTCATATAAAATAAAAGTACTTCGTTACTACCTTATTTTAATATTATAAAATTATCTTATAAGGTACATGAGTAATAGTATCCCCTGTCAGAGTTCAATTAGTTTCCTTTCCATAGATGGGTCGACTGATTAAAACCAATCAATCGATCTTGAACTAAATGACAACTTACACCTCATTAAATCTAATCTATCGATTTTCATTTTTCGATCGATCGATTTTCATCCGAATAGACGACCTGATTCACACCAAAATTTTACTATTGTACGACCAAAAATTTAGTGTACATTAATCACTTGCATTTCCGATCGATGGTCGTGATGTACTCCACTTTAAATTGCATTGTCCATTTTTATTTGAGCATTTAATTATAGTATACTAGATATATATATATATATATATATATATATATATATAAATATCATTTCATCGCTTCAATGCGATCACTTCGAAAATACAAAGTGTTAGAACTTCGATGCCTTTATGAAATCGAACTCTGACCTTTACGATTATCGAAATCACACTTATAACCCTATTCTATAATTATATCGGTGTGTTATGTAAATAAATATAAATATAAACATAACCAAAATCTAAGTGTAAACTGTTCTATATGTGTGATATTTTTGTATTTGCAACTTAATCAATTTATACGAGTTAAGAATATGTTAGATCATGAGTACGAGAGTGTATGAGATCATGCCTACGCTTGGGTGTGGTGACTCACTGAGATGGTATCGAAGCGAGGAATACACCGTATTCACACGCCTTACAACTCATGGTGGAATGGGACCCATGACGAGTCGGGTGAGTGTGAATTCAGTGTAACTTCATATACGGTGGCATATACAGTGATCCTATCATCCCGAGTTTTAATACGAGAGGATAAGATATAAAATATGATACGAGAATCAGGCGTTGGGCCTTTAGCTGTGGTGAGATTTCTTTTACGGTCACGTGAAACTCGAAATATTGGCGTCCATGTACGGATGCAACACCTCTATGGTAGTATAAACTATCACACGAAGTACATCCAGGTTACTACAGAATATTTTTCTTAGGAAGCGTGAATTAGGAAAGTTGCCTCACTATAGTTTGTCCTAGGATTAAGTATAAGAGTATGATAAGATATGAGTATGAAATAAGATAAGTTATGATACGAGTACGATAATAAGAAATCGCTGTGTAGGCCAGCAAAAGATAAAGAACTTAAATCTAGACGTGCGCCTCATGTAGAGCCACCGTAAGGGCAACAACGTCTTTCAGTCAAGATGGATCTCTGGGAGAGATTATGAGTATGAGTATGTTATGAGTGAGTTTAGCCATTATGTCTCCCCATTGGCTGGATGGTGGAGTATGAGTATGACACGAGGGCGTTATAATATGGTGGTATGATACTATGTTGACCCTCCCATAGTAGCTCGAGCAGCGACTCTCGCACAGGTCGTTTAGGATTTCACGAGTATGTTAGTTACGCTCATGCGATGTACAGACGTATGTACGAGAATGATAATAAGACATGGTAGGATATGTTATGAGATATGATAAGGTACATTAGGATATGAGTGTCTAGATCATAGTCTTGCATTTATGATATGAGTTTTACGATATGCATGTGATTTTGTCATTCTTTTGCTATCTGCTTTGAGATATTATGTTTATCACTCACAAGATGCACCCACAATGCACCTGAGTAGTATGAATGGGGTGGATTGGTGTATCCCATCGAAGTTTACGTGACTGAGTAAACTCATCCCACGATAATTTAACAGCTGCAGGTGACTATACCGACGGTGTAGACGTGGGTTTCTCTGATCTGATTAGTGCTGAGAACGTCGACCCAATGGACGTTGATTACCAAGAGCCTTTGGAGGGTGACATTACCGGTTATCAGGAGGACTATAGTGTTGATTTTGATCCGAGCACCGGATATTGATTTAGTAGACTCGGTATTGGATTTTGCCTTATATCATTATCATTGACTCTATGCTTTCATTTTTATCGGATTTGTCTCCGATTTGACTTACATGTTACCTGTGGATTAATAGCATTTTATCGTATTTTATCAGATTTATTCAGCATTTATGATTATTTTATATTCCACTATGATATGTTGGCTTTCACGGATTTCGTGGAACCATTATTGTGCGAGAACTCTGATTAGGTATATGTCCGCTTAGCATATCCGGGATATGTGCGGGTCATAACTCAGAATTCTAGGCTCTCGGGATGGGGTAGAATTTCGGGTCGTGACATATAGTCAAATATATTTTCATGTGACATGCATTAAGAACAAGTGACTCAATGACCATGCTGACACACATAATTCTCACAAGTCCCGTAAAATAAAAAAATTGACAATATAAAGATATTCCCATTACCTCAGATCAGTTGTATAGGATATAGGGGCTCTCCACCATCTGATTCAAAGTAGTCAACATCAGAGATATTGATCAAAGATATATAGAATAAGGCTGTGATGATAATAATGATCAAAGATTGGATTATAAAATTTATGTCTAGATCCGAGCCAATCTACCATTGCTAAAGAAGGTTGATAATATATTATTAGAAAATAAAAGTCCTATCATTAAATATCATTTTCTTAGAAATCGATTGATAGATAGGAACTGAATCGTTCATCATCGATTTATTTTATCGACATGAGATGCACATGCTCTTTTGGTTTTCTTTTTCCTAAAGATGGTTTTTACCAATCAGGAATAACAATAATACCGGTCATTTCGATTTGGTACACATAAGAATCTGGATTTATTCATATTAAGAAATTTCATTTTTATTGGATTTCGCATTGGACTTGGCACAAGCAAAGCATGTTCGAATGAGAATAAGTATAGGTGTTGATTCTTCGAGATAGGGCCGAAGGGGCGAAATTTTATAAGAGTGGAGAGATTTATGAGACTTTGTTATAATCATAAGGCATTACAGTTGCTTTTTTTTGTTTTGTTTTTTTTTTTTTTATTTAAATCATGCCATACAGCATAGAAAGCTCATATAGGACTTGATTCTGCGCAACACACTAAGAGGAGACTTGCACAAAAGGCGAGAGAAGGTGTGGGGATTAGAACCCACGACATGTTGCTTCCACAAGTGAAGAGACTATGAGTACGTTCGTTTCACTGTATTCTTGGAAAATCATGCATAAAATAATGATTTTAGGGGCAACGGTCGGATATATTACGAGGCATAGTCGTTCGATTCACCGTAATGTATGCATGTAAAATACTGTACCCATTGTCTGTAATTTATTTACGTTACGAGCCCAAGGCCACGTAATGCCACAATATTACCTGCAATCTTCCACTATCTCTCGCAACGGTTATATTTATTACAAGAGCCCCCTTTTTTACTGTATCTTTTGAAAGCCCCCTTCAATGCATTTTCGATTCAACCACCCGTTTCCTTTTTTCAATTAAATTTATGAAAAATCTCAAGTTTCAATCATATACAAATAAAAATAAATATAGTAAATTTTAAAAAATCACTAAAAATCAATTTTTTGACATAAAATCATCAATTCACCATGATGCAGTGATCAAAGGGAAAAATAAAAATAAACAGAGACCAACCTACTTGTTATAAATATTGAAATATATATTGATGAGATACCAAGTCCCAAACACAGGACCCAACTCCAACGTCTCTATAAAACCACTTGATCTCTCTCATGCGCCCGCGCTCTCAGAAATGGATTGAAGGGAGAAGAAGAAGAAGCGATCGAAGGTGAAATCCATGGTGATAATCTAGTGCATGGGAAACCAAAGGATCCATGTGCGTTTGTAAGATTGAGTGGGTTTGGAGACGAATGAAGAGTAATTTCGCTAAATCTAGGGTTCCGGTTTCGATTTCTAGGGTTTTGATCTTTGAGCAGAGATTTAGAGAGAGAGAGAGAGAGAACCCAGTGCTCTCCATTTTAGAGAGAGAGAGACTTGGATTTGATTCTGGTTACTAAATAATACTGTATATAGGTCTTTGTACTGAAGATGGTGATCATGCTCATCAATACCATTGATTTATCATTTTATTGACGGGTATGGATTAGTGGCTGTGACCAATTCACATATGTTGATCTGATGGATGGTTTCAGATACAGAAGCGATGATGCTATTGAGCAAATTGGTGCGGAGGCACGCGATGTGGTGTCAAGAGGGCACGCGACATCCATGAACTTGGTGCAGAGGCACGCGATGTGGTGTCAAGAGGGCACGCGATATCCCTGAGCTAGTTAACAGGTGAGGGCCTTGTGACAGCAGAACTAAGTTGACCCGGCCGGAGTGACGGTGGGGAGCTAATGGGAAGGTGCGGACCTAAGAACCTGATATGTTATGCTAACAGGTTGGGAGGAGTTGGCGGGGTCAGTTCACTACGATCATGCGTCAACGAGGACGTTGACATTTATGGAGTGGTGGAGGATGTGACGGGGCCAATACTCGAGCTTGCAGCATGATGCTTGGGGCACGACATGTGGTGTCAGGAGGGCATGCGACATTGGGGCCAAGAGGGCCTAGTGACGTGGTCGCGCTGCGGGGTCGCGACACGGTCATATGGAGGGGAAAGGCGCGGGAGCGATGCGGTCGCGACATGGACGCAACATAGCCAAGGTGCTTCGCTACCGCGTGCAACAAAGTCAACCCATCTACACATGCGACCCACCTTGGCTATGTCGCGTCCATGTCGCGACCGCATCACTCCCGCGTCTACCCCCTCCATGCGACCGTGTCGCGACCACGTCACTAGGCCCTCTTGGCCCCCCTTCTCGTGCCCTCCTGGCACCACATGTCGTGCCCCAAGCACCATGCTGCAAGCTCGAGTATTGGCTCCGTCACATCCTCCACCACTCCATAAATGTCAACGTCCTCATTGACGCATAATCGCAGTGAACTGACCCCGCCAATTCCTCCCAACCTGTTAGCATAACATATCTAGTTCTTAGGTCCGCACCTTCCCACTAGCTCCCCACCGTCACCCCGGCCGAGTCAACTTGGTTCTGCTGTCACAAGGCTCTCACCTGTTAACTAGTTCATGGATGTCGCGTGTCCTCTTGACACCACATCGCGTGCCTCCACACCAAGTTCATGGATGTCGCGTGCCATCTTGACACCACATCGCGTGCCTCCGCACCAATTTGCTCAATAACATCATCTGAGAATTTCAGTCCACTTTCTAACCCCTTCTGTTTTTGTCTTTTTTGATAAGAATCCCTTCTTGAAATAACTCAGCAACCCATCCAACGTTGTTACTTTGTTCCTTTATGTGAGAGGACCTTAAACATTGTTTTCTCGGGTTATCCTAAATGTTTAAATTTTTACGATCACCAATGCGCCAAGATTGTTTCATGTCCGTAAAAATTGATATCAACTAAAAATTATTAAATTTCTCTAAAATTTTAATTACAATAATAAAGTTCAATTCTCAATTTTGATATTTTAAGTGTCAATCAAATCTTAATGGAAACCTAAAGATGAGTTAAAATATTGACCACAAAAGTCCAACAAGCACATCTTTTCCCAAGCCAACCCGTGAATGGGTTTTTCCTTTGAGTTATTGCCCCACCAAACTTTGGACATGATACCCTTCAATCTCCTTAATTAGGGTCTTCGGAATCTTGAAACACCCCATTGCCTTAAGTAGTGATTGCTTGTGCTACTCATCCCCTCCTTGCCCGCCTTTGATAGCAGCTTTTATTTCCATCCTTTGAGCTTTGACCAAATCCGATCTTTGACGATCTCAAATATTTTGTTTTTGGATCTACAAGTGACCGATGGGAGCCCCAAATATTTACCAGTTTTGGACTCCTCCACCTTCAATAAGTTGTTGATTTACCCCCTGATATCCACCTTGACGTTTGGGGAGAAAGATATGGTTGATTTTTTTTAAATTTATTAGTTTCCCAGAAGCTTTCTCATAAAGCTTACGAATCACTTCAATGCATTCCTCCTCTTTCGCCTTAATGTACAACATACTATCATGAGGGAAGAAAAGGTGGGGGATAATAGTGGCGTTCCTGCAAAGCATGGATCAAAATCTCTGATTCCGTTTCGTTCACCACCCGAACAGTAAATTTGTCAAATTTCGGTAATTTTTAAAAATTTGCTCTGAACTTTGTCGAACATTATTTTTTTAACTCTTTCACATTATTAGAAGACGTATTTAAATTATTGGGACTAAATCTGACAAAATATCGACAATATTTGACGAAATTTGGCAAGATTCGACAAGATGCAGCTAAATCTGGGAAGATTCTGCGAGATACGACTAGATATCGAGAAATCCGACGACATTCGGTAAGTTACGGTAACTTTCAGAGAGAATCCATCAAAGTCTGATGAGAATCCGTCAAAATCCGATGAGATTCAATAAGCTACGATACGATATAACGAGATTTCATTAAGATCCGACAATATCCAGTAAAATTTCGTCAAGCTATGGAAGAAGGAGAGGAGAGGACAAAAATAAAAATTTCGTCAAGCTATGGAAGAAGGAGAGGAGAGGACAAAAATAAAAATTTCGTCAAACTAAATATAAAGGAATAAAACTCGATAAATATATGAGAACTAAAAAAATTCGAAGCAAAAGACCCAAGGATCAAAATACCGGATTCGGTTTCGGTCCCAACCGAAACCGAAATTTTTACCAAAATTGCGGGATTTCGGACATAATCTTGTGGTTCAGGCCGAAATTTCGTCAAAGCTATGGAAGAAGGAGAGAGGAGAGGAGAAAAATAAAAAATAAACCAAGTATAAAGAAATAAAACTTAGTATATGTATGAGAACTAAGTATAAAGGAATAAAACTTGATAAACGTATGAGAACTAAAAAAAATTCGAAGCAAAAGACCCAATGATCAAAATACCGGATTCAGTCCCAACCAAAACCGAAATTTTCACCAAAATTTCGGAATTTCGGCCATAATCTTGTGGGCCAGGCCGAAATTTCGGTGCCCAAATTTTTGTTTTTTTTTTAACCCAAAATTTCCGACCGATAATTTGCTAATCATCAAATTATCGGCTAATAATTTGGTGATTAGCAAATTATAGGCTGATAATTTGCCGGTTCGATATTTTGCACAAAATTTTCGGGATTTCATTTCGGTGGGGTCCGAAACCGATGCGTTATGGCCGAAGTTTTGGGATTTTGGCCGAAAATTTGATCCATGAAAAGACAAAAAAAAAAAAAAAAAAATTGAAAGTTCAATTTATCGGCCGATAATTTGAAATGATCAGCAGATAAATTGAAATTTCCAGCCCCCTACCCAAAAATTTCAAATTTTCGTTTCGCTGGGGACCGAAACCGACTCATCTTGGCCGAGAAATTGAAATCTTGGCCGAGATTTTGATCCATGCATGGAAGGACAGGTTTAAGTCTGTTGACCAGAACCTTTGCAATGATTTTATAAATCACGTTGCACAGGCTTATGGGGAGAAATTCTGGGACATTAGTTGCACATTTTACGTCTGGGATCAAGACTATCTGGGTTTTTTATTATAATATGAAGAGGGCCACCATCATTAAGATATAACCAAGGACCATACTAGTGACTGATTGACCAACAATGAACCAAAATTTTTGGGAAAAAAGAGTGGGCATATCATTCGGGCCGAGACCTTTCAGAGGGTGCATCTGGAAAAGAGCTTTTCGACCTTCTGCAGGCGCGAACTCCAAGCAAGGTCGTTCATTTTGTTCAGGAGTAATCCTAGGTTGTACATCTTGGAGGGCCTCGTCAATCCGATGAGTGCTAGAAGCTTTAAACAATTCCCTGTAATAATTCTCTATAATCTCCACCACTTTGTCTTTTGAGGATTTCCATTGACCGAATCTGTCATCCAGTCCTATATAGTTTCTCCTTTTCTTGTTCGAGGCTTTTGCACGAAAATACGATGTATTCTTAACCCCACATTGCATCCACGTTTCCCTAGATCGCTGATGCCACAGTATTTCAGTCTGTTCCATAAGGCCATTGATGTCCTTTTTGGGAGCTATGACGATTGCTGTGTCCTGATTATCATTTGGCGCATTCATGAGCTGTTGAACGTGTGTTTTCTTCCTAGCAATGGTGTGGTTGATGTTGCCAAATTTTTCCTTATTCCAAGTAGTTAAACCATTGGCAACTTTTTCAAAGTTAGCTGCAAGTTCATGGGCCGAGTCGTTTGTATACATAGCATCCCATTTTTCCTCAACCACCCCACTACATTCGTCTGAGGTCAGCCATATGGCCTCAAACCTGAACTGTATAGGATTGTTGCGATAAACTTCAACATTTGCATTTGTGCTTACACAAATTAGTGAATGATCTGAAGTAATGTTGCACTGGTTTTCTAACTTTGCATAAGGGAACGTCAGAAGCCAATTGTGTTGCCAAAGCCCCTATCCAGCCTCTCTTCAACATAATCAGCACCAATCCTTCCATTGCTCCATGTATTTGGGTCCATTGCCAAAGCCCCTATCCAGCCTCTCTTCAACATAATCAGCACCAGTCCTTCCATTGCTCCATGTATTTGGGTCCAATATACCCCAAATCTTTGAATTCGCAAATATCAATGACTGCTCTAAAACTGTCAATCTGAGCATCATCCCTTGCCCTCACACCTCGTTTCTCATTTTGATGGAAAATTTCGCTATAATCACCAATGCAGAGACAAGGAAGTTGATAACTTTGGTGAAGGTTTCTTAAAATCTGCCATGAGAATGCTCGCCGGTGAGTTTCAGGAGCACCATAGAACCCTGTTAGTCTCCATTTGATTGAGGAATCAATTGCAGTAATTGTTGAATCAATGTGAAATTGAGTAGGATTTAATATCAACCATGATCTCCTCATCATTTTAGACCATTGCAAGACCACCCGATCCTCCCTTGCTATCTAGATAAAAACCAGACTGAAACCCGAGACGTACTTTGAACCATTTCCATATGGGATGAAATCATTTTTGTTTCTGAAAGGAATAGTATTGTGGGATTTTCCTTTGCCTTGAACTGGCAAAGTTCTTGGACTGTGCGGGGATTCCCTATTCCCCGACAGTTCCATCCAAGGATTTTCATTGCTACCGGCAGGCCTGCATAGCAGCCTCCGCCAATGTAATTTCAGTCTCAAAAGAATGTTGTGAGAGTACCCAGTACGATATGATGCCACCTCCATTTTTGTAATTTTTGTTGGTCTAGCCGCATCTGCCGAGTCCACCTTGTCAGCTATCAGGCCTTGATCAACTTGGTTGCGCTTCTTTGGGCCATATGATTCCTTTACTTGAATTGTGGCTTCTCTGTTGATGTGGGCCACCAGAGCAAACCTTTTCAATCCCCGACCCGGCCTACTAGCGATTCCCTCATCAATACCCTTGGCTTTCGTGATATCGGTATTTTTGGAGCCACCCCTCTAGTAGGACTCTTAATCAACATATGCTTGCCTTTTTTTCTTGTTTCCACTTCCATAACGTCTACGGGATTAGTATGGGTAGTATAATCCATGCATTCCGTTAAGGACTTACCATTACCAGTATCAGTGTCCCCTCTTTTCTCAGAAAGTTTAGGCCCCACCAAAGACGTGAGCTGTAACTGACAGTTGAGTGTCTGTTCGTGTCCCTCAGAAATCCGTGGCAGTTCGATGGAAGGACGCTCCCCAGTTGAGTTGGTGGTTGAGCTGGGTGGCTGTGGTAGCTTCTCGACCTCCGTTCTCTGTATCTTCCTTCCATCTTCAGTGGCTGTGGTTGCATTCTTCCTTTGTGGAGCAGTATAATTTCGGAATTGCAAATTTCCACGTGAGGATCTATATTGTTGTTTGTTCCTATGCCCCTCCCATCTCCGCCCTTAGTGAACAGTCCCTCTCATTGTGCCTAATAATTCCACAGCAATAGCAGAAGGTCGGTAACCTTTCATATTAGAATTTAATCCAGAGAGGCTGTCTTTTAGTTTGAAGATGAATCCCCTTCGAATTGGTTTTGTGACGTCAAATTCAACCTTGATTCTCAAAGACTTACCCAGCCTGTACCATCAGCTTCAACACCAACACTTTCAACATTGCCAATATGGTTTCCGGCTTTTTGTCCCCATTCACGATTCATTGCACCTGGTGGGAGACCCATAGCATGAACCCAGAAAGAAACTGTATCAAAACTCACTGCTGTAACTGGAATCTCAGCCCTCTACTCCACAAGAACGAATAGGTTATTGTCAATTCCCCAAGGACCCATCTTTAGGACACGTTGTAGAGTTGCTCCATCAGAGAATTTGACAAGAAAAATGTTATCATCCATCTCTCTAATCTTGATTTCATGCTTCACATTCCAACCTTCTGGGAAAGTTTCTTTTATCACCTCCTTGGTGATCTTCCGTCCCGAGATGATTTTGCCAAGGAGACAATACAAACCATAATCAATGAAGGAAGTTAAATCTTCAGCTCTAGCCTCTATTTCTAGCTTTTCATCTACCGTAAGTACCAATTTCTTCTTCACAGCTTCCAGTATATGATACATTTAAGAAATTAGAATTTGATCTCCAGGATTGAGAAAAAGAGGAGAGAGAAATCTAGAAGAGAGATATGGAGAGAAAGAACAGGTTGAAAGAGAGGATGGCCAAGGCACCTCTAGTAAGCTCTCACATAAATGGAGAGAGAAAGCTCCTACCCAGAGGAGAGCGTCTCACGATTTCTAACATACAATTGTCCCGTGAATCTTTCAATTATTATATTTAACTGTGACCATTTTAATTCACTATATCAATGTCACCAAAAATATAAAACCAATATAAATGATAGAATGGGGGCATGGTAAATGAGGGTATGAAAAAAAATCAGCAATGATTTGCCGAAGGGTTTGATTATGGTATTTGTGAGCATTCCAATAAGATTATATTATGGGATAATATAGAAAAACACTTGGACTTCATCCAATTTCTTAATGCATGCAAAGTTCATGGAAAATATTAGTTTAGCAAAGTGGGTAGCATGGAGGAATTTCAAATTGGAAACCAACAAACTATACACTTATGTCTAATATATAAGCTTTTGAAGGAAGTTGGAGCAAGTTGGCATGTATTTGAAAGATGATGAAACAGTTGTGACCATCAGTCTAATTGGTTTTTCACAATAATTTGGTTTTAACTTTGCGTATGCAACCAACTTCCAACTTCCAACTTCCTTTTGAAGTCACCACATGTGCATTCTGCTAGTTTAGACTTAAAAAGAAAATGAGGGATTGTGGAAATAAAGAATTAACCGAAAAAGTTGTCAAACAAAAAAAATAATATAGAGAAACGAATCCCCTTCTTAAGGAAGGTTACTTACAGAGGGAAAAGGGACAGCAGTACCTACGGAGGCAACGCCTAACACTACCTTTGAATGTCAAAGAGGCTGCCATGTGTCTTATGATAAGTCTAAGTAACCTAATGAAATTAACCACAATTAGTCGCGCCATTGTCCTAAAAAAATGAGGATCTTTTTTCCCATTTTTCCAAAACGCTATTCTTGCCCAGCTCTAACTAATACTTTACCTCCGTCTGGCCATCGTCTTCTTCCTCATCCGACCAAGAGAATAATCACTAACGTGATGAGCACTACTTGTTCTTATTGATGAACGGATATTAAATCTCAATTAACACCCATTGATCTGTTGATGATTTTTCAATAAATATTTATTTTAATAATTTTCAGAGCTATTTGTTCTGAGTTTTTTTTTCTTGGGTCCTAGTAATTCTGATCTTCAAGATGAATTGAATTTAATGTTCATACTTTCCCCCCTTTTTTTCATTCCCTCTTTGTTTGACTGAAGACATTAAAAACAGAGCTTGAAGGAGGGTTTAAATGAGTCTTTCCTTTATATAGAGAATTAGAAAGCAAGCTTAAATGGCACCTTAGCTGATTAAGTGAAGAAAAAAGGTACAATGATTGATCTCTTTCAAACCAAACAAAATAGAAAAGCACAAAAAAACATATATTGCAAACGATCTCTCACGATCAAGACTCACAAAGATATATTTTCCGGAATTTCGAGCCACAGTAGATTTTCTATGGAAAGCTCTCATTTGTTGTGTTTGAGATATATGTAAAGCTCCATTGGACTGCCTGCCAACGATTTGAGCTTTCTTCTTGAAAGCACCAATCCATGTCACTAAGATCCGAAGGACTTTATGCCAAAGATAGCTGCTGTAGGACATTGCATGAATAAGTGGGTAACAGGTTCAGGTTCTTCATCACAAAGATAATACAGACATCTTGGATTTTTACCCATGATCCCAAAAGAATATT
This sequence comes from Chloranthus sessilifolius, assembly GCA_021018995.1. Classification (NCBI taxonomy): domain Eukaryota; kingdom Viridiplantae; phylum Streptophyta; class Magnoliopsida; order Chloranthales; family Chloranthaceae; genus Chloranthus; species Chloranthus sessilifolius. Next base: position 16,641,435 of record CM037598.1, on the reverse strand, counting down.
GATCTTTTTTTTTAAAAAAAATTTGGTGAATTTTGATGTTTTGATGATCTAGGATAGAGATCTGTTATAATGGTTGTGTTAGGATGTTTGTCTCAAATAATGTTAATATTTTAGGTGATTTGGAAGATCTTGTGAGTGATTCGATGAAATGCAAATATGAAATAGAGAAGGACAGAGGGAGAGGCTTGTTGTAGAGAAGATGGTTCAGAGTTGTAGACGAGACGGAGCTTCAGAGAGGAGAGATAATAAGAGATAGTAGAAGATATGGATTTCCAAACTTATGCATTATTATTTATTTTGAATTTTTACCTGCTATAACCGTTCACTAGCCTTAACCGTAGTTAATTAAGAGTAAAATGAAAAAAGAACCTTACGTGTCGTTCACTTGAGGGTCGAAGATAGCATTGAGCACTACCTCCGTAGGTAGCGTCCCGCACCTCATATATATAGGGGAATGCTAACCTCACCGTCTTCATTGTGAGGTTAGCATCATCCCCAAATAATTGTACACTTATTATAGGGCATTTTTGTAAAATTATGCGGGACATTTAAGTAAAGTTGAACTAAATAATAAATAAAGTGGTTGCAATAAATGAGGTGCATGTAGTTGCAATAAATGGGGTGTCCTCATTATTGAAAACATTCATTCATTATCTAATTTAATTTTATTAAAATGTCTCTCGTAATTTAACGAAAATGCCTTTTAATAAGGGTATTATTGTCCGGGGACGATACTGACCCCACAATGAAGAGAGTGAGGTTAGAATTCCCTATATATAAGATTAATACATCACTTTTTGTTACTAGATTCTATTTTGACAACTTATTTATGAAGAGGTTCCTACGAAGGTCTGAACATTTACTCCTCTTTAAACTATTATAAATAACCCATTCAAATGGGAGAAGGTCAACTCATATTTATCTATAAATTCCATTTGGTATCAACCCTCGCCACTTGTATTATATCATAAGATTTCAAGTTTATAAATAGCTTTCAGCCACCAAATCCTATCAAAAGATGGCTTTTTCAGTTTTTCAGGGATACTAATTGCTGTGAACCTCTAGACTACTGGACAGAACTGATGGGGCAAAGAGATCTTCCTTATGGGCTAGATAATCTTACCACGCAGGTGGTGCCCCATATTTTTCTTGGGACTTTTTCATTGAACGCTCTTAACGCAAATGTTGGAAAAATGGAAATGTTGGAAATGGTCATTTAACAGTTGAGCAATGGTTCCATGGAATATTGTTCTTATTGGTGCCTAAGAAGCACGGATATGGATACGTGACATAGATACGATACGGGAACTGCGATACGACAATTTTAAAAAATTAAGATATGATACGGGTACGTGTATTTAAAAATTATTTTTATATAGTTTAGGTTAATAAACATAAGAAAAAAGAAAAAGAACAAGAACAAGAACAAGAAAGGGAAAAAGAAACGAAAAAAAAAAAACTTACAGAGACTGATTTTGAATGGGTAGGCTGCACGCTGGTAGGCTCATTCAATTTCTTCTTCTTCTTTTCCGAAAAATACTAAACTCCAAACTCGCAGTTTGATTTCTTGTTCTTTTAATTTATTTTTTTCAGAAACGCCTAGGATACGCCTACAGCCGTATCCCTCAAGTATTGGCCTGCGATACAGATACGATACGGATACATTGCCAAAAACGCAGTATTCATGCTTCTTTTTGGTGCACTTTTATACATGATGGTAAAACCTAATCTATTGAGATTAATGTTTCCTCTACCTGCGGGCCTAACGTCACATGAAGGATCAATCTTGGACTCGTTAAGGCTCAAAATGCGTGTTGTTAGTAGTAATGACTCGTCCAGATTGCAAAGGATGAGACACGAGAATGCAAAGCCTACTGCACTAGTGGCTACTACGCGTTACATTGATGCCACAAATCGTTGTCGTCGTTGTGTAAGATAATTAAAGAGAGGACAAGGAAGACAGAGAGAGAGAGAGAGAGAGTGTTGTGATTTGGTGGTTTATTTTGGGGCTGAGACCTGTTATTGGAACAGAGCACTATTGTTGTTGTTCTCTTGTTGTTTCTTGAGTACATAAAATAAAGAGAGGGAAAAGGAGGCTTGATAGTGGCTTCATTGTAAGTATTAGTTTTATCGTTGCTAAACCAAGCTCCAAGACCCGCTATATTTTAGTTCTTGAAATCGTGAGAAGAAGAGGACAATTGGAATGTGGATCAGTGATGGTGATTTCAGTGGCTATGCGAAGAGAAGAAGACAAGGGAATAAGAGGCTCTTGCATCTTTCTCTTAATATGCGTACATATATGTCGATGAGATTTAGTGGTTGGATTTACATGCAAGGCAAGAAGAGCTTAGGCCCTGCTCGGTAACACTTTTCCAAAAAACAATTTTCAAGGGGAAAATGTTGTTTGAGAAGCAACTTGTCATTTTCCACTTTTAATAAATCCATATTTGAGAAGTGGCATTGGGCTGCTTCTCCAAAACACCATTTTCAGAAGAAGCAAAGCCTACTTCAGCTAAGGATGCATCATATTTCAGACAAATTTCTCTCACATTAAATAGATACCTTCCTCTGAAAAGGGCTTTTCAGATGCAACATTGTCCAACAAGGCCTTAATGTTCTTTGAATTCCCCCCTTATTACAGCCTGTTTGGATAAAAACACAGGAAACGTGGGAAAGTAAAACAATATTCCTCTATTTTCCAATGGATACATAAGTTGTAGGAAATCATGGGGTCCTTTGTTTCCCTTTGTTTTCTGCTGTTTGGATAATCACATTGCTAGCTGGGAAAACACAAGATTAACCAAATCTTGTCTTTGGATGCAAATGCAGGAAATTGTAGGAAAATAACATATCCTAACACTCTAGGGTCTCTAATTTAGATATATAATCACCTAGAAAGATGAAGATAAAAGATTAAAAAAACAACATATATGCTGTATAGGCAGCATGCAAAAAGCAACAAATAGGTTGTATTAGTTTAGACCAAGAAAGAATCAAGCAAAACATCACACCTAAATCAGCTTAGAGATCTAGAAATTTTTGCAATGTCATGCACAATAATTCAATACACGATGTAGACTTGGATCAAGTTAATAGGGTAGATAGAATTCACAAACACCCAAAAAATACTTCACTGGGTACTTGAGAATCTAGATAAAAAATTAAATACTCACAATATCAGATTAGAACACAAGTTTTAATCTTGGGACACTCTAGCCAACGTAAGATGAAGACTCGAGTTGAATCAAACTCAGGATCTCATTCAAATACAAGTCATATGTAAGGTTTTACTTTTTCCTACATATTTCAAAATATAAATTACCTTAAATCCATAGAAATTAGAAAATGTGGGTACACACACAATGCTAGAATTACTGGATTACCTAATTTCTATGAAGATACATTATATAAATGCAGGGCCTACATAAAGAGGCTCATGCAGTCATGATGTCAAGAAATGTGTTACTTAATTCGCTCATTTACCCAACGAATCGCGAATTGGGTACATCGTACCCGACTGGGTGTGAAAGCAAATTGACTTATGGGCTTCAACAAATGCAAAACATGGATCGCTTATTTCCCCCATTGACATTTTTATGCTAAAATTTCAATAGCATAAAAATAACTTTTCCCCACTTTTCATATAACCATGCTTGCATGAACTTTTGAGAAAAGATAGCTACCCAAACAGGCCCTACGTCTTATGTGGATCCATTTCAAATGAATCTTGAAAAAAAATGGAGAAGGATGGCTCACAGTTCAAACAAGAAGGATTCCTCCGACAAGACATAATAAGTAACACCATATAATATAAATTAAAAAGATTGCTATGAATCCCTATAGTTTCACATCCATAGAAATAGCATGAAAAAGCTCAAAGCCAAGAATATAAAAGATACAGAAAGTAACTTTACAGAGGGATGCAAGAGAGCACCATATCAGTTGCTTGTATAATATCAAATTAGAGTATGGCTCGCACATTTCATCGAACTCATGGTGTTCAAATTTTAATATACAAAAAATCAATAATAAAATAAAAAAGGAATAAAAAGAAATCAATAATAGAATAAAAAATAGGGAAGTAGAGCACGGTGATCTATGCACGTCTAACTATCCGATCGCAACCTAGGCGTTGGTAATCGGGTGCTCGCTGTATAAGAGATAGAGAGAGAGGGAGAGAGAGAATACCTATTGTTTGAAGAGGTAGCTGCCTTAGAGAAGAAGACGAAGAAGCTGCGCTGGAGAAGATGACCGTTGGAGAGAAGGAAGATGTCCGGAGGTTGGGAAAATAGAAAATCGAGGAGCCCCTTAGCTTTTGTTGTCGAGTTTGGAAAATGGGAAGATAATTTTCAACCTTCCCGATGTCATCCAAACCGTCATTTCATTTCCCGCTTACCAGTTTTTCATTCTTTGCCCTTTTTCCCTTTGAAACCAAGCAGACCCTTAAACTTCCATCTAGAGCTGGTTCTGGCGGTGGATTATTTTAGGGAAGAGCTAAGAGAGTCCAATTTGTAAAGTGAGTCTATGTTTGTTGGATTATGAGAGAGTTAGTGTGGCAGTGCATCACATGGGCTTTCAATTATGGTTGGGTTATTTTTCGGGGGGAACTCCCAATTGTGGAAAGCTTGGCTAGTGTGCAGGGCACACATATAAAACTCTAAAACTCTCAAAACATATAAATGGATTATTTTGTATCAAAATTTAAATATCAACATGTGGGCACGGGTTTCAAACGCACAACTTCTTTTCTGACACGTGCCATTTCACCGCAGGCCAATACAACCATTGGTGTAATCCTTATATAATAATAATAATAATAATAATAATAATTATTATTATTATTATTATTATTATTATTATTATAAGGAAAATGGCTCCTTAGGATGTGGTCATATGGTTCAAATCCTTCGATGTGGTCCATTTGGGTTGTCATAAGTCCTAAAATGACACTCGTTCCCCCTATTTGGGTTGTCATAAGTCCTAAAATGACACTCGTTCCCCCTAGCAAGTAGCATCCCTCGAAGGTTGTAGAAAAGAAAAATACAAAAAAATTGAACTTTTTAACCCTATAAATCATAATTCAAATATCTTGATTTGCCTAACAAACTTGGTGTATTGAATTTTTTCCGATTACCTAATATTCAACGGTGGAAAAACACTAATTTTCACTACAAAAATAAGACTATTAGTAGCAGTCAAAATTGTCGCTATTAACAAAAAAATTGCCGCTAATAGTATTAATAGTACTTTTGTTAATAGCGGCAGTTTTTGGCCGCCACTAATAGTCTTGTTTTTTGTAGTGTTTATTTTTTCTTATAGAAGTACTTGATCGACGTTGAGAAAATTATCACAGCACTCGATCCTCGGATTGGTTGCCACATAGCGCCCAGCTGGCCATGCCGTTGGGTTCAACCTTACAACCACGTCCTAGGGAACCGGCTTCCTAATAACTAGCCATGTCGTTGGGTTCAACCTTACGACCACGTCCTAGGGAACCGACTTCCTAATAATGATACCTTAACTTATACTTGATAAGAGTCAAGTATGAGAAACTTGTTTATATGTAATTAAGTATGCTTGAATAATATAATATAATATAATATAATATAATATAGTATAATTGAGAGAAGTGTTTAATTGCATGGTTCCAAGTTTTTATTATAAGATTTCAAAAAACTGAGTTTTTTCTCTCGTTCTCTCTCCTTACGTATGTAAGTTGTGTGAGTACCCCTCCCCTCCCTGCAATCTCTGTTTCATTTCAAATGGAATTGGTTCTAGATAGTATGAATAACAAATTAGTGATCACATATAAGGAAACAATAGAAATCTAAGTGGCGAAAGAAGAAATGGTGGATCCTTCAACCAATTGTCTTATCGGAAAAATCATCTCATAAAAAAAGATCAACTCTGAAGCCTTTAAAGGAACAATTACGAAGATTTGGAACATGTCGAACAACTTTCAAATTAATGAAGTCTATGAGAGAATCTTCCTCTTCCAATTCCCTAATAATCATCAACCAACAAGAATTTTGAAACAAGGCCCTTGGTTTTTAACAATCAATTACTGTTCTTATCGGAACTTATCCCAAATGTCCAAGTTGAAAAAATTGTGTTCAAAAAATTGGCATTTTGGATTAGGCTAACTGGGCTCCCCCTAGGTGCCATGACAAGGAAAATCAGGGAAAAGATCGGTCATCAAATTGGAGATGTCATACAAGTTAAAGTTGCTGATAAAAAATGGAATAGGATGGGGGCGCCATCTTCGGATCCGCGTTTCCATTGATATCTCTAAGCCTCTCCGTAGAGGAGTTTTCATTAAATTATTTGGCGACGAAGAGAAGAGATGGATTAAAATCCAATATGACAGGCTTCCCAATTTTTGCTTCTCCTGCTGCATCATTGGTCACAATGCTCGAGATTGCACATTGGTGTGCAATGATAATAATCATCAATATGGACCTTGGCTTCGAGCCAGTCCAAGAGGAATGAGCATTTTCGCCAAGTCTTCGGTGGAAGATTTAGTAAAAGATGATACCGAAGCTATTTCCGGAGTGATACTGGCAATGAAAGAATCTCAACGAAATCAATTTCCACAAATTTTAGGGACCCCAATAATCCGTGTTGACTCCCCCAAAAATCCGTGTTCACCACCCACCCCATCCCACGCTCCACTTCCCTCAAACACACCTAACCTAACCGCATCAAACCCCACTATCCCCATCGTCCCACGATCTCCACGTGACCCATCCCATGCTCCAATTCCCTCAAACACACCTAACCTAACCGCCACAAACCCCACTATCCCCATCCCACGCTCCACTTCCCTCAAACACACCTAACCTAACCGCCACAAACCCCACTCTCCCCAAATTATGATCTCCACGTTGCCTATCCCACTATCCCATAAGATACCCTCCTAATACCACGTTCTCCAAGCCCCCCTCCCCATCTCATGTTGTCCAACCCACTCATACCACGTTCTCCAAGCCCCCCCCCCCATACCACGTTCTCCAACCCCCTCATACCATGTTCTCCAAGCCCCCCATCCCACTCTCCATCTCCCTCAAACACCCCTATCTTGACTTTATCACCAAAGGCCACTAATCCCATCCCACATACTAAATTTTCACCTAACTTACCCACACAGGCCCCCAATGATTCCAACTACCTAACCGATTATGCCAAATGCCCAAACAATGCCCAATCCCCAAACAACCGTACCCGCTCCCAACATCCGACACCATCTCCAACCTTGAACCCAACCACTGTATGCATCAAAAATGTTAAAACTTTTAGAGACGTGAAACACTTCTTAGAAGATGTTGTGAAGGGCGATTAAAGGACGAGTCATAGGTTTCTAAAGATGAGACAACTATGGAGGGAACAAGATCTATGAGCCTTAAAAAAAAATAAAAAATTGAAGAGGTACTACCTGAGAAGGCTGCTAAAAGACTCGATGTGGATTCCTCACTCCAACCAAATCCATCGGCGATGGTTGCTGCGCAACCTCGCCGATCGCCATGAATCTCTGCGCCTGGAGCTGTGGTGGGCTTGGGAACTCAAAGACAGTTCGAGCTATTCGCCATCTTTTGATGACAAAAGATCCCTCCATACTCTTTGATGTGAATTTTAATTGTAATGTTTTACTCGCAAGCGCACGAATCAGATTGTATATAGTGGGTGCAGAGTACGAGATCGTTCCCACGAGGACTATTTTTGAAATATCTAAAAAGACAAGACAGTAATTCAAGAAATCCACTAAGATCTAACAATATTCTACCAGTCTTATGATTTAAGCGGTTTGATGAGATGACAATTACTAAATACAAACTAAAACTTAACTGATAATTCAAAAATAAAGATAAAGATGAAGATACTAAATCCTCCCATCTTTGGTCCGTTCTTCCCGTAATATAAATCTAAGGATTAAATTATGAGATATACAATTGAAAACAAACATCTTTTATGGAAGATAAATAGTCAAAACCCCGATAGGTTCCACGTTGCATCCCTGCAATCAGGACTTAGATGATTTTCATATATAAATCTGGGATCAAGGGCATGACTCGGCACACTTGATCTCAGGTTCAAATAAAAATCATCCCCAAAGTGAGTGAAAATTCTAACAAGAATACCACCATAGACCTGAAATCAAGGGCATGGCTCGGCACACTTGATTTCAGATTAGAGAGTAATTAAGATAAACTTACCATTACAGATCCAGGATCAAGGGCATGGCTCGGTACACTCGATCTCGGATCATAATCGTAATTAGATTCACACGATGAAAGCAAAAAGACCATATAACAATGATTGGGGTAAAATTACCGTCACAGATCTGAGATCCCGGGCATGACTCGGCACACGCGATTCCAGTTAGTGGCGGGGATTTCATCTGTTCGTGATAGCACAACGACCATAAAATAAGATCTCATATTTTAATCCTAAATTTATATTATTAAAAGTATATCCCTCGGATGGAAATCATTAGATCCCCATCCCTATGAATTTAGCCACACATATTGTAATTAAATGACATAAATAAATAAGGAAGGAAAAATAACATCAATTTAATGAACTGAAAATACCTCAAGCTTCAATAGAAATTATTTGATCCAAAAGTACGATGATCTTCATAAACGAAATTAATGCAGGAATTAACTGAACAAAAAAATAATAAACTGAAGGAATGAATACTGAAAAGTTAAAGGAACAAAGCTCTCAAAAAGGAATAATAAAAACTCTCTATCTCTACTTTTACTCTAAAAAATAAAAACTCTATAAAACTAATCTTAATTCCCCTCTCTTGAAGTGTTTGAGTTGGCTTTAAATAATATCCAAGTCGTGCGAGTTTCCTGGCCCGAAAAGTTAGGGTTGATTGATCGACCTTATAGGGTCGATCAATCGACCCTCCATAAATCTCTAAAAATTTGCTTTAAGAAGTCCTTTTTGTTTCAAATTCTATCATTTTGGTCCCAGATTTCCGTATACTCTCGCCCAACTTTGCATCAGATACTACCTCAATATTTTGGCCATAACTTTCTATCCCGAACTCAGATTGAGGCGATTCTTACGCCGTTGGAATGCTGGCAGAAAGATCTACAACTTTTGTGTTTTGACAATTTCACAATGCGGCCATCTTGAAGGTCCAAATTGAGCTGCAAGTCGTACCAAGTTCTCGATGACCCAAAGTTGCAGTGTTTTGACATTATTTTCAGAATTCTTGAGCTGTTTTCTGCACTTGGCTAGTATTTACCTGAAACACTTCAAATCTAATAATTCTTATCAAATAGCCTTCATCGGATAGCTAAATGTAAGTATTTAGGGGTGAAATATCATCATATTTCACTACTCATCATACCCCTAAACCTATACTTTGCTAGTCCTCGAGCAAAGCAAACTTAAAGAAAAATAAAAGCCACTTTCGTAGGGAGCACGATTGCACTTAGCATGTGCAATAAGCCTTTAAACCCCTAGGTGATCCCTAGTAAAGGAGTTGTGTCTCCTGAGGGTTTACAGTGAAGTTACCCACAAACTTCAATACATTTTTGAAACCATCGATAAAATTGAGTTTTCAAAATATGATTTTGATAGCATATATATCATTCAAAACTCAAAATCATTAATCAATTCAATATGCGAATTCTCAATTTCAAATAACAATGTTATACTAATCATACTATTATCCATTCAAATTAGTCTAATGCTCAAATCGTTAGATAACTCATCCATTCATGCTTAAACGTGAAGTGTGTGCATACCCAAACCAAAATTTATTCATCTCAGAACTAGTTCAAACGGGAAACCATCAGATCTGTTGTTTTGACTCAATCCTCACTTTAGGTATACTCTCAAAATATAAAGACACCGATGATGGATAAGTTTTCGCACACATGTGAGAGATCAATACAAAGCAAATAAAAAGGTCTCACATGATAAATGAAACACGATGCAATCAATGAACAAAAATAAATCTCATAAGAAGATACTTGTATATCCTAAGCATGTCATATCAAGTGTCATAAGTATCACATATTCACTCTCCACAAGGCAGTTACCAATGCAAGATCAGATCATGAAGGTCTTTTTAGGGTTGTAATGGGGCTCAGGAAAGGGTAAGAAAGAATTGGAAGTTGGGATTTAAAGTTTTCTGAGAAATCGGAAAGGAAATACCTTTTGATTTTTCTATTTCTCTTATTTTTCTTTTCTAATCTCTCACTATTTTTTTTAATATTTTTCTATTTTTCTCAACTTTCTTTTTCTTTTGAATTTCCTTTTCTTGAAGCACCTCATATTTTTCATTATTTTTCACAATTTTCTTTTTCTTTTTCTCCCCCCTTTTTCTTTTATATTTTTGCCATACACGCTCAGTAAACTCCACAACTCAGTATCTCTCCACTTACTCTCTTTTTGTTCATTTTCATCCCTCGTTCCTAATTTCTCAGAAATAAGAAGGGTAAAGCTGAATTTTCAGAAATAGTGAAGGGTTAAAGGTTAATGTGGCTTATCAAAGAATGTATAAAGGTAAATTTTTCAATAGGCTCAAAGGGGTACTAGAAAAATAAATTTATATGAGGTGGGGTATTTTAAGCACAAACGAGCCAAAGATGGCCTTCAATCATGTCCTTAAAAGATGGTAACTTTGCCTATTTGTCTTGAGTAGATACACAGTACGTTCTAATATAATGATATGAATTTGATTTCATGCAAAGTCACAAGTCAAAATAAAGTGTATGAGATCATGCAAAATAATTCGTATTCAAAGAAAAACTCCGAGTTTATGTATTCACTCATCAATGATGGGAAATTAGCTCTAAAGCTTACCGGGTTTCATCTCCACTAAGAACCTAAGATTCAACGTTCAAAACAGTTCATCGATTTCTAAGTCTTAGCTTGGTATAAGTGTAAAAATTCTAAGCATGAATATCAAAATTATCCACAAAATATCACATTAAGCTTCCTCATTTTAGATACAAGTAATCAAAATATGACATTAATATTCTCAAGATTTAATTCACATGCATCATCAACTAAAGTTTGAAAATACTCGCGAAATAATGTGCATGATGACTTCAAAATTAATTTTTTTTTTTTTTTTTCATAAAAAAAATTAAGTGACGCAAAATAGAGAACCATACCCCCAAACCTAAAGATGACAATGTCCTCATTGATTGAAATAGGTATTGCACCCCCAAACCTATTGAAAAGTACCTCAACACAAAGATCAGGTACAGAGAATATATGCAGCAAATAGGAACATGACCAAAAATTTAATGAAGGGAATATGGTCATACTATTTAGGGAATTAAAAACAACCTAATCTAAACAAAAAACTAATATTCTAGAATTAAATATATGAAATAAATAAATCCTAAATCCTACACAAAATTGGGTTGCCTCCCAATGAGCGCTAGTTTAACGTCGATAGCTCGACCATGTGAATTGCTCAGTCAGGGTGAGCCATTGGATCACTCAAAGAATGAGTGTCAGAGAATGCAATTGCATCCTCAAGGAACGGTTTTAATCTTTGACCGTTAACTCGAAAAATATTCCCGTGTCTCGGGTTGATAACATTAACTGCCCCATTGGGGAGTATTCGAGAGATTTTGAAAGGACCACTGCAACGGGTGTTTAGTTTCCCGAGAAATAGGTGAAGTTGGGAATTGTAGAGTAGAACCTATTGACCAACGACAAAAGATTTAGTAGAATAGATTGATCATGAACCCGTTTCATACGGTCCTTGTACGATTTAGCATAGTCATATGCATCAGTACGGATTTCCTCTAATTCATTTATTTGGAAACCCCTTTGGGCACCAGATTTCAGGTGATCAAAATTCAATGACTTAATGGCCCAAAATGCTCGATGTTCCAGTTCGACCGGGAGGTGGCAACCTTTACCAAAAACCAACCGATACGGCGACATGCCAATCGGAGTTTTAAACACAGTTTGATACGCCCATAGAGCGTCATTCAGTTTTAGCTACCAGTCTTTACGATTCAGATGGATTGTCTTTTCTAAAATCCGCTTAAGTTTCCGATTAGAGACTTCGACTTGAGCACTTGTCTGAGGATGGTATGGTGTAGCAACTTTGTGTGTGACACCATATTTCTTCATTAATTGGTTGAACACTTAATTGCAAAAGTGCTTTCCACCATCGCTGATTGTCGCCTTTGGAATACCAAAACGTGAAAACACTTGATCCTTCAAGAATTTAATCACCACTTTGTGATCATTCATTTTACAGGCCACAGCCTCTACCCATTTCGAGACATAATCAACACCGACAAGAATGAACGTATTTCCAAACGAATTAGGGAAAGGACCCATGAAATCGATCCCCCAAACATCAAACAATTCAACTTCTAAAATTGGATTGAGCGGCATCATGTTACGCTTTTGATGTGACATTTGCCAGACAAGATTTACAATGCTGATGACAATCCTTAAATATCGTCGGCCAGTAAAAACCACTTTGGAGGATCTTGGCTGCAGTCTTTTTGGAACTAAAGTGACCTCCACAAGCTAACTCATGACAGAACGAGATGATCCGTGGTTGCTCAGATTTAGGAATGCATCTTCGTATGATTTGATCAGGATAGTATTTGAATAAATACGGATCTTCGAAAAAGTAGTGTTTCACCCGAGCTAAGAAAATAGATTTCTCATTCTTCGATCAATGGTGAGGTAAATTCTCGGTGACTAGATAATTGACAAGATCCGCATACCAAGGTGGGCAATCAATCATGAATAACTGTTCATCTAGGAAGTGCTCCAAGATCGAAACAGGATCGTCGAATTTCTCAATAATTATTCAGGACAAGTGATCTGCCACCACATTTTCTGAGCCTTTCTTGTCTTTGATCTCCAAATCGAACTCTTGTAACAACAAAATCCATCTGATTAAGTCTGCTTTAGCATCTTTCTTACCGAACAGATAACGCAGAGCAGCGTGATCTATAAATACCACGACTTTAGATCCTAATATATAGGATCAAAATTTATCCAACGCGAAAACTATTGCCAAAAGTTTCTTTTCGGTGGTCGAGTAGTTCAACTGAGCATCGTTGAGAATGCGACTCGCATAGTAGATTACATGCGGTAATTTTTTTATTCGTTGTCCTAGAACAGCTCCAATTACATAATCAGAGGCGTCGCACATGATTTCGAACGGGAAGTCCCAGTTTGGAGATTGAATTATCGGGGCTTTTTATCAATTCAGCCTTAATGGTTTCAAAAACTTGCAAACATTTATCATCAAAGAGGAATGGGGCATCCTTTGAAAGTAAGCTGCATAGCGGTCGCGCTATCTTGCTGAAATCTTTAATAAAACACCGATAAAAACCGGCGTGTCCCAGAAAAGATCTGATTTCCTTCACTGTCCTCAGTGGTGGTAGATTGGCAATTAAATCAACTTTAGCCTTATCGACCTCGATACCCTGGGACGATATGATATGTCCCAAAACAATGCCATCTTTAACCATAAAGTGACATTTTTCCCAGTTAAGAACAAGGTTCTTCTCCTGGCATCGTGCAAGCACTAGCGACAAATGATTCAAACAGTCAGCAAAACTATTTCCATGAATCGAGAAGTCGTCCATGAAGACCTCGAGGAATCGTTCGACCATATCCGAAAAAATGCTCAGCATACATCTTTGGAATGTAGCTGGTGCATTACAAAGCCCAAACGGCATTTGTCGGTAGGAGAAAGTACCAAAAGGACACGTGAACGTGGTTTTCTCTTGATCCTCGGGTGCAATGACTATTTGGTTATACCCGAAATAGCCATCGAGGAAGCAATAGTACTCATTCCCGACCAATCTTTCTAACATCTGATCAATAAACGGAAATGGAAAGTGATCTTTCCTCGTCATCAAATTTAACTTCTGATAATCAATGCACACTCTCCACCCTGTTTGAATTTTGTAGGGATAAGTATGTTTTCCTCATTCTTCACCACTGTGACTCCCGATTTCTTAGGGACCACTTGTGTGGGGCTGACCCATTTACTGTCAGAGATGGGGTATATAATTTCAACATCTAGAAGTTTGATTACCTCATTTCGGACCACGTCTTGCATTATAAGGTTCAGTCTCCTCTGTGGTTCCCTAAAAGGCTAAGCATTGTCTTCCAAATGGATTCGATGCATACACACCGTGGGACTAATGCCTTTGATATCTTTTATTGATCAACTGAGGGCACTTTTGTGTTCTTTGAGTACATTCATGAGTTGGCCTTCCTGATCCGCATCCAATGTTGATGATATTATAACAGGTTGAGTTTCATTCTCCCCCAGGTAGACATACTTGAGATTTTCCGAAAGAGGTTTAAGTTTTAAGGGCACTTTCTCCTCCTCTTTCAGCTTTTCCTTGATTAATTCAATTTGAGTTCCACACTCTATTTCCTTTTCTTCTCCCAGACGTGGTGTGGAGTTCAACATGGGATTCACTTCTTGGATCAGTTGATCCACATCAAAATTCTCTCCAAAATGCGCAAGACAAGCTGCTAACGGATCTTCAGTTTTGGATGCATGAAATATTTCCTCTATGATTTCATCGAGTATGCATGCTTGTGCATGTTCATCATCCTCCATGGGCTGCTTAGCAATATTAAAAATATTGAGTTCCACTGTCATATTCCCAAATGACAGATTCATGATCCCGTTTCGACAATTGATCAGCGCATTGGAGGTTGCTAGGAATGGTCTTCCTAGAATCACTGGAATGTTATTCTTCACATTTGATGCCGGTTCAGTGTCTAGAACAACAAAATCTACAGGAAAGTAGAAAGAATCCACCTTGATGAGGACATCTTTCACAATTCCACGCGAGATCTTGACAGACCGATCAGCTAACTGAAGGGTCATCGTAGTGGTCTTAAGTTCTCCCAATTCGAGCTCCTTGTACACAGAATAAGGCAATAAGTTGACACTTGCTCCTAAATCCAAAACGGCCTGATCAATACGGTTATCACCGATGATGATCGAGATTGTAGGACAACCTGGGTCCTTGTATTTGATTAGGAGCTTTGCTTGCAACACTGAACTAACCTGCTCGGCTAAGAAAGCCTTTTTCGGAATATTGGTCTTTCTTTTAATTGTGACCAATTCTTTCAAAAATTTTACATAAGCAGGCACTTGACGGATGGCATCCAGGAAAGGAATATTAATTTTCAATTGCTTAAAAATCTCATTTATTCCTTCCACATCGCGATTTTTCCGTGGTGCCATCAATCTTTGCAGGTACGGTGCTTTAGGAATAAAACTTCTCTTCTGATCACTCATTTCTTCTGTTATTTCTTTTGCTTGTACTTTTTCTTCAATTTCTTCTTTCTCTTCAGATTGCTTCTCTCCATCAGACTTTTTCCCCTCCTCTGGCAACACTACTTTGTTATCTACCTGCTTTTCAAATCTCAACGTTGTGATTGCCCGAATTTATTGTTGATCATCATCTTGTGTTGAAGTTGATGTTTGTTCAACAACCATTTGGCCCCTTGGGTTAGGAACTGATTGGCTAGGAAACGATCCTTTTTCTCTTTCACAGAGAAAAGTTGTCAATTGCCCAATTTGAGTCTCTATTTTAGAGATTGAGAATGTGTGAGAATGAATGAGTTTCATCAAGTCCTCAGTAGAAGGAGTTTGTGTAGGAGGACGTTGGGCAGCATTTTCCTGTGGATTGTTAAATCCAGGTGGTGGAAATGTTGGCACAAAATTTTATTGTGGTTGGTTTTGATAGCCTCTCATTGGTTGTGCAAACTGAAAATTCTGGTTTATTTGCCGTGGCTGTCCAACCTGATTTTGACTGTATTGGAATTGATTTGGATTATTGAACCCTTGCTGTTGAAATTGCCCTTGACCGTAGTTCTGTTGCGGTCCTTGGTTGAAATTTTGTTGGGGGTAAAAGTTCGTCCCCTGTTTCCTGGGCTGTATTCTTTGATTATCTTGTTTCCATGAGAAATTTAGGTGGGTTCTCCAGCTATTTGGGTTATTCTTATTGAAAATGTTTCCTTGATTCCGCCCATAATTATTCACAACATTTAGCTGTTCAGATGTGTCTTCATGGTAGTTCTGCATTGAAGGACAATCATCTGCCATATGCATTAGACTTGCACAATTGAACATGGCTCAGGTTGTGTATTTACCATATGCACATTCTTCTTTAATTTCAATTCCTCCACTTGTTGAGTGAGGAAATCGATTTTAGCCATCAGATCTGGAGAATCCTTTACTACGTATAGTCCTCCCTTCTTGGTTGAACTCCCGGCTTGATCACGAGCTTTGACTGGTTGTTCCCGAGTCTTTGTGAAATCCCAGTGCTGAGAATCCTCAGCCAGCTTTTCTAGGAAAGCATAAGATTCAGTTTCTTTGAGGCTCAGAAATCCTCTGCCATTCATTGACTCCACCAGATGTCTATTTGGTTGACTAAGTCCATTGTAGAAACACTGGACCAATCTCCACTTTGAGTATCCATGGTGTGGACATTTGAGTAAGAGATCCATGAATCTATCCCAAGCTTCATATAATCTCTCATTTTCCTCTTACGTGAAATCCGTGATTTCACGTCTGAGGACATTCGTCTTCGCCATAGGGAAGAACTTTGACAGAAACTTTTTGACCATTTGATCCCAGGTGGTTATGGATCCCGATGGTAGAGAGTTTAACCAGGCTTTTGCTTTATCCTTTATAGAGAAAGGAAACAAGTGCAGCCAAACAGATTCTTCGCTGAGGTTTTGGTAAACATATGAGCAGACTTTGACGAAGTCTTTAACGTGCTAGTATAGATCTTCTCTCTCCATGCCATGAAAGATTGGAAGGATTTAGATGACATTTGTACGAATTTCAAATCGGCCACCAGGTGTGGCGGGGTATACAATGCATGATGGGGTATTTGTAGTTATTGGAGAAAACAGTTCTCTCAATGTTGGTTCTTCCTCTTGTTCGAGTTGCCCATTCATGTTGTCAGTCATACTGACTTCAGTGGATGATTCACTTGAAAATTTCTGCCTTGATCTAGCGTCCTTACGATTTGACCGGCAAGCACGTTCGATCTCAGAATTTAAAGGCTCTAAAGTTCTTTCTTTAGAAGACCTAGTGTGCATGCAAATGACGCACCAAGCGGAGGTTTCAGGCAGGAAAACCTCAAGAAATTTTTATTTATTATTATTTTTTTTCTTTAAGATCGATTGATCGCTCAATAAACAGTTTTCGATTGATCGACAGTTCAGGTCGATCGATCGAGAATTTAAAATTTGAATATATATATATTTTTTTTACTTTCAAAAATATAAAATTCAAAGATTACAGAAGATATTTTTTTATGAATTTTTTTGGAGTCGATTGATCGACAGATCAAGTCAATCGATCAATCTCAAATTTTTTTTTTTTTTTTTTTTTATTAGCAGAAATACTATTTTAATCCCCGAAAATTTCTAAAATTTACTGTCTACCAAAAATTCAGATTTTCTTAATTTAGTCCCCGGCAACGGCGCCAAAAACTTTATGTGAATTTTAATTGTAATGTTTTACTCGCAAGCGCACGAATCAGATTGTATATAGTAGGTGCAGAGTACGAGATCGTTCCCACGAGGACTATTTTTGAAATATCTAAAAAGACAAGACAGTAATTTAAGAAATTCACTAAGATCTAACAGTATTCTACCAGTCTTATGATTTAAGCGGTTTGATGAGATGACAATTACTGACTACAAACTAAAACTTAACTGATAATTCAAAAATAAAGATAAAGATACTAAATCCTCCCATCTTTGGTCCGTTCTTCCCGTAATATAAATCTAAGGATTAAATTATGAGATATACCATTGAAAACAAACATCTTTTATGGAAAATAAATGGTCAAAACCCCGATAGGTTCCACGTTGCATCCCTGCAATCAGGACTTAGATGATTTTCATATATAGATCTGGGATCAAGGGCATGACTCGGCACACTTGATCTCAGGTTCAAATAAAAATCATCCCCAAAGTGGGTGAAAATTCCAACAAGAATACCACCATAGACCTGAAATCAAGGGTATGGCTTGGCACACTCGATCTCGGATCATAATCGTAATTAAATCCACACGATGAAAGAAAAGATCATATAACAATGATTGGGGTAAAATTACTGTCACAAATCTGAGATCCCAGGCATGACTCGGCACACGCGATTCCAGTTAGTGGCGGGGATTTCATCCGTTCGTGATAGCACAACGACCATAAAATAAGATCTCATATTTTAATCCTAAATTTATATTATTAAAAGTACATCCCTCGGATGGAAATCATTAGATCCCCATCCCTATGAATTTAGCCACACATATTATAATTAAATGATATAAATAAATAAGGAAGGAAAAATAACATCAATTTAATGAACTGAAAATACCTCAAGCTTCAATAGAAATTATTTGATCCAAAAGTACAATGATCTTCATAAAAGAAATTAATGCAGGAATTAACTGAACAAAAAAATAATAAACTGAAGGAATGAATACTGAAAAGTTAAAGGAACAAAGCTCTCAAAAAGGAATAATAAAAACTCTCTATCTCTACTTTTACTCTAAAAAATAAAAACTCTCTAAAACTAATCTTAATTCCCCTCTCTCGAAGTGTTTGAGTTGGCTTTAAATAATATCCAAGTCGTGCGAGTTTTCTGGCTCGAAAAGTTAGGGTCGATTGATCGACCTTATAGGGTCGATCGATCGACCCTCCACAAATCTCTAAAAATTTTCTTTAAAAAGTCATCTCAAATTCCATCATTTTGGTTGATTGATCGACTAGAAGGTCGATCGATCGACCTTCCCAGATTTCCGTGAACTCTCGCCCAACTTTGCATCAAACACTGCCTCGGTATTCCGGCCATAACGTTCTATCCCGAACTCAGATTGAGGCAATTCTTATGCCGTTGGAAAGCTGATAGAACGATCTACAACTTTTATGTTTTGACAATTTCACAATTTGGCTGGTTGGAAGGTCAAAATTAAGCTGCAAGTCGTACCAATTTCTCGATGACCCAAAGTTACAGTGTTTTGGCAATATTTTCAGAATTCTTGGGCTGTTTTCTGCACTTGGCTAGTATTTACCTGAAACACTTCAAATCTAATAATTCTTATCAGATAGCCTTCATCGGATAGCTAAATATAGATATTTAGGGGTGAAATATCATCATATTTCACTACTCATCAGTCTTCCTCAGTGAAATGATGATTTCCTCCAAGAGAATAGATATTATAAAAATGCATCTGGGGTTCCAAAATGGTCTCTTTGTTGATAGTAGGGGAAATTCTGGAGGTTTGGTGCTACTTTGGAAAAATGATGTACAAGTCCTCATACAGTCTTTTTCAAAGTCTCACATTGATGCAACAGTAAGCCTTTCAGAAAATGATACAAAGTGGCGTTTGACAGAGATTTATGGTAAACTAGTTTCCGCAAAGAGAGAATGTACCTGAAATTTAATTCGTAATCTCCACACTAGCTATTGTTTACCTTGGGTAGTGGTCGGGGATTTCAATGAAATACTCTACGAACATGAGAAGAGAGGGGCGAATCACAGTGATTGGCATCAAATAGAAAGTTTTCAAAATTGCCTCGATGACTGCAAGCTTTTCGATCTTGGTTTTGTCGAGCCCAAATTTACTTAGTGTAACAATAGGGAAGGAACAGAATAAGTGGAGGAACGATTGGATAGAGCCTTGGGGATGAATGGAGAACACTAATCCCCCACTACAAGGTTTGCAATCAGGCAATTACTACTTCTGACTATTTTGTTATTTCTTTATGTTTCCAAATGCAATAGAAGGTGATCTTCAAAGGTGGTAGGCTAAATCGCTTTGAAGCCATGTGGTTAAGAGACGATAGTTTTGCGGAGCTAGTAGAGCGCAAGTGGGAATCCTTTGTCCCAAATACCTAATCAGCCCATGCAAACAATTATGTCAACAAATTAGCCCAACTTATGCAACATCTAAAGAGATGAAATCATAGCACTTTTGGTAATATCAACAAAAATATTGCACAAAAACTGAAGGAGATGCAAACCATCGGCTCGGGATCAGATAAAAACTTAAAATTAGAAATCAACGAACTTCTGAAGCGAAACGAAATTATGTGGCGGCAAAGATCAAGGGAAGTTTGGATGCAAGAGGGAAACAAAAACATGGCTTTTTTTCATTCTCATGCCTCCGCACGGGAAAAAAGAAATTAGATTGGGGGTCTCTTCGACAACGGGGGTATGTGGAGAACAGATAATAGTGAAATTGTCAATATCATAGTCGACTACTATTCCGATCTATTCTCTTCTACACTCCCATCGGGAGTCGATGATGTACTTAACTCTTTGTCGGCTCGAATCACCCCAGAACAAAGCTGCTACCTCTACAATGACTACACTCAGGCTGAAGTGCTTCAAGCTCTATCACAAATGCACCCCCATAAAGCACCCGGACTGGACGGAATGCCAGCCCTCTTCTACCAAAATTGTTGGAACATTGTCGAATCCGATATGTTCTCTCTATTACTCTCAGATTTCTAAATGGTAATACTGATATCACCCCCATTAATGAAACTCATTTAGTGCTGATCCCGAAAACAAAGAACCCAAAGATAATGAAAGAATTTTGGCTAATTAGTTTATGTAATGTGATATATATTAATTGCAAAGGTTCTTGCAAATAGGTTGAAAGTTGTTTTGCCCTCTATCATATCTACCAACCAAAACGCTTTTGTCCCAGGTAGACTTGCCACTGATAACATTATTGTGGCCTATGAAATCAATCATTACCTTAAATCAAGGAAAATGGGTGCAGGTTTTTATGCTCTCAAACTAGATGTCAGTAAAGCATATGACCGTGTTAAATGGCCTTTTCTTGAAGCTTGTTTAATGAAATTTGGGTTTGATCACCGATGGGTAAACCTGATCATGAAATGTGTCACCACTGCCTCTTTTTCTTTTCTTATAAATGGGGTGATATGTGGCAAGGTAACACCTTCTAGGGGGCCGTGTCAAGGAGACCCTCTCTCGCCGTACCAATTTTTCATAGTAGCTGAAGTTTTTTCTTCTATGTGTACTAATGCCTTGAATGAAAGAAGGATTTCAGGAATCCAAATATGCAGGAATGCTCCAAAAGTCTCTCACCTCCTATTTGTTGATGATAGTTTATTATATTTCAAAGCAAGTAAGGAGGAAAGCTAACAGATCATCAACATGTTACACTCATATGAAGGCACTTCTGGACAAATGATCAATTTGGAAAAATCTTCTATGGCTTTTAGTTCCAATGTATCACATACAGACAGAGTGGTTCTACTCCAACAATTTTCCATTCAAGCGGTAAAATTTCATGAAAAGCATCTTGGTCTTCCTAATTTTCTTGGAAGGACCAAGAATTTTAAATTCGGGTACCTAAAGGAGAGAATTTGGGCAAAACTTCAAGGGTGAAAGGAGAAATTGCTATCCAAAGCGGGAGAGGAGACACTCATCAAGGTCGTCGCTCAAGCTATCCCACCTATGCAATGAGTTGTTTCCAATTGCCGGCAACTTTATTACAAGATATCTCGGCCTCAATTGCGCGATTTTGGTGGAGCCAAAATAAGAACATTAAGGGGATACCTTGGGTTGCATGGAATAAGTTGTGTACCTCTAAAGCTAGTGGCGGACTGGGCTTCAAGGATTTACGGGCTTTTAACAAAGCCATGCTAATGAAGCAGGGATGGCGATTGCAAACAAACTCCCCATCACTTGCGACTCAGATTCTGAAAGCAAGATATTTCCCTAATTCCTCGTTCATGGAATCAAACCTAGGATACAATCCTTCTTTCACTTGGTGAAGCATCTAGGGTATCAAGAACATCTTGGAAGAAGGAATAATCAAACGAGTTGGTAATGGGTGATCGATTGATATTTGGGGGGATAGGTGGATCCCTCGTGCGATTTCTTACAAGATGATCACCCCTCACACGACTCAACAAATTCAGAAGGTGGAGGACATTATTATAGGCCAGCTGCAACATTGGAACTCAAATATTATAAAGAATATTTTTAGGTCGGATGATGGTGAAATTATCCTACAAATCCCGCTCCCGCTCCATCCATGTGATGATAAAATAGCATGGGCTTCTGACAGAAAAGGTAAATTTAGTGTTAAAACTACTTATTTAGCGGCTCGGGAATACTATGATAAGAACGGGTTAAGTGAAGGCTCCTGTAGCTATGCCTCATCCAATTCCGTAAGGAAAAAGTTATGGAACTGCAATATCCCAAATAAAATTAAACACTTTGTTTGGCGAGCGTGCAAGAACATATTACCAGTGCGATATAACCTATGGAGGAGGATGATGTCTAATGATACAACCTTGGGGTTGTGTGGCCTAGAGGCTGAAACCATTATACATGTTTTAAAGGAATGTCCTCACTCGACTCCCCTCTGGTTCATGTCATCCTTGGGTCTTAGGTGTGATGAACACAAGGTGGAAAATTTTTATTTTTGGGTGAAGCAAATTATTTCTGAAAAGGAGGACAGTTTGGATCATTTCTTGGGTATTCTTGGGCCATTTGGAATCTTAGAAACAAAGTGATTATGAATGGAGGTAAAGTGGAGGTAGTGCAACACATCCTATGGGCGGAAGGTATGCTTTACGACTTTAAAAAGGCAAATTTCAGAACCGATGACTTGTCTGTGGAACATCCTAACCGAAGTGGAATCTGGCGTAAACCAGGACGGGGCTATTTCAAAACAAATGTTGATGCGGCATGGAAGAAAATTAGGGCCTTCACAGGTATAGGAGTAGTTATTCGGGATTCTGGGGGGCTGGTTCAAGCATCGATGGTAAAGGGTTACAAAAACATTTCAAACCCTCTTCAGACTAAATTACACGCAATATCAGATGGGCTACAGCTTGCGCTCGACATAGAACTACGAAACATACACATTGAAAGTGATTCCCTTACTGCTGTTCAATTGATAAATTCATGTCACGAGGATCGTTCTTCCCTCACTATGTTGATCGAGGATATCAGGGGGTTGTTAAGGACATTTTATTCAGCTACCTGCTCTCATGTCTACCAAGACTCTAACAAAGTGGCACATGGCCTTGCGAAATTAGGAACTAGTTCTACTAATGTCTTTGTTTGGATGGAAGATTATCCTCCTTCTATATCTAATCTTGTAACCAGTGATTTATGATAATTAAATGAATTCCTTTTCTAAAAAAAAATAGTATGCTTGACCGGAGTAAACAAGATTTGAGAGTTCATGTTGGAGCTCAGGTTTGGGTCACACACAAGCCCACACACACCCACTAAATGCATCCGATGATGTAAATTATGTCTCCTATAAATTCATATTAAATATAATAGCAAGACACAATATATATAAATATGCTGATCTAAAGGGGACTCGAGGCCAATAAAGTCAGAGTCAAAAGTTTGACCAAAGTCAAACAAGGTCAAATTAGCTATACTGCTATAGCACAATAAAAGACAAACCTGGTCAAAGGTAGATCTAGTCATTAAATGGAGTTAATTCCATAAATTGTCCGATTCTATCCGTAGCATGGATCAAAATTTCGTCTGATACGTATCGGTATCGGAGGTCATCGATACGGTACATTGAATGTACTGTATCGGTCATTTGTATGTAAAGTATCGAACGATACATTCAATGTATCGTCCGGTATTGTCCGATACCGATACGTATCGAGCGATACGTACCAATTTTGGGCTCGGACGATACGTACCGGTTTTCCGACATTTTGATCCATGATCCGTAGACTATCCTAAGGGCATAGTAACATTATTAATGGTTTACAAATGGTTAAACATTCATTATTAATAATATCAAAGGACTTTACCCGGAAATCCAAACAATGAAATATGCACTTAGTGATTAGGATCCCAAAAGTCAGGTCGTTATACAATTGAAAAGAGAAATCGCATAAGAAAGACCTAAGTAAGGAGCCCTAGAAAGATTTCTTATCTGTAGAGTAAACAACAAACAAAATAGAAAAATCAAAACATCATAAACATGTATTAACATGTTACTGTGTCCAAAAGGGATGACAGGAAATGTTTTCAAAAGACCAATATAATTAATGTTTGATGTAAAAAAAATATTAGAAATCTTCCCAATCGTCAAATTAAGCAAAAATAAAGCAACATGCATCCATTTACTCTCAAATTTAACTAATCGATCACATTCCAAAACTAAGGGATTATGGCACTACAAAGGTCACTGCTATTTTTAGAAGAGAAAATGATTTCTGGCCCATGATATTAAGGTTTCCATTTGAAACCTTAATATCAAAGTGAAGCATAAGCACAGAAGCATGCACCCGTTGTTCTTTGATTTAAATTAATATATCTAGGGACTCAGGGAACTCACATTACAAATGTCATTGTTGTTAGAAAAATATAATACTAGCTTTCTTAATTAATATTGAAAACAATGGTCAATTTGACTACTAAAAAATAGATGAAAAATTAACAGAGGACTGACTTTAATTTGGGGCAACTAATAATAAGTACTAACAACTTGCAAATTAATTTTTTTCATCTTTTTCTTTGAAGTACAAAATTATGGCATCTATCTATGAAATGTTCTTAAAAAGGAGATCCATATGAAATAAATTAGATATTTAAAAGTTTCATAATTTATGTCATATCAAAGTATTGTGTCTTTTCAAAAGAAGTGTCTTTCTAAAGTGGTATATCTTTTCCGAAGAGATGAGTGTAGTACCTTTTCATAGGAAAATGGTGCATTAACACTCCACTCGATTTCTATTTAAGGAATCTAAAATCATTATTTTATACACCACAATAGAGTCTTTTTTCTTCTCTCTTGCTATGTCTTTAAAGGTCTTTATCAGAACGTTCTTGTAATATTTGGTGTTCAGATAGCGTGATCGGATTCGCCAAATCCTTCACAAGAATACACAATCGGTTCGTTGTATCCTGAAACCAGTTCGCCAATAACCTGTTGGTGACCACTTTGTCGAAGTGGTGGGGGCAAATATTGGTTTAAAGACAACGATATTTCTCGTGCCTCGGACCGGTTCCCTGTATTATTTCGGGTCAATATTTCATAATTTTCCAATAATTTTAAACTAATATTTATATTAGCAAGTGTGTCGATGATTCGAGGGGCTCCGCATTTATCATGAAGTTCAATCAATGTACCCAGATTGAATTAGTCATTGAGAATTTAAATTTGGAGAATCGGCTATAGACAATTGTAGGAGATGATGATGTGACTGCAATATAAGGCACTCTTTGGATTAAAAATGATACGCTTACTTTTAAATATTCAGTTATAGTTATAGGTGTCTCTCCAACCCAAGGATTTAAAATTGATGTGAGCATAGTGGCACCAGTTTTGTTTCTTCTTTATTTATTCTCACTAGTATCTAATGCTGCTCTAACCCTCGAAATAGGCAATGTGTGAGTGTGTACAACACCCACACATGTGAGAGTTGTGTGTGGGCATATCACGCACACGTGTACTTGATGTAAGTCAAGTATAAGAGATAGTTTATTATTATCATTTTCGAAATCACTCCGTACATGTTTGCTATAAAAAATTGTATTATAATTATATGTTTTTCAATTATTTTATTTGGGGTGAGTCCATTGAATGAGTTTTAGGTTGGCACGGGTTGGCATCGAAGTTGGTTTGGGATTAAATTATTTTATTGATATTCCATTAGTAAACACTAATTGACATCTTTGTTGTCAAAGATTTTGGCACCTACTCATTCTTCAGTGATCATGTTTGTGCAAAATTGATCAAGTGACAATTGTTCATTCTTTTTAGCAACAAATTAAAATATTGAAATTAAGTATCCACATAATGGGATGGGCATGATTCATACGTCATTGCTATGTGTTTATGGTTGATTGGCGCTCGATCATTTGGGTGGTTTGATTAATCAATTGACCATACCTCAATCATATAGTAGTTGAGTGCCTTGATCAAGTAGGCATGGCTTAGAATCATTATCAATTATTTGGCCATAAACTTTTGGCAACATCGACTTGTTATGAAAAGATTGTTAGGATCATGTAGAGATGATCAAATGATTTTACTTGAATATCTTAAAAATATAATGGGTTTGAATTTGATAATCTAAATCATTTGAAGATGATATTCCTCTAATGAAGGGTGTCTATATATCTCATTCAATGCGTTGCTTGAAGAAAATAGGTAGCGAAATGAAGTGACTTAAGGTCCATTGGTAGACGTACCAATAAGATTAAGTCAAAACTTCTAAATTCTCGATGGAACTTGTTTCCTTGTCAATAAACAAGAAAATAAATGATATATGGTTTCAGGCAGAAATGTCTGAAAAAATACTTTATGCGTTGATAATTACAATTATGAGTAATTATGAAAAATATTAGACTAAAAGAAGAATCGGGATGGAATTAAAGTCATTTACAATGGGAACCCTATCTAATATTTGTTTGGTCAATATTTAAGTTCAAAGGGAAGAACAAGTCATAAATTCGTGGTGGATAAAGAGGCACTACATTGATGAGAATTAAATTCTCATAAACATCCCAGGAAGGGTAGTATTTTTCCTGTAATGGATAAGGGAAGGTTGAACATTGCTCTCAATAGACGATATAACACAATGTGTTGAGATGTTAAAGTTACAAGGGCATCTCTTATAGATCGACCTATATAAGTGTGAAGGTGGAGCCGCCTTCAATGAGACATGACTCTATCTCATAAATACTTATGAAAATCAGGGTACTAGCATATTGCCCAAATGTGCTAACCAATTTATTGAACACTAAATATATGAAATGTGTGTGTGAAATAGTTTCGATTTGTCGTATAAGATCGTTAGTTCAAGACTTAGTTTCACTAAAAACCTTGGCAAACTTTGAATTATTTCCACTAAAGTGAAAATTCAAATCTGTAAGACATTTTTTTTATGCATATATTTCTGGCTTTACTCTGATTTCAAAAATTTTAAATAGTGGGGGATTGTTGGATATTTAAAACTTTTAAATAGTGGGGGATTATTAGATATTTAAAAGTTTTATAATTTATGTCTTTTCAAAGTGGTGTGTCTTTTCAAAATAAGTATCTTTTCAAAGTATTGTGTCTTTCCAAAGTGGTGTCTTTTTCGAAGGGATGCGTGTAGCACCTTTTCATAGGAAAATGGTGCATTAATACACCACTTTATTTCTATTTAAGGAATCTAAAATCATTATTTTATACATCATAATAGAGTCTTCTTTCTTCTTTCTTGCTATATCTTTAAAGGTCTTTATCAGAGCATTCTTGTAATATTTTGTGTTCAGATAGTGCGATCGGATTCGCCAAATCCTTCACAAAAATACACAATTGATTTGTTGTATCCTGAAACCAATTTGCCAGTATCCTGTTGGTGACCACTTTGTCGAAGTGGTGGGAGCAAATATTGGTTTAAAGACAATGATATTTCTCATGCCTCAGATCGGTTCCCTATATTATTTCGGGTCAATATTTCATAATTTTTTCAACAATAAAGCCAAACTAATATTTATAAGATTGTATTTTCGGAGAAGGTAAAATATTATACTTACTTGCTACCTGTATTTAGAAACGAGAGCAAAATTTGAGCCATATTTCTCTGTGTACTTCAAAATAGAATTGGAATAAGTAACTAAACACATACAAAAATATTATCAAACAAAAAAGTAACTTGAACAGGAGTAATTGAAATATCAAATATAGGAGTGTAAAAAAGGTGATACTATCTGATAATGAAAAGGAAGAACCACAACAAAAGCTTGCTTTCACTGAACAAAACATAAAGATCATTGTCCACGGAAACACAACAATGCTACTGAACACTCAAAGGAGCTAAAAAAAGTCTCCTACAAATCTCACGCAGTGTTTGTGCAACATATGATTATTCCGAATAGAATAATTTGCAGAAAGAGCAAGCGATTCAGATAAAAAAAATATTAACAAAATCAATAAAGAAAATAGATTTAATGAGATTATAACTTTTACCGATTACTCTTATCATATTCTTGTATGGGCTTTCCACCTCATGAAGAACAAAAGGTTTACCATTGATATAGATAATAGTTTCTTCTATCATATTGTGCCAGGAAAATATTGGTCGTCTGCCTTTAGTGCTACTTATTTTTCGAATAACAGCTCGAATACAAACAACAGTTGGGTTGGCACAATTTCTCGGTTGTGATTTATGGGCTGAATTAAAGTGAAATGATGATTTGTCATTTGGATGAGTAACAAGTGATAAAATAAGTAAGTAAACTAATGTGTCACATGGCACTGCGGGGATAGAGTAAGATGGTGAGCGTTATCTTAGATGTGCACTATATAAATAAAATGATCAAAGGGTAATGAGGACAGGATTAAAATCTCATTATATGTATATGATATCTTACATATTAGAACATAAAAAAAAAAAATTATATGATGTGCGAAATTACAAAAATTCTCACAATATTATCTTAATCACAAAGTTTTATACATACTATATTGAGATCACTTAGTATTGTATTACCTTGATGGACTCTTGATAAAAAATTGTTTCAGCTACAAAATTACATGTCATTCTGAAATCCCAATGAGCAAAATACTCTATATGCAGAAAAAAATAGATACTTGATTGCAGGATCGAAATTTTTAAGATGGGTTTTAACAAAATGACATAACGAATAGCAAGGATATGATATTACTATATTAGTCTCCGAATGCACCAGAACCTCAAAAATGATCTGAAATTTGAGTTCATAACCTATGAATTAAAATTATTGGGCTTAAAAGCAAACTTAAATATTCAGTCTCTGGTTTCCATAGGAGAGGATCACCCATATTGTTGATTATTCTGGCAAGCAGCCAAAAAATAACCTGAAAATACTTGTAATAACACTGTAAACCATTATATGCAATGGCAGACCCACATAAGGCCCAGCAGGGGTCCCCCCCTGGAAACTTCGGAGGGGAAATTATTTTTTTTTAAATTTGTACCTTCTTTACTTGGTTGGAAGAGATTACCCAACTTATTGCGCGGAACGACCCTAGACTACGTGAATGATAATAAACTGAATATTTTGCCGAAATTAAACTAAATTAATTAAGCAAAAATCAATACATAATAATGATACCTTAAGGTTCATAGTTTTTCGCATGGATGTTCGTGTTCATTTGGGTAGGGTCCAGTCTGTTGCGCTAGATCCATTAGCCCCACAGAAGGAAGATCCTAGAGAGATAGAACTCTAGCCGCTTCCAGATTAGGACGCCGCTCTTCGATCAAAATGGGATTGCTGGTTTTCTCAGGGTATTTTGATATGGAATCGTTTAATGGCTCAAGTGAGATCTAGGGTTATTGAATCGGGTCGATTCAACGGTTCAGATGAAAGCTAGGATTTCGAGGTATTTGAAAGAGTAATGGCTGAATTCAAGGTTTATGGGAAATAAAATAAAGCAGAGAGAGATAAATCAAAAGAGATAGAAAGTAATAGATTGTGAGTTTCGAATCCTTGGCTTCACACCAAACCCTTATGGAGAAGAAGATTCACTCCTCGTAGTTGCTCATCTCAAGCAGAAAGCATAAGCTCTTTTTCATTAATCAAAAAAATCAATTACAAAGTCTTTTTAATGACCTTATATAGGAGGCCTTAAAACAGAAAAATCCTAAAACATAAAATTTACGAAACTACCCTAAAATGATTACATACGAGTCAACGAAACCTAGGAAAATAAAAAAAAATTTAAAATTCGACATGACTCACTCGAGCAACAACCGATGCTCGCTTGAGTGACTTATTCCAAAGAAAAATCTTTGCATTCTTCTATATCTCGCTCGAGCGACTTTTAGCCGAAAGTCTAGCCTTATTTCTGAAGCCTCCTATCTTGAGCGGAAAGTGGGGTCGCTTGGACGACTTTGGGCAGAGTGTCTCCTTTAGGCCTGATTCTAGTTGCCATTTCGCTTCTTTCGACGCCGGTACTCGATATGGCTCAAAGCCTATGTCCACGATGTCAGCATCCCCGCCAACTCTCCCTGACCGAAAAGGCTTCATCACCGATGAAGCAAAGTCGTGATATCGATCAAGCATGTCGGGATCTAGGTAACGAACCTCGTCTTCATTCATCCAGGTGTTCTCCGAGTCCTGCTTGCCTATCCATTTCACTAAATATTTTTAAAATCTTCCACCATGGGTGCACACCATGAGATCGTCCAATATCTCTTCGATTACATCTTTTTGTTGTCTGCTTGGGGAAGGGAGGGGTAGGGGCTGTAAGGGTGGGGTGGCTGTATGAATAGGGGTTGTTTGGAAAGGGTTGCAAAGAAGCGGGGTTGACCTCAGAGAAGGGACTAGGTCCTCCACATTAAACGTTGAACTGATTTCTTTATCCGGAGGAAGCTCAAGAACGTACACATTAGGACCACTCCTTGGCACAATTCCAAAAGGCCCCACACCGCGAGCTTGAAACTTTTAGGCGACTCCCGATGGGAATCGTTTCGGCTTAATCCGAACCATGACATAATCACCGATTTGGAATTTCTTGAAGCGTTTGTATGCATCCGTCGATATTTTATATTGTTCATTGCTTGAATTAATTTTCTGTCTAATTTCGACATGTAAATTGTAAATATGTTGTGCGAATGCGTCTGCAGACTCGGGCACTCGATGTGATGCAGACATAGGTATTAAATCAAGTGGTGTTCTAGGCCTATGACCATGTACGACCTCAAACGGACTCATACCTATAGACCTATTGACAGAATTATTGTACGCGAACTTGGCTATTGACAATGCAGAATCCTAAGTCCTAATATTATCATCGACAAGATAATGAAGAAGATTAACTAAGCTTCTATTGGTGGCTTCAGTTTGGCCTCAGTTTGAGGGTGATAGGCTGATGAGAACTATAGCATGGTCCTCATCATGTGCCACATGGTTTTTCAAAAAAAACTAGAAAACTTTATGTCTCTATCTGACATGATAGTTTTGAGTAACCCATGGAGACGCACAACCACCTCAAAAAATAACTTTTGCGATATGAGCTACCTCAAAGGTTTTAGAGTACGGTATGAAGTGGGTCATCTTGAAAAAGCGATCCACTACCATAAAAATAGAATCGTGCTTTTGCGGAGTCTAGGGGAGTCCTAGCACGAAATTCATGGAGATGTCTTGTCACGGGGTGTGTGTCACGGGTAACAGGGTGTATAGACCAGTATTTTACCTACTCTGTTTGGCCACCTGGCATGTACGGCATTGTTTCACAACCCGTGAAACATCTCTCATAAGGCTAGGTCAGTAAAAACTATTCTCAACGAGCATGATGGTCTTATTGTGCCTGAAATATTCGGCATTCCCTCCGACATGTAACTCCCAAATGAGAAAGTCACGCAATGAAGTGTGAGGGATGCATAAGCGATTGTCTTTGAATAAATACCCATCCTACAGGGTATACTTAGAGTTAGTGTTGGTCGGATGATCAAGGAGAGCAGTGTATTCTATCCCAAAATCTGGGCACTCAGGATACTCTTGTTTCAATCGCTCAAATTTGACAACCTCAGTGCTCATAGTGTGCAAAGTTGTTACCCGTCAACTAACCGCATTAGCCGCTTTGTTTTCAATACCGGCCTTCTGCTTCAATACGAATGTGAACCCTTGAAGGTACTCAACCCATGTCGCGTGCTTCGAGTTCAACTTATTTTGTGAAGCAAGGAAGCGTAAGGCTTCATGATCATAAAATAGCACAAATTCTTGCAGTTTCAAGTAATGTTTCCAATACCAAAGAGATTGGACGACCGCATAAAACTTTTTATCGTAGGTGGAGTATTTTTGTTTTGCCTCGTTAAGTTTCTCTCTAAAGTAGGCCACAGGGTGGCCTTCTTGGCTAAGTACTCCACCTATACCCACACCTAACGAGTCACATGCT
Source organism: Chloranthus sessilifolius (assembly GCA_021018995.1). Lineage (NCBI taxonomy): Eukaryota > Viridiplantae > Streptophyta > Magnoliopsida > Chloranthales > Chloranthaceae > Chloranthus > Chloranthus sessilifolius. Next base: position 16,609,528 of record CM037598.1, on the reverse strand, counting down.
ACTTTGAAAACTTTAGAAAAATCAGGTAGACGCATGACAGGTGCACTAGTCATTCGCTCCTTTATCTTGGAAAAGGCCTTCATCGTGGCTTTGCTCCATTGAAACTCTCCCTTTTTCATGCAATCGGTGATGAAAGCCATAATGGTGTTAAAGCTCCAAATGAAGCGGGGATAGAATATAGCCAAGTCATGGAAGCTATGGATTTTATGAATATTCCTAGGTTTGGGCCACTCCACAATAGCCTTAACCTTCTCGGGATCCGCAACCATCCCATCGGCCGAGACAATGAATCCTAAGAAGACAATAGATCGTTGCAATGTGTATTTCTTGAAATTCGCGTAGAGCCTCTCTCCCCTCAAGGTTTCGCAAACCAACCTAAGGTGGATCAGGTGTTATTCCTTATCATGACTGTAAATCAATATGTCATCAAAATACACGACAAGAAATTTTCCTAAGAACTGCCTTAACAGTTGGGTCATGAACCTCATGAAGGTGCTTGGGGCATTAGATAGCCCAAAAGGTATGACTATCCACTCATAAAGACCATATTTGATTTTGAAGGCGGTTTTCTACTCCTCACTGTAGACACCCCTATTTTGCCTTCTCGGAGTATACAAACTTGTTCGGTCAACCTTTAACCCTTTTAACCCGCGGTGTGGGACCATGCAATAGTACATGGCTGAACGCAGGCTGAAACAATAGCCCTGTGGATCAGATCCCAACGTAGGGAGACTATATACTGAGATAACATTATATAGCCGAAATATAGACTGAAATAATAGTCTTGCATTTCATTCTAGAGACCATACCCAGACAACCTCGAATTACTTGCGCAATTAGATCACAGGCAAAACCACGAGCGCATGATCAGTCCACCTTTCAGACCAAACTTCCTTTCTCAAACCGATTCAAGACTCGATTACACGCCTGAATCCAGGTGCGTGATCGGATTGAGTGCTCCACCACCAGCGCGCAATTGGCCTACGCCCGACCTTGTCATACTACCCTTGACCCCTACGTTTCCTTGATTAAATGCTTCAGGTTAAATGCTTAATCAGATTGAACGCATAATAACATGCACGCAATTAGCCCTAATTTGTTAGGAATAAGAGACTCGCTGAGCAAGTCAGTCGGTGACCGACTCAAAGCGATTTAGCATCGGAATCCAGGCACGCAATTCAATTAAACGCCCATAAACATGCACATAATTAAAGGAAAACGTATAAAAGCTTTTTTTCTCAAAGAGAGAAGAAGAAGCTACAAATTTTGAGAGAGGAGATGGTAAATTTCGAAATCAGAGAACTCTGAGCACGAACCCACAGAACCCAACCATGATTTCGAGATTCAAACGCCTGAACTTCCGATGATTCTCTTCGCAGTCCCGACCCCCCTTTGGTAAGGATTTAATATTTTAGTTTCCGACCATAGCTTATAATCTCTAGATTTATTAATTCTTAATTTTATTTTTAGTCTTAGACCGTAACACCCTTTTCGGACCGAATCTTCTATTTCTGGTTCTAATTTCCTGTTTTTAGAACCAGTCCTTGATTCGTTGGTCCGACATATCGACCTTTAAGATTGAATTCTACTCTAAAATCATAATTTACAGTCCTATCATTAATTTCTGGTTCTAACCCTCAAAGTTCAGAACCAGTCCTTAATCATCTGATCGATTTTACGATTTCGGACTAGAATCGATCCTAAAAGTTTTTTTTAATTTCAATTTCTTAGTTTAATACCTCCAAAAATCCAAAAAGTATTAATTTTAGTTTTCATAATTCTAGTTTATAATTTAATTTGCCCCTATTGTTCCGAAATCAACTCTGAAAAGCCTAAAAATATGACTTTACCATTCAAAATTTAATTTTTTTTTCTCTTTAATCTCAGCCACCCGATTTGTCCAAGGGAGCTTACGGAGGTTACTCGGGAACGAGGCCAATCCTCCTTAGCATAGCGGGCCCAAACCCCTTTTTTTTAGAATTTTAGAATTAATAAATTATTTTAATTAGTTTATAACTGGACATAATTGATTATTCGTATTAATTAGGCCTTAATATAATTATTAGAGTGTTAAATCAAAATTTTCTTTCCATTAGTTCCAAATCTGAATTCTAGGAAATTTAGTTTATTCATGATTAGTTATATTTTACCATCATTAATCCGTCAATAATTAGGGTCATAGATAAATCAGTCCTTTTGTCTATGTTGATATTATAATAGAAAATTAAATTTATTGCTTTAATTAGGCCCATAGAAAAATCGGTCTTTTTATTTCAATTAGAATTATAGTAGAATTATTATGAGTGCTTTAATTAGAATTATGGTAGAATTACTACAATTTCTTTAATTAGAATCTCAGTACAATTAGCATGCTTAATTTTAGTTAGAATATTATTGGAACTGATATATATGCACTCCTAGTACCAATAGGAGATTGAAACCGATTGGAATTTTAGTAATACCGGAACCTTGATGCTCACTGGACTCTTGATAGCATCAGAACACTAAAATAACTCACCTTAATAAGCTCACACAATCAGAGCATAATAATAATAGAATTGGGAAATCTAAACTGACCGAAATTATAATTACAAAGGAAAATAAAAGGAGAATTAAACTAACTAAACTAAAGAGAAGCACTACTGCTGACGTTCGCAAGCGGACAATTCAATATAGAAGTAACCCACACCCACTTCACAGCGTGATCACTGACGTGTTACAGCGTCGTTAAATATCTGTAGCTGGCGATCGCAATCAAACTAGGAACCTTCCTAGAAAAATCCCTCCTTTTTATTTATTTTTATCATTCCAAACACCGCATTGCTAGAGTCCACCTGGACAGAATTGGAGCCACTGATTCAACGGGAGCCGAGAGGAACCCAGAAAAAGCACGTACCAACAGACTGGCCATCGCGATGGGACCATTTTGTAAGCTTTTCTTAGATAGTTAGTTTTATTTTATTTCCTTATTTCCTTTCCCATCGTGTCGTTTAGATTCCTTTTTAGATATATGAGTCTTCGTCAAAGACTTGAGATGTCTGACATATGTAGAGTAAGTTTGGGAGACCCTCCGTTGTAGGGACTTCATGACAACCCCGCATACGAGGAAGAACCACCTTATACTTTTATCCCATAGCAACCTAAAGTTAACATGGTTGGTAAACAAGAGAACCCCTTCTCTACACCGCACGCCGGTAATAGCCACAACGATAAAAATAATAGCTCTAGACAAAACCTCACCACTCAACAAATCATAGAACTTAGCATCCAAAGAATACAAAGAGGAGGTGATAACTCCGAAGAGTTGCTTTGAGGATTGGCCATTGCATACGAAATCACTAGGGGACAACAAAATTTGGAAGAGCAAGAGCGACAAGAAAGACCACCGCCTACCCCGAGTACGGTGTCAACTCGCGCCGCGTCATTGAGGCGACATGCTCACACATTCTTTAACGACGACGCACTGGATAGGGCTAGCTTACGGCTCACGCCAAAGGACAATACCATTAAGATCGAAAATCTCCCTAAAATGCTTGACAACTATATGGCTAAGAGGGAGCGCCCTGGTCATTCATTTGGGTTCGATAAATTTTAAAGGGATGTCAAATTTAACCTCCCTATAGGATTCAAACCGCCAAAATTTATCAAATATAATGGCACGGGAAATCAGAAACCATCACTTGGCACTCTTTTGTAATGAATGTCGGCCCATACGCGACAACCAAGGACTTCTCATCCACTACTTCCAACGTTCATTAGAAGGGGAAGCTCTAGACTAGTTCGCTGGACTCCCGCTCTATAAGATCAAAACCTTTGATGACTTAATCGATCAGTTTTTAGACCAATATAAACACTTGATCCAAGAGACAATCAGCCTCAGCGATCTGATGGCCGCCAAGCAAGGACCTGATGAAGAGTTTGCTGACTTCATCTCCCGATGGAGAAAAATTACTGCGAGGATCGACACTTCAATGAAGGAGAAGGACTCGGTCGACATTATCATCGACAATACTAGGAAACCGTTAAAGAGCGCACTTGTCATCAGCGACTGCCCCGACTTCATTGCACTTCATTCACGGGCATCCTGACTAGCGCGGCATATCAAAGGCGGATACCTTGCCCTATCTATCGTTACATCCAAAATAGGCTCCTCTAGCGAGTCAAAGTCGAAAAATAATAAGAAAGCCTTAAGAACTGAACAGGTCAACACCGTTGTCAACCAAGGACAAAATTCTAATAACGAGAGCTTTCAACTGCGAAACTTCGGGAAAAATTAAAACCAACAACGGTATACCAACCAGAATCAGGGCGCTAATTAATTCAGATATGCAAACCAGCACCATGGCCAGAATCAAAATCAAGGCTAAGACCAAAATAGGAATCAGTACCCTAATACCTATCAAAACCAAAGCGCAACACAGAATCGACAGGCTCACGCACCGAATTATAATAGCGTCCCCCACCGCAAAACTTTAATCCGGCTAGAGGCCCCTACCAACCAAGGCGGGAGCATTATCCCCCTTTATCCGATACGATCTCTAATATCTTTTGATTTCTTAACACTCAGAACCTCCTCCGATTCCCACCAGAAAAACCTCGCCCATGGCCTGCGAATCTAGACTATAACAAATACTATGTATTCTATCGATATACTGTACACAACTTAGAGGACTGTTAGGTCCTCCGAGACATGGTCTACGACATGAACGATCGGAATCAAATCGACTGGGAAGCATTGAAGAATCCTAACCCTAGCAACAACCAACCCCAATAAAACTTGGGGATCATAAACAACCCTATGCCTAACCACAACCAAGGGGCACCGGCCCAGGTCACTATCGTAGATCTCCCCAGTCAACCCTCTTTCCAACCCTCCACTTTAATCACTCGCATCCACCCTCCAACGCTCATACTACCCCTGTGAGAGTCTTTTCACCCCACATCCCTCGACCTTGATCACTCGCATCGATCCGCCAAACCCGCCACCTTATCATTCACCCAGATACGAGTCCACTCCTTTAGGGCCAAAAGACCATTCCTCTATCGTCCCCCACCAGAACCTTCGACCCCTCCAAATCCTGAACCGACACCCTCACCACCTCCCTCGTCTGATTCTAAACCCGAGTTTGGAGATCACATTCTTCAAATCGCAGCCCAAGTTATCGCGTGGGTAGAAAGTGTCACTCGGAAGACTCCAAACCTAGAAAATGAAATGAAGACTGAGTGCTCACTAAACATAAAGGAAGGCGAGCAAGAAAAACTTTCTAGCCCGCATGAGACCCTAGTCTCAGCTTTCTTAGAAGAAGAGGATTACACGTAGTACCTCCCACCTTGGAACGGCTCCGTGTAGGCCCATGCTCCGACCTCTAATTTTACTCGCTTTGTAAATACATCGACATTGAGCCACGCTAGGTTTTATCAATAGCCAACTTGCCCAATTCTCAAATCCGGAACCAATTACCCACTTCCTCCTTTCCCTCGAAACAAGGATTTCACGAATGCACCATAACTAGACGGGAACGCAAGAGAAAGAGAGGTTCACTTGCCACCCCCACCTCACATCATTCCTCCGCCAATTCCTGCACCTCAACCACTTCAACCACCCGCACCTAAAGCGCATTGGCCAGGCAAAGAGATTACACTCGAGCCAAGGCAAGAATACGACCTACTACGGCACCTTCAAAAGATCCCAACTCAGATATCTATATTAGAGCTCATCAAGAAATCCCCTGATCATCACCGATTGTTGGTAAGGACACTTGAGGATACACAGGTAGACGAGGACACGACCCTAGATGAGCTTCATCAAATCGCCTCGGTCATGGCGTAACCTCCAGCACTCATGTTCACCGATGCGGGCATTCCTAAGGAGTCACTCCATGGGAGTGCCGCTCTTATATATCTCACAGTCATTATTAGAGGATTCTTTGTACCACATGTGTTGGTTGATACAGGAGTCGGACTTAATATTTACCCACTCACGACGTTAAAGATGCTCGAATATACGGAACAAGACGTCAGGCCCTCAGCCCTGTCACCCATAGCTTATGACGGCTCACGTCGTTTTGTTAAAGAGACTATTAAACTTCAGGTTCACCTCAGACCTGTGACAAAAGACGTCACCTTCCATGTCTTTTATTCTGCTAGCATGTACAATCTCATCTTAGGAAGAAAGTGGTTAGAATCAATGAAGGCCGTCGCATCTATATTTCATCAATGTGTCAAGTTCTCATACGAGGACTCCATCATCCGTATATATGCCGATGCACCTCTCCAGAGAATGGATACTGATTATGCAGCAAGCATTCCTACGACTCATGATTCCATATTAAATATGGGACACATTCAAAAGACTCGAATCCTGGATGAGACAATCATAGCGGAAGTCCACCCCCCTACCCATCCTAGTTCTCCCCTGACGTGTCGACAAGAGTTGATGGGGATAGAGGTTGGTCCAGACCTCACCAAGCTTTATGACATCAACCCCACCGCAACAAAGGGGTGGGATCTTATGTACCAACTTGAATATATTCCTCACACCGGACTTAGAAAGAATAAGCAAGGTCGTGTAGGACCAATCGCACCAATGAAAACACGCAAGCATATAGGGCTAGGTTACCAATCAGACGGCTCACAAGCTGACTTGTTCCCTATCTCACCAAAATGGTCTCTATATGATCACTTCGTCTATGAGACTATTGAGAAAGCCGATGTGCCTAGACGGAAAGAGGTATCCTTCACTAAATCCCAAGAAGTGAAAATTGAACAAATGGCTAAAGCATTCAGTGATTTGACGAACCTAAAAGACGATATTGATAAACCCCTTGAAGGAGTCAAACCCTTGTTTGATCTCAAAGAGCCTATATGAAAGGGAAAGGAGGAGCCTCCTGAGCCCGATCCACAATCAAAAGATTAGGAATCCACTGATGATGAGGACTTTCACATAGCTACCTTGCAAGAAGATAAAGAACATTTATACTCACTGTAGGAAGAAGATGATGCCTCACAAGCGGAGTTTAACTCATATAGCATCAGCCTCTGCCTTGGCCTTAAAGGATGGGAATGCTCGTGGGACTCACCTTGTATCTCTCACCCATATAAACCCCGTTGCGAGGCATGCACTCACATATTAGAGCCATTCGCTAGTGGGATCCGATATTCTGCGATGACAGAAGTGAATGGCACCGACCCTGTAATGATGGAAACAAGCAACAACTCATCGGCTCAGCTATCGATGCAAGAAGAAGAGAATTCTGTTAGCCAGTTGACTGACCCAGGAGGAAATACCCACGTCGCACTCTTGGGGTTTGAAGAGGAGTTTGAATTACACTCTCCTTCATCCCCAGATGCACCGCAACTCCAAATATTTTGAAAATCGCTCGAGGAAGAGTGGCGACCTCTGCCAAGTGATGATGAGGACTACTAGATAGACCTCCCCGAACTCGAATTAGCAGAACAAATTAACCTAGAACTTCAAGCCTTATCAAATAAAGAAGTGAACTTGATATTATCATCGATTCTAAAGGATGGGAATGCCCTTGGGAATCTCCCTGGGTTCATCACCATTACCAGCCTCGTTGCCGAGCATGCGTGCTCATCCCAACATATTATGAAGATCAATATAAAGAGCTCCCTCCCCCTGGGGATCCTTTAGGAGACTCCCCTTCGCGGGAAGAGCAATCATATCATATCTTCGAGGATGATAGTTCAATCGATTACGATCTCCAGAGATTCTTTGAGGAAGAGACAATCAATGTGATAGAGGGAATCCAAACTACGATTACCCTTGTCACCCACGTCATTTATTTAAAAGATCTCATTAGATGAGGACTCTAAAAAAAATGTCAAATTCAGAACAAGTCTACATCTCTCAAAAAATCTCTCGAACTGCTCCAGCGGCCATCTCGCTCCCTTAATTAGAAGAAGCAGCTCTCCCGACGCCTCTTGAGGCGACCGACTTTGTACCATATTTATTATCAAAAATTTTAAAAATAGAAAAAATTAAAAATCCTAAAATTTTGAAAATAAAAAATCAAAAAAAATCAAAAAACCTCAAAAAAGAAAGGGAACCCTTCGTCCCAAATCCATCGTCCGATCAACAAGGAGACTTTTCTCCTGAGACTACTATCCTATCTTCTACACTAGGACGTAAAGCACCCCGACTAAACAACAAGCCGGTGAGCATACCTGACGAGATATTTCATGACTTTGAGATAAAAATCAATAGCCTTGACCTTCACCTTATCAAAAATCTCTCGGTCATAAATTGCGTCGATGAAGGGTTACTTCTCATAAAATTGAATCTCCAATGTAGTAATTTCGCAGTATACGAGCTTACCGATGAGGAGGAAGGAACACCAATCACCGAGGGAGCACAGGACTTTCAATAGGTTATCAAGCATTTCGACGAGAAAACTCAAGCTATCGTGGAACCGACAGAAGAAATTAACTTTGGCACCGAAGAGAAACCTAAGAAATTGCTAGTTAGCACAATGCTTAACTCTAAAGAACGCCAACATATTGTGCAAGTCTTGTAAGAAGACCTTGACTCTTTCGCATGGTCCTATGAAGATATGCCTGGCTTAGACCCTAGCTTGGTAGAACATCGGCTCATCTTGGAACCCGATGCGAAACCTGTAAAGCAGAAACTCCGTAGGATGCACCCACAAATAGCTCTACAAGTCAAAGAGGAAGTCGATAAGTTACACAAAGCTAAATTTATTTGTGTCGTCCTCTACCCTAAATGGGTCGCCAACATAGTACCTGTCGCTATGAAGGATGGCAGAGTACGGGTTTGTATTGATTTTCGAAACCTCAACCAGGCATGCCCAAAAGATGACTTCCCACTTCCACACATTGACACTCTAGTCAACGACACTGATGGGCATGAGATGCTATCCTTTATGGACGGTTTCTTAGGATATAATCAAATCAAATTAGTCGAGTCCGACCAAGAGAAAACTTCTTTCACCACACCCTGGGGAACTTACTGTTACGTCGTCATGCCTTTTGGGCTTAAGAACCCAGGAACTATATATCAATGCGCCATGATGGTTATTTTTCATGACATAATGCATAAATGCGTAGAAGTCTATATCGATGACATATTAGTGAAGTTCCAAACGCAGGCAGACATGTTGAAGCACTCCGAATACTACTACAAAGAGCTAAGAAATATCAGCTGAAAATGAACCCAAAGAAATGTGTCTTCGGAGTCACTTCCGAAAAGTTACTCTGTTTTATAGTTAGCAAGCTAGGGATTGAAATCGACCCTGCAAAAGTTAGAGCCATCCTTGAGATGCCACCTCCCCGTGATATCAAAGAATTACGAGGCCTAATAGGAAGATTATAATTCATCAGGAAATTCATCTCCCAGCATTCAGACATATGCGATCCTTTCTACAGACTATTTAAAGGAGGAATTGAGTATAAGTAGGATGACCAATACCAGCAAACCTTCAATAACATTAAAAGGTACCTCCTTAACCCGCCAATACTAAAGCCCCCAATTCCTGGAAGACCCCTAATCTTTTATCTCTTAGCAAACGACAAAGCAATGGGAGTAATTCTGGGACAATATGAAGAAGACAGCAAGAAAGAGAAGGTTATCTACTACCTCAGCAGGACAATGGCCGAATACGAATGAAAATACACTCCCATGGAGAAGACCTGCCTCACACTGGTATGGGCTTCGACCAAGTTGTGACACTACTTCGGAGCACATAAGATATTAGTCTCCTTTCTCAAACATCAGCACATTCCTTCCTACGCTACAAAGATCGAATGGAAGACTATAAGGAACCGATACGCCATATTCTGCATACTTGGCGAAATACTATACAAAGAAGCTTTCATTAAAGGAGTACTGCTACGATGCGTTACAATCGCCAAAGGATAATACATTATCCAAGAAGCATACACTAGCACCTACGGTGCCCACGCCGGTAGACAGAGACTCGTCGATCAAATTACACAACAAGGCTACTTCTGGCCGACAATGACAAGAGATTGCCACCTCTACGTCCAATTCTGCAAGTAATGCCAAGAACACGTCGCACTCATCAAAGCTCTAACAGTTGCATTAAACACTATGACCTCGCCATGGCCGTTCTCGATATGGGCCTTCGACTTCATCAGACCTTTCACAGACACAGTTGGGAATGCTCACAAGCACGCGTTTATACTTACAGCAACCGAATACTATACTAAATGGGCAGAAGCCGAATCATACGTCAGAATCACTGCTTCCACGCTCGTAAGGTTTATCGTTCGAAATATCATCACCAGGTTTGGAGTACCCAGGAAGTTTGTCACCGACAACGAACCGTAATTTATTACAGAGAAGACAAAGAAGTTATGCAAGAAATTCGGCATCGATCTACGCCACTCCTGACCGTTCTACCCTCAAGGAAATGAACAAGAAAAAGCCACCAATAAAATGCTGATTCGAATTATGAAACGTACAGTAGAAACAAACAATGGAGCCGATTGGCCTGAACGACTACCAGAAGCACTCTGGGTCTATCGGACTTTTATTCGTACGGCCACTGGCCAAACTCCCTACCTCCTTACCTACGGGATAGAGGTCGTCCTACCATATGAGATACAAGTACCATCCTTATGGATCCAACTCAATGGTAAGCTATCCTTAGACGAGAGGAGGATTATCCTACTCACGCAGCTAGAGCAACTTGATGAAACATGTCTAAGAGCAACCAATCACGCTCAGGTATATCAGAGGAGAGTGGTCGGAGCTTATGATAAGAAAGTCCTTGAACGAACCTTCAATATTGGAGAATTAGTCTTGAAGAAAGTCATGTCTTCTAAGCATGCCCATCTGAAAGGAAAACTGAAATTAAACTGGGAAGGCCCTTATGTCATAACAGTCGCATACCCCGAAAATGCCTACAAACTGACGAACCAAGATGGGGAAGAACTCCCTAGCCCTTGGAACGTCATGTACCTTAGAAAATACTACCCTTAGCCCTGTGATCATCACATCCCGTGGTTAAATACTTATAGTTATCACCTCTGTAGTCGTCACGACCCATTCATTGGTCGTATGCCTTCAATCTCCAGAATATTCTTGAGACCTCCCATTTATCGCCCACCTTCTTATTTGGGTAATCTGACCAAAGGACTAGTGACCTACCTAATCTCTTTCAAAAGTATAAGTAACACCTAATCCTCGTTTCCCTTCCCCCGCCATTGGAGGAGATGTTAGAGAAAAAAAAATGAAGATGCTAGGTTCAATCAAAACTCATTATTCTTGTGCTAGCATGATACTTTTAAAATATATCTACATATCAAAAGTTGAGCGAGAGCATTATAATGAATGAACAAGTCAATGAGCTCAGGGAAGTATAAGCAGGCTGTGAGGACATCTCTGATAATTTTACCAAAAGTGTATAAGCAAGCTGCGAGGGCACCCCTGATATCCCTGTACTACTAGATGTCGTCGAAAGGTGGCGGGAGGAGGACAAACTCCTGTTAACCATAGAATGTGAGATTTTGATGGTATCGAAACATGATGCAGAGCTCAATCATGGCACCCCGCATTCTCCCGAAAAGGAGACTGTTACTCATCTCTTTTGCAGAATATTAGGTACAAGCTACTCCCCACATCATTGAGCCTTATCCCTTTTCTATTCTTTTTTTTTTTATATATTTCAGACGATAAGTTGGAAGCCTAGCAAGATATTCCAAGGAATGAAATCGAAAACTCATGAATGACGACTGATGCAATCACCTACTATACTTATCATACTTTTCCCTAATAACCATGGGATAGGATGACCACTACCCTAAGACCCCGTATGCAACTGACCTGATCAAAGAGACATCCCCCCAGTTTGATGATAGTATTAATGAATGCTCTCTTCAAGACTAACTCACCTAATACCCACGACTTCACATAGACCCACAGTGCTCATCAAAAGCCCAGAAAAGCTCCATTGCATCTACACGCTGGAGCATTTTTTTAGATCAAAAGAAGAATCATATCAAAATCGCCAATTCGTCCACCAAAAGATGAAGAACGTCGAAGTTACTGTGCAAAGAAAGCTACCGAAGATACTGTACTGTCGATACAATCACGCCCCTACACTGGGGCATTTTATTTTTATTTTTATTTTTAGTTCTTGTTGCTACGATAGTTATTTGCTTTCCTTGTTGCATTACTTTAAAAAAAAAAATAGAAGTAATAAAATAAAGGAAAAAAAGAAGAAAAAAAAGCATATATCTACCTTTGTTACCAGGCTCCAGTCTGAGATACTTATCCCAAAAATTACTAATGGTGTTACCTTTACATGGGCAGATACAAAGCGACCTTCAACTACCGCCGAGCCAGCTCAGGAATCATCCAAGTCCCGAGGATGGTTGATGGCACCAAGAACAAAAGCAAACGTAGACGCAAGAGGTAACAAAAGGAGCTAATTAGGTACATCTAAACCAAAATCTCCATATATATATATATATATATATGTTAAAGTTTTCTTTCCTGTTTTACAATTGTCATCGGGGGCATACCCCCCTGTACATATAATGCTCACTCATAATGGACAAAACATACACATGCACACACCTACTCCCTACGCTGCCGCTGGGACGGTCAAGCATCATTGTCCCCAGTATCATTAGCTCGAAGGTTCGTAGACTGGTCCTCTAAAAAAAATGATCCCGGTGCCTGGAGTCGCTGGAACCTCTAGACGGCGTGACCCCACTACAGAGCCCCCCTCACTCGCCTGACTGACAGCCCGTCTCGACCGAGAATGAGGAGGACACGCACTTGGATACCAATAGTGACAGAATCCTTGTGAGTATCACTCCTGACACAATCATGCGACGTGTGACAAGACTGCCCGAACGAAGACCCCGTAGCCCTCGACTCTGATCCCTCAAGCCGACTAGCTGATCTACGCGCCCGTCGCTCCCTCCCCAAAGGATATTGCATCCGATCCATGGCCACCTGCATCTCTGCCTGAGCCGACCAACGCGCCACCTCCAATGCCTCAGCATGAGTCTTCTGTGTGACCATCATCTCGATCACCAAATCCTCACGACTCTCTGATGTGAATTTTTAATTGTGATATTTTACTCGCAAGTGCACAAATCGGATTGTATATAGTGGGTGCGGAGTACGAGATTGTTCCCACGAGGACTAATTTTGAAAGATCTAAAAAGACAAGACAATAATTCAAGAAATCCACTAAGATCTAATAGTATTCTATCAGTCTTATGATTTAGGTGGTTTGATGAGATGAGAATTACTGACTACAAACTAAACTTTAATTAATTATTCAAAAATAAAGAAAAAGATGAAGATACTAAATCCTCCCATCTTTGGTCCGTTCTTCCCATAATACAAATCTACGGATTAAACTATGAGATATACCATTCAGAACAAATATCTTTTATGGAAGATAAATGGTCAAAAACCCCGATAGGTTCCACGTTGCATCCCTGCAATCAGGACTTAGATGATTTTCATATATAGATCTGAGATCAAGGGCATGGCTCGGCACACTTGATCTCAGGTTCAAATAAAAATCATCCCCAAAGTGGGTAAACATTTCAACAATAATACCACCATAGATCTGAAATCAAGGGCATGGCTCGGCACACTCGATTTCAGATTAGGGAGTAATTAAGATAAAATTACCATTACAGATCCAAGATCCAGGGCATGGCTCTACACACTCGATCCCGGATCATAATCGTAATTAGATCCACACGATGAAAGCAAAAAGACCATATAACAATGATTGGGTAAAATTACCGTCACAGATCTGAGATCCCGGGCATGGCTCGGCACACGCGATCCCGATTAGTGGCGGGGATTTCATCCGTTCTTGATAGCACAACAATCATAAAATAAGATCTCATTTTTTAATCCTAAATTTATATTATTAAAAGTACATCCCTCGGATGGGAATCATTAGATCCCCATCCTTATGAATTTAGCCACACATATTGCAATTAAATGATATAAATAAATAAGGAAGAGAAAATAATATTAATTTAATGAATTAAAAATACCTCAATTTCAAAAGAAATTACTTTGATCCAAAAGTGCGATGGTCTTCAGAAACGAGAATAATGCAGGAATAAACTTAAGCAAAAATATAATAAACTGGAGGAATGAGTACTGGAAATTAAAGGAATAAAGCTCTCAAAAAGGAATAAATAAAAACTCCCTATTTCTATGTCTAACTATGAAAAAGAAAAGCAAAAAAACTAAAACTCTAATCTCCTATCTCCCTAATTTCTAATTCTCCCTCGAAGTGTTTGAGTCGCTTTAAATAGATTTCCCGTCGCAGAAGTCTCCCTAGCCGCCAATTTAGGGTCGATTAATCGACCCAATAGGGTCAAAATCAGCTTTAAAGTAGTCAATTCCGTGTCAGACTCTCCTCCTCAATTAATCGACCCCCAGAAATCTGTGAATTTTAGCACACTTTTTGTATCAGACACTACTTCGGTATTTCAGTCATAACATTCTGTCTCGAACTCAGATTGAGGTGATTCTTGCGCCGTTGGAAAGCGAATGAAAAGATCTACAACTTTTGTGTTTTGACAATTTCATAATTCGGCCGTCTTAAAGGTCCAAATGTAGCAACCAGTCGCACCAAGTTCTCGATGACCCAACGTTACAGTGTTTTGACATTATTTTCAGAATTCTTGGGCTGTTTTCCACACTTGGCTTATATTTACCTGAAACACTTCAAATCTAATAATTCTTATCAGATAGCCTTCATCGGACAGCTAAATATAGGTATTTAGGGGTGAAATATCATCATATTTCACTACTCATCATACCCCCAAACCTACACTTTGCTAATCCTCGAGCAAAGCAAACTAAAGAAAAATAAATTGTCACTTTCGTAGGGAACACGATTGCACTTAGCATGTGCAACAAGCCTTTAAACCCCTAGGTGATCCCTAGTGGAGGAGTTGTGTCTCCTGAGGGTTTACAGTGAAGTTACCCACAAACTTCAATACATTTTTGAAATCATCGATAAAATTGAGTTTTCAAAATATGATTTTGATAACATATATACCATTCAAAAACAAAAATCATTAATCAATTCAACATGCGAATTCTCAATTTTAAATAACAATGTTATACTAATCATTCTAGCATCCATTCAAATTAGTCTAATGCTCAAAGCATTAGATAACTCATCCATTCATGCTTAAACGTGAAGTGTGTGCATACCCAAACCAAAATTCATCCATCTCAGAACTAGTTCAAACGAGAAACCGTCGGACCTGTTGTTTAGACTCAATCCTCACTTTAGGTATACTCTTGAAATAAAATCACTCCGATAATGGGTAAGTTTTCGCACACATGTGAGAGATCAATACAAAGCAAATAAAAAGGTCTCACATGATAAATGAAACACGATGCAATCAATGAACAAAAATAAATTTCATAAGAAGATACTTGTATATCCTAAGCATTTCATATCAAGTGTCATAAGCATCACATATTTACTCTCCACAAGGCAGTTACCAATGCAAGATCAGATCATGAAGGTCTTTTTAGGGTTGTAATGGGGCTCAGGTAAGGGTAAGAAAGAATTGGAAGTTGGGATTCAAAATTTCTGAGAAATTGGAAAAGAAACCAACTTCTGATTTTTATATTTCTCTTCTTTTTCTTTTCTAATCTCTCACTATTTTTCTCAATATTCTTCTATTTTTCTCAACTTTTTTTTTCTTTTGAATTTCCTTTTCTTGAAGCACCTCATATTTTTCATTATTTTTCACAATTTTCTTTTTCTTTTTCTCCCCCCTTTTTCTTTTATTATTATTTTTTTTTGCCATACACTCTCAGTAAACACCACAACTCGGTATCTCTCCACTTACTCTCTTTCCGTTCATTTTCATCCCTCGTTCCTAGTTTCTCAGAAATAAGAAGGGTAAAGCTGAATTTTCAGAAATGGTGAAGGGTTAAAGGTTAACGTGGCTTATCAAAGAATGTATAAAGGTAAATTTTTCAATAGGCTCAAAGGGGTACTAGAAGGATAAATTTATATAAGGTGGGGTATTTTAAGCACAAACGAGCCAAAGATGACCTTCAATCACATCCTTAAAAGATGGTAACCTTGCCTATTTGTCTTGAGTAGATATACAGTACATTCTAACATAATGATATGAATTTGATTTCATGCAAAGTCACAAGCCAAAATAAAATGTATGAGATTATACAAAGTAATTCGTATTCAAAGAAAACTCCGAGTTTATGTATTCACTCATCAATGACGAGAAATTAGCTCTAAAGCTCACTGGGTTTAGTCTCCACTAAGAACCTAAGATTCAACATTCAAAACAGTTCATCGATTTCTAAGTCTTAGCTTGGTATAAGTGTAAAAATTTTAAGCATGAATATCAAAATTATCCACAAAATATCACATTAAGCTTCATCATCTTAAATACAAGTAATCAGAATATGACATCAGTATTCTCAAAATTTAATTCACATGCATCATCAACTAAAGTTTGAAAACAATCGTAAAATAATGTGCATGATGACTTCAAAAAAATTTTTTTTTTTTTTTTTAATAGAAAAATAAGTGATGCAAAATAGATAATCATACCCCCAAACCTAAAGATGAAAATGTCCGCATTGACTGAAAGAAGTAGCGCACCCCCAAACCTGTTTGAAAAAGTACCTCAACACAAAGATCAGGTACAGAGAATATGTGCATCAAATTGGAACATGACCAAAAATTTATTGAAGGAAATATGGTTACACTATTTTAGGGAATTAAAAAAAAAACAACCTAAACTAAAAAAATAAAATGCTAGAAATAAACATGAGAAAAAAAATAAAATAAAATAAAACCTAAATCCTAAACGAAACCAAACAGAAACTACACAATTGGGTTGCCTCCCAATGAGCACTAGTTTAAAGTCGATAGCTCGACCTTGTGAATTGCTCAATCAGGGTGAGCAATTGGATCACTCAAAGGAAGAGTGTCAGAGAATGCAATTGCATTCTCAAGGAATGGTTTCAATCGTTGACCGTTAATTCGAAAAACATTCCCGTGTTTCAGGTTGATAATATCAACTGCCCCATTGGGGAGTATGCGAGAGATTTTGAAAGGGCCACTCCAACGGGTTTTTAGTTTCCCCGGAAATAGATGAAGTCGGGAATTGTAAAGTAGAACCTGTTGACCAACAACGAAAGATTTTCATAGAATAGAGTGATCATGAACCCGTTTCATACGGTCCTTGTACGATTTAGCACAGTCATAGGCATTAGCACGGATTTCTTCTAATTCATTTATTTGGAAACCCCTTTGGGCACCAGATTGCAAGAGATCAAAATTTAATGACTTAACGGCCCAAAATGCTCGATGTTCCAGTTCAACCGGGAGGTGACATCCTTTACCAAAGACCAACCGATATGGCGACATGTCAATCGGAGTTTTAAACGCCGTTCGATACGCCCATAGAGCGTCATTCAACTTTAGCGACCAGTCTTTACGATTCGGATGGATTGTCTTTTCTAAAATCCGCTTAAGTTCCCGATTAGAGACTTCAACTTGGCCACTTGTCTGAGGATGGTATGGCGTAGCGACTTTGTGCGTGACACCATATTTCTTCATTAATTGGGTGAACACTTTATTACAAAGGTGCTTTCCACCATCGCTGATTATCGCCTTTGGAATGCCAAAACGAGAAAACACTTGATCCTTGATAAATTTGATCACTACTCTGTGATCATTCGATTTACACGCCACAGCCTCTACCCATTTCGAGACATAATCAATACCGACAAGAATGAACATATTTCCAAACGAATTCGGGAAGGGACCCATAAAATCGATCCCCCAAACATCAAATAATTCAACTTCTAAAATTGGATTTAGCGGCATCATGTTGCGCTTTGAGATTCGGCCCAACATTTGACAGTTGTGACAAGATTTGCAATGCTGATGACAATCCTTAAAGATCGTCGGCCAGTAAAAACCACTTTGGAAGATCTTTGCGGCAGTCTTTTTGGAACTAAAGTGACCTCCACAAGGCAACTCATGACAGAACGAGATGATTCGTGGTTGCTCAGATTTAGGAATACATCTTCGTATAATCTGATCAGGACAGTATTTGAATAAGTACGGATCTTCGAAAAAATAGTGTTTCACCCGAGCTAAGAAAATGGATTTCTCATTCTTCGACCAATGGTGAGGTAATTTCTCGGTGACTAGATAATTGACAAGATCCGCATACCAAGGTGGACAATCAATCTTGAACAACTGTTCATCCGGGAAGTGCTCCAAGATCAGAATAGGCTCGTCAGATCTCTCAATAATTATTTGTGACAAGTGATCTGCCACCACATTTTTTGAGCCTTTCTTGTCCTTGATCTCCAAATCGAACTCTTGTAACAACAAGATCCATCTAATTAAACGTGCCTTAACGTCTTTCTTAGCAAACAGATAACGCAGAGCAGCGTGATCTGTGAATACCACGACTTTAGATCCTAATAAATAGGATCAAAATTTATCCAACGTGAAAACTACTGCCAAAAGTTCCTTTTCAGTGGTCGAGTAGTTCAACTAGGCATAGTAGATTACATGCGGTAATTTTTCTATTTGTTGCCCCAGAACAGCTCCAATTGCATAATCAGAGGTGTCGCACATTATTTCGAACGGGAAGTCCCAGTTTGGAGATTGAATTATTGGAGCTTTTATCAATTCGGCCTTAATGGTTTCAAAGGCTCGCAAACATTCATCATCAAAAATGAACGGGGCATCCTTGGAAAGTAAACTGCATAGCGGTCGCGCTATCTTGCTGAAATATTTAATAAAACGCCGATAAAAACTGGCGTGTCCGAGAAAAGATCTGATTTCTTTCACGTCATAGGTGGTGGTAGATTGGCAATTAAATCAACTTTGGCCTTGTCGACCTCGATATCCTGGGACGATATGATATGTCCCAAAACAATGTCATCTTTAACCATGAAGTGACATTTTTCCCAGTTAAGAACAAGGTTCTTCTCTTGGCATCGTTCAAGCACTAGTGACAAATGATTCAAACAGTCAGCAAAACTGTTTCCATGGATCGAGAAGTCGTCCATGAAGACCTCGAGGAATCGCTCGACCATATCTGAAAAAATACTCAGCATACATCTTTGGAATGTAGCTGGTGCATTACAAAGCCCAAACGACATTCGTCGGTAGGAGAAAGTACCAAAAGGACATGTGAAAGTGGTCTTCTCCTGATCCTCAGGTGCAATGACTATTTGGTTATACCCGAAATAGCCATCGAGGATGCAATAGTACTCATTCCCGACCAATCTTTCTAACATCTGATCAATAAACGAAAATGGAAAGTGATCTTTCCTCGTCATCAATTTAACTTCTGATAATCAATGCACACTCTCCACCCTGTTTGAATTTTGTAGGGATAAGTATGTTTTCCTCATTCTTCACCACTGTGACTCCCGATTTCTTAGGGACCACTTGTGTGGGGCTGACCCATTTACTGTCAGAGATGGGGTATATAATTTCAGCATCTAGAAGTTTGATTACCTCATTTCGGACCACGTCTTGCATTATAAGGTTCAGTCTCCTCTGTGGTTCCCTAGAAGGCTTAGCATTGTCTTCCAAATGGATTCGATGCATACACACCGTGGGACTAATGCCTTTGATATCTTTTATTGATCAATCGAGGGCACTTTTGTGTTCTTTGAGTACATTCATGAGTTGGCCTTCCTGATCCGCATCCAATGTTGATGATATTATAACGGGTTGAGTTTCATTCTCCCCCAAGTAGACATACTTGAGATTTTTCGGAAGAGGTTTAAGGTTTAAGGACACTTTCTCCTCCTCTTTCGGCTTTTCCTTGATTAATTCAATTTGAGTTCCACACTCTATTTCCTTTTCTTCTCCCAGAGGTGGTGTGCAGTTCAACATGGGATTCACTTCTTGGATCAGTTGATCCACATCAAAATTCTCTCCAAAATGCGCAAGACAAGCTGCTAACGGATCTTCAGTTTTGGATGCATGAAATATTTCCTCTATGATTTCATCAAGTATGCATGCTTGTGCATGTTCATCATCCTCCATGGGCTGCTTAGCAATATTAAAAATGTTGAGTTCCACTGTCATATTCCCAAATGACAGATTCATGATCCCGTTTCGACAATTGATCAGCGCATTGGAGGTTGCTAGGAAAGGTCTTCCTAGAATCACTGGAATGTTATTCTTCAAATTTGATGCCATTTTAGTGTCCAAAACAACAAAATCCACAAGAAAGTAGAAAGAATCCACCTTGATGAGGACATCTTCCACAATTCCACGAGGGATCTTTACGGACCGATCAGCTAACTGAAGGGTCATCGCAGTGGCCTTAAGTTCTCCCAACTCGAGCTCCTTGTACACAGAATAAGGCAACAAGTTGACACTTGCTCCTAAATCCAAAAGGGCCTGATCAATACGGTTATCGCCGATGATGATCGAGATTGTAGGACAACCTGGGTCCTTGTATTTGATCGGGAGCTTTGCTTGTAACACTGAACTAACTTGCTCGGCTAAGAAAGCCTTTTTCGGAATACTTCTCTTTCTTTTAATTGTGACCAATTCCTTCAAAAATTTAGCATAAGCCGACACTTGGCGGATGGCATCTAGGAAAGGAATATTAATTTTTAATTACTTAAAAATCTCATTTATTCCTTCCTCATCGCGATTTTTCAGTGGTGCCATCAATCTTTGCGGGTACGGTGCTTTAGGAATAAAACTTCTCTTCTGTTCACTCTTTTCTTCTGATGTTTCTTTTGCTTGTACTTTATCATCAATTTCTTCTTTCTCCTCAGATTTCTTCTCTCCATCAGACTTTTCCTCCTCCTCTGGCAACACTACTTTGTTATCGACCTGCTTTCCAGATCTCAATGTTGTGATCGCCCGAATTTGTTGTTGATCATCCTCTTGTGTTGAAGTTGATGTTTGTTCAACAACCATTTGGCTCCTTGGGTTAGGAACTGGTTGGCTCGGAAACGATCCTTTTTCTCTTTCACAGAGAAAAGTGGCCAATTGCCCAATTTGGGTCTCTATTTTAGAGATTGAGGATGTGTGAGAATGAATGAGTTTCATCAGGTCCTCAGTAGAAGGAGTTTGTGTATGAGGACTTTGGGCCGTATTTCCCTGTGGAATGTTAAATCCAGGTGGTGGAAATATTGGCACAAAATTTTGCTGTGGTTGGTTTTGATAACCTCCCATTGGTTGTGCAAACTGAAAATTCTGGTTCATTTGCCTTGGCTGCCCAACCTGATTCTGATTGTATTGAAATTGATTCGGGTTATTGAACCCTTGCTGCTGAAATTGTCCTTGACCGTAGTTCTGCTGCGGTCCTTGGTTGAAATTTTGTTAGGGATAAAAGTTCGTCCCCTGCTTCCTGGGCTGTATTCTTTGATTCTCTTGTTTCCATAAGAAATTTGGGTGGTTTCTCCAGCTATTTGGGTTATTCTCATTGAAAACGTTTTCTTGATTCCGCCCATAATTATTCACAATATTTAGCTGTTCAGATGTGTCTTCATGATAGTTCTGCATTGAAAGACAATCATCTGCCATATGCATTGGACTTGCACAAATTGAACATGGCTCAGGTTGTGTATTTACCATATGCACATTCTTCTTTAATTTCAATTCCTCCACTTGTTGAGTGAGGAAATCAATTTTAGCCATCAAATCCGGGGAATCCTTTACTACGTATAGTCCTCCTTTCTTGGTTGAACTCCCGGCTTGATCACGGGCTTTGACTAGTTGTTCCCGAGTCTTTGTGAAATCCGTCTTTGAGAATCCTCGTGCTTTTCTAGGAAAGCATAAGATTCAGTTTCCTTAAGACTCAGGAATCCTCCACCATTCATTGACTCCACCAGATGTCTATTTGGTTGACTCAGTCCATTGTAGAAACACTGAACCAGTCTCCACTTTGAGTATCCATGGTATGGACATTTAAGTAAGAGATCCATGAATCTATCCCAAGCTTCATATAATCTCTCATCTTCTTCTTGCGTGAAATCCGTGATTTCACGTCTAAGGACATTAGTCTTCGCCATAGGGAAGAACTTCGACAGAAACTTTTTGACCATCTGATCCTAGGTGGTTATGGATCCCGATGGTAGAGAGTTTAACCAGACTTTTGCTTTATCCTTTATAGAGAAAGGAAACAAGCGTAGCCTAATAGATTCTTCGCTGAAGTTTTGGTAAACAGATGAGCAAACTTCGACAAAGTCTTTGACGTGCTGGTATGGATCTTCTCTCTCCATGCCATGAAAGATTGGAAAGATTTGAATGACATTTGTACGAATTTCAAACCGGCCACCAGGTGTGGCGAGGTATACAATGCATGATGGGGTATTTGTAGTGATCGGAGAGAACAGTTCTCTCAATGTTGGTTCTTCCTCTTGTTCAAGTTGCCCATTCATGTTGTCAGTTATACTGACTTCAGTGGATGATTCCCTTAAAAATTTCTGCCTTGATCTAGCGTCCTTATAATTTGACCGGCAAGCACGTTCGATCTCTGAATTTAAAGGCTCTAAAGTTCTTTCTTTAGAAGACCTAGTGTGCATGCAAATGACGCATAGAGCAGAGGTTTCGGTCAGGAAAACCTCAAGAAAATTAAAAAATATATATATATATATATATATTTTTTTTTTTTCAAATTCCTATCTCTAATTTTTCTCTCTAATTCCTATCTCTAATTTTTTTTTTTTAAATTAAAATTTGAATTTAAATTAAATTTTAAATTTTTTTATTATTTTTATTATTTATATATATATATATTTTTTTTTTTTTTTTTAATTTTTTTTTTGAAATCCGAATTTCAAAAATTAAAATTAAAAATTTAAATTTTAAACCTAATGGCAATCTTACAAAATCTTATCTAAAAGAGAAAAATAAGGGAAAGAATAAAAGATTCCTAAATTTCCTAAGGAAGGTATCCTAAAAATCTATACTTCCTAAAAAGAGTCCTACAAAATCTAAAATAAGAAGCCTAAAAATTTCAACTTCCTAAAAGACTCCTACAAAATCTAAAATAAAAAGCCTAAAAATATCAACTTCCTAAAAGACTCCTAAAAAAAAAATACTTACCTGAGAGAGAAAAATAAGGGAAAGAAGATTTTGCAAAGCAAAAATCCAAAAATTAATTAATTTTTTTTTTTTTTTTTTCAAATTCCTATCTCTAATTCCTATCTCTCATTTTTTTTTTTAATTAAAATTAAAATTCGTATTTAAAATAAAGAATTTTTTTTTTTTTTTTAAATTCGAATTTCAAAAATAAAAATTAAATTTGAAAATTAAAATATAAAATTTAAATTTTAAAACCTAAAGACAATCCTACAAAATCCTATAAAATCTTACCTAAAAGAGAAAAAGAAGGGAGAGAATAGAAAGATTCCTACAAAGCCTAAAGCAAGTAGTCCCACAAAAATTAATAACTAGATTTTAGAAAATCCTACAAAATATCTAAAAGAGGAAAATAAGGAAAATAAACTCCTAATATATATATATATATATATATATTTTAAAGCAGAAATATTATTTTAATCTCCAAAAATTTCTAAAATTTACTGTCTACCAAAAATTTAGATTTTCTTAATTTAATCCCCGGCAACGGCGCCAAAAACTTGATGTGAATTTTTAATTGTGATATTTTACTCGCAAGTGCACGAATCGGATTATATATAGTGGGTGCGGAGTACAAGATCGTTCCCACGAGGACTAATTTTGAAAGATCTAAAAAGACAAGACAATAATTCAAGAAATCCACTAAGATCAAACAGTATTCTACCAGTCTTATGATTTAGGTGGTTTGATGAGATGATAATTACTGACTACAAACTAAAATTTAATTAATAATTCAAAAATAAAGGAAAAGATAAAGATACTAAATCCTCCCATCTTTGGTCCGTTCTTCCCATAATACAAATCTACGAATTAAACTATGAGATATACCATTGAGAACAAATATCTTTTATGGAAGATAAATGGTCAAAAACTCCGATAGGTTCCACGTTGCATCCCTGCAATCAGGACTTAGATGATTTTCATATATAGATCTAAGATCAAGGGCATGGCTCGGCACACTTGATCTCAGGTTCAAATAAAAATCATCCCCAAAGTGGGTAAACATTTCAACAATAATACCACCATAGATCTGAAATCAAGGGCATGGCTCGGCACACTCGATTTTAGATTAGGGAGTAATTAAGATAAAATTACCATTACAGATCCAAGATCCAGGGCATGGCTCGGCACACTCGATCCCGGATCATAATCGTAATTAGATCCACACGATGAAAGCAAAAAGACCATATAACAATGATTGGGTAAAATTATCGTCACAGCTCTGAGATCTCGGGCATGGCTCGGCACACGCGATCCCGGTTAGTGGTGGGGATTTCATCCGTTCTTGATAGCACAACAACTATAAAATAAGATCTCATATTTTAATCCTAAATCTATATTATTAAAAGTACATCCCTCGGATGGGAATCATTAGATCCCCATCCTTATGAATTTAGCCACACATATTGCAATTAAATGACATAAATAAATAAGGAAGAGAAAATAATATTAATTTAATGAATTAAAAATATCTCAACTTCAAAAGAAATTACTTTGATCCAAAAGTACGATGGTCTTCAGAAACGAGAATAATGCAGGAATAAACTTGAGCAAAAATATAATAAACTGGAGGAATGAGTACTGGAAATTAAAGGAACAAAGCTCTCAAAAAGGAATAAATAAAAACTCCCTATTTCTATGTCTAACTATGAAAAAGAAAAACAAAAAACTAAAACTCTAATCTCCTATCTCCCTAATTTCTAATTCTCCCTCGAAGTGTTTGAGTCGCTTTAAATAGATTTCCCGTCGCAGAAGTCTCCCCAGCCGCCAATTTAGGGTCGATTAATCGACCCAATAGGGTCAAAATCAGCTTTAAAGTAGTCAATTCCGTGTCAGACTCTCCTTCTCCTCGATTAATCGACCCCCAGAAATTCGTGAATTTCAGCACACTTTTTGTATCAGATACTGCTTCGGTATTGCAGCCATAACTTTCTATCCTGAACTCGGATTGAGGTAATTCTTATGCCGTTGGAAAGCTGATGAAAAGATCTACAACTTTTGTGTTTTGACAATTTTATAATTCGGCCGTCATGAAGGTCCAAATTTATCCGCCAGTCGCACCAAGTTCTCGATGACCCAAAGTTACAGTGTTTTGACATTATTTTCAGAATTCTTGGGCTGTTTTCCACACTTGGCTTGTATTTACCTGAAACACTTCAAATCTAATAATTCTCATCAAATAGC
This sequence comes from Chloranthus sessilifolius, assembly GCA_021018995.1. Classification (NCBI taxonomy): domain Eukaryota; kingdom Viridiplantae; phylum Streptophyta; class Magnoliopsida; order Chloranthales; family Chloranthaceae; genus Chloranthus; species Chloranthus sessilifolius. Next base: position 16,584,212 of record CM037598.1, on the reverse strand, counting down.
CTTCATCAGATAGCTAAATATAGGTATTTAGGGGTGAAATATCATCATATTTCAGTACTCATCACTCTCCACCTCCCCGAGGACCCGTCTCGCCTCTGGAGTGGCGCGCGCTCGTGCCACCTCTAGCCGCGCCTCCTCAAGCTGACGAACCTGCATAACCATACCAAGTCAAAGAGAGATAGCATATACATATTTGAACAAAAAAAAGAAACTTTGAATAAGAAAAGACCGTACCAGATCCGCCCTCTCCCTCAGAAGGCGCTATACCGTCTCAGCGGTCATGGGATCGACAAGCGGAACGAAAGGAATGGCGAATATAGACGGCTGCAACAAGAACAAATAAATACATCAGATAACTCTACGATGACTAATAAACTATAAATATATCAACTAAAACATACCCGACTAGGAATAAGAATGGACCCCTGAGGAGGAGCCTCGGGAGCGAAATCTGAAACAGCCTGCACGAAAAACCAAGCAAACCAACACAAAATATGCCAGAAACAAACAGGAAAAAACAACCTAAATAGAATCACATCAAAAATCAGAAATTATACCTGACTCTTTGGGCGTAAAGAGGCAGCAGTCGCCTCCCTCGTCCGGAGGTCCTCAACAACCTTGCACTGAGACACCAACACGATGTTAGTAAACTATTAAGAAAACACAACAATAACACTTAACAAACCGCCACAATGACACAAATAAACTGAAAGAGTGAGGGAACTTGCCCAATGCTCCAGCTCAGACCGAAGACGAGCCATCACTGGATCCTCTCGACTGGAGGAGGCCACTAAAGAAGGATCAAATGCCCGAGCAGAAGCCCCCGCGGTGGCAAGCTCTGCCTTCTGCAAATATCTCCAACATCCCAACATTAACAAAGAGCCCCGAACCATCAACAAATTAATCAATCTGATCTGAAATACTCACCAATCGCTCAATCTCGGGGCGCAGGCTAGCCACCATCGCCAATCGGCCTGCTGCTGACTACGATAGACCGCCAGCAGAGCTGCTTGGCGAGCGACCTCAGACTCTCTCGTAGACTGTCCATAATAAAATAAAATAATTATATAAAAAAAAAAAACATCACCAGAATAAGTCAATATAATACACGAATAAATGAAACCAATAAACTAACTCACCAAGAGCTCTCGGGTTTCTGCTAGCCGAGCCCCCAACTCATCCTTCGCCGCCCTGACCCTAGCGACCGAGTCGGTCAAAGAGTGTAACATCTCCTCATCAGGACGAGGAGCATGCCCCATTTTCTCCCTCTCCCTATGGAGAGCATCCAATTCCTGCCACTACCGCACACTGCGCCTCATAAAGCGCCGCCACCTCCGAATGACGCCTCGGAGGGACGAAGCCACTCGCAAACGTATCGAAGAACCAAGTGACCCAAACCACACCTGACCCCAATCCACTCGACCTATAAGGGATGCCCAAAATCTCCTCACACACCTCCAAATATTGCCCCTCCATCCGCCCTGTGATCGGCTCCTCCTCAAAACGATGACCGGTGATGCGAACCCAGTCCTCTGAGGTTGGCAACAGCATACAAACTGGGAAGAGAAGCGTCTGATGCCTCTCGCTCCACCTCTCTATGATCGCCGCAATCAGGCCTCGATCGACCTGAAAGGGCTCCAGTCCTAGAGTCGTCCCAAAACTAAAAGATACTAATCATTCTTACTGAAAATCCGGCAAGGCGCGATACCAAGCATGAGACTCACCCCATGCCGAGCTGATAGCTAGCTGCGACAACTCCTATCAACCACAATGACCAAAAAGAATGACAATAACAATAAGACTAACACGTACTTATGATGAAAGATAAATGAATTAAGGAGTTGAAAATGAATAAAACATGTCTCAAACGCTATGAAAACTTACAATAGGCACACAAAACGTGATCAGCATATTGAGCATAAACATGACCTATCTCTAGATGCGAGCATGATGCATGAGCGAGCACGCAACAAATAATCAATGCAGGTTTGACGTAAATTAGAAGGGTTTACAGAACCTAATAAGCCTATGTCATAACCTAAATGCCTAAAAAAATGAAGAAACTCTTGCTTATGGGGACCTACCCGGCCTCTGGCAAAGAAATCGTCTAGCAGATAGTGCTTGCGATCCCGAGGCTCCGCGCCTGGCTGCTCCTCACCCTGCTCACCCTCAGCTCCCTCACCCTCAACCCTCTCACCCTCCTCCTCGGCTACCCCCGGCTCATCCTCGGGTACCTCCTCTACGATCATCTCCCCAATATCCTCCTCCATGGCGATAGCACCAGTCTGAGCCGCAGAAGTCTCGCCCACATCCATCATCAACATCCTCTCCAACTCGAAAATAGTGACCTCACGCCTGACACTACCCTCACCCTCCATATCGGAATAAAGAACTTGAAAATTTGAAGTAAATGGAAGAAACAGCGCCTCAAACGGACGACCAGATCACGAGATATCGCGAAAACACAAAAACTCGAGCACAAGAAAACTAGGAAGCTAGAGAATCGAAGATTAAAATGGATAACGCGACGAAAAATGAAAGGTTTCAACTATTTATAGAACTCGCCCGAATTGCGTGCATAAATCTCGGCGCTCAATCTATTCACGCACAGTACACTATGTTGTTAATTCAGATCAAACGCCCTATCCTGAGCGCGCAATCTAATCGTCGCCCGCTCACTATAGCCCGACCACTTGGTTGCACGTTTCCCACTAGGCGCGCAATCACATTAAACACTACTGAACTGACGCTTAATAACCTCCTGCACCTTTGAAGGCGCAGTCAGGCCCGAGCGCGCAATTCATTCAAGCGCCCTGATTGAAGCGCATAATTTCTTAGAAAACGAAAATTTTCACATGCCCAGAACAGTAAACTCAAACCTGAAATAAAGACATTCTGACGCTCACTAGTAACCTAAATTACTCCCTTGATAAAACCAACCCAAAACACTCTTAATTTAAGAAAACTTATGCCCCGAAAACCCAAAAAAATGCCCTTTACTTCACATTAAACAATTAAAACCCAAAGAAATGCCCTCTCCTTCACTTTCCTCAACCAAAAAAATGCCCCCAACACCTTCACGTGTCCTAAATAAGATTAAATATTCACATTGCCTCTATAATACTCAAAACTAAACGAAAAAAATAAACTATCCTTAACACGCCCCCAGATCTAAAATAAACAACCAAATTAAAACCAAAAGCATCACACCCACAATGAGACGAACGAAATATAAATTAAATCAAACAAAAAAGATTATTGAATAACCATAAATGAAATAAAAAATATATAATCACTCCATACATTAATAAAAATCATTATAACACACACCCAGGGCATACCTTCTGAATATACAACTTAAAAATAAGAATGCTAAAATCAGCACGTTCAGGCAATGCCCGAATCCGGACTTATTCGAGAGACTAGAGATCTCGAAGAAGCCCAGAGGAGGAGCGCACTCTGAACGAATTCTAACCATGATACCTCTTTCCCTCACCCCCGAGCCGGCAGAAAGGAAAGAGTAGCTTACAAGAAGCCACCCAGGACTTGCGGGACCACTGTTAGAAGCTCCCCTTGGACACATTAAAAATGAGGAGCAACTAACACTGAATCTGTAAAGCCTACCGAGGAAAAATAGGCATCGGTCACGAGAACTCTGAACCTGTCTTATCCTTGGGTTTCCTCTCTACTACCTTTCCCCCCTCCACCTCTTCTCCCGATGGGGTGACACTTCGAGTTGGATTGATAGCACCAACCCTAGTATCATCCCGAACTCTCAATCCCGCCCGTTCTCATGATCCATTTAATAAGCACAATTCCTCGGGTTCAATACCCGAGAAACGAAATAGAAAGGAATAAAATACATTAATGAACAAAAAATGCCCAAAGTTACAAACACAAGATATGCCCCCAAACTTTCAATCTCTAGACTTGAAATAAGAAAACAACAAGCCAAAAACCTAAGACTCATGCATTTATAAACCATACCCCTTAAATTGAAAAATGTCACATAGTTGAAACCCTTCCAATCTAATTACATCTAAAACCAAAAACATGCCCCTCTGAAAAGCACAAATCTGTCAAATTCAGATAAACCAATAGAAATGAAACACCCAATTACCATCTAGAACCCATGAAAACTCACACAATTTTAACAAGTATCATTTCAAAAGAAAAGAAAAAAACCTACGTCAAACAAGACACCTGAAATGAAACAAGAAAAAAAAAAACCTTAAATAAAATAAAATAAAATCTAACTTATTTAAGAGCACCCAAAAATGCCCCAACAAACCAATAGGATCAAGCGAACCCTCCAAACATGGTGAACTGATCTCAAAAATAAACCCTGAATAAATCCAAAAATATAAAACTAAGCTAAATCAAATCCTAAAACTACGTCAAAATAAATCAGATAAGTCCAAATCTGAATTCTATGAAATTTAGTTTATTCATGATTAATTATATTTTGTCATCATTAATCCGTCAATAATTAGGGTCGTAGATAAGTCGGTCCTTTTGTCTCTGTTGATATTCTAATAGAAAATTAAATTTATTGCTTTAATTAGGCCCATAGAAAAATCAATCTTTTAATTTCAATTAGAATTATAGTAGAATTATTACGAGTGCTTTAATTAGAATTATAGTAGAATTACTACAATTGCTTTAATTAGAATCTCAGTACAATTAGCATGCTTAATTTTAGTTAGAATATTATTGGAACTGATACATATACACTCCTAGTACCAATAGGAGACTGAAATCGATTGAACTTTTAGTAATACCAGAACCTTGATGCTCACTGGACTCTTAACAGCATCAGAACACTAAAATAACTCACCGTAATAAGCCCACACAATCAAAGCATAATAATAATAGAATTGAAAATTTTAAACTGACCGGAATTATAATTACAAAGGGAAATAAGAGGAGAATTAAACTAACTAAACTAAAGAGAAGCAATGTTGTTGATGTTCACAGGTGAACAATTCAGTATATAAGTAACTCACACCCACTTTACAGCGTGATCACTGACGTGTTACAGCGTCTTTAAATATCTGCAGCTGACGATCACAATTAAACTAGGAACCTTCCTAGAAAAATCTCCCCATTTATTTATTTTTGTCATTTCAAACACCGCATCGCTAGAGTCCACCTGGACAGAATTGGAGTCACTGATTCAACGTGAGCCTAGAGGAACCCAGAAAAATAGCACACCAACACTCACCTGGGCGGTTTCGGACTTGATGATAGCAACTTTTAAGGTCTATCATAGAGAAGATGGTGAGATAGAAAGATATAAAGCAAGACTAGTTGTAAGGAGGCAGTTGATTACCAGGAGACTTTTGCTCCTGTGGCAAAATCAAATATAATAAGAGTGCTCATATCCCTTACAGCTTGTAGAGACTGACCACTATATCAGTTGGATGTGAAGAGTGCATTCTTGCATGGTGATTTGAAAGAGGAAATCTATATGGCCTTTCCTCCCAGTATTACAAGAGAGAGGGAGAAAGATAAAGTGTGTTGGCATCAAGGACCAAAATTTTGGATGTCGTTTCGGTTTCGGTGGCGACCGAAACCGAAATTTTGGCCGAAATCTTCATCTCCATACTAAAATTCTGAAATTTTGGGATTTCATTTCGGTTTCGGTGAGGACCAAAATTTCGATCATTTTGGCAGAAATTTTGATCCTTGGTTGGCATAGAAAAGATATTTATAGTTTGAAACAATTACTAGGGGTATGGTTTAAAAATTTTATTGATGTTATGATGAGTTATGGTGCAAATATCCCTGCAACCATGGTTTGAAATCTCGGATTTTCGAGTTGTCTCTGACAGCTCTGAGACCGAGACATATCGTGCCTTGGTGATACAGCATGAAACGAACATAACCTTTTTAATGATCTCACACCATTAAAATAGGTGTTTGGTCTTACAACTTTAAAAAATACTTCACTGTTATGCCACGTGGAAAATATCTCTGATCAATCTAAATACTCTATGCTATTGTCCATAATTGGAAAAGATCTTAGTTAAAAAATCACACTTGTAAATCAATTACATACTATCCGATCAATGATCTTCAATATTAGCCGTTAAAAAATAAGAATAATAGTGGTTGTTGGAAAGAACAAATTTAAATAGCTGTGATAGCCGTTCACATGATCATCACATATACAAGATATTGTAAGATAATATAGTGTCATTTGTACAAAGATAGTGAATAGTAGTACACTTTAAATGGTGTATAAGCCTAACATCATATATAAATTATAATATAAAAAGAATGTTTAATATAAGGCGAAACCCAGTTAGATCTCATCTCGGGCGAAATTTTAAACCATGCATGCAACGACACAGAAATTATGTTACGATTATGTTTTTTAAGTGGTCTAAATTATAAGTTTTGTACTATAACCCCAAACTAAGATGGATACAGTAAATGGTGAGAAATCAGCATTTATATTGGCAAGGAATCGACACTGCTTAGTGATATAATGAGATTAGGAAGCTTATGAATCGCTTTTAGGATAAATAAATATATATATATGAACTAATAATCGTTTAGCGTTTGAATCTTGTTATAAGGTAACGTTGAAGTTGAAAGGGAATAATAGCTCGAAAACAGACCACAAAACATTACAAGAAAAGTAAACATTGTCTTAAATAGTTAGTAAGGGAAAAGTCTCGATTTGTTAGGATCGAACCCGTTACGGCAGGTAAGATTCCATTGGAGAGGGACCCATAATCATCTTCTCTTTCTCAATGATGTCTTTGTCATTTGATCCAATAGCGCTCCCTTAGTTAATAAGAGATTTGATAAATACTGATAACTCGGGTCGGGTATTAGGTTAACTTTACCTGCTGACAGCCCTAAAGTTCAACAGAAGCAAACGAGATCTATAATAGAGATATTTTTGGGTGCCTATAATGTCAATCCAAAATTATTCCTTCTCCACTGGTGTTTGTTTCAGCTTTTTAAATTATTTACTGCTTTGATCATATGATGAAGATCATTTTTCATCCTAATCTTCGGCACAACAGATTTGATTCCATGTGGCATACACCCCCTAAAGTAATCCTAAAACAACGTTTGATGTAAGCCTATTATTTGAATACCTATTTATTTGTTTTAGAGAGGCTACAACTTGCATACGAGATTTGTATTGTTGCCCATAGCTTGAAAAGAAAGACTTGATATTTTGAGGTCTATGGCACATGGAACACCATCTAAGCCGCCCGATATGGCGGCCATGATATAAAGATCTTTCGTGCAAAAGATTGACACGAAATGTGGATTTAACATAGTCAACAATTGAATCCAGTGATGGAGTTTGGCTGTTTTAAATCAGACGATAGAGATCGCCCAATTACGGATACCACACTTTTTTTGTATCAGATGAAGAGTTTAAAATGATAGTGTTGGATCTTTTAAATAACTATCTGCAAATTTCTCGCAGTTTGATTTGTCAAGTAGAACGAGATTGACCCCTAGCACTGGACTACCCTTGGCATACAGCCCGCTCAATATCAACTTGTGACGACCCGACTTTTCCAATCCCTAAGGTATAGGAAAGGCCGGTTCATCAACTTATTGATTTCTCAATAAGCCGTAACAAACAGAAGCCGGCAACATAAACAAAGATCTAAAGACAGAGGCAAAGCATATAAAATCAAAAAGCTTTCTATAACAAAATAATATTTATCACTGTGAGAAACCAAGAAGAACCACCGGTGATGGCCAATCCGATCACCTAAAATAGTGGTTCACAATAATGGTTCCTCGAGTGATATCAAAAGAACCAAAATAAAGGCCTAGGGCCCAATATTCAAAATAATATTCAGACAAAATACCAAAAAAATACAGGATCTAAGATCACGGAAAGAACTCCTCAGCTGGTATGTCTGATTCCTCCTCAAGAATTTAATCGGAGTCCTCCAGATCCTCTGAACCAAGGTCAGTCTCAGCACCTGTGACGTATAGTCGAGGGTGAGCTAACAGCCAAGCTCAATAGAGGAAACTGATCTATTTGCATTTCATTATAAGTAAGGTTTTTAAAGACAGGAATCGGATCAAATATGATTTTCAAATGATGCTTTGCAAACTAAATCTCCAGTTCTAATCCTGAGTCAAAACTTGAAAACATAATTCTAATGTGTTCGAAAATCTTCTGAATTAGCATGCTTCTTGTCTTAAATTATAAGTTAATTTTATCTCCCAAATTTCCTATAGCATGAGAGCGGACTACGTAACCGATGGGAAAACCCTACTGACCATCGTCGTTCATGAACCCATTTCTAAAGTGCAACAAGCCCCTACACTATGAGGGAAACTTGTGCCAAAGTAATACCGTCAACACGGTTGGTAGAATCTAGGGCATCGTACTTATGAACCCTAAATCAAATGCAAATGCTAATACATGTCAAGGCTTATTATTCATATCATATACTGATTTTTCAAAGTTCTGATTCGAAGTTCTGATTCAAAAATTAACTGAGGTTCTGAGGTTCAAATTGCAAAGTTCTGAGTTATAACAAAGTTTCCAAATTTTCAGATTGGTGTCATATATTCAGAGTTTTATTCATGTTGTGTGTAACAGAATTTCCAAAATTTATCTTTCTTAATTGAAATAGTCAAACAATCTATACTTATAATTTAATGCAAATTAAATACAAGGTTCCCCTACCTCAACAAAGAATATTCAAAATCATGCACTAGCAGTCCTCACCAAGGACTCCCAACAGTCAAAACTTACATATATTAATACTCTCAGTGTTAATATAGAACCCAAAAATCAAACCAAAAGCTTGCAGAAAAAATTCCAACAAAATTTTCAAATGCCAGAAACAGGACAAAATTCGATGGTCGAATTTAAATTTGTTGGTCGAATTTGAAATTCGATGGTCGAATTCAATTTCAACCAACGAATTTCAAAACTGCACATCAGTGACAAAACCCTAAAATTCGACACTCAAATTTCAATTCGATGGTCGATTTCCAAATTCGATGGTCGAATTTGAAATCGACCCTCAAATTTCAAAATTTCCTTCAGACACGAGAAAAACACATTTCGACTGTCGATTTTCAAATCGACAGTCGAATTCCAAATTCAATGGTCGAATTCAAAATCGACCATCGAATTGCTCTGCTTCTGTGGCTGTTAACCTTTCATGTCCGGATTCTTTTCTTCATTTCCAGACACAGTCATTAGATCTCATTTAAACATACTACATATTATTCTAAGCAAAACAAAATTTTAAAGGACACAAGAAGGTTTTAACAGCCTACCTCTTGTAGCTTAATTCGTTGATTCCGTTGCACCGATTCACGCACCGAAACAAATTTTCAAGCTCAAAGGTTTAAAAAAAAAAACTTCGAATCAGCCCTCATTCACGGAGGTGGACACTGCTTCAGCCACGACAAATTTACAGAGAACTTCTCCCTTTCCTCATCTCTTTTCTCTTTCAGTAGTTCAAACAGATACGAATACTAGCTCAAGGCTAATTAATGGTTGAGATGGGGAGAGGAGTTCTCAAACTCTCTAGATCTAAAGATTAGAGATGCAAGGCTTAGTGGCTTAATTTCCAACGAGAGAGAGAAGTTAACTTCTCTTGCACTCTCTCTTATAACCAAAGTTATATAAATAAAATATCTAGATTTTTATTATTTACAACTTATCTACTTAAGTTGAACATTATCCGGTGTTAAACACAAACACCAATGCTATTGTGGGAGTCATAGATTACATGACTTGCACACCTCTCAAAACGAAATCCTTATGTCAAAAGTCTTATCATAGCCTTAGATTACCAAAAAATCCAAAATAGTCCACAATATTTTTCAGACACGCTTATCGAGGTAAACGAAAATAGGTCAAAATATCAGGGACATTACACAACTAATTAGTTTATAGGCTCTTGGAGACTATTGATCAAACGGTAGAGATTGGCCTGATTATTGAGCTGAATGAAATCTGGATGCGGCACAATTGTACCATAAATAAAGTATTACCTATTAGCATAGTGGCCAAATTCTCCAACTTTTTCGAAAAGTTAGTAAATAATTCAAGATTTTTTGAAAAAATGAATAATTCTATAATTATTCATGACTTTTTTTTTTTAAATTGAATTTTAAAAATTATTTGCAAATTTCACAAGTTATTAAAGAATTTTTCTAAAATTTTGCCTAAATTTTTTTAATTAATAGATTTTTCTAATTTTTCTTTTTATTCTTACGAATTCTTTGACAGTTTTTTTCCGAATTTGACGAATTTTTTCGGATTTTATCCAAGCCGATTTATTACCGAAACTTGGTCACCATGCTTAGTAGTGTGACATGTAAGGGGGCAAATTAAATTGAAGCCGACTCTCTGCCATATAGCCTAACTAATTTTTCTTTTTTTTTCAGTTCAACAAGAACTGAAATCAAGCCGAAACAAAGTCGGTTCAGTTTGGTTTCTTTTTTCTTTTTCGAAATTGAAACATGAAAATTTTCATGTTTTTTATTCGGTTTCGTATTTTATTTTATTTTTTATAGGTTTAAGCTATTTTTTTTGTTTTTCGATTTCTAATACTGCCTGATTGGATCGATTTTCGCCACCCAATATCGAAACTGAACAGAATCAGAATCAATTTGGTTTAGTCCGTATCAATTTTCAGGCCAGTTTGGACCTGTTCGGTCTTCGGGTTGGGTTTGAGTTTCGGGTCAAAACTTGGACCCCTATGCCACAGACAAGCCACTTAGGCACCAAAACTCTTATGAAAACTTGGTAAGCACTTTCCTATTGGGCGCTACGAGTGGCACACAAGATTTGTATCGTGGCACACTGTCTGAAAAGGAAATTGAGATTAACACCATCTAAGCTCTTTGAATTGAAAGCAATGATGTAAAGATATTTTTTGCCGAAGTTCCGCATGCAATGTGATCTCAATTATCCCATTCAATTCAGTCAAAGACCATCAGCTGATGTAATCCTAATTCAATGATTGTAATCCTAATTCAATGATTGATTGGGACAAATCAGATGGTAGAGACCATTTTTCGTGTCAATCTTTGGCAGGAAAGATCTTTGTCAAGGCCTACAAATCAAAGGGTTTATATGGTGTTCGTGTTTCACATATTGCACCTGTAATGACCAGAAATTTTCACACAAGAAGATATGGAATGCTGGGTCATTTAACTTAGTTCATGAGCTTATAAGCAGAAATTTTATTGATAAGGCACAAAAAAACTGAAATATTATAATAACGTTAATCGAATTATTTATAAAACTGAAATAAATAATTTCAACAATCATAAATGAAAATACGTACTAATCCATAAATATCACAGGTCACGGTCGTACATCACACAAATAGTGGTACTTACATTAATGTACCCGAAAAGCAATAAATATTCTAAAGAAATTTATAAGTTGTATCAAGTCTGAATCAAAGAATTCTCACTAAGGATAATATTCTTCAGGTGGGAGATCTCCCTCATCTTCAAACACGAAATCAGGATCTTCTTCAAACTCAAGATCCTTGTCAACATATATACCTACGAAACAGTGTCGGGGAGAGCTAAAAATTCACATGCTCAGTAGAATGATTCTAAAACCATTCGAGTCTTAAGTCATCTAACACATAGCTCCACTGATTATTCACTTATTAATGACTGAAGATACAATTAAATATGAGAAATCACCACATATTTATACTCTATCATAAATAACTCCACATACAAATTTGAGTTCAATTTATATAACTTACAGTGGGATCTTAATGTCATATTTAGGAAATCTAAAAGGTAAATTTCATAGAAGTGCTCAATTATAATATTTTTTCTCTTACATTTCATTTCAAATATATTTAATTTATGTTCATACATTACTTAAACATATAACTTAAAGTAATCTCTATCGCAAATATAGTGCTAGAGTCAAAATCAAAGCACTAATGGAGATCTTGACTATCGTCGTTCTAGAATAATTTTTTCAAGTGTCGTAGCTCCTGCTAAGTGAGGTAGCTCGTACGGCTCAAAATACCGTTGTAACGGTTCAAAGCGTGCTATAGCACAAGATCCATTCAAATTCAAATTTAAATCGCATGCATATTTCTAAAGTATAATATTGTATTCGTACTTTTTATAATTAATTTAAAATTCAAAATCAGTTTTAAAGATTCGATGGAATTTTTATATCATATATTCCCTTCTTTTGATTTTCTCTTTAAGAGTGTTGCGAGTAAATATTTTTCATTCATTAATGATACAAAAATCTAATTTTTCTAATCTCATATTCAAATGTTCAAATAAATTATAAAAGTAAAGTGACCATATGCCATAACAACATAAAAAGTCAATTAAGAAAAATACCGGTCTCATCGAGACAATTGAAATGATGTGTTTACATGCTTACAACCGACATGTAACGAACACTTAATGTACAGTCAAAGTGCATAAAAGGCCAAATATATAATTTATTACTAAATAATATTTTAAGGTGGATTATTGAAAATCTAATCTGTCAGATGGAATATTCACAAAATTTCAAGTGGGGTAGTCTCTACTGATAATTTCGTAAATCGTACAGAATCTTAACGAGCAGAAGGATCAACAATCAAAAAGACCCAACACTTAGAAACTTTTCAGAATTCAGGCTGCAAATGCAGTCTTGACATAAACAAATTTGGTCCAACTTTGAGGCCAGATTCGAAATGGTTAGTGACTGATTTAATTTCAGCTCAAAAAAAAAAAACCAGCATAACCTTAATCAATACCAATTGATGTTATAGTGTTTGAATAGACGTACTAATTTTTGCGGTCTATCAAAGATGGCATGTTAGACAAACAAGTGTCATTAAAATTCCCGAACCTAACAAATGAGCGAATTTGATATATATTTATTAAAGCTTAGGAGGGAATGCTCTGTGAAAGTCAAAACATAAAATTTAAATAGTTAACCTTAATTTTCTCATGCAAGTGGCAGCACGGTCTTAAACCTTGGAAAGCGTGATTTTAAAGATCGATGGCCACAAATTGTTTAACGTGAATCAACCACAAACCAAGGCATCACGAGACCCTCTATTATTGGCGATTGATAAGTGTAAATATATGATCATATTTCACACCCTAAAATGTACACTTAGCCATCCAATGAAAGTAAACTAACAGTTTCCGTGGAGTTTTAATATTTTCAAGAGATTTTGACCCTTGGATCAATTTATGAGTACAAAGGAATATAAAGAGAATTTACGTCGAAATGTAGAACCAAGAAGGCATCAGGCACAGAAATCTGTGAAAAAGCGATCAATTGAATCTGAAATCGATCGATCGAGCCATAAAGAAGAAATTTCGTAGTTGAATTTGTCCAGATTTGATCGATCGATTTTAACTGAATTGAAAACGCGACAAAAATCGGTTCAAAATCGATCGATCTATTTTTGGAATCGATCAATTTTGAGTTTTAGGGTTTCGAACCAAGACCCTATTTAAGGGAAAATTAGAATTAGGTTTCAGGGAATTCATTTTGTTAGCTGTTTTTTTTACATTTTCGAGGTCTTGTCTTCATTTCTGGAGCATCTTTTCTCTTTTTCTTAGCTTCAGAATGCAAAATAGTTACATTTTGTTTTTAAGAAAGATTGTGCAAGTAGCTAAAAGCTATCAGTGGATTTGTTTGAAGAACGCAACGGTATTATAATGAGGTTTAATTCATTTATTTCAATTACTTACAGTGTTTCTATTGGAATGTCTGCTAATTTCTTAGAGATTTAGGGTCTAATGAATCTAATCTGAGGTCTTAATTGATGATCATAGATCTGTGGTTGGAATTTCTTTTAGAAGCTCTAGGATTTTATTGTTTATTTCTTCTTGCCTATTATTGTGAATACTGATCACCATTCTGAGATATGAGAACTAGTCATGCTTTTCTCATGATTTCAGATCGGTGATCTAGAATTCACACCCTGTTTTTCATTGCAAAAATTTGAGGTACTTATTTATCGTGATTAAGGAATTTTTTAATACGATGAATGTTTTTCTTCTTCTCTTTCATGATTTTGGAAGGACATAATCTAATATTAGTTTTATGAATTAAATGTTTTATTTTTCATAAACTATTGATTGATTTTGATATTTATGTGATTTAGGAAGATGAATTGTTCCACGCTCCTATGATGAATTCGTCGGCACGCCCAGGGAACGATCCCGGGCCATCCGCATGAGAAGAGAGGTCTGAAATTTCGACCGTCAATCAACACCTCCCAGTCTTGCATTCAACCCATCCATCCACGCCCCGAGGCGAGCTACGGCTACCTCGGCGTTAAAATTCGGGACCTCTTCAGGACGAGGTCATATTACACCGCCACGTTGGCATTGTGCTGGGTTTGGACGGGGTGGAGGAGGTACATCATCGACGACGATTGGAGGTGGCTGCGCACGAAGAATTGCCTTGATGCTCTTGTCCCAAACATTGGTGTCATATTGATAAAACTGCATATCGCCCAGTTCTTTTATCATCGTAAATCGGACAGCCAAGGTGTTCCAAGAGGTGCATCACGTAGTGAGGGAAATGCAAGGGTACGGGTGGTGGTGGCAATATCACAGGTGACACCGTACATTTCTTCTAAAGATCGAACGTATTCGTCAGCGCGCGATAGGGCCAGCACCCTAGTCTTCGTTCGCTCGCTCTTTGTGCCATGCAGTAACAGGTTGTTGGACATAACGATGTCCCAAAACAAAATGTCCATTGGTAGGACGGCCCATTTAGTGGACAACCCAGAACCGCGGCACCCTCCACACATCTGATTCATCATGTCGTCCTGACTAAGATCGATGGCGGGATCAATGTGATGGTTCAAAGGGCTAACCACGTAAAAGTTGAAAGCTCGGGCGAGATCGGCGGCGTGTAGGTTATAACTCCAGTTGTCGATCTCGATCTTAATGAATGGCATCCCGGTTGGTGAAATTGGAGTGAACACCCACTCCATCTTTTGGTAGAACAGGCGAAGGATACGCGGAGAGACATCAATAGGGGGAGGAGCGAGCAGCATTTCTAATCGCAAGGCCTTGATGAATTCGATCGAGCGGGCGCATTCTACGATGCGACGATATTTGGCTTGGTAGAAGAAATTTTCCGTTTTGAACTGGCAATCGACATAGTCATCGTTAGGGATGCGCATCGGGTCGTTGGCAGGACGATGTGGAAGGAACATTGGTGGGCCAGGCGCTGCCATTCGATCGCGTACGAGGAGAATATAGGATGTAAGCTCGGCTCGGATTGGAGGAGATTCGAAATGAGGGGGGTCACGGGTTGTGTCCCCACTATATAGTATAGATGTCAATCGATTGAGGATGGATCCTCAATCGATTGAGAACTGTTAGGTAGCACACGTTGCGCGAAGTTGGAAGGTCAACGGGCATGCGGCTGCAACGTGGGGCAATTCACTCCCCCGCTTTTAATGTCAATCGCTTGACACTGTGATGTCAATCGATTGAGGACACTCTTTTTGCAAAAAGTTGCACCGGTTAGGTGCCTTGAAAACTGGTGAAGTAAATGCTCAATCAAGTCAATCGATTGAGGGGTTAGTCTCGATCGATTGACACAAACGTGCCCTGAAAGTTAGCTGCCACGACAAGATGTGTCGAATGGCGCTTCAAGTTCCAAAAACTGCTAAAAATCCAAGGAGATGTCAATCGATTGACATTAATCTCTCAATCGATTGACAAAGATGAAGGGGGATGATGGTGATGATGGAATTCTCAATCGATTGACTGTTTGACAGTCAATCGATTGAGCAGAGACTCAAACTTAATAAAAACAAAAATAAATAAACATACTGGGTTGCCTCCCAGGAAGCACTAAGTTTACGTGTCGACAGCTCGACCTTTTCATTGCTCAAATATCTGGGTCACTAAGGTGCATCGCCTCAATTCTGCACTGGGTCATCAGCTCAAACATTGGTTTAAGATGTTGCCCATTGACTTTGAAAACTCGATCTTCCTTGAGACTACAGGTCTCAATCGCACCATGCGCACTAATAGAAACAACCTGAAACGGGCCTTCCCATCTAGATTTCAGTTTTCCCAGGTGAAGTTTTAGTCTAGAAATAAACAGCCAGACCTTTTGTCCAATGCGGAACTCTTTCCGAGAAATTAACTCATCATGCAGCTTTTTGTACCTTTTTTTGTACATCTTGGAGTTTTTATACGCATCATAGCGTAGCTCTTCCAATTCACTCAGCTGTAGCCTTCGATTTGATCATGCCGCTTGCATATCAAAGTTAAATCTTTTGATAGCCCAAAATGCCTTATGCTCCAATTCAACAGGAAGATGGCATGCTTTCCCGTAGATAATTCTAAACGGAGACATTCCAATTTGTGTCTTGAAGGCGGTACGATATGCCCAAAGAGCATCAGATAGCCGGTTAGACCAATCTCTTCTATCCGGTCGCACCGTCTTTTTTAAAATCTGTTTAATCTCTTAGTTCGACACTTCCACCTGACCACTAGTTTGTGCGTGATACGGCGTTGCCACCTTATGGGTAACGCCGTATTTCTTCATTAAAGTAGCAAAATGGTGGTTGCAGAAGTGCGAACCGCCATCACTAATGATCGCCCGTGGAAACCCGAATCTGTTAAAGACATTTTCCTTCAAAAATTTGACCACAACGTTGTGGTCATTCGAACGGGTTGCCACAGCCTCAATCCATTTAGAAACGTAGTCAACAGCTGCAAGAATATAGGAATATCCGAACGACGGGGGAAAAGGACCCATGAAGTCGATCCCCCATATATCGAAAATTTCAACTATAAGAATTGGGTTCAGAGGCATCATATTTCGTCGTGAAATATTTCCAAGCTGCTGATATCTTTGGCATTCTTTACAAAATTTGGCAGTGTCCTGAAAGATGGAGGGCCAATAAAATCCGCTTTGAAGAATCTTGCGTGAGGTCTTTTATCCTCCAAAATGGCCTCCACTGGCCTCAGCATGGCAAAAGTCAATAATACTCAATTGTTCTTCTTCAGGCACACATCTCCTGAGAACCTGATCTGAACAAACTTTAAACAGTTGTGGCTCATCCCAAAAATAGTATTTTATTTGTGAGAAGAACAGATTTTTATCATTTTTGCTCCATTGGGTAGGGATTCTGTCAGTTACAAGATAATTCACAATATTAGAGAACCAAGGAACTTTTGTAACGGCAGCACCTATTGCCATCAACTGTTCATCCGGAAAGGTGTCACGGATAGTCTCGGAGACCGATGATTCTTCTGGCTGAATTCTTGACAGATGATCGGTCACCACATTTTCGACACCCTTTTTATCTTTGATCTCAAAATTGAACTCTTGTAGGAGTAAGATCCATCAGATCAACCTTGGTTTGGTGTCCTTCTTTTCTAGCAGATATTTCAATGTAGAGTGGTCTGAAAAGACCACTATTTTCGAGCCAAGCAGATAAGAGCGAAACTTATCCAGAGCATACACCACGGCTAATAACTCCTTCTCAGTGGTGGTGTAATTTAACTGGGCATCAATCAATTTCTTGCTGGCATAGTAGATCACATGAGGTATTTTGTTCACCCTCTGCCCTAAGACTGCTCCAATAGCATAATCAGATGTATCACACATGAGTTCAAACGGTATAGAATAATCCGGTGGTTGGATTATCGGTGCATTTGATAGCAACTCACGTAATTTCAAGAATGATTTCATGCAATTCTCATCAAAGTCAAAAGGAACATCTTTGCCAAGCAAGGTACACAATGGTTTAGCCACCTTGCTAAAATATTTGATGAATGTTCTATAAAATCCTGCATGACCTAGAAATGATCGAATTTATCGAACGCTCTTTGGTGGTGGCAGATTGGCAATTAAGTCAATCTTTGCCTTGTCAACTTCTATTCCTTTCTTTGAAACGATATGCCCTAACACAATTCCTTGTTGCACCACAAAATGGCACTTCTCCCAGCTGAGAACAAGTTTGGATTCCACACATCGTTGCAACACTTGAGAAAGGTGATTCAAACATGAACCAAACGTCTTCCCAAAAACAGAGAAATCGTCCATGAATACCTCGATAAATTTTTCAATCATATCCGAAAATATGGCTAACATGCATCTTTAAAAAGTGGCAGGTGCATTGCACAAGCCAAAAGGCATTCTTCGATAAGCAAACGTTCCGTAGGGACACGTGAACGTTGTCTTCTCTTGATCTGCAGGAAACATTGGTACTTGATTGTAACCCGAATATCCATCAAGGAAACAATAAAACTCTTGTCCTGCTAACTTTTCGAGAATTTGGTCAATGAATGGCAGAGGAAAATGATGTTTTCTTGTAGCTGTGTTCAATTTTCGATAATCGATGCACGCACGCCACCCAGTAGTTTCACGAGTGGGCACCAATTCTCCTTCAGTAGTTTCTTTCACAGTGATGCCAGACTTTTTCGAAACAATTTGAATTGGACTGACCCATGGACTATCAGAGATTGGATAGATGATTCCAGCATCGAGTAATTTAATGATTTCCTTTAAAACGACTTCTTGCATGTTTGGATTAAGTCGCCTTTGCGGTTCCCTCAATGGTTTACTATCATCTTCTAAATGTATTTTGTGCATACATACCGATGGGTCAATCCCTTTTAGATCAGCTAAAGTCCATCCAATGGCTTTTTTATTTTCCTTCAGCACTTTCAGCAAATCATTCTCTTGTTCTTCCAACAATGTAGATGAAATTATTACAGGAAGCGTTTCACGAGGTCCCAGAAAAGCATATTTGAGGGCCTCAGGCAATTGTTTCAATTCCACAGTTGATGGCTGCTCAATTGACGGAGTCAGCTCGTCCTTTACCTCATCAGGTAATGGTTCTACCTTAGTCACATTTGTACATAAGTTATCATCTGGACATGATAGACTCGATCTCGTCTCTTCTGACTATTTTCTTTCAGATCCTTTTTCCTCATAGATGGCCAACAAAGCAGTTTCAAATTCTTCTTTGGTAAGCATTGATGGTAACGCTTCATCCACTACTTCGTCCATCTGGTCGATGTAAAAACAGTCGACCTCATCTTCATCCGGAAAATGGTTCATCGCATGAAATATATTCAATCGGACTTTCATGTTTCCAAAAGAAACATCCATGACTCCCATTCGACAATTAATGCAAGCATTTGCAATGGCGAGAAACGGACATCCAAGGATGATGGGGACTTGATTAATGGATCTAACAGGTGGTTCCATGTCTAAAATAACGAAGTCCACTTGAAAGACAAACTTGTCTATTCCAACCAAAACATCCTACCCCTAGGCCTTCTTTCTGACCTATCGGTAAGTTGAAGTGTAACCGTTGTGGGTATCAATTCACCCAATCCTAATTTCTCATATACTGAGTATGGGATCAGATTAACGCTTGCTCCCAAATCCAGTAACGCTTTTCCAATTGGTTGTCCACCAATGACACATGGAACAGTTGGGACTCCAGGGTCCTTGAGTTTCTGTGGGGCTTCCAATTGCAATATCGAATTGACTTGATTAGTCATGAACACTTTCTTTGAAACATGAGTGTGTGCATTTCTCTTACGAGTGCACAAAAAATCTTTGAAGAATTTGGCGTACTCGGGAACTTGTTTGATTGTCTCAAGTAATGGGAGATTTATCTTTACCTGTTTGAAGGTTTCAAAGATTTATTCCATTTTTGCATGTCCCTTCCCCATTCTAGATGGAGGAATTAGGCACTCAGGGAATGGTGCCTTAGGGACATAAGGTGGAGCCGTAAGTTCTGGCTCTTTTTCGCATCCTTGTTGGACAGTTGAGGGAGACACTTCCTCTACTTCTTTTTCTTTTCCCTTCTCTCTTCCTTGCTCTTTCTCTTTCTCTTTTCCTTTTTCTTTTCTTTTCTTTGACTCTTTCTCCTTTGTTGCTTCTCTTTCTTCATCAGCCTCCATAGGCATTTCTACTTGATTATTAATTTCTCGTCCACTTCTCAGCACCGTAACAGCTTTCAACTATTGACTATTTGATGGTCCTTCATCTGATGATGCTTGGCCTCGAGGATTGTTGATGGGTTGGCTAGGGAGCCTACCTTCCTCTCGTTGACTTAACTGATTTGTCAGTTGACTAAATTGATCTATCATCATCTGCTGGAAAGCTTGCATATTTTGCATAATCTTTTCCTCCAAATCAGAATCTTTTGAAACGGTGGTCTGAGATTGATTAAAATTCTGATTTTTTCGGTAATCAGAATTCGAATGATAATAAGGAGGGTTATGCTGGAAATTAGAATTATGTTGTGGACGAAAATTCTGTTGTCTATTTATTACGTTGGATCTGAACTGCTAATTCACCTGTCCAGTTTGGTTTGATCCTCCCCATCCTAAGTTGGGGTGATTTTTCCATTCCGGATTGTATGTGTTTGAGTACATGTTCCTACCTTGTCGCTGATATGATTGAGTCAGATTCACCTGCTCTTGAGGAGTAGGTTCATCAGGAAGAAATGACAAGGTGGTAGGGCACTCGTTAGCCATGTGACCTGGGTGGTCATAGATTGAACAAGCGGTGGGGTTGATGGGACTCTTAGCTTGCTTAATTGCAGCTAACAGCATGTTCATTTGCTTAGACAACATATCAACCTTTATTAAAAGATCTGAAGTGTTGTTATTGACATCAAATAATCCATTTCTAGTCAACACATGTGATTTTATTGCCACATCCAAATTAGTTCGCTCCATTGTCGCATTTTGGATTGAAGTTTGATATAACTTCTCAAACAATTCCCACAACTCATCAGCCTCTTTTGTGGCACACGATCCTCCGCAAGATGCATCAATCATGCGTCTCTCTTCGAGAATTAGTCCATTGTAAAAACTCTGAACCTGCTGCCACCTTAGCAGTTGATGATTTGGACAACTCTTAATCAATTCCTCAAAGCGTTCCTAACATTCATGAAATGTTTCCGTAGGTTGTTGGGAAAAGAACTGGATCATCTGACGCAACTCAATGGTTTTGGTCAAGGGAAAATATTTTTTAAGAAACTGACGGTGTAGCTCCTCCCAACTCTGAATAGATTATGGTTCTAAGGAGTAGAATCAAGTTTTTGCCTTATCTCTGAAAGAGAAAGGAAAGAGTCGCGGCTTAGCTATTTCGTTGGTCACATTATGCACACAGAACATTTTACACACTGCAATGAACTCATTCAAATGAACATGTGGATTTTTATTTGACAATCCATGATAGATTGGTAACATTTGAATCATTGCGGATTTGAATTCGTAATGGTTCCCTGGGATGGGGGTGATGAGTAGTGAAATATGATGATATTTCATCCCTAAATATCTACATTTAGCCGTCCGATGAAGGCTATCTGATGAGAATTACTAGATTTGAAGTGTTTCAGGTAAATACAATCCAAGTGCTAGAAAACAGCCCAAGAATTCTAAAATAATGTCAAAACACTGCAACTTTGGGTCATCAAGAACTTAGTGCGACTTGCAGCTCAATTTAGACCATCAAGACATCAGCTTTACAAAATTTCCAAAACACAAAAGTTGTAGATCTTTCTATCAGCTTTTCAACGCCATATGAATTATGTCAATCCAAGTTCGGAGTAGAACGATATGGCCGAAATACCGAAGTAGTGTCTGATGCAAAAGTGGGCTGGAATTCACGAAAATCTGGAAGGTCGATGCATCGACTCTTTTGCTCGATTAATCGAGGGACAAAAGTAGTCTGACACGGATTTGACTCTTTAAAGCAGATTTTTAAGGATTTTTGGAGGGTCGATGCATCGACCCTGACTTTTCGAGCTGGGAAACCTACGCAATTTGGAAACTATTTAAAGTCGAACAAACACTTCGAGAGGGGAATTAGATAGATAATTAGAGTTAGTTTTAGTTTTTCTTTTTCATAGTTAGACGTAAAAATAGAGATTTTCTTTGTTCCTTTTTAAGAGCTTTGTTCCTTTAACTTTTCAGTATTTCTTCCTTCAATTTATTGTTCTTGTTCAGTTGATTCATACTTTAAATTTAAAGATTAGTAGAGAGCATTGTTAATTTTGTTTCTGAAGATCATCGTACTTGTGGATCAAAGAATTTTCATTGAAGTTTGAGGTATTTTTAATTAATTAAATTGATGTTATTTTTTCTTCCTTATTTATTTATGTCATTTAATTACAACATGTGTGGCTAAATTCATAGGGATGGGGATTTAATGATTCCCATCCGAGGGATGTACTTCTAATAATATAAATCTAGGATTAAAATATAAGATCTTATTTTATGGTTGTTATGTTATCACGAACGGATGAAATCTCCGCCACTAACTGGGATCGAGTGTGCCGAGCCATGCCCTGGATCTCAGATCTGTGACGGTAATTTTATCCCAATCATTGTTATATGGTCTTTTGCTTTCATTGTGTGGATCTACTTACGATTATGATCCGAGATCGAGTGTACCGAGCCATGCCCTGGATCTTGGATTTGTAATGGTAAGTTTATCTTAATTACTCCCTAATCTGAAATCAAGTGTGCCGAGCCATGCCCTTGATCTCAGATCTATGGTGGTATTTTTATTAGAAATTTTACCCACTTTGGGGATGATTTTTATTTGCATCTGAGATTAAGTGTGCCGAGCCATGCCCTTGATCCCAAATCTATATATGAAAATCATCTATGAAGTTAAGTCCTGATTGCAGGGATGCAACGTGGAACCTATCAGGGTTTTTGCCATTTATCTTCCATAAAAGATATTTTTCTTCAATGGTATATCTCATAGTTTAATCCTTAGATTTATATTATGGGAAGAACAGACCAAAGATGGGAGGATTTAGTACCTTCATCTTTATCTTCATCTTTACCTTTATTTTTGAATTATCAATTAAGTTTTAGTTTGTAGTCGGTAATTGTCATCTCACAAAATAAGATCATAATATTGGTAGGGTACTGTTGAATCTTAGTAGATTTCTTGAATTGTTGTCTCATCTTTTTAGATCTTCAAAAATAGTCCTCGTGAATACGATCTCGTACTCCGCACCCACTATATACAATCTGATTCGTGCGCTTGTGAGTAAAACATTACAATTAAAAATCACATCAAGTTTTTGGCGCCATTGTCAGGGACTAAATCAAGAAAATCTAAATTTTTAGGAAATAGACAGTAAATTTTAAGAATTTTCATGGATTAAAACAGTATCTCTGCTAAAAAAAAAAATTTGAAAAAAAGAAAAAAAAAAAATTGGTGTTATTGGTGAAATCATGTCAATGCATGGATTCAATCTAAAATCATATTCTATTTGTGAAAATTCGATGCACATTTCACCTATGTGTCCCTTGAACAACTCAAATTATTACCCTGAACAAGTCCAGCCAAATCCTGTTTGGAACACTCATGACTGGCAGAGTCAATCTAATGACATGTGGGTTTTTAATCAACCTCCAATCTGTGATATAATGCTTAACGATGATCAAAGTTCTTATCCCAACAAATTTTCATATGATTTTTCACAGTAAACTCAATACTTTCAAGGCACAGAACCATATGAACTAGCTCAAAATTCTTCTTACTCCTTAGAATATTTAAAAGGTTTGGTGCACACCAACACTCAAAGAATTTCTAGGATACAATCTCAAGTTAGTCAGATGATCGAGTACTTACAAATAAAAGTTGAAATAGAGGAGTCCATCATTGATACCGATCGGAATGAAGAACATCTTCAAGAGGACTCATCTTATTTTGTTCAAAAACATGAGGATGACCAATTGGTCACTAAGCTTGAGAATGGCATAACGAGCATTGAGGTAGTGCAAGTGCGAGGAAAAGAGGAAATGGAATGGAACGATACTTATGTCGATGAGAGAATTGAGAATCAAATTGAGATGAGAGAGAAAGAAAATGGCACCCTTACAACACCTGATAAGGGAGACATAACTTTTTCCGATGAGTGTGAATTCGGTTTAGAAAAAAAAAGAGGAATTCCAAATCTGTTGCCCATTCATTAAATACATAGATAATCAACAGAATGTCAGAAAAAGATTAATGGGTTTGAATCTAGAGTGTAATTCTGGAAATATCAAGTACAGGGTAGAAATTGAAAGGTTAGAGAGAGACCATAGTAGTGAAACGTGGGCACATCATGGGGGTGTAACTAAGCCCTTGAAAAGAGAAATAACGGGACGATTAAATAAATCGATGATCCTGCTTAGAAAATTTTTCATGAAGATTTGGGATCCTGGTGGACTCGGAATGAATTTACACCTTGTAGATTAATTTCGCAATTTTCCTTTAAAATAAAAAAATAAAAAATAAAAATAAAAAAATATATATATATATAATAATAAATAAATAATAAATAAATAAATAAAAATTTTGCTTTTGGTCGATTAATCGACAAAAGAGATCGATTAATCGACCCTTCACCTCGATTAATCGACCTCTGAATGTCGATTAATCGACAGCAATTTTGAGTGTCTCCTTTTTCAAGGAGACTGCATTTATGGGGGGCTGACATTTTGATTAGTCGATTAATCGACTCCTAAAGTCGATGCATCGACTATTCAACATTGAAAATTGTGCTCACATTTTGAATTTTGTCAGTTTGTTTTATTTGGAGTCGATAAATCGACTCTATATGAGTCGATTAATCGATTTTTATTTCGGAGCATGCGCTTTTATTTTTTTCTGCCTCGATTTAAGTCGATTAATCGAGGGCCTGTGTCGCTTAATCGACTTTTCCACTTCTAGACGTTGCGTCTTTTCACTTAAAGGCGTTGCGTGTTTCCATGCGTTGGAAGTTTTGACACGCCTTTTTCCAATGGGGTCGATTAATCGACTATTTGAGGTGTGTCCGTCCCGAGAGGACGCCTTTACGCCTATTTAAAGGTCGCAGTCTCTCGTCGATTCTCATTCGAGTTGTATCCTGCTTTTCCCCTGACTGCCTCCGACATTCCAACAGTGTGATTATGGCTTCGACCTCAGCCGCGCCGCAAAGGCTTTCCCAACGTCCTGCAGGTCATCCACATGAGCAGTCAAGTGGTCGCTTCACGACCCGAGACCTGTGTTCTGAATATGTTTTCGATCTCATGGCATTTCAGGACATGCCTGTCTGCATCATTTCCCTCGCCTATGCAATGGCTCTCAACGTCCATTTTCTCCTCACTCCGCCTGTGATCAAGGTGTCCGAACAGGTCATTCGTTTATTCTATCAGAACATGGCATGGGTGACCGCCTCCGTTGAGAATCATGTCACCGCCCACTTCACTGTTTCAATCGATGGGTGGTCGCGCCCGGTTTATCCGCACACCATTGCGGAGGTTTTTAACATTTCTTACGAGCGCCCTCACAATCACACTTTGGGTGAAGAGCTTGACGATTCTCAGGAGGATATAATCAACGATATGTGACGCGGCATATTTTCTTCAAGAGTCGCCACTAGGCGATCGGCATTACCGCACCCGCTTTTGTTCTGAGATAGCGTGGTCTGTAGTAACCTCTGCCCCCGTGGCCATGTTTCTGAGCGCACCGGTGATCGGGTTCAGGCGCTTTATGGTGCCCACCGAAATTTGTGGATCTACGTGCCTAGGATTCTTCATGATGGCATGTGGCGATGCCATGAGGATATTACCAACCCTGCCACTGGTGAAGCCCCGTTGATCTATTTTTCTCATTATGTTATGAAGCTGCTTAATTTCCTTCATTTCCCGTTCTACCGGGATGACAATCTCGGGGACCTCACATTTTATCGCTATGGTGCAACCCAATGGAACCACAATATGCATCTTTTGGGAAATGTCCCTGATACTCCACCACGCCAGCGCCACCAAGTACGCCAAGATGACCAGCCTGCGCCTAATCAGGGACCCTAGGAGGGTGTGTCTCTTGGTTAGCTCCAAGCCCAAATTAACTCTTTACAGGAGGAGCAGCAGTGGCAACATGGTGCAATCTTGCACTGAAGCTACTATGATCGTTCCTTCCTCCATCAGATCGGGCAGCGCATGTGGCCTGATAGTTATGATGAGATGTGCGCTAGGGCCCGCCAGGCCGAAGAGGATGGGGATGATTAGTTTGTTTAGTCTAGGATTAGGATTTTTCGTTTTATGTTATTTTTCTTTCTTTAGGTTAGGTTGTTTATTTTAGGACTTAAATCAGAAGTGTCCTTGTAATCATCTTGCTTATCAATGAAATAGTGTGTTTTCTAATCTGTTTGGAATTGCCAATATTTTTGCAAATTTCCTGTTGCATTTAGAGAAGTTGAAAAACAACACTGAAATAACATTATAGGCGAACTTTCACTTCTCTTGCCACATGGGGTCGATTAATCGAGGGTTATACTCGATTAATCGACCCACAGTTTTCGAAAAAAAAAAAATCTCTTTAGGGAGTCGATTAATCGACCCCCCTGAGTCGATGCATCGACCTCCTAGGGTCGATTAATCGACCCCCACTTTTCGGAACAGAATCCTATTGGGACTTTATTTTTTTCACTTTTCTTTCGTCTTTGGGATCCCTCAGGCATACTGCTACACTTTTCATTATTTCTTTTTTGCGGGACACCTCCTCCCACTTCTACTCCAACTCTATCAATTTGCTCCTTATATTCACCCTTAGGCTCACTTTCCATTAAATTTGGCACAACTTTCTCATGGCCTGACAATTCTATCTCACCAGAGCACGGTTATCAAAGATGGAGGAGACTACTAAAAGGCGGGAGCGCCGCTCTCATTGGACGGTCCCTTTTGAGCCTAGCAATGTTGAAATCATCGACCTCGATCCGATGATCATTCCTTCCTGGGTAGAACCATCTAGAAAGAAGGTAAATCGTTCCAAATCTCCTACACCGTGCATCAATACTGATATCGAGATAATTGATGTGATTCCGTCACCATCTCCCCCATCTCCATCTCCTACTTTCGCCTCACCGCCTCCATCCATACCATCGGCGGTGTCTTATCAATTTTCCCTTGATCTCTGGGAGAAATTGTTCCCTGTGCCTACGAACATCGATTTAAGTGAACCAAGGTGGATGGGCCCGCCTACCACTAATTAAAGGAGTTGGATTCTTGATTAGTTTAGGATTTAAGATTTAGGATTATTTATTTTTTTGTTTAGTTTAGGTTGTTTTTAATTCCCTAAATAGTGTACCCTTATTCCCTTCAATAAATTTTTGGTCATGTTCCAAGTTGATGCACATATTCTCTGCACTTGATCTTTGTGTTGAGGAACTTTTCAACAGGTTTGGGGGTGCAATCCTTATTTCAAATCAATGAGGACATTGTCATCTTTCGGTTTGGGGGTATGGTTATTTATTTTGCGTCACTTATTTTTTATATATGAAAAAAAAAAAAATTGAAGTCATCATGCACATTATTTTGCGATTGTTTTCAAACTTTAGTTGATGATGCATGTGAATTTAATTTTGAGAATATTGATGTCATATTTTGATTACTTGTATCTAAGATGATGATACTTAATGTGATATTTTATGAGTAATTTTGATATTCATGCTTATAATTTTTGCACTTATATCAAGCTAAGACTTAGAAATCGATGAACTGTTTTGAATGTTGAATCTTAGGTTCTTAGTGGAGATTAAACCTAGTAAGCTTTAGAGCTAATTTCCCGTCATTGATGAGTGAATACATAAACTCGGAGTTTTCTTTCAATACGACTTATTTTGCATAATCTCATACATTTTATTTTGACTTGTGACTTTGCATGAAATCAAATTCATATTATTGTGTTAGAACGTACTGCATATCTACTCAAGACAAATAAGCAAGGTTAGCATCTTTTAAGGACATGATTGAAGGCCATCTTTGGCTCGTTTGTGCTTAAAATATCCCACCTTATATAAATTTATATTTCTAGTACCCATTTGAGCCTATTAAAAAATTTACCTTTATACATTCTTTGATAAGCCACGTTAACCTTTAACCCTTCACCATTTCTGAAAATTCAGCTTTACCCTTCTTATTTCTGAAAAAATTAGGAACGAGGGATGAGAATGAATGAAAAGAGAGTAAGTGGAGAGATACCAAGTTGTGGTGTTTACTGAGAGTGTATGGAAAAAATAAAAAGAACAAAAAGGGGGAGAAAAAGAAAAAGAAAACTGTGAAAAATAATGGAAAAATATGAGGTGCTTCAAGAAAATAAAATTCAAAAGAAGAAAAGGAGTGAGAAAAGAAAAAGAGAAGAAATAGAAAAATCAAAAGGTGTTCCCTTTCTGATTTCTCAGAAATTTTGAATTCTAACTTCCAATTCTTTCTTACCCTTACCTGAGCCCCATTACAACCCTAAAAAGACCTTCATGATCTGATCTTGCATTGGTAACTGCCTTGTGGAGAGTAAATATGTGATACTTATGACACTTGATATAACATGCTTAGGATATACAAGTATCATCTTATGAGATTTATTTTTGTTCATTGATTGCATCGTGTTTCATTTATCATGTGAGACCTTTTTATTTGCTTTGTATTGATCTCTCACATGTGTGCGAAAACTTGTCCATCATCGGTGTCTTTATATTTTGAGAGTATACCTAAAGTGAGGATTAAGTCTAAACAACAGGTTAGACGGTTTCTCATTTGAACTAGTTCTGAGATGGATGAATTTCGGTTTGGGTATGCACACACTTCACGTATAGGCATGAATGGATGAGTTAATGATTTGAGCATTAGACTAATTTAAATGGATACTAGTATGATTAGTATAGCATTGCTCTTTAAAATTGAGAATTCGCATGTTGAATTGATTAATGGTTTTGAGTTTTGAATGGTATATATGTTATCAAAATCATGTTTCAAAAACTCAATTTTATCGATGGTTTCAAAAATGTATTAAAGTTTGTGGGTAATTTCACTGTAAACTCTCAGGAGACACAACTCCTCCACTAGGGATCACCTAAGGGTTTAAAGGCTTGTTGCACATGCTAAGTGCAATCGTGCTCCCTACAAAAGTGGCATTTATTTTTCTTTAGTTTGCTTTGCTCGAGGACTAGCAAAGTGTAGGTTTGGGGGTGTGATAAGTAGTGAAATATGATTATATTTCACCCCTAAATATCTACATTTAGCCGTCTGATGAAGGCTATCTAATGAGAATTACTAGATTTGAAGTGTTTCAGGTAAATACAATCCAAGTACATAAAACAGCCCAAGAATTCTGAAAATAATGTCAAAACACTGCAACTTTGGGTCATCAAGAACTTGGTGTGACTTGCAGCTCAATTTGGACCATCAAGACGTCGGCTTCACAAAATTTCCAAAACAGAAAAGTTGTAGATCTTTTTGTCAGCTTTCCAACGCCGCAAGAATCATTTCAATCTGAGTTTAGAGTAGAAAGAAATGGTCGAACTACCGAAGCCGTGTCTGATGCAAAAGTGGGCTAGAATTCACGAAAATCTGGGAGGTCGATGCATCGACTCTTTTGTTCGATTAATCGAGGGACAAAAGTAGTCTGACATGGAATTGACTCTTTAAAGCAGATTTTTAGAGATTTTTGGAGGGTCGATGCATCGACCCTACAGGGTCGATTAATCGACTTTGACTTTTCGAGTTGGGAAACCTACGCAATTTGGAAACTATTTAAAGCCGAACAAACACTTCGAGAGGGGAATTAGATAGATAATTAGAGTTAGTTTTAGTTTTTCTTTTTCATAGTTAGACGTAGAAATAGATATTTTCTTTATTCCTTTTTAAGAGCTTTATTCCTTTAACTTTTCAGTATTCCTTCCTTCAATTTATTGTTCTTGTTTAGTTGATTCATACTTTAAATTTAAAGATTAGTAGAGAGCATTGTTAATTTTGTTTCTGAAGATCATCGTACTTGTGGATCAAAGAATTTTCATTGAAGTTTGAGGTATTTTTAATTGATTAAATTGATTTTATTTTTCCTTCCTTATTTATTTATGTCATTTAATTACAGCATGTGTGGCTAAATTCATAGGGATGGGGATCTAATGATTCCCATCCGAGGGATATACTTCTAATAATATAAATCTATGATTAAAATATGAGATCTTATTTTATGGTTGTTATGTTATCACGAACGGATGAAATCCCCGCCACTAACTGGGATCGAATGTGCCGAGTCATGCCCTGGATCTCAGATCTGTGATGGTAATTTTACCCCAATCATTGTTATATGGTCTTTTGCTTTCATTGTGTGGATCTACTTACGATTATGATCCAAGATCGAGTGTGCCGAGCCATGTCCTGGATATTGGATTTGTAATGGTAAGTTTATCTTAATTACTCCCTAATCTGAAATCAAGTGTGCCGAGTCATGCCCTTGATCTCAGATCTATGGTGGTATTTTTATTAGAATTTTTACCCACTTTGGGGATGATTTTTATTTGCATCTGAGATCAAGTGTGCCGAGCCATGCCCTTGATCCCAAATCTATATATGAAAATCATCTATAAAGTTAAGTCCTGATTACAGGGTTGCAACGTGGAACCTATCAGGGTTTTTACCATTTATCTTCCATAAAAGATGTTTTTCTTCAATGGTATATCTCATAGTTTAATCCTTAAATTTATATTATGGGAAGAACAAATCAAAGATGGGAGGATTTAGTATCTCCATCTTTATCTTCATCTTTACCTTTATTTTTGAATTATCAATTAAGTTTTAGTTTGTAGTCGGTAACTGTCATCTCACAAAACGAGATCATAATATTGGTAGGGTACTGTTGAATCTTAGTAGATTTCTTGAATTATTGTGTCATCTTTTTAGATCTTCAAAAATAGTCCTCGTGGGAACGATCTCGTACTCCACACCCACTATATACAATCTGATTCGTGCGCTTGTGAGTAAAACATTATAATTAAAAATCACATCATGGGGCATGCATGATACTATCTTGATCCTCGTAAAAATCAGGATCATTATAATATTCCAATGTTCTTGGGCCCTCATCATGATTATTGTTCCCATTATTTTCATTATTATTGTTCTGATTATTTCCATTCCTTTGATCTGCCATAGTCTCAGTATGATGATATTGATTCCTCTGGATTATGCGATTCTCTCTACAAGATCGTTCGATCTCAAGATTAAACAGTTGCAGATGTGGGTGATGAGAATGAGTAAAGCTCATACACCACGCTCACAAACAGAGTTGATGATTCCACAACAAACCACAAGTAACAACTTCAATCGATTAAAGCACAGGGTTCAATTGATTGATACAAAGCACAGACAAATATTCAACCAAAGAGTTAATTCGTCAATCGATTGAAAGAGTGGTCTCAATCGATTGAGATTCCAAAAGTCAAAATCAGTCAGCACAGAAATTTGCAGCTAGAAAACAAGTAGTTGTGTTCGGGTCAATCGATTAACAGAGACATGTCAATCGATTGAAATAAGGTTTTTTTATTATTATTATTAAATTCGAAAATTAAAATCTAAAATTTTAATTTCAAAATTCAAAAATTAAAATTAAAAATTCAAATTTTAAAACCTAAAGGCAATCCTACAAAATCCTATAAAATCTTACCTAAAAGTGAAAAAGAAGGAAGAGAATAAAAAGATTCCTACAAAACCTAAAGCAAGTAGTCCCACAAAAATTAATAACTAGAATTTAGAAAATCCTACAAGATATTTTCTAAAAGAGAAAGATAAGAAAAAAGAAACTCCTATAAGATCTAAAATAAGAAGTCCTAAAAATCTCTACTTCCTAAAAGAAATCTTTGATTTCCTAAAAATCCGAAATTAGCAATTCGGGTCTCACACAAAATAGTCAATCGATTGATCCTTTTGTCTCAATCGATTGACGATTCAATACTGAGACCACACAGAACACACTCAATCGATTGTGGAACAAATCTCAATCGATTGACTGTTAACGAAAAGTACCAATCTCTTTCCAAATTAATCAAAATTTTGCCGAATTCTCTGACAGCGGCGTCAAAAACTTGGTCGGTTTTAAAGTATACCCTTGCAAGTGCACAAGATCTATTGTAGTATGGCAAGAACAAGGGTGTCGAACCCACAGGGAATCGTAAATTTTAATTAATTCTTTCAGAGATTTAAAGACGTCCCCAAGGAAGTACCAAGGGGCAGATTCAATTCACCAAAAATTTATCACACTTTTCCTAAATGCAAGAGAAATAAATTAATCTAAACAACTAATTTCTGATGGATCTAAGAACAATATTTAAATATGATCAAGGAATATGCTATCCCAGATTTGTACCCCTTTTCTATCATTAAAACCCACAGTTTCATTAAAGCATCATTCACACCATCATTCGTCTAGAAAAATGATCTGTAATAAAATGTGATCATCAATCCGGCATATCCTATCTAAAAACAATGACTCAACCTATCATTACGGTATGAGTCATATAAAAAGCATAGCATATTTCATGATGTTTAGATCACGACAGTAAATACATAATCGCTCTGCAGCCTAGATCAGCCTGCAAGTCCAGATCTAGCGATTACGGCCGTTGATACGCGCAATCAACGGTCATAACAAGCATTCAACATATTTTCAATCACACATACTTTAAGCAAAACGATTCCATGATGACAGAAATAGATTACGGTATTAATCATAAAAAATTGCTACTTATCTGGGAATCGCATCTTCCCCGATCAACTGATTTAGCCGCTCATCTTTGGTGTATGATCTCCTTGTTCATTCAAAGCCATTCCACTTTTCATTTCTTTCAGAAGATCTTTGTTTACAATGCCTTTTCATAAATATAATCTATGAATGTAAAAGAAAGACAGTGCAAATCCTAAGTACAATCTACCCAGATCAAACCCTAAAAGGAGGAAGAAGAATCCTTGAAAAGATGCCAAAAAGAGTCAAAAACCAAAAATGAATAATAATAATCCTCCTAAAAATTGTCCTCAAGCAAACTCGTAGCTTCCAATTTATAGGGTCGAGCAAACCCTATACCTAATATCCTCAATCGATTGAGACTGAAGTCTCAATCGATTGACTTTTGGTTCGGCATAAGTGAGGGCAAACTTGTCTTCTATTGTCACTCGATTGACATTCTTGGGTCAATCGATTGAGGCATAAGGGTAGAGTCTTCATTCCCTTGTTAGATGTTGAGCTACTTCACGGATTTCAATGCTTCTTTTGACCTTTTTGTCCATAGCTCTTATGTAGCCTTTAATTACCTTATTTTATGCTCTTTAACGATTCAACGGTCAGAAACACCTGTACTCATTAAAACTTCACAACAACCATTAGATGCTTTCATTGGATAGCTAAATGTAGGAATTAGGGTGCGAAATATGGTCGTATTTCAACACCGATCAAGTTTTCAACCAATTAGATTTATAATTGTAAATGATAATCAAGGATAGGAGGATTTAGCATCCTAAACCTCGCCTTTTTCTTTTGAATTTAGTTACATTTAATAGTTTAGTACTTCTTTCTTGTCCTACTCTTCAAATTTGGTAAACTAGGTTAATATTGAGATAGAACTGTGGAAATCCTGTAATTGGTTGTTATTCCGTGTTTAAAGTCTATTTTAAATTCTCGTGAGATCGATCTCACACTTTGTACCCAATTGCTACAATCTGATTCGTGTACTTGCGAGTAACACATTAAAATTCACATCAAGTTTTTTGCTCCACTGCCGAGGATTCAAAAATAGAAATTTCGGAATTAGAACTTAATATTAGGAATTTTTCGTTAATATTTCCACTAGTTAAAAGAAATAGAAATTAAAAGAAAAAATTCCCAAAAAAAAATGAAGAATTAATCTTTGTGAGGGTTTATTGCTTCTGAAAATTAAATTTAAAATTGTTGGAACTCTTTATGTCTAGGCCCCTTGCATGCAAGACTAGATCATCCATAGAAAAAAATCTTAGAGCCCTTGAATTTTGAGATTGAGCATACCTGTCGCTTGCATTGTAAAGAGACTAGATTCAAACATGAAGGAGAAATTGGGAATTTCAATCTGGGCACAATGGCTGAAAATTGAGAGATCCCACATGACCAAGCCGAGGAACCAACCCTTAGGGAATTGTTTGCACCCATTACCACCAATACCCCCTCATGCATTGCCCATCCCACTACAAATGATACTCACTTTGAATTACGAACAAATGTAATTTAGATTCTTCCTATTTTTCATGGTATGAAAAGGGAAGACCTCTACATGCACATTAAGGATTTCGTAGAGATCTGCTCTACGGTGAAATACCAAAACTTCAATGAAGAATTTGTAAGGTTGCATTTGTTTCTTTTTTCTATAAAGGACAAAGCAAAAGTTTGGTTGAATTCCTTACCAGCTGGATCCATTACTTCATGGGATCAATTGGTTAAGAAATTTCTTTTGAAATTCTTTCCTATGGCAAAGACCAATGCCTTGAGACACGAAATCTATGATTTCATTCTGAAAGAAAATGAAAAATTCTACGAAGCCTAAGACAAATTCACAAATTTGTTGCTAAAATGCCCACACCATGGGTTCGCAAAATGGAGATTAGTCCAATACTTCTACAATGGATTGAATGAGGCTAATCGACATTTAATCCAGTCGATGAACAGTGGAGGATTCTTAGGTCTTATAGAAAGTGAATCCTATGATTTCTTAGAATAATTGGCCGAAAATTCTCAGCAATGGGATTTCACTAAGTGTTGGGATCAACCGAGTAGTTCGAACAAGAAGGGAGGATTGTATGTGATTAAGGATACACCTTATCTCAAAGAAAAATTAGAATTTCTCACCAAGCCAAGTTGAGAGTTTGCAGCTAAAAAAGAATGTAAATGCAGTGAATGCCCAAACTGAATCATATTCTTTTTGTGCAAGTCTGATGCATACCAGTGATATCTGCCCATCAATGCAAGACCATTTTGAATATTTCTTGGAACAATTAAACACATTGAATAACTATGGATGTAATGTCGGAAATAGTTTTTTCGGGCAATATAAGCCTAGTTGGCGGAATCATCCAAACTTTTCGTGGAGGTAGGATTCACAGCAATCCCAAAATAAAGGACATGGAATGAACCTTTATCCTCAACAGAACCTTCGTCTAGCTCAATTTCAACAGAATCATGGTGGTAATAATCATTACCACCATAATCAAATGGGCCAACCAAAGCAGCTGCCCCAAAATATCCAACCATTACTGAGATATCAGGGTCAACCATCACAAATGTTTCCACCACTCGGATTTCAAAATCAACAAGAGAACAATGGGCCTCGTCCTTCTCATAATCAATATCAACCTATTGATGAGCTGATGAGGACATTTTTACAAAAAATCACTTTTTCAATATCGAAGTTTGAGACCCATATGGGTCAATTGGCTGCACATCTTTATGAAAGGGAAAAGGGGAAGTTTCCAAGTCAACCCACCCCTAATCTAAAAGGGCTACTAGTTATTAAGCAGTCATCGACTTCATCACAGGATAATAGTCAACAGCACATAAAGGCAATCACGACCCTGAGATCTGGTAGGCAGGCTGACAACCAGGTAAAAATGTCAGAGGAAGAAGTGATTCAAAAATCTGAAATTGAGATTGAGAATAAAGTGGAAAATCGCAAAGAAGTGAAAGAGAGTGGAAAGGAGACGGAAGAAAATCTAGAAGAAAAGGCATATATACCTAAGGCTCCTTACCCTCGGAGATTGGTTGTACCTAAAAGAAAGCGTGATCCTGATGATATCTTGGAAGTGTTCAAACAATTAAAAATCAATATCTCATTCCTCGATGTCATCCAACAGGTGTCAGCTTACGCAAAATTTTTAAAGGATTTGGTCACGATCAAGAGAATGATGAATGTTTCGAAGAAGGCATTCTTAGTTGAGCAAGTGAGTTTAGTACTTCAATGTCGACTCCCCATCAAATGACCCTCGGTGTCCTACTATTTCAATTTTTATTGGAGAGAATCATATTGACTGCCCACTTTTAGATCTCAGGGGAAGTATGAACCTGTTGTTGTAACAATCTACAAACAACTTGAATTGGGAGAGCTAAAGCCCACGTACATGACCCTTCAGCTTGTTGATAGGTCTATTAAAATTCTCAGGGGAGTAGTTGAGGATGTCTTAATCAAAGTAGACTCCTTTTACTTCCTAGTTGACTTTGTTGTCCTTGACACTGAATCAGTGCCGAACTTAAAGAATAGTGTGTCGGTGATCCTAAGAAGACCATTCTTAGCAACGTCTAATGCATTGATTAACTGTAGGAATGGAATAATGAATCTCTCATTTGGGAATATGACTGTAGAGCTAAACATTTTCAACATTGCAAAACAGTCATCTGAGGAGGAAGAACATGCCCAAGTCTGTTTAATAGATAGTGTAGTGGAAGAAACATTTCTTGCATCAGAACCGAAGGATCCTCTTAAGGCTTGTCTTGCCCACTTCGGTGAGGATATTGATGTAGACCAAATGATTAAAGATGTCAATGAAATGTTAGATTCCGCACCACTACTAGGAGATGAAAAGTGGCAACCCAAATCTCAGCCCATTGATGATATTAAGAAGGAAGTGCCTAGGGAAGAGGAAAAGATCAATCTTGAACTTAAACCTCTCCCTAGTGATCTAAAGTATGTGTTTTTGGGAGAAGCTGAGACATCCCATGATACTCTCTTCAAAATTAAACTGTGACCAAGAAAGAAAGTTAGTAGAGATATTATGTGACAATAAAGCTACAATTGGGTGTGCATGCATCGCATTCATTTGGAAGAGGAGGCAAAACCCTCACAAGAACCTCAACGAAGACTAAACCCAATAATGCAGGAGGTTGTCAAAAACGAGGTGATTAAATTGTTAGATGTCGGCATTATCTATCCAATTTCTGACAATAAATGGGTTAACCCGATGCAAGTGGTGCCGAAAAAGTCTGGAGTTACTGTCATAAAAAATGAAGATAATGAATTGGTATCGACAAAGGTGCAGACCGGCTAGAGAGTACGTATTGACAATTGGAAATTAAATTCAATGACAAGGAAAGATCATTTTCCTTTGTCATTCATTGACCAAATGCTCGAGAGATTAGCCGGTCATGAATTTTACTATTTCTTAGATGGTTATTCGGGATGTAATCAGATAGCCATTGCCTCTAAAGATCAAGACAAAACAACATGCATGTGTCCTTTCAGAACCTTCTCTTACTGCAGAATGCCCTTTCTCCACTGCAATGCTCTAGCTACATTCCAAATATGTATGCTAAGCACATTTTTTGACATGGTGTAGAGATTCCTTGAGGTCTTTATAAATGATTTCTCGGTTTTTGGGAACGACTTAAGTGACTGCCTACACAATCTCTCTCTTGTACTTACCAGATGCCAAGAGAAAACTTAATATTGAACTGGGAAACATGTCACTTGATGGTGTAAGGTGGCATTGTCTTAGGGCATATTATATCACCCAAGGGCATCGAGGTAGACAAATAAAGGTGGACTTGATAGCTAATCTGCCACCATCAAAAATCGTCAAAGAGATCAGATCATTTCTTAGGCATGCCAATTTTTATCGACGATTCATCAAGGACTTCAGTAAAATTGTGACACCGTTGTGCAATTTATTTGCTAAAGATGTCCCGTTTGTGTTTGATGACAAGTGCCTACAGGCTTTTGAGACTACCAAGGCCAAATTAATCAAAGCTCTGATAATCCAATCTCCTGATTGGAATCTATCGTTTGAGATAATGTGTGACGCATCTGATTATGCAGTAGGAGCCATACTGGGATAAAGGGTGGATAAGATTTTGCACATCATTAATTATGCAAGTCGTACATTAAATGATGCGCAATTAAATTATTCCACCACGAAAAAAGAATTGTTGGTTGCACTCGACAAGTTTCGAGCATACTTGCTGGGGTCAAAGGTCATTGTTTTTACAGATCATGTTGCTCTCCTTTATCTATTTGCGAGGAAAGATGCAAAGGCCGGGTTAATTAGATGGATTTTGTTGCGACATGACTTTGATCTTGAAATTAAAGATAAGAAAGGCTCAAAAAATATAGTGGTTGATCATCTGTCACACATCATAGTTGAAAATTTTGATGATATCGTGCAAATTTTGGAAATTTACCCGGATGAACAATTTGCCTTCGATCGTGCACCAAGGTATGCTGATTTGATCAACTACCTAGTGATGGATCGAGTGCCTCCACATTGGAGCAAACACGACAAATCTGTATTCCTGGCATGGGCAATTTTTTTTTTTTTTGAGGACACATATTTATTTAAATATTGTCTTGATCAAATCATCAGAAGATGTATTCCCGAATCAAAGCAGTCTAGCATCATCTCTTTCTGCCATGAATTGGCTTGCGGGGGACATTTCAGTTTCAGAAAAATAGCTGCAAAAATCCTCCAGAGCGGATATTACCAGCCAACATTGTTCAAGGACTGTCACTAACATTGTATCTATTGTCCTAAATGTCAGATGTTGGGAAGAATCTTGAAGAGAAACATGATGCCGCTAAATCCTATTTTGGAAGTTGACATATTTGATATCTGGGGGATTGACTTCATGAGACCTTTCCCAAATTCGTTTGGTCATCTGTACATACTAGTTGCAGTCGATTACGTCTCCAAATAGGTAGAAGATATAGCATGCAAAACTAATGACCACAAGGTGGTCATTAAGTTTTTGAAGAATCAAATCCTCTCACGATTTGGAACACCATGCACTATCATCAGCGATGGTAGGAAACACTTTTGCAATTGGACTTTTGAGCATCTAATAAAGAAGTATGGTATCACTCACAAAGTTGCGACACCACGAGATCCTCAAACAAGCGATCACACAAGCGATCGAGTGGAGGTATCCAATCGGGAACTGAAGTGGATACTCAAGAAAACGGTAAACCCCAACAGGAAGGACTAGTCATTGAAATTAGATGATGCATTATGGGTCTACCGCACTGCTTTTAAAACCCCCATTGGGATGTCTCCTTACCGGATGGTTTATGGGAAAGCATGCCATCTTTCGGTAAAATGGCATGATCTTAATGAAGCCAGTGATAACAGGAAGCTCCAACTAAATGAACTTGAAGAAATTCGGGAAGATGCCTACGACTGTGCCAAATCCTATAAGAATCTAATGAAGCAAGTCCATGATCAGAAAATTCTCAAGAAATCATTTGCAGTTGGTCAAAAGGAACTTTTGTATAACTCCAAGCTGCATTTATTTCTTGGGAAGCTGAAGACTCGGTGGTCCGGCCCATTTTTGATAAAACGGGTATTTCCCAATGGCGCAGTGGATGTGGTAAATCCAAGTAATAGGAATGTGTTTAGAATAAATGGGCAGCTACTGAAACCCTTCTTGGAAGAAACAGCTCCAGTGGGCGATGAAGAGTTGCTGCTAATCGATCCTGATCAATCAAGATAATCTGCTAATTGGAATGTCGGGCTAACGACATAAAACTTAGCGCTTCTTGGGAGGCAACCCAAGCTGTTAAAACTGTGATTTCTTATTATATATATATATATATATATATATATATATATATATAAAATTGTGCGCGAAAAAGATTTGTGAGCAAGGGATTTATGCCTAAAATCGATCAATCCATTTTCAAATAGATCGATCAATTTACGTTTCGATAATTTTGAGAGAACAACTAATTCGATTGATCGGTTTGATCAATCGATATCAATGTCTGAACCACCTCCGTCATTTCGAGGTGACCATTTAATGCGATCGATCAATCGGCAATCTATCCTCGCAAGATGAGATGATCGCCAATATGGCCGATGGTGTCATTGCCTCAGGGCACGCAACAATAAGAGCGGCACTGCCTCGTTACTGTAAAGACCCGTATTTTGAACCCGAGTTAGACTGACCCTGTGTGTGTATTCGGCTCGGCAACCGACGTCACCATTTGTTTTGGATTTTTATCTAGATGTGATTGTGCGGACAGATTTTAATTTAAAGCCCATTTGGACCCTCGTGCGAAAGTTGTGCACCGACCTCGGTGTAGCCACTCAACACCGGACTTGAGTTTTAAAATTAGAAGTGTATAATACATAAGATGTGTGTGTGTGTGTTACTTTGTGAGCAATCCTATTATAAGAAGGAATTGCATTCTCGTATTATACTAGGTTTTGTTAAGAGAGGATAGTTACCCAACCGTGTGAAACTCCGTCTTCTCTCTTCTTCAATCATCGTAGGAGATCGGTTTAGAAAACCTCCTTCTCTAGAACCCTCTTTATTGAAAACACTTAAACCTTAGAAAGAACTTGAATCAACCTTGGATTCGTAGTTGGCTATTGAGAGAGGTTGAGATCATTGGGGGCGTGTTGGAGTTGTCTCTGTGAACTCGTGGGATCGATCGCGGCGCGAATCGTTGAGGAAACCCGTCGGTTTCGTTCCGAAGCTCCATTCGCGTGACTCATTTCTAATCTAGGAATCCTTAGATTAAAGGTACATTTTAATTAAACTTTTTGATTAAATCATTAGATTAGTCATAGGTTTTGCTTTGGGATGTATGGGTTTCGATTTGGGTGAAAACCAGCGAAATCGCGTCGCTGTAGCTCGCTCAAGCGAGCTATTATCATCGCTCGAGCGAGGTATCACCGAACTCCGACATTACCTTAGTATTTTAGTCATAACGTTTTATCCCGAACTCTGATTGAGACGATTCTTTTTGCGTTGGAAAGCTAATAGAAAAATCTACAACTTTCATGTTTTGACCAACTCATGGATCAATCTTCTTGATGGTCAAAAATATATGAGAATGTTACATCAAATCGCTCGAGCGAGCTATTATCATCGCTCGAGCGAGGTATTATCGAACTTCGATATTGCCTTAGTATTTTAGTCATAACTTTTTGTCCTAAACTCCGATTGAGACGATTCGTTTTGTGTTGGAAAGCTAATAGAAAAATCTACAACTTTGATGTTTTGACCAACTCATGGATCAATCGTCTTGATAGTCAAAAATATATAAGAATGTTACGTCAAATTCTAGGATTGGCGCAACTTGCCTGTTTTGACTTGTTTTTGAGGAAACGCTTAAATATGTCTATATTATTAGTAATTAGAGTTTATCTTAATGCATGAACGTATATTGTGATGTAGATTGAGGGCGAGAGGCCATCAATAGGACTTTGCTTAACTTCGCATAACTCCGAGTTTTGGGTAGGAGAATCTCATCTTTACAGTATTCTATTTTAATTCGCATGGATATTTTGAATTAAAATCTTTGAACTTGCATATGCCATTGAAATCACATCTGTAAACTGAAATTGATATGGATGACTGAAAATCTAAATCTACGAATCTCGAAACTACTTTAAGCTCTGAAAATCTGAAATCAAGAACCTGAACTATGTATAAGAAACTTGCATCTGATTTATATTAGTATCTGCATTTGTTTTATGATTGACCTGAACGACCCCTCAAAATTCCTGAACAATTTCCTGGCACAAGTTTCCCTCATTACGCAAGGGCTTGTTGCATCCTGAAAAAGGGTTCATAAACGACGATAGTAGGTAGGGGTTCCCATCAGCTATATTCCTGCTCTCGAGATATAGTTTACTCGGGAGGTATTTTAAGTTGAGGATTAAGTCATGAATTACTGAACTTTGCATATAGAAGTTAGAGAAACTAAGACACTGAAACACTGCATCTGTTCTTGAAACTATTTTCACACATTTAGAAATAAATCTTACATATGATTTCTGCACCTAAATTCAGTTTATTATCTGCTTATATGTTTGACAAGCTATATTCCGATATTTGTTTTGAAACCAAATTAGTTAAAGTAAAATGTCGTAGATGTCTTTCTTCTACTGAGCTTTGTTGGTTAGCTCACTCTGACTATACGTCACAGGTTCAGGTACTGACGTGGCTATTCAGGGCTGTGAGACTGATCCTGACTACGTGCCTGAGGAAGAGCTTGAGGTTCCTCCTGAGGAGTTTTTCCCAGTATAGAACTTACTGATTTTCTTATTTGTGGTGAGAGTTAGACTTGAATTTGTGGGCCCATTTTAG
Organism: Chloranthus sessilifolius; assembly: GCA_021018995.1. Taxonomy (NCBI): domain Eukaryota; kingdom Viridiplantae; phylum Streptophyta; class Magnoliopsida; order Chloranthales; family Chloranthaceae; genus Chloranthus; species Chloranthus sessilifolius. Next base: position 16,542,322 of record CM037598.1, on the reverse strand, counting down.
TTGGATATCATAGTTTTATACTTGACGATGTTTTCTGTTATGAGCCATGTTTCGATGATGGTCGGCCATCATCAGTGGTTCTTTACTTTTAATTGCTTCCGCATTTATTTTAGCTATGGATTTTTATTACGCTTTACTCTGATATGTGCCCTGTTTGTCCGGCTTATCGTTTATTCGATAGGTTGGCGAACCGGCCTTTCCTATACCTGAGGGATTGGAAAAGTCGGGTCGTCACAGTTACATTGTTGTGGGATAACATTCTTACAACCAACCTTTTCCCGAATGGGCAGCAAACGCAGCGGACTGGAGATCGGGTGAAGGCTTTGTATGCCACCATAACCAACACTTGGCTCGATGTAGACTTCCTGACGCATACATCAATGGGGCAGTGCCACGCCAACATTTCCCAACACACGCATAATGATCATGTCGTGTTGTATTTTCCACATTTTGCAATGCACCTCCTGCAGCATCTCAACTTTCCAATCTATCAGGATAAGCAGAGGCAATCTTGATTTCCACCCTTTTCAATTGAAATTGTGGAACAAAAGCATCAATGCCATCGATCGGGTAAAACATGTTGAGCAACTCATTATTGTTGCCGCTGCCTCCTCTCAATCCGACTCAACGCCAACATCGTGGCGTCCATCATGCACAACCCGAAGAGCCTGAACAAGAATTCAATGTCAAGGCCTCTTTCTCTCTCCTGCAGGCCCAGGTCAATGGGTTGTATGAGAAACAACGCGGACTAAGCAGGTGGGTTCGGTGTAGTCATTGCTTTCAGCAATCTTTTTTTAATCAAATTGCTCGACACATGCCGATGAGATGATCGCCCGCTCTCACCAAGCAAATGATAGAAGTGATGAAGATTAGTTTGGGTTTTTCATTTAGATTTCTTACTTTCTGTTTGTTTGTTATTTAGAATGTTGAACTATTCATTTTAATGTTTTTAAAAAAAAAAAAACTATTTTTTTGTGAAATTTTTGCTTCAATTTGTTGATGTGTTGCATTCAGAACTGAATCAATCGATCGATGTATCAATCAATCAATCGCATACAAAATTATATATGTAAACACTCAATTGTCTTTCTCTCGGGTGTGAATCGATCGATCTATTTATCATACCGATCGATTGATTTGGCTCGCCAAGGAAGGTCAGTTTCCCTTCATTCAGAAAACTTTCTGTTTTAATTCTTCTTTTCCTTTCTTTTATTATTCTCCTTAATACTCTACTCTTTTAGAAGGTTCCTTTTAGGACTTAATTTTTTCCTTTTAAAAAAAACCTTTAGGCTTCCATCTCTCCTACTTCTCCCTACTCTCTTCCTCTCTTCAACGTTAGCTTTGTAATGGCCGGCATTCGTTTTCGCACCCGCGCAGCACGCAAACTAATGGAGGAACCAGCAATGAAGAGGGTACGTCCTCATGCTCCTTCCAACATCATTGATCTCACAAATGTTGAGATTATCGATCTAGAGATGCCTTCGCCGCCTCTTCCACCAGTTCCCGTTCCTATGCAAGCCCCATCATTGATCCTTGTCGTGGTTTGAGAAATGTTGGTACCAGAATCAAAGCCTAAACCAATTGAAGGAAGAGATGCTTAGAATAATTAGGAGTTATTTATTTTTCTTTGTGTGCGATCGAGGACCTTGCGGGTCCGTCAGGACGATGCACTCACAAGATAAAAAGGAGTCGCACCCTAAACTTTTGGTGTCCCGGGATACCCAAAATCAATATTATATGCACCGAAGTGCGAAATATGACTCCGAATCCGGTCTACGCCAAAACCTCTAGGTAGGGACTTCGGTTGTCAATCTGGAAGGTGTTAGGCACCCGATTGACCAGCTTGTAAGCGGTCTCTACTATGGCCCAGTTTTTTTTTTTTTTTTTTTTAAAGCACTTCCTCTTGCCCGAAGGCACTCCGATCCTATTTGAGCCCCCCACAATCACCAAAATTTTGACGGGGTAACGGCTCAAATTCTAGAATAGAGGAAAAGAAAAGATAAAAAGAAGGTAGATGAATAGAGGGGAGAGCCGAAGCTCTCGGGCCCTTGTAGCACTGTCGCTGGATCTTCGCTTTGATGCTAGCTCTGGTGAGCTTCCGAAAGCATAGTGGGTTAGGACAAGGTTCTAACTAGCTAAGGCTGGGGAAGATGGATGGTGGTCCATTTTAAGTTTAACCCTTGCAAGTGCACAAGATCTATTGTAGCACGGTAAGAACAGGGGTGTCGAACCCACAGGGAAACGTGAAATTTATCTAATCCTTTCAGAGACTTTAAAACACCCAAGAAAGTACCAAGGGAGATATTCTATTTACCACATAGGTACCACACGATTCTTAATACAATAAAAGAAAACTAATCAATCTAGGCCGGAACAAATTATGATAAAGAAGAAAAATTACAGTTTATGAATTGATCAAGGAGTTAGCTAACCATCGATTCGTAACTTTTCTACCATTCAATCTCACAAATTCATTTTAAGTCAAAACACCATCATTTATTAGGAAAACAAATGAATCGAGAAGAACGCGACTATGGATCCGGCCCTATCTAAAAACTATGACTCAGCCTATCATTGCGGTATGAGTCATGTAAAAAGGATAGCATATCTCAAAATCCTAAGTCACGACAATGATATATCAATCATTCCGCAGTCTAGATCGGCCTGCAGGAACAGATCTAGATGGAGTGCTTCTTTTACAGTCGTTGATAACCACGATCAATGGATGTAAACGAAGACTCGATAATATTCAATCACGCACACACTTATAATACAATGATTCAATGACAAAATCATGAAATTGTAAAAACAATAATAAAACAGTTACTTATCTCCAGTTCGCTTCCTCCTTGAGCAAATGACTTTAGCCGCTCATCCTCGGCGCACAACCCGTTGTAGATCCGAAGACATCATTTTAATAATGCTCGTTTTATTTATCACAAAATCTCTTTACAATGCTTTTGTTCCTAGGTACAATCTATGCTCTCACAATTATAAAAGAGAATTAAAAAAAAGCCTAATACAATCTACTGAGAAGAAGAAGAACCAAGAAGAACCCTCTCCAAATAGTATTCTCCCCAAAACAATATGAAAAAGTGATTCCAAAGGCCTCTCCACAATAAGTCATAGCTTCCTTTTTATAAGTCCGAGCAAACCCTATCCCTAATAGCCTCAATTGATTGAGAATAAAATCTCAATCGATTGACTTTGAATTCGAAATATGAGAGGGCAAACTTGTCTTCTCCTGTCAATCGATTGACATTCATGTGTCAATCGATTGACATCCAGGGGTAGATTCTCCACTCTCTTGGTGGATGTTGAGTTGCTTCACGGATCTCGATGCTTCTTTTGACCTTTTTGTCCATAGCCCTTGTGTAGACTTTAATTACCTGCTTTTATGTTCTTTAATGATCCAACGATCAGAAATACTTGTAATCATTAAAACCTCATAACAACCATCAGATGCTTTCATCAGACAACTAAATGTAGGGAATAGAGTACGAAATATAGTCACATTTCAGCACTGATCAGATGGTATGAAGGATGAGCTAAAATTTCTAAATTGGCTAAGGCTTGGGAATGATATTGAGGGAAGTGGGGTGATATCTAATGAACTGGAGTTTCAAAACCTAGAAGGTTGAAGTTTTGAGATGGGGGGAGGTCTTTCTAGAGTTCTCTGAATTTGAAAAATATCTCTCTAGTTTTCCTCTCCTTCTAGAAATATTTCTTTGTTTTAGGTCGGTTCCTCTTTGAATATTTTTTTGGATAAAAAATCTCCTCTCCTTTTCTTAAGTGAAGGGTGTGGGCCTCTATTTATAGGGTTCGGGGTAATTAGTGAGTGGTTAACTCACTAATTGATTTAGAAATTAGATCATGTGCCATTTAAGGTTTTCTCGAATTTCTAGGACTTGGACAAGGTGAAAAAATGGGTTTTAATGATGGATGATGAGATAGCCTATTAAATGGTACAAAGGTGGTTCTAAACCCTTATAGGGGTATAAGGGTCATAAAGAAAACCTCCCTAAAGTCTGAGAAAGTTCGCAAATTAAAACCCGACTAAAAAAGTCATCTCGGATGGTTCGTTGGAGAAGATGAAGTTGGCACATTTTGACGAAAAGAGGTCACGATTTTCTGAAAATAGGCCACGATTTTCTGAAAGGAGGCTACAATTTACGAAAACAGGTTACAATTTTCTTAAAAGAGCTCACGATTTTTTGAAAAGAGGCTACGATTTGCGAAAAGAGGTTACGATTTATGAAAAGGGATCACTTTTTACGAAAAGGGGCCATGATTTTATATCTTGAAACCTGCATTTTTACACGTTCTTTAATTCGCCATAACTTTTGATGTACATCTCAGAATCAGGCGATTCTTGGCTCGCTGGAAAGTTGGGAACCTCTACTTTCCAATGGTATAGGCCTCAAATTGGGAAACTATCCATGACAACTTTGGAACTCCTCTTTTCATCCACTGTTTAGGTTGGTTCAAAACAGGTTCTATGGGTTTGCGTTAAGTTTTAAATGTTTGGGTTGGACTCTAAGGGTTTGGGTTAAGTTCTAAAGGTTTTGAGAAGATTCCTACATGTTTGGAAAATGCTTTCAGAAGCTCGAGGGTATGCCTCTCTCAAAGTATATGTCAATCGAGTCTTAGGCCAAATTTGGGTGTCTACACTTTGTTTAATATTTTAGGAATTAATTTCCCTTTTTTTGTTTTAGGTATTAGTTCGCTTTTCTGTTTTAGGAATTAGTTTCCCTTTCGTAGTTTGCTTTCAATAAGTGTAATGACACTTTTCATTTAATGAAATTTTAGTTATTTACATTGTCCTTGCATTGTTCCAGAATTTTCCCAGTGTTGCCTTATATTATATCTCTCTTGTGCACCTTCATTTTTCCATTTGTTGTGGCAAAGAATAATTATTGAAAGTTTGAGGGAGAACCCTGTTAATTGTACATGTCTACAATTCCATCACAAATAATGAGGGCATTATTACTTTCAGGTTTGGGGGGTACCTTGTGATTATTTCACGGTTTCTATTTTGATACCCTTAAATTTCAACTAAAATATATATATATATAATAAAATAATAACAAGAAAAGAAAATTTTTTTGTTTTGCTTTGTTTTACTTGTTTAGTTTAGTATAATTGTTTTATGTTATGATTGGGCCTTAATTTTTGTAGTTAATCATTACATGCAAGAGAAACTTTGGTAAAAATTTGATTCCAAACATAGTTAACATCATCCTTAAAAGAGTTCATAAATCAATGATAGGATGAAATTGATATTCATGCTTAGATCAATTGCACACTATATCAAAACTGAGCTTTCGAAACTAGTCATTGAGAGAGGAAAATTTTGAAGGTTTCCAATTTTCCTTTGAACTTCTTGCGTGAAACTGAAATCTCATATTTTGTTATTCGAATCCATGACTGCGATTATGTTGTTTTATTCTAGAACTGCTTATCATAAATATCAAAACAATATGACAGCATTACTAGTGAAATTTGGAAATAAGAAGAAACCAACTTTTGATAAGTCTGAGCCATAAAAGCCAAAATCCCTTATATTTTACCTTGTGAACCCACATTTGAAGCCTGCAACCAAATTTCTTTGTACCCAAATCAAATCACCCCTAACCGAATTAATATCCTGAAATTTTTAGTCTTTTACCCCTTTTACTTTTGAGAATTTAGAACAAAGGGAAAATATATAAGAGATCTAAAGATTGTGAAAAGTTGAAAGATGGGAATGTCTAAAAAGAGGTACTTCTGAAAAAATCTTAAAGGGGAAACAAAAAGGTTTCCAAATGTTTGAAAATATTGAAACAGAAATCAAGAGAATAAATGAAGAGGGATATCGAAAGATCAAAAGAAAAAGAGCTATAACCATGAGAAATTGGGAAGATGAGTTCTAACTTTTTGGATCCTTACTGAAAAAAAAAAAAAAAAAAGATGATGAAGAATAGGAGAGTTAAGCTAAATTCTCATAAATTTGAATCCTCTTACCCTTTCTTTTGAACCTTAACCCAAGGCCCATTACAAGCCAATTATAGACCTAGTTGATCCAAAAATCACTACACTAAGAGCCTAGTAGAGATATTTCTAGTAAGCACTATAGAATTCTGATAATACAAAAGTGAAATAGATGGATTATCTTTCCATGAAATTTATTTTTCCAGTATCCTTGCATTATTCATCATTTATATCATATTGTGAGAATCTAACAGCATCAATATCTTTTGAGAGTGTATGCCACAGTGAGAATTACATGAAAATATCTTCTAAATTTGCAATTTAGAAAAATTTATAATAAATAAAATTCTATCATTGGTAGGCACACACTACACACTTTCCATGAGCCGAGACTATTGAGAATTTGATGAAGGATAACTAATAGGATGGGAAGAAACTTATAGATGGAATCATATTTTTGAAAAAAATTTGCAACCATGTAGTGAATAGCTATTGTATTTTAGTATTTTGAAAAAAAAAAAAAAAGATTTGAACTTTATAGATACCTTCACTGAAAACCTTCAGGAGACACAACTCCTCCACTAGGGATCACCTAGGGGTTTAAAGGCTTGTTGCATAAACTAAATGTAACCGTGCTCCCTATGAAAGTCGCGTTCATCTTTCTTTGAGGATGATAATTTATTTTTCCTTGCCTTTGCTCGAAGACTAGCAAAGTGTAGGTTTGGGAGTGTGATAAGTACAGAAATATGATCATATTTCACACCCTAAAATATACACTAAGTCATCCGATGAGAGTAAACTAACAGTTTCCGTGGAGTTTCAATATTTTCATGAGATTTTGACCCTTGGATCAATTTAAGAGTACAAAGTAGTATAAAGACAATATACGCCGAAATGTAGAACCAATAGGGCATCATGCACAAAATCCGTAGAAAAGCGATCAATCGAATCTAGAATCGATCTTAAAGAAGAAATTTTGTAGCTGAGTCTGTCCAAAGTCGATCGATCAAACTATTCAACCGATCGATCGAATTTAAATGAATAATTCTCGTACTAGACTATGTTCAGATTCGATCGATCGGTTTATTAAAGCGATCGATCAATTTTAAGTGAATTGAAAACGCGGCAAAGATCAATTCAAAATCGATTGATCGGTTTTGAGTTTTAGGGTTTTGAACCAAGACCCTATTTAAGGGAAAATTAGAATTAGGTATCAAGGAATTCATTTTCTTAGATGCTTTTTACATTTTTAAGGTCTTGTCTTCATTTTTGAAGCATCTTTTCTCTTTTTCTTAGCTTTAGAAAGCAAAATAGTTTCATTTTGTTTTTTAGAAAGATTGTGCAAGTAGCTAAAAGTTGTCAGTGAATTTGTTTGAAGAACGCAACAGTATTATAATGAGGTTTAATTCATTTATTTCAATTACTTACAATGTTTCTATTGGAATGTCTTACTAATTTCTTAGAGATTTAGGGTCTAACGAATCCCATCTAAGGTATTCATTAATGATTATAGATCTGTGGTTGGAATTTCTTTTTAGATGCTCTGGGATTTTATTACTTATTTGTTCTTGCCTATTATTGTGAATACCAATCACCATTCTAAGATATGAGAACTAGTCATATTTTTATTATGATTTTGGATCTGTGATCTGAAATTCACACCCTGTTTTTCATTGTAAAAATTTGAGGTATTTATTTATCGTGATTAAGGAATTCTTTAATAAGATGAATGTTTTGTTTCTTCTCTTTTATAGATTTGGAAGGACATAATCTAAGATTATTTTTGTGGATTAAATGTTATATTTTTCATAAACTATTGATTGATTTTGATGTTGATGTGATTTAGCATCTTTAAGTTTCCAACCAGCTAGATCTATAATTGTGAATGATAATCAAGGATAGGAGAATTTAGCATCCTAAACCTTGCCTTTTTCTTCTGAATTTAATTACATTTAATTGTTTAGTACTTCTTTCCTATCATACTCTTCAAATTTGGTAAACTAGGTTAATATTGAGATAGATATGTGAAAATCCTATGATTGATTATTATTCTGTGTTTAAAGTCTATTTAAATTCTCGTGAGATCGTCCTCACACTTTGTACCCAATTGCTATAATCTGATTCGTACACTTGCGAGTAACACATTAAAATTCACATCAGCGATAAAGAATATAATATCCAAATTTATTAAAGTCATTAAATATTTTCGAATTAAAAGCATAAAATACAAATTGGCCATTGAAATCCCCTACCTCATATACTAAGATTGCAATGGATTGGAAGTTGATCACAATTTCTATCAATTGATTAAACAATGTCGATAATCACGAGATTTATGGTTTAATTCTCCTTATTCAATGGCCTTCTTGATCATAATTAAGCGAATCTCGAGAGAATTGAAATTTGATTAGAGAGGATGTTGAATATGCGTCTATTAATTTTGGAGAAGTTTAATGTTCTACATCATGCTATTTTTTTCTTTGTTGGGTTACACGAAAGAGAGCAAGGAGCACAATATGGGTCTCCTTCTATAGCCACAAGAAGAGATAGAAAATAGGATTAAAATAAAGTTGTGCATTTTTGTTTTGGGGCTTCACAATAGGAAAATAAAAGTGGAGGGTGAGGGCTCTACTAGTTTGAAATGGACGGTTTTGATTTTCTGCCTGAGATATAAGTCGCCCAAGCTTGAAGTATTAAGATCTTAGGCGTGGATATTAGGCTTAAAGAAATCTCGAGAGATGCATAATTTTAGTGTAATTATTGTGCTATGAAAAAATCAAGAAGATACTGACTGTATCGTGAATTGTGTGCCGCGTGGATTAGAACGAGGGACGTGTTGTTGTAGGGTTCTATAGAAAAAGATGTTTTTGAGGTTGCGAGAGGCATTGAGTTGTTGAAATCTCAACAAATAGTCAAAGATAGGGGAATTGAGAGTCCTAATATCTTAGGATTTCTTATCACGTAGAAGCTTAATGACTCCTAATTACACAAGTAACTAGAAGACTAGTAGAAGGAAATTAAAAGAAATAGATAAGCTAATGTATTAAGAGTACGTGGCGATGCATAAATAGTAATATGTATGTAATCATAAATTTTATATATAATTATTATAAATTCATATAACACATTAATATAATAAAAATAATTAGTGGCGCGTAGCCATGCATAGTCTAGATCCCTACACTTAAGTGTGACCAAACAAGATTTCTATATTGGACAAATTGGATACTATTAATTAATAATTAAGTACTTTTAATAAGATAAAAACTTCAAGTATATATTTCATGCGAGTCTAGTATATACATAAATAGGTATAAATGATTCATATTAGTTAAATCAAAACCTTTAACAGTCTCGACAAAATTAATGATACTAATAATATTTTATTGTACAGACAATCTAATAGTTGTAATTTTAAATAATTATTTTATAAATCAAGAGTATCGAGATTAGTTAATAAGTCAACGAAATTAAAATCAGGGTCGTTACATTCTCCCCTCTTAATAGAAATTTTGTCCTCAAAATTTACGTACCTTACTGAAAGAGGTGTAAATATTTCTCGCTGATCTCAGCCTCACGCTCCCAGATAGCTTCCTCGGATGTGTAGTGTTGCCACCTTACGAGTACAAGTCGGATTCGCTTGGTACGTAAAATTTGCTATTTCCTATCAAGGATTTGTATCGGCTCTTCAACCGCAATCATATCATCAATGAGTTCGATAGGCTGATAGTCCAAATTATAAGACGGATCCCTTACGTACCTCTACAACTTAGACACATGAAAGACGTTGTGTATGCCTGAAAGCTGAAGCAGTAAGGCAATCCAATAAGCAACCTCATCGACCTGACCCAAAATCTCAAAGGGTCCAACGTAACGTGTGCGTAGCTTTCCACACTTCCCGAACTGCATCACTCCTTTAGTCAGTGAGATTTTGATAGAAGACCTTGTCTCCTTTCTTAAAGGAAAACATTCACATAACTACATGAGGAATACAAATGATTCGAAAATAACTGAAAACAGAAAAAGAAAAAAAAAATTATTATTATTCATCAGTTTACTTGAAACTCAACATTCGATCTTTCTAGGTTCGCATAACTCTTCTATCGACTTTGTGCGGTATTTAGTATTTCTCGAATCACTTTAATGGCTTCGGTTACGCTCTCAATAAGTTTTGGACCTAACAAGATCCTTTCTCCAGCCTCTTCCCAATTAAGTGGAGATTTACACTCCGACCAAAGAGTGCTTCAAAATGAGTCATTCAAATGTTTGTCTGGTAGTTATTATTGTAGGCAAACTCGATCAATGGTAGATGTTATCCCAAATCTCCTAAAATCTAACATACAAGCCCTAAGCATATCCTCAATAACTTAATTCACTCTTTCTGTTTGGCCATCAGACTGAGGGTGAAAAGCAGAGCTGAAATCCAACCTTAAACTCATGCCTTCTTGAAAACTTTGATGTGAATAATTGATCTCTATCTGAGACGATGCTAATTGGAATGCCATGAAGTCTGGTGATCTCTCTGATGTTCAAGTCAGCTAGCTGGTTGGCAGTATACATAATACAATAAGATAGAAAATGTGCAGATTTTGTCAATCGGTCGATGACCACCCAAATGGCATTATACCCCTCCATTGTTCTCGACAAACCAACAATGAAATCTATTGAAATATTCTCCCACTTCCACTCAGGAATGGTTAAGGTCCCTTTTTAAACCTCTCTACCAAAAGCTTTTTTTTAAGGTCCTGATACATTTTTGTGCATTCCAGTTTGATGATATAATTCGACTTGTGTGCTTCATCGAGAATCTGACGTCAAACCTGAATGTCAGATGACACACAAAATCGCCCTCTGAAAAGTAAAGCATCATCCTCTCGTAGAGAGAAATTAGGTTTATCTCATCTGACTACATTTTCTCTAATAGTCATAAGCTCATCATCGGACTCCTGAAACTCTCTGATTCAATCGAAGATTGTCGGTCGGATAGTAATGTTTGCCATTAAGGCCCCTGAGGCTTTCACATTAAAATTTGCATCACATAAGGAAATATCTTCAAATAGTTGTCATCGATGAATTCTCGTAATAAGGTTAGACAATTGCGCAGATGACTTTTAACTAAAAAATATGAATTTTTTTTTAAGCAATGTGCCACAATATAAATCTCGTATGCAAGTTGTAGCTCCCTTTCCTATTTCCTGTTGGGTACCTCTGTTTGCGCCCACATCCCAGACCCCTTGAAAATCATTGGTTGCTTCAAATCAGATGACGGAGATCGTTTTTCACCCCAACCTTCCACACAATAGATCTTGAGTTCATGTCGCACCTATCAGAGGGTCAATATTTGATTCCATGTATCACATATCCCCCAAAAACGGCTCTTGAATCATGACACACATCACACTCAAATGTCAATTTATGGCCATGTTTCAAGGATATGCGACACATGGAATAAACAATTAGCCGTCTGATAGGTGGGACATGACTCGCGAGTCATGATCTATTATGTTGAATATCGGGGTGAAAAATAATCTTCATCATCTAATCCGAAGCAATCAATGATTTTCAAAGGGTCTTGGAGGTGGCACTTTTAAAGAACACGTGTGCACGAACACAGACGTACCCTTCATGCTCACTTGGAATTTGATTCCAAGGAGGTAGCTTCCAAGGAGGCAGTGTCTCAAAAAGATGAATCATATTAATGGGTCTCCACTGTAATGCACAGATGACCCAAACGCAAAGCTTGAAGACAAGTGTTCCCAGACAAGATGGGTCCCACTATAGCCATCACATAATTGATCTGAGAGTGACTTCTCGCTGTAGCCAGCGTGTAAGAGCGTGACCCACGTTAGGCATTAGCCACTTGGACCACCAAACTCAATAGTCGGGCCCACTGCATGGAGGTTTCAATGGGTAAGCGCGCCAAAAAAATATTTCAGATTTTTTAGTGAGTACGAGTCCTCCATCAAACAAACTAATTAGTGAGAGACAGCTCTCCACAAAGTAATTAGTGACGGAGGGTTCTTTCTATCCGAAAGACCAAATTACCCTTGAAAATGGGCATATATTGCACGACCGTCTTATATAAGGGGTGAAAGTCAAATACTAGATGACCCTCTGATAAATTGGACGGCCATCTGATATACATGAGAGAAAACTTAAAATTGGACAACCACTTGATATGACTTAAGGGTATTTTCGCTATTTTGATGAGTTTAGGAGAGAGAGAATTTTCCATTGTTAATTATTTTCAGGAGAGCCCTCCATCACTAATTAGTTTGATGAAAGACTCTTATTAAAAAATTCAAAATTTTAAAATCAAAATGGTTAACTAATCACTATTTCATTGAGTCATGGTTTGGATTGGGCTTAAACAAGCCAATTTTTAACCAAGTAGATGAAATTCGCTTATACCCAACCCGACTCAGGTCCAACCTGGTTGAACCGGATTTCAACTTCAACCACATCTACAACCCTTGTATATGAAAGAATCTTGACTTTCATGATTTTCGCTTTTTATAAGATGACGTGATATGGAAGAATCTTAACTTTCATGATTTTAACTTTTTATAGGATGACGTGCAATCATCCTATAAAAAGTAAAAACCATAAAAGTCAAGATTCTTCCATATCCAAGGGTTTTAGACATGGTTGAACTCAAAATCCAATTCAACTAGGTTGGACTTGACCATTGCCCTCCATATAAAACAATTAAAAATTATAATATATTTTCTTTTCAAGACAACCTGAGTATCCGAGCCTCTTAGAGCACCCGACTAATTTCAAGGGATTGTGCCCACCCTAAGTTAGCACATGCCAAAAAATGATAAAATATGTATGTCAGGTTGCTTAGGAAATTAACTATGATCTCATGTCTAAGGCTGTCAATAGGGTCAAGTTGTCCCGTCACCCTGCCTGGCACGGCCCTAAAATCTTAGGGCTAGGGCTTAAAAATGAAATAAAAGGGCTGGACTAGCTAGGCCCTCAAAACAAAAAACTTGTTTGTGGGTCGGGTAGAACTTAACAAGTTAAAGCCAGTAAACTCGGACCGACCCGTGGATCTCTTGTTGATATATATATATATATATATATATATATATATATATATATATATATATATATATATATATAAAAGTGATTGCACCAAATTAATCAAAATTTGTCCTTCCACATATTTTATGTGGTTGAACTTAAAATTTTAGAAATTACACCTTAATTATATATCCCCCCCGCTCTCTCTCCCCTCCGTTCTCTCTTACTCTCTACAAAAATTCTCTCTCACGCTAAAAAATTGCACTCACAATTTCTCTCTCTCCGTCATTCTCTCGTACTCTCGACAAAAATTCTCTCTCACACACTAAAAAATTGCACTCACTACCCACCAGAAATGTGTTGGTAACCACTCAAAAATATTTTGATTCGTGAGTTGTCTTGTATAATCATGGAATTCAAACCTCAAAACCTCGCAACCTCAAGGACTCTTCCCTATGTTTCTTTCACTTCTTCAAAGTAAGATCAAACTTTTCATCATGGTATCAAAAATCGGCTGATACCAATACAGATCGGCTCCAATACGTATCGATATCTCAACTTGGTATCGGTATCGGTATCGGCCAATACATATCGAGTATCGGCCAATACCTCTATTTTCATTTTTATTTTATTTTTTAAAAATAGGCTAATACGCATTAGTATAGGCGGAGTCATATCGGTCCTATACCGATTTTGACACCTTGCTTTTCATCATCTTCCCATAAACTTCATCTTCAATCCCATGAAACACTATCAATATATAAAGGCCCGTATCGGCCAATACATATGGAATATCGGCCAATATCTCTATTTTCATTTTTTTGTTTAAAAAAAAATAGGCCAATACATATTAGTATAGGCGGAGTCATACCAGTCTTATACCGATTTTGGCACCTTTCTTTTCATCATCTTCCCATAAACTTCATCTTCAATCCCATAAAACTCTATCAATACATAAGCCTCATTCAACCCTAACCTTCAATATATAAGCCTCATTCAATCATAACCTGTCACATTTCAAAACGTGCTAGCAATGGCTAACTCTAAGAAAACACGTCTTTGACTCGCAAGATAAAGGGTTTTCCCATCAACTATACCCAAATAACGGCTTTATATATTTTTCAGATAAGGGCTTTCAGATGAGAAACTAAATCTCTCACTTACTTTTCCACTCTAAAACACAGAAAATGTGGGAAAGCAAAATAATATTCTTATATTTTCTCATAAATATCTAACAAAGAAAATCATAGGATTCCTTTGTTTTCCTTTGTTTTCCACTGTTTGGATAACTACATTACTAGCTAGGAAAATGCGGGATTAATCAAATCCTGTGTTTAGATACATATGCAGAAAATTATAAGAAAATAACATATCCTAACAAACAAAATAGCCAAATGACTAAAAAATTATATATGTATTAAATTTTTTTTTCCTTTTTACATATCTTAGTGAATTGTTTTAGTTGTTGACTTAGTGCTTTGTGAAGGTTAGGTTTTAAATTCAAACCTTATTATGTGTAATAAATTATTTATTTTTTTTAATTAATTATACTAGAGCATATACACCATATATGTGAGTATATAGCTCTACAACATAGTAGAGCCCCTTGTGATATAAATCTCTCCAAAAATAAGTCCGTGCAACCTCTAAATAGATGGAGGGGAATTTAAAAATAAGCCAAAATTGTGGGATTTAATTAAAAAAAATCAAAGAAGAAATATATGTTATGAAAACAAATACCATAAAAAAAATTGTTTGCAGATTTTTGATAATTTTGAGTGGTCAAAATAATTTGTGATGAATGAGAATGCACTAATATAAATTAGGACCCCTAAAGCTTAGGAACAAATTTTTAGAAAATTTTGGTGGTCAATTAACCACTCAAGCCATAATGTGGCTCTATCTTTAATTTTTGGGGATGTGTGCTATATAGAATTTACATCAGACTGTCTGATAGGGGCGTCATGATCTTACAATCTATCATGAGGAAGATTGAAAAAAAAAAAATCTCCATTGTCTTGTTCAAATCAGTCAATGGTTTTCATCCGTAAAAAAATTGTGTGATATTACTAAACGGGTGAGAAGAGAAGTCCGAAGGATCGAAAGATTGAGAACCGATGGACAACATTTGTTCGCAAATTTTGACAAAAAATGCGAAGATAATTTCCAACCCTTTGGATGTCATCCAAACAACGGGAATCTCAGCAATTCATTTGCCGCATATGAGTTTTTCCTTATTTCCCCTTGTTTCCTTTAAAACCAAACAAGCCCTTATATCTATCTTTCTGCAACACTATCATAACTCTTCTCGAGTTGAGAGGTGCCGATATAGAAAACCAATCTCGATTTGCAATAAAACTTTCGGAGACTAAACTGATAAACGAAGAATATGGCCTTAAACCCATTGATTGAGTCAGATCAGATGATGAAGATCATGTTTCTCCCCGATATTCCACACAACGGATCTTGAGATTATGTAGCACCTATCAAACTGTCAATTTCTTATTCCACATGTCACATATCCCCAAAATATGGCCCTAAAATCACGTTTGAGCGTGATGTGTATCATATGATTCAAGGGCCATGTTTTGGGGATCTGTGGCACAGAATAAAACATTGACCACCTGATAGGTGGGACATAATCTCAAGGTCCTTTGTGTGGAATATTTGGGTGAAACACGATCTCCATCATCTGATTTGACCCAATCAATGGTTTTAGGGTAGCTCTATCCGCGCCCACGCGTTCTGTAGAAGCGCTTACGTCTCAGACCTCTTAAAAATCATTAATTTCTATATTGGATGATGGAGATCTTTTTTCACCTAGATATTCCACAAAATGGATCTTAATATCATGACTCACATATCCAATGGCCAATTTTTGATTCCATGCGTCATAGATCTCCAAAAAATGGATCTTTAATCATATGACATGCATCACCCTCAAACCTAATTTTAGGGGAATATTTTGAAGAATTTGGAACATATGGAATTAAAAAATAACTGTTTAATAGATGTGCTATGATGTCAAGATCCATTTTATGTAACATCGGAGTAAAACACAGTCCCTATCATCCGATCCGAATTAATCAATGATTTTGATAGAGTATGAGACATAAGCGCTTTCAAAGAACACGTGTACGAGAACAGAGGTACCCTTTATATTATAAAAATTAGGGTGTATGCATTGGATCTTTCCAATCTCCAATGAGAGTAAACTTTAGGTATCATTGCTTTGCAATATCCAAACTCCAATCTATTGAATCTTGTATGTAATTCAACCAGTTGTATAATCCATTGAACGGAATCTTAACTTTAACTGTTTTTATACTTCATTGACACCCAAAAGTCAAGATTCTCTTCCACCAAAGGTTATAAAACTGGTTCGATACATTCACTATTTAGCGAGTTGGGCTTCCACAAGCCCCAATTAGATACTAGCTGATGGGAAGACTGTAACAGATATCTCTACACTCATATACTCATATCCATGGTATCAAAAATCCGGTATCAGCCCCCATGCGTATCGGTATCCCAACTCGATATTGGGTATCGGCCGATATGGTATCAGTTTCGGCCGATAACTCTATTCTCTTTTTTTATTTGTATTTTTAAAATAGGCCGATATGTATTGGTATCGGTATCGGTATCGGTATCGACTGAGTTATATCGATCCTCCATGAACCAATGCCCAAAAACACAAATCAATCACATCGAGAAAACACACTGATTTTATGTGATTCGAAAATGGTGCCTACGTCCACGGATTCCTCCAGGTGTCACTATTACTCAAGAGTTTCAAATTAAGTTACAAGAGTAGTCACTCAAAATAGGCCTTATAGATATACCTTGTAATTAGGGCTAACATGATAGAAAGGGTTCAAGTCTCCACGATTGCTCGAACGAAGCAAGCGTGGGTGGATCTTCAGTACTCCCAAGTGACTCAATTGCATTTGTCTCTATATATCAATGGATAGAAAAGGTATCAATATTTGCAACCATATATTTAATATTTGCAACTAAGTTTTTTGTACATGAGAGCCATTGATGCTCTTTAATCAGGCAATGAAGATTGATTATCATCCTAATCTTCCACAGAGTTGATCTTGGGATCATGGTGGATCCATCACACTATTAGCACATCCCAAAATTGATCATGATCATGAGTGTACCATTAGGCCCATGACCAAAAACTTTGTTGTGTGAAAGATTAGGACGGAAAACATCACCATTGTATAAAGTTGAGTTACTTTGTTACTCCACCCCGCAAATGGTGAAACCAGTTCACCACTCAATTGGATACAATTTGGACCATGGCTCAAAATTTCGGGTATCGGATATGTGTCGGCTGAACTCAAAACCGATACATATCAGACGATACGTATCGAAATAGTAAAATATCGGACGATACATTGAATGTATCGTCCGGATATTTACATACAAAATGGCGATACTGTACATTGAATGTACCGTATCGTCCAAGTCTGATACCGATACGTATCGTCCAATACGTATCGGTATCAAACGATATTTTGATCCATGATTTGGAGTAAGTAGGCGAACTGAGCTAATTGGAGTAAGGGAGACTTGAACTCACAACGATGTTCTCCAGTTTACACCAAATTCCTTGCTTTTGTATTTAGAAGGTGTGGGTTGGATTCTATTAGTTAACTCTCACCACTATAGTTTGTGCTTTCTCACGCTGCTCCGCAACTGTCATATGTATATGCGTGTTTGTTCCTCGATTCTCAAGATTGTCTCGGCCAAATGACCGAATCAAAAACATAAAAAAAAAATTTAAATTACTAACGCTAATTTCAATAGACCGAATTGCAAATAAATAGATATAGGTTTAAAGGTACCCAATTGAACATCTACTCATTCTCTCCTAGGCATGCATGGTGAGAAGTCTCATTGTTAGCAATATTTCCCTGAATGAACTCGAGGAAAAATTTGAAAACACAATTGGGGTTACAAAAGTTATGTTTCTTGTTTAAATAAAAATATTGTTTAAAAAATGATAAATATTAAAAAAAATTTTTAATTTCACAAAATTACATTAATTAATTTTGCCAAAATATAAAAATTTCTGAAATTTTGACGGCATAACTGAAATTTTGCGGAAAGCTTTGTTGAACCCCTAAGGCCTTGTTTGGCAATCCGATTTCTTCAAAAAAACTCATGAAAAAATGGATTTTTTTACATAAAGTGGATTTCCATGCGTTTGGGAAACTCAGTGGGTCCCACTTATCCGGGAAATATGATAAAATAGCCCACAAAATATTTCCCGTTAAAATTTTGCTGAAACTATTTTTAGCCCATGTTGCGGGAAAAAACGAAACCTACCTCTATTTGCGCCCATGTCCCATGCCCCTTCTAAACCATTGATTCCTTCTAATCAGATGATGGAGATCGTATTTCACCCTGAACTTCAACATAATAGATCTTAAGATCATGATGAACCTATCAGATGGTCGATTTTTTATTCTATGTGTCACGTATTCCCAAAATTTGGCCCTTGAATCATATGGCACAAATCACACTGAAATGTGACTTTAGTACCATTTTTGGGGGATCTGTGACACTTGGAATAAAAAATTGACCGTCAGATCAGTGCACCATGATCTCAAAATCTATTGTGATTTGTGCACCTCTATTTGCGTCCACGTCTTATACCCCTTGTAAACCATTGATTCCTTCTAATCAGATGATGGAGATCGTCTCTCACCTTGAACTTTAATATAATAGATCTTAAGATCATGATGAACCTATCAAATGGTCGACTTTCTATTCCATGTGTCACGTATCCCCAAAATCGCAGAATTCATATGGCACAAATCACACCAAAATGTGATTTTAGTACCATTTTCGGGGGATCTGTGACAATTGGAATAAAAAATTGACCATCAGATCAGTGCACTATGATCTCAAGATCTATTGTGTGGAAGATCGGGGGTGAAACACAATCTCCATCATCTAATTAGAAGAAATCAATGATTTTCAAGTGCAGCGGTGCTTTCAAAGAATGCGTTTAGAGAAAACGTGTATATCTGAAATCACTTTCAACCCCTTAAATAATAAGGTAGGTACCTCTATGGGTGTGAGACGTGGGCGCTTTCAGAGAATGTATGGACGCGAACAAAGGTACCCATAAACAGCGACGCCAATTAATATAACCCAACCATCTAAGCCACTTAATTTGAAGGCCATGATCTAAAGATCATAAGTGAAAAGATCCGCATAGCATAATCTTTACCAAATTACTCAAAGCAACCTCACCTCATAATCGTACCATTTATTTGCCTTTGTAAAATCAGAAATCCTCATCTCTCCTCCGCCAACATGCATTGGCCTTTGAATCGATAAAGGAGATTGTTTTTTATCCCAATCTTACATGATGCGTCTTGAGATCATATGTATATCATAAAAAATTAACTATCTGAGTATATGCCCATGATCTCAAGACTCATCTTATAAAAAGTTGGGACAAAAAAAAATTTCATGTTCTAATTCAAAGCGATTAATACATTTTGGCCCGACGAAATGGGGTGAAGTTACAGGTATATACACATGGTGTGAAGAATGGTGCCTTAGAAAATTAATTTTGCACAATGTAGCCAAACAGCTGAAAAAAATAAAACCAAATCATTGTAAAATTTTAAAAATAAAACTTCCCATGAGTTATTTTATTTACAAGCCCATGTAAAGTAAAAAAAAAAAACCATTTCCAGGAGTTTTATCAAACAAGGCGTAATTGGGCAAATTTTGCCGAACCTTGTTACTATGATCGTATTACGATCGTATGCTTGGGTCTATAAAATAATAAAAAGCAAACGACCCTTTATTATTCCAAAGAAAAAGAAAGGGGCATTCCCCTGGCAAGCCATGTTACTTGAGGCTAAGACCATTCTAAAGCTCCAATTCCACACTTTGAAAGCGACTCCTCTCTCCCCTCCATCAATCAATCATCTCAGTCTTCACACGTGTACCAACACCAAAGCTTACAAAGCTTCTAGACCTTACACATCCAACCAAAGATAGTTCATTAGGTTAGTGTTAGACTTTTTTAAAATTCACTGGCTAAATTTTTAAATTTACTCATGTTGAAAGCCTATTGACTCCATTAAATAAGACGAAAAAATCATTTTTCTTCCAATCTTTCATACAATAAATCTTGAGATAATAAATATAACATCACACGGTCAATTTTTTATTTCACAAGGAACACATGCTAAAAAGTGACTTTAACATTAGGTGAAATCCATCACACTCAAATTTGATTTTAAGATTATTTCTTTCAATTGTGTGCCACGTAAAATAAATAAGTGATCATTTGATGATATGGCCCTGATCTTAAGATCCATCGTTCGAAAGATTGGGACAAAAATGATCTCTATCATCTGATTCAAAGCTACCATGAATATTAGTGGGAGTGACTAAAAGATTGGGTGGGTGAATTCAAAGGTACTCATTATGCTAATGAGTTAGATTTAGAAAACATAAAAAGCAAAATTATAAACATATATTAGCTTCAAATTATAAAAATTATATAAAAAACTTGAAAAATTTTTGAAAAAAATTCAAAAACGTTGCTAATAATTCTTGAAATTCATGAATAATTCTGAAAATGCATGATTTTTCGAAAAAGCCGCAAATAATTATAATTTATTAGTTTTTCCAAAAGAATAACATAAATTATTTACAACTTAAAAAAAAAATGGGAGAATTTGATCACTATAGTATAAACTCCATAGACCTTAAGATTGGCATTCCGGACAATCCATCCAGGCCATTCACAGTACTATGATCGTCTTCATGATGGGTTTTTTTTTTGTCTGATCAATTTGCTTAGGTCAGACGATTCGTCATCACACATCTAGAGTTATAGACTTGTGTTTGGACTGACCATGGGCATAAGTACTTTATAAAAATCGTTGACTAGCTTGAATAAGATGATTATCATTTCGGTCCCAATTTCTATGGAGTAGATCTTAAGAAAATGAGCCTACCATTACAGTTTGAGGGTGATTCCATGCAGCACATATCCTAATAAATGACCTAAGAGCGCTCTTTGATGGTATGCTCATTATCACGTTCACTTTATAGAATCTATTCCACTAGGAATCAACATCTGACCATTTGATGGCATCATCTCAAGATCCTTTGCTTGGAAGATATGGGACAAAAATAAGACATCCATCTTTTGATTCAAAGCAATCAACAGTTTCGGGGAGTGCAAAGCTTGGCTGTCAAGAGAGAATCTTTGGTTGCAAATAATAGTACCCGATTCTTAATCCTAAAGCCACCCCATTACCAATCTGCATGCACTTGCCCAAGCCAAACGAAATAGAAAGTTGCTACCATTTAGTATATGATACACGACATACACCAGAACCTCATAATGTTTGACCACAGTTACTGTCCCTTTTTTTAAGAGTTCAAACAACCACCAACCAACGTGGACCGTTCATTCTGTTAGTTAAGCTATATATAAACATAACCCATTAACAAATCAAATTTTGTAACCATTGGAATAATTTCAGCCATCATTATAACAGATGTCATAAACAGATTGGATGGTCCAGATGAATTGTTGATGGGGTGCAAGAGTTGTCAAAAAGGGTGGCACGACTTTGTCTAAATGGAGATGAGTTGTTATAGAAACTAATCTCTAAAAATTTCCTGGTGTGGGGATGGATTTGAATGGCTCATGGGTTTCCACTCATACCAGCTCATCTGGTGACCTGGGTTTCTATTTTTAGCTTTTGAGGTTGTGAGCTTTTGGGTTATCAAGAATCCTTCTTGGTTTTTTTCCCTTCAATTTTTACTCTGTTTTCTTGAGTCTGAAGAAGGGTAGGTGGCTGTTCTTGAATCCATGGCCAGCGAGACCCAAGTACAAGATCATGGTACTCATGTGGTAAGTGACAGAATTAGTCCTTTTTTCTTGTTCATGATCGTAAATGTTTTTGGGTACTGGCAACTGCTTCTGTTTTGTTTTTTAGTATCTATAAATTGTTAGAAGAAGAAAAGAGGTCACGGGCTTAACAGAGATGAAGATTCCAATTTTTTATTTTTATTTTTTCACAAGCTTAAAATGATAGTTTTCATTAAGATTTTTTTTTTTTTTTTGGTATTTTCAGAAGCTTAAAATGATTAGTTTTCATAAAGTTTCAGACTTTTTTAGTGTTCTCCTGTCATGGATTATGAATATTGAGCAATACCCACTTGAGATTTGCTTTAGAGCAGTAGGTGGGCTGGTCTGGTTTTTAGATTTATGAGAAGAATTAATGAATTGCAAGTGGGAAAATTACTAAAGATTAGAACCTTTTGTAACTCTCCTGACAAAAAAAATGAAGCGGATTTTTTTTTAAGTATTTGAGGACATCCATTGGTTTTTATAACCATCTGAAGTATCCATCAATTCTACTATATAAATCCAGGAAGGAATTTATGTTTTTATTTTTTTGGGTGATTGAAAAGGATTTTGTTGAAACCCAGCTATGATTTTTTTTTAATCGATTAGTTGAGATCGTCTGGGAATCCAGAGGTTTCACAGGAAAAAAGTTGAAATAATTTTTATAACCTTATGAAGTATCCATCAATTCCAATATATAAACTCAGGAAATAATTTATGTTTATATTTTTTTTGGCCATAGAAAAGGACTTTGTCGAAAACCAGTTGAGATTTTTTTTTATTATTATTTTTTTAATCGATTAGTTGAGATCATCTGGTTTTAGTTTTCATTAGAAGAATCCAGAGGTTTCACAGGAAAAAAGTTGAAATAATTTTTATAACCCATATGAAGTATCCGTCAATTCACTCTATAAACCCGGGAAATAATTTATGTTTTATTTTTTTTAGTCATAGAAAAGGATTTTGTCGAAACCCAGTAGCGATTTTTTAT
Organism: Chloranthus sessilifolius; assembly: GCA_021018995.1. NCBI lineage: Eukaryota > Viridiplantae > Streptophyta > Magnoliopsida > Chloranthales > Chloranthaceae > Chloranthus > Chloranthus sessilifolius. Next base: position 16,519,421 of record CM037598.1, on the reverse strand, counting down.
ATTTTTTAATCGATTAATTGAGATCATCTGGGAATCCAGAGGTTTCACAGGAAAAAAAGTCCAAACTAAATTTTTTTGCATTTTATCGCCATGAATAAGGATTCTTTAGAAACTCCATTTTTCAATATAGTTTAATGTTTTAAGCATCACTGAAGATATTTCATGAGTTTACCCTGATAAATAAAAGAATATGAAAGATTAGATCCCTTCCATTTTTTTGTGATGTGAATAAGGAGTTCTAACCCACTTGACTGTTGATTTGTTGTTATATTTTGTTCTTGTTTTTTCTCCACTAAGCGCCCTGTTTAGCTTTTGATCCGCTTGTAATTTTATCTCCTTAACGAAATTACAACGTTTCTGATAAAAAAAAATTGGTTGTTGATTTAAGAACTAGCACCAGTATGGTTTCTTTGTTAATTATGATTTATTTATTATTATTTTGTTTTTGACATGAAAATATAAACATCTTTCCTGTTATGACTAAGGATTTTTTAACCCATTTGAGATGTGGTTGCAGATTCTTTATATAATTTTCTAGCTCCATACACACTGTTCATCGTAAACAAGAATTTTTATGCAGAGGCACAAGAATCTGACAATATAAAATCATCCCCAATTTTTTATTCCCCAATTTGTCGGTTTATTATTTTATATAAAATCTTCCCCAATTTTTTATTCCCCAATTTGTCGGTTTATTATTTTATATAAAATCTTCCCCAATTTTTTATTCTCCAATTTGTCGGTTTATTATTTTTTTCCCTGCTTGGTCAATAGATACAGCCTGCTTTCCAAGACCCATCCTCATCAAATTCTCATAAATTTGGATTCTCTTTTCAAAAAGAGAAATGGACTCCTAGACCTCCTTCTGGTTTATCGTGAACCACATGGCACCTTATGTTGGAAAAATTGTGAAAATTGACTCGAAATAATATAGGAAATCGGTCTGAGGCACGAGAAATATCGTTGTCTTTAAACCAATAATTTCTCCCACCACTTCGACAAAGTGGTCACCAACAAGTTACCGGCAAACTGGTTCCACGATACAACGAACCGACTGTGTATTCTTGTAAAGGATTTGGTAAATCCGTTCACGCTATCCGAACACTAAATATTGCAAGAAAGTTCTGTTCAAGACGTTTAAAGACGGAATCAGAGAGAAGAAAGGAGACTATTGTATTGTGTTAAAACAATGATTTTAGATTCCTTAAATAGAAAATCAAGTGGTGTGCATCATTTTTATATGAAAATGTGCTACAGGCATCCCTTCGAAAAAGACACACCACTTTGTAAAGACACTTCTTTTGAAAGGACACAACTTTAAAAAGACACCTCTTTGGAAAAGACAAGCTTCAAAAACTTTTAAATATCCAACAATCCCCCACTATTTAAAAGTTATAGATCAGGGCAAAGCCAGAAATATATGCATAAATGAAAATGTCTTACAGATTTGAATTTTCACTTTAGTGGAAATAACTTAAAGTTTGTTAAGGTAGTAAAACTAAGTCTTAAACTAATGATCTTATACGACAAATCGGAACTATTCCATACACATATTTCATATATTTAGTGTTCAATAAATATGTTAGCACATTTAGGCCCTATGTTAGTATCCTGGTTTCATAAGCATTTATGAGATAAAGTCATGTTTCATTGAGAGCGGCTCTACCCTCACACTTATATAGGAAGACTTATAAGAGATGCCCTTGTAACTTTAATATCTCAACACATAGTGTTATAGCGTCTATTAAGAGCAATGTTAAACCTTCCTTTATCCATTATAGGTAAAACACTACCCTTCCTGTGATGTTTATAAGAATGTAATTTTCATCGATATAGTACCCCTTTGTCCACCACAGATTTACGACTTGTTCTTCCCTCTGAACCTCAACATTGATCAAACAAATATTAGATAGGGTTCTCATCATAAGTGACTGTTTGGGTAAATGACTTTAAACTCATCTCGATTCTTCTTTTAGACTAATACTTTTCATAATTGCCCATAATTGCAATTATCAACATATAAAGTGTTTCTTCAGACATTTCTATCTGAAATCACATAACATTTTTTTTTTGTTTATTAACAAGGAAATAAGTTCCATAGAGAATTTAGAAGATTTGACTTAATATATATTGGTACGTCTACTAATAGACCCTTAAATCACTTCATTTCTCTACCTATTTCAATACAAGCAACATACTCAATGAGATTCATAATTGTTTCTTAACATCTCTTGTGAGACCATACAAACAACACACGCAATGAGATTTATAGGTGTAACTTCCTTTATTAAAGGGAAATCATCTTCAAACAATTTAGATTTTCAAATCTAAATTCAATATCTTCTTAAGATAATTCGTAGCATTTCTGCTCAATTCACTTCTCAATGAACTCAATGCAATAGAACATCATGTAATGAAAGATATTAGAGTTTCATGCATGCTTGAAACAAAATAATCATGTTCCTTCAAGCAAATAATTAAGAGATCTAAAAAATATATATGATAATCTAATCAAAACTATTTAAACATCTATAAATGATCCTACCTATCTTTTTGGTAATAACTCGATGATGTCAAAAAATCATAGGCATTTGATCATTGCTAAAGATTCAATGACATGCCCAATCGATCAAGGCCAATCTATGACCATAGAGCTAAATTCGGTCATTTGATTAAAATCACACGTATGTGATCACATTTAAACACATGAATGTTAAATCTCATCTCAACAAAGATTTATCAAGTTTTCGTGTCACTCATTCAATGAGTCAAACCCCACAATATAAATAACAGGGAAACAATATTGATGTCCACTTTTAGCAACATGATAGACATGTTAGATCTATCAAAATAGTCCAGCAATCATCCCATCATTGGCACATTTGATTTATTAAAAATCACGTCATTGGATTCTAACCATCTTGATTATTAGGATTGTCATGCATCATAATAGTGGAATGGTATGTTTCTATAATCTTTGAATTAATAAGAAATTTTGTAAAATTAATGTTAGAAGAAGTATCATGTTTCGTGCTTCTTCAAACATCAAAACAAATTCTAACAAGTATAATTGCATATATGTTGTGGAGACGGTACAATCAATTTAAAAATTAATTAATAATAAATGAAGTCAAATTCTATTTACCCGTTATTGAATGGAGACATAAACTGACTTCATGAAACGATTTTATCTCTTTGGCCAACTGCAACATTCCCACACTCTAGCCTTCCACGTGTGGGTGCTAGAGACAATAACCACCCAAATCCAAAACATCGCCTCAAATCCAACAGTACGCTTAGGCGAGTTCACCGATCTCAACTCCATGAAATGCTTCTTTACATAAAATAGAGAATTTCAAGTACAAAGACGATCTCTTTCCTATAAGGTGGGCGCGTTACCATAGTACTCCGCAATAGATTTCGGCATCACGATTCCTCCGCTATAATTCGTTTGAAACTAACAAATATTGGTTTAAAATATTAAAAATATTGACTCGAAATAATACAGGAAATCGGCCCGAGGCACAAGAAATATCGCTGTCTCCTCCCCCCCCCCCACTTCGACAAAGTGGTCACTAATAGGTTACCGGCAAACTGGTTCCAGGATACAACGAGCCGGCAATGAAAAGACACACCACTTTGGAAAGACCCTTCTTTTGGAAAGACACACTACTTTAGATAGACACTTCTTTTGAAAGGACACATAACTTTGAAAAGACACCTCTTTGGAAAAGGCAAGTTTCAAAAACTTTTAAATATCCAATACCTTACTCTCCACATGGCACTCCTAGGGTTCATCGTTCCTCCCTTCGGGTTTTTAGAAAAAAACAAAAGAAATTTCCAGTATCATTGATCAATAGTGATGAAAATGAACAGTGAAACAAACTGTTTTACCATTCATTTTACAAACCATTGACTGCCATTCAAGGATCAAAATTTCGGGTTTCATTTCGGTTTCAGAGAGGACCGAAATCGAAATTTTGAACCGAAATTTTGGCTGAAAATTTGAATTTCAGCCGATAATTTCAATCCCATACTAAAATATGACCGAAATTTCGGTCCAAATTATCATTTTGGTGAGGACCAAAACCTATAATTTGGACCGAAATTTCGGTCATTTTGGCCGAAAATTTGATCCTTGCTATCATTGATCGCACAATGGTCATTTAAAAAAAAAAAAAATATATATATATATATATATATATAAACATTGCTAGATTGATCATCTCTACCTCCACGTGGCACCCTTACACGTGGACCCAAACGGCTCTTCCCTAGGTTTTAGCCTTAAAGAAGAGGTTCATGATCCATGGCCTCTTTCAAAAAATTATTTTTCCAAATATCAACTGTCAGTGGATTTCAAAAATTAAGGAGAATCATGATAAATTTGAATAAATGATTGTGTATGATTTATATTCACTTGCTCTCTTTTTCATTGAATCTCTTTTGGGTGCTAACTGATTGATTTTGAACATTGCAGCATGTTAAGGAGAAGAAAGTTAGTGATTTCGTAGAAGGCGCTGACAAGGAGAGTGTTTCTCCATCAAAGGAAAATGAAGGGAACAATGCTGAAAAAAAGCTTGAAGTGGAGGAACCGGCAATTTCAGAAGCTTCTGTAGTTGACTCGGAAAAAAAGATGGATGATATTGTGGTGGAGAAAAAGGTGGAAAAAGAAGAAGATAAGGATCCCAGTTTGGATATTCTAGTTGATGATAATTCAAAGGTGCTAGAGATTTCTGAACTCAAGCCAGATTTAACTGAGGTAGCTGAGAAAAAGGAACCAGGTGACCAATCGCAAGTTGCCCATCTGCCGGTACCACTAATTGAAGTAGTGGAAAAAACAGTGGAGCATTCCGAGGCTGCTCATGCTCAAGAACAAGAGCAACCCAAAGAACTTTCCGAATCAGCAAAAGAAATAGTAGAGAAAATTGAAGAGCTACCAGTTGTCTCTGACACGCCTACGGTCGTGGAGACGAAAAAGGTAGAGGAAGTTGAGAAAGCTCCTGATTTGAATGTTTTGGTTGATGATAATCCAAAGGTGGTAGAGAGTTCTGAACAAACACCAGATCCGACGGTCGAAGTTGAGAAACAAGTGCCCGAGGAACAATCAAAGATCTCTGACATTGCTGAGCCACTAACTGAAGTATTGGAAAAACCAGTGGAGCATTCGGGGGCTTCTCATGTTCAAGAACCAAATAGTGACGTGGGAATTGGGCCAAGAGAAGTTTCAGAAGTAGTGAGTGAAATAATAGAAAAATCGGAGGATCTATCAGAGATTTCTCCAGTTCAAGGATCAGAATCAGTAACTGATCCCAAAGAACAATTGAATGTGACCCCTGAAGTTACTGCAGAAGTTGATAAAATATCCGAAACGTTGACCACCAAAGGGAGTACCAACGATGAAATATCAATCGGTGAAAACTTAGCTCAGAAGCTCAAGAAAGATACCGAGCCTTTGAAGGAGGTTGTTGATTCAAGCGAGATTGAAGATGAATGTGTTAAAGATAAAGAAGTCGAACCAGATAATAAAGAAGTTGGCGGAGGGATCATTGTTCCCGAAATATTGGAAACATCCAATGGTGATTCAAAAACCGAGAGTGATGGAGTTGAAGTGTTGGTAAAGGAGGCAGCAGTAGGTGCAGGGTTGCTGGAGCCAACTACTGAAAATGAAGTGAAAGTGCAAGATACGGCCAAAAAAGAAGAAAGGGATGTGAAAATTGATGAATCAACTCCACCCGAGATGACCAAAACCGGGGAGGCAGGTGGTTCGATTTCTTCAAATGAAGTTACTGAAAGGTCGTTTGAGTTTGAGAAAGCTCCTATAGATGCCGAGGCAACCACTAAGGAATCAAAGTTGGAAGTGGAGCCAGAGGCACCATTGGTGACTGGTACCGATAAGTTGGAAAAGTCAGAAGAGAAGGCTTCTATAGAGGCAGAAAAGGTGGTTGAGGAGGTGAAGAATGAAGAGAATGAGAAAGCTGATGCTCCAAAAGTAGTCGAGTCCACCAAAGATGGAGGAGATTTGAAAACAGATACGGATGTGCCTAAACAAGACGCACCTGCCAAGCCCACCCAACGCCAGTCAAACATATTATCAAAGGTGAAACAGTCATTTGTGAAGGCCAAGAAGGCGATATTAGGGAAATCCCCAAGCTCAAAGACCCTATCATCTGAAGCCAAAGGTGACATAAAAGTGAAATAACGTGAACTAAGAGAAGATGAAGATCGTTTCAGTTTATATATATATATATATATATATATATATATATATATATATATATATATATATATATAACATGCTGTGGGTTGTTATATCGTATATGGTGTATATGTTGTTTTCGCATGTGTATGGTTCTGGCCTTGCTGATGTGGTTGTCATGTGATGCTCGTGCGGGGACAAATGGGTGTATATAGAAGATTGGATGTTGATTAGGAGTTCTGTTGCTGGTCTATTTGCGTTGAAGATATACGAAAGGGTGTGGGCTGTGCTCTTTTGCTCTATGCTGGTGAGGATTTGAAAGGATTTATTTATTTTATTTTTTGTGGGTTTTGTGTGCCTTGTTTTTGCTCATTTAAACAGTTGTATTCTTGTTTTGGTTGGCAATATTTATGGACAGTATTTATCAACTGTGGAGACATTTTTTCATTGATAAGATGTTGAATATTATCATTGTAATTTGTGATCAATATATTTGCTATCTAGTCACTAAGTTTTGGCACACAGACCAACTTCTTGAATTCCAACTTTCAAGTTCTCAGAGAAGCCTTCACTTATAATTATACCATTAAAACCCCCTTCTTTTTCATTGCAAAACTTCACTTAGATGTAAGATCTGGTCCTAAATCTTGACTTGGTCGATGGTTGATAAAAATTAAAAAATAGCATAATGTGGCATGTCACATATTATGCAAATGTTTTGATATGGTCTTGCATGCTTAGCTGGTTTGAAAAGATGATATGGGTGTTCGTGGAAATAATATTTTTTGGGCTTGCATGCTTTTGCTGTTTTGAAAAGATGATAGAAATCACATTTAGCCACAATTCGCTCGCCCGAGATTGACTCGAGAGATCAAATTAATGCATGCGAACCTAAATCTCGCAGTGATTCCTTTAAGTCTGACTTCTTACAACATTGATTTGAAAAGTTTAACGATTATGGAATTGAGGAACTTGATAAGAGGCTATTGAGATGAAGCTATAAGCACCGGAACCTTGTTTAAAAAAAAGGGGGAGAGCAAAAATATGTCTGTATAATACACGAAAAATTACAAACTTGGTAAGGGGGAAATTCTATGCAAATGGGGGATGGCCATCTGTTCATTGGCTAAGATTAGTAACAACTTATCTACAACTACAATTGTTTCGATAATCATGAATAAGGTTTAGAAAGATAATTGAGTGTCTGATCTTGAGCTTTGTTTTAACATTGGCCCCACTTAAAGCATTCAACTAGCCTTTCAGGAGTAATGAAAGAGTTCTTAAGAGAAAGTGTGTAGATTGCTTAAATACTTTTATAAGAACCAGTCATATCTTCTTCCCCTTTTGGGTTAACTAGACTGGGATTAAATCAATCATATTTTGATTTGATATGATGAACTTTAATCCATTTCAATATTTTAAGAGAGCTGCTACTGCCACACCATCACTTACTAATTCCACACCATTCAAAAGCAGCTTGTTGAAATTGGTGTGTGAAATTAAGTTCTTAGTTAATTTCTTGGGAAATGATTTCTTCTATAAATAGATTTTCCATTGTTTGATTAGGGTGTTTGAGAAATGACTTCCATTGGAAATTGATTTATCTTGTTTGATTGGTATGTTTGAAAAAAAAATAAATTTAAATGAGTTTTTAAGTTTGGATCATAGATTTTCAACCTTCAATTAGTTTGAACAGATACTTCGTGAGAAAAGAAGAAAAAAATTTATTTAGAAAAATACTTAACTTATCACTTCGTGTTACACTAGTCATAGATTGACTCTTTTTTTTTTTTATCAAAATATAATCAAAGTCAAATATTAACCAATAATTTTTTTAATGATATTCTATTATGTTATAAATTAACACTATAGTAATCATTGTTTATTATCAAGTTACATAAGTCATAATTTGAAAAATCAAACTCAAATAAAAAGTCAAACTTTGATCAAACTTAAAATTTTGATCAATAAAAATGTGTAAAGCTAAATAATAAAGTTGTAAATGCTAATATCTACTTTAAGGTTACACGTTGAAAGGAAATTAAGTTTTTATAAAAGTCAAACTTTGATCAAAATTTTAACTTTGATCAAAAGAATTTACAATGCACCAATTAGTTATAAAAGTCCAACTGCAAATTAACATAACAATATTCATATACATCGATAAGTTACACTAATCAAAATTTAATCAAATATGCACTTTTAATAAAAGTCAAACTTTGATAAAACGTAAAACTTTGATCAATAAAAATTTTCAAGACTAAAGCTCAAAGTTACATAGTAAATGCTAGTATTTACTGTAAGGTTACATGTTGAAAAAAAATTCAATTTTAAAAAAAGTCAAACTTTGACCAAAATTTTTAACTTTGACTAATAAAAAATTTGGCAATGTATCGCCAAGTTACAAATTAACATGACAGTATTCATATTCATCACTAGGTTACATTAGTAAAAAAAATTGACTAGATATCTACTTTTTAAAAGTCAAACTTTGATCAAATGTCAAAAAACAATAAAATAAAATTTGATAATGTACTACAAAATAATAGATTAACAAATTGATAACCTCATTGGGGCTACAAAAGTTCAAAAAAGTTAAATTATCTTACAAAGTCAAAGTTTGTTCAAATATAAAACTTTGACTGATAAAAATTTACATTACCAAAATACAAATAACACGGTAATAATCACTATCTACTATCAAGATATACTTCTCAAATTTTGACTAAAGTCAATTTGAATAAAAGACAATTTTTTATTAAGTCAAACTTTGACCAATAAATATGAAGCAATGTATTTTAAAGTTACAAATTTAAATAATAATAGATATTTTTAATTATAATATTCCACTAATTAAAATTTATAATTTTTTATAGAAAATTGAACTTTAACAAAAAGTCAAAACTTTGACCCAAAAAAATACACTAATATGGTATAAATTTATGTCGTAGTAGATTCTATCTATAAGCAGGTTTCGAGTTTGACTAAAAATAAATTTTGTGTAAAAGTCAGTTTGTTCAAAAGTCAAAGTTTGACTAAAGGTCAAACTATTGACTAATAAAATTGAGAATTTAGTATCACATTATAGATCAATACGGCAGCATCCTTTTTTCGCATCAAATCATAAGAGTCAGTTTAATAAAAAATAAAATTTTAATAAAAAGTCAAAGTTTGACTATAAAGTCAACCTTTGACCCCTAAAAATTTGGTAATATATTACTTACAACTTATTATTATGTTTCAGTAGTCGAAGTTTGATCAAAAGTCAAAACTTTAAATAGCTTATAAATCCTGTTAAAGCTTAATTAAAATTCAAACTTTGACCAAAGTTAAATATTAGCTAAGAAAAGTATGATTTAGATAATGTGGTAGTCATAGTGATCGTGCTAGTATGTTGGTCATAGAAATGGAAGTTACTTTTTAAAAGTCAAAAGATAATCTTTTTTACTTTTAAGTTTTTTACAAGTAACTTTATATTTAAAATGACAAAAAAAATTTATTTTATTAGTGGGAAACTCAATTTTAGCCACTTAAAAGGTTAAAAAATTTTCCTCCTAAAATGGCTTGGCATATGAAAATTTAATTTCTATGGGAGAGCCACTTAATTTCATTTTCATCTCACATAGCTATCGAACAATAACAATTGAAAACTAATTTCATTTCCACCTATATAATTAGATTTCCATGTTATCATAAGGCTCAATATGAATTCTCTTTATCGAACAATGATCAGGTCCAATTGGTTGAATCTAAGGATCAAAATTTCAGCCGAAATGATCGGTTTCGGTCCCCACCGAAATGATAACTATGGACCAAAATTTCGGTTATTTTTGTATGGGACCCAAAATTTCGGCCAAATTTTGGGTTTTGGCCAAAATTTTAATCCTTAGTTGAACCTAATTTCGTGTTCAACCAAATTTGCAGCCATGGGATTTGAGTGAATCTTGACTAGATGTTATCTAATAAAAATTGAAATGGTGGAAGCCAAGATTCTCTCCTATCTAATGGCTGCAAATCTGGTTGAACATGAAATCAAGTTCAAATATTTGATATCTTTTACCTATCATGGTAAGCTCTCCAAACTGTCCCTGCATCACAATTTGGCCATTTTCCCATATTAGTTTGAAGGCTGGTGGTAGTGACCACACCAATTTATGTTACAGCCACCTCACTAAACAAAGGAAAAATATGTGGACCTTTTTAAATCAGATCAAAGATACATTTATCAAAGTTATCGTCTTTTATCCGAATCTTTCACACAATAGATCTTGAGCTTATAGGCCTGCTATCAAATTGACCGGGGAGTTCTTCGTATCTTTGATTGGGTTGGTCCCGACTCCCTCTTTGCCATCTAATTAACATTATTAGAAGGGATAATTAAAAAAAAACAAGAACAATATTGTTTATCATAGTGACCAAGTCACGATTTAAGAATTCGGCAGGGAAAAAATCCGGCCAAATTCGGAGAAAAAGTCAATTCAGAAAAAAGAAAATTTATTATATGAATTAATTGAAAACTATAAAAATTACATTTTTTCTAAAGAAGTAGAAATTTTTGAAAAAAATCGGGAAAATAAAAAATAAATAATAAATCATAAAGTTCGCAAAATTTGCAATTTATCAGGAAAATATACAATTTTTTCGAAAAATCTTGAATCATTCGAATTTTACTCATTTTAATTTAATTTTATTTTTGGAAAATTTTCAAAAAAATCCTTGAACTTTCATTCGGATATCACTAACGCACTTAAGCTATTGATATTGTCAAATTAGCATCCGAAGAAATCATAAGTTCATCAACTAGACCCTTGTCGTCAACTCTCGTTAATATGCGAAAGGAAAACGTTGGTTACAATCTCGCCACCTTTATGCTAGTTGTATACCAACTCAGCATTTTCTGTTCTGTTCATAAATTAACGGGAGCTGACGATAAGGGTCTAATTGATGAACTTATTATGTCTTTGGGTGCTAATTTGATAATATCAATCGTTTAGGTGTGTTAGTAATATCGTGGGTAAATGTTCTGATTTTTTTTTTTTTTTCCCTTTTATTTTTTCAATAGTTTGCGAATTTTTCACTAACTTTTTCAAAAAGTCCACGAATTTGGTCACTATGCTGTTTACCACACATGCCTCGGTCTCTAAATATGAGTAAGATATTATTTTATATTCTAATCATTAAAGTAAAAGATTAAGTCCGACCTATTTCAGCATATAAATTCTAAGAATTAAGAATACATATTCTTTTAATATTAATTTCAGATGTCTTGTCGAAAAGTGAGAAAATAATAAACATTGAAAACCAAAAGGCTAGCATAAGGTTGGTAAAAGACCAAGATCAAAATTTTGGGTAAAATTTCGATTTTTGGGTATGATCAAAATTGATAATTTAGACCAAAATTTTGGGTCCGATAATTATTTTTGTGAAAAAAAATTAAAATATAAACTCATAAGGTCAAAAGAGTCAATTTCACTTCAAATAAACAATAAACTCACATTTGATTTTACCGTTTATTTCTCACCACTATTGACGTCATTAATTGTGCAATTTTATATATTTTTTTATATTATAATTTTTACAAAATAATTATGATCATCGAGACGCTCCTATCTATGACATATGATCATGTGATTAATATGACTTAGGTGTAAATTAGTGTGGAACCAAATAAGTTTTGATTGTTCCCTGGCACCAAGCAACCTTTACCCTTAAATAAGTTGGATGTAGGATAATGACAGGCAGGTTTGACTCAAAATTTTAAATAAGAGAATATTGGGGAAGTGGCACAAGCACCAGGTGGATTCGTACTCAAGTCGTTTTCGGTTGCCATATGAAATCAATATGTGTACCTTCTGATCGGTACTCCATGATCTAAAAATTTTTGCTACAAAAGATTGAAGTGAAAAACGACTTCCATCACTTGATTCAAATAATAAGACACAATCTAAAATTAGTAAATCTAATATACACTTAGTTTTAGATTGTGTGAGACTGCATTAACTTAAATACTTGAGATATTAAATTAAATAATTGAGATATTAAATTAAATTAAATAATTTCAATCTTTTATTTAATAAATTATGAGATCTTAGACGTCAAAACAAAAGCTAAATAAATAAATTTCGGGGACGGGGAGGGGGAGGGGGAGGGGGAGGGGGAGGGGGAGGGCGGTGGTTCTCTGCTTCGTGGAAAGTGTATGGTGCGCACCCTGTGCTTTTCAAAACCGACCAACACGTGTCAATTGATTAATGACTGTTATCTTCAATGAGTCCCCCAGATGAGGATTCCAACGAATGGTCGATCCATGCAATCAAATCAGGTAGGGTCACGGTACCTATCCAACGGATCGGGTGGGATACGGAAGTTCATTCAATTTTTTTAAAAGAAGAGAAATGCTCAGTACAATATGTGATCAAAGGGGGAAATCCAATGAAATATGATGTGTTAGACCAAATTTTTTACCATCAAAAATATTTTTTCATATATATATATATATATATATATATATATATATACACGCCCGATCGTGGAAATAGTTCTATGTCAATTGATATAAGTGTGACATGCAGCGCTTTTTTTGTGAATTGATAGGTGGCATGAGTCCCACCTTACTAACAAGGTTAAATTTTTAAAATATTTTAGAAGTTATATTTCCTTTCGTTCGTCATTCTTGACTTTTCTAGATGTCTTTTTAAAGTCTCTTTTTCCTCTCTTTTTTTAAGAAAGTGTCAGACTTACTTTTTCATGTATATTTTACTCAAAAAAATATAAGCGCCCGATAGTGAGGCACTAACACTTAGGCAGCGAAGCGCTGACACTCCGATAGTGAGGCACTAACACTTAGGCAGCGAAGCGCTGGCACTCCGATAGTGAGGCCCTGGCAGCCCAACACTAAGGTGTTGGAGTGTCGACGCCTCTATATCGAGGTGTCGGCGCTTCGCTAAAATAAAATTTAAAAAATTAGACGTCGGAGCCTCGTTTCAGGATCGTTGGCACCTCTATATCGAAGTATCGGCATTTTCATAAATAATAATAATAATAATAATAAATAAATATTTTTTTCAGCAAAGCACCGATACGTAATCACTTCTATATAGAGGCGTCGGCGCTTCGATAAAAATAAAATAAAATAATTTAATGAATCGTCGATAGCTCGACATAGAGACACCAATGTGACAACCCAGATTTTTCCGACACTTTTTTTTTTTTACCAAGAAGAAACCCGGACCGTCGGGTCGTAGATCACGATCCGAAATACTATGTATATGGTATATCCACAATACGCAAAAATATTAGAACAAGTAATACATATGACAGAAAATAGAAAGTTCTCTCTTATATAATCACGGTCTAACAAGTTCAAATGACCGATAATGACCGACTATCACCTAAACAGTGGTGTACAAGGATATACATCAAATGCTAAATTTTTCATTCTACAAACAGTCGGACCTACCAAGTCCAACCACAAAGATCCAAGACTAATGTCAAGTCAAATTTCACCTAGCAAAGGTAGAAGACACGTCTCAAACTCCGGATCCAAATCGAGACCTGCAATCTATGACGTATAGTCGAGGGGTGAGCTACTATCAAAGCTCAGTAAGGGAAACTCAAGAATAATTACATTCTATCATATGTCTTCATAGATTCAAATGTCGTAAATCAGAAAATATTTTGTTTCAGGTCAAAACAAGAGTTTACTTTCAAGCCTTTTTCATATTAAAACAATAGTTGGCTTTCATATTCAAGACGAAAAACTGATTTCAGAAAACATTTTATGCCAAAAATTGAGCCTAATTTCAAAGACGCGTTTATGTCAAACCATACTTTGCAATTTAAGTTCACATGACTAGTTTGAAGACAATTTCATCACATACGATAAACTAATTTCGAAAACGTTTATCCAAAAGCGGAAAATCATAGTGCAGAAGCATTTTATGTCAAAACGAGAGCAATGTCAAATTCATGTTCAAGCTCATGTGCGCGTCAGAGTTCAATTTGTGTGCATGTAATCCTCCCATAGCGGTCCACAATAGTACGATTACTCTGCCTATAGCGGTTCACAGTTATACCAATAATCCGCCCATAGCGGCCCACAATGTATACTTAAATCCGCCCATAGAGGTCCACTTCAACTTGTTTGTTTTTGTTATTCGATTCATATACACACACGTCTTACGGATTCGATTCACAGGTGTAACCGCCGTGCTGGTTCGATTCATGGATATCCCGTCGTGTCGGTTCAATTTATATACATACACTTGTCTTACGGATTCGATTCACGGATATCTCGCCGTGCCGGTTCGATTCACGAGTGTAACCGCCGTGCCGGTTCGATTCACGGATATCCCACCGTGCTGGTTCGATTTATATACACACACATGTCTTACAGATTCGATTCACGGATATCTCATCGTACCGATTCGATTCACGGGTGTAACCACCGTGCCAATTCGATTCACGAATATCCCGTCATGCCGATTCGATTTATATACACACATGTTTTACGGATTCGATTCACAGATATCCCGCCATGCCGGTTCGATTTATATTCACGTACATATCATACAGGTTCGATTCACGAGTTCTTATGTCACATTCGGATACAAAGTTCATGTCCAAGGTTCGTAGTTCAATACACGTACAATTTCAAGGATTCAATATTTCATAGATTTCAAAATGAGTTCTTAATTAAAAAGTCGATTTTCTACATCAGTTCTGGTGATCACATTCAAAGCTTAAAATCAATTATGCATGTAAAATTTATATTCGAGACTCAAGACTTGCAATACTAATAGTTCAAGAAATTTCAAAGGTACAACTGATTTCAATTCAAAACAAAACATGATCTCGATTCAAAATTTTGAGTCATACATATAATTACTTTTCAGATGTCCAGATGAAATCAATTTATTAACAATCAAGAGCATTTCAAATATTTAAATTAAACACATCATGTAAATCCATGAATTCAAGTCACGTCAAAAATGTCATTAGTTAATAAAGTTTCCTTACCTTAAGTTGCTTTAAACACGTTTGTTCCTACACACTCATCTCAATATGCATTTCTTCATGTTTCCTCACCTAATTCACGAGGTCAGGTGCATTTTTTAGCCACAATTACTCACTACATAACCCTATGAATAACACTGGATGCACGAGTCAAATCCCAAGCATAATAACTTGTAAAATCAAAACAAGTCTTCACGCTTGAGCGTGACTCTATTACGCTCGAGCGGTTCCAGTGGCACATTGCATGTACGCTCGAGCGTATTTAACCTGAATGATTTTAGCCTGAAAATCAGGCTCGAGCGTAGTCTTCAGATTGGTTTCACGCTCAAGCTGTCTAAATCACGCTCGAGCGTAATTTCTGCGCAATTCCCACTTTACGCTCGAGCGGTTTTGACTCGAGCCGAAGTAGCCTAAATTTCATACTCGAGCGTAGGCTTCAGATGACTTCATGCTCAGGCGGCTCTCCGCACACGCGAGTGTAATCCCAGTTCAACTCTCCAATTCACGCTCGAACGTATTTGATCCGAGCAAATTTAGCCTACAAATCACGCTCGAGCGTAAGCTCCAGCTGATTTCCCGCTTGAGCGTACACCATCGGGTCAATCCACTAATGCTCTCATCTTCTCTTTCTCCCGGATTCGAAAAAACCTAGTTTTCTATACCGATTTGACATCCTACACCCTAAATCCAACCTAGATTCGTGATTATAAAATGAATCCAAACCTATTCCTTAATTTCGCATGCATGCACGGTTCGGAATCAATGGAATCGGGGACAAATCGTTTACCGAACCTCGCATACACCCGATATTCGGAAACTTTGCATGAAATTCAAACGCACTCACCATAAATTTTAAATCTCACAATTATCTTATGATCTACGCGTGTATATGAGAGGTTTTGGAATCACCTTCCCAGAATCGCGCATGCGAAGCCTACGAAGATTGTGATGGCTGGAATCAAAGGAAGCGGTGCCACAACACAGCATTTGTTCGAAGTTCCGATCTCCACCACCTCTTGATCAATCGGTGTCGAAATCGGCGTTCTTACGGTATACAAGCAAGATGGGAAAAAGGGTTTGAGGAGATGGCTAGGAATTTGCCCAAAACAAAGGCAACGAGACGGTGGTTTGCGAAATGGCTTACTTTTTGGGTATCAAGGTGGAAGAAGGGTTTGGGTTTTCAAAGAGGGTGAAAGGCTCGGATCTCAGCTCCCTCTCGGTTCTCTCCTCTTTCAAATGGGTTTCACAGCCCGATTTCTACTTGGGTTTCTCCTTCTCGTAGCCGAGCCCCTTTCTCCTCTTGAGTCACACTCCTTTCTCCATTGGGTTTTAACAAAAATCACAAGGCTTCTAATATATATACTTTGTTGGGGTCGATTTAGTATAAGGTCGGTACACTAAATTCGGTGTACGGGTTCTATCTAACGGTCGCCATGAACTGTAATGGCTCACATAAAATTGGCAAAGCTCGTAGGTCATAATTGTCGTGCTAAGAGGGGGGTGGGATTGAACATAGTCCGATCCCGGGGTTCGAGTAGTGTGCATCATACGCTTCACGATGGGTTTAAGATTCAGTTTAGCGTTCGAATTAGGAAATTAGTTCTCTGGATTTGGGCATCAGGTGCGTGTAGCCAAACAAGGTAGATGAGCCAGGGCCCCGCCACAGTTATCAACAATTTGACCGAAGTCAAATAGGTTAAAGCAAATCGTATCCTCATTGAAAGTCAACGGTTCAACGCCAGAAAAATTCAAAGTGTTACAACCAACACCCCTTAAACGAGGCGCCGACACCCCGACGCTGGCACCCTAGCGCCAAGGTGTCAGCTCTTCGCCATCGGTGCTCACTTTATTTTGGGAGTTTTGAAATAAACCTAAAAAGTAAGTCTGACACTTTTTTAAAAAAATTGAGAGAATGAAGGTAAAAAAGAGATAAAAGAAAGACTTTAAAAAAGTCAAAAATGACAACTATAAGAGAATATAACTTTTGAAATATTTTAAAAGTGTAACCCTAGTTAGTAAAGTAGGCCTCACACCTCCCATCACTTCAGAAAAAGAGCGCTACGTGTCGCGCCCATATCAATTGGCGTAAAGGTATCTCTACGCCCGGGTGTATATCCCTGACCCTATATATATATATATATATATATATATATATATATATATATATATATATATATATATATATATATATTTCATGTCACATTTCACATGGAATGGGTAGATGTTGTGCACCGATCCGATTTTTAGTACACTTTATTAGTGGTACTAGATGTGTTTTGCACTGTACATAATGTTAGTGTTCCATATCAGAACCTACTCTATGTGAGAAAACCTTATTTATGTTTATGTTATGCACTTCTCTTTTCACTTTTCTTCTTCTTAAGAAATCTTAGCCATCACTTATTCGTTTCTTCTTCTTAAGAAATCGTAGTTGTCACAACTTCTTCTCTACTCACCCTTTTTTAAAAGTCCTTATCTTTTCTCTAAAATATTTTGTGTGTTCTTCTACAAAGATTACCGAGATTTCTTTTCGCCGTCAAAATCGAGGAAGAAGGAGAAATCTTAGATGGGTCATTCCATGGGACATCGATATTTTACTTAATCGTCGTAGATCTTTCGATCACGCTTCAAAAGGTGGGTATCCATCAATCGATCTTGTCCTTCTCAGATCCCGTCGCGTATAATACATTTGATCACATATCGACGGACTAAATAAAATGAATCTTATTTTTAAATTCCTTAAAATATTATTTTAATATAGTTAGCCCTGAATGTAATCAAAGTTAATTGTGTTTATTTAAGTTTTCTTATTTTTAAATCCTAATTCGGAATCGTAAAGGCTTGAATTTTTTTGAAATCGATCGATCGATTTTCTTTTCCGATCGATCGATTCTGGGTCGAGCGAAAAGAGTACACTTACTTTACTCAGTCGATCGATCGACTTTAATACCGATCGATCAATTCTGAGTCAAACCAACTGCATATACTTTATTAAATATCGATCGATCAACTACTTATGTTCGATCGATTGATTTTGGAAAGAACCAAACCACTGTGCACTTTAAATTGCTTTAAATTCGATCGATCGATTTTCACTTTCCAATCGATCGATTATGGTCAATCCACTTATTTATATATTTTAATGTCAACCGATTGATTCTAAAACCAATCGAACGATTCTCGTCCAAAAAGACAACCTTAATCACATTATAATTTCACTTTTGCACGACCAAAACTTAATGCACAGTAATCACTTGTATGTTTCGATCAATGGTCGTGATTTATCTATTTTAGAATTGTTACACCTTTCAATTGAGCATTTAACTATAATAAACTATATATATCATTTTTATCGCTTCAACGAGACCACTTCAATAACATGAAGTGTTAGAAATTTGATGCCTCGTGAAAATCAAACTCTAACATTTACGTTATCGAATCACACTTATAACCACCATATTCTATATTTGTATTGAGAGAAGTGTAAATAAATATATGTATAAATATAATAAAAATATAGATATAAACTTTCTATGTACGTATGATATTTCTGTGCTGTCATCTTGATCATGGTATATGAGTCATTGATATATTAGGTCATATGTATGCGAGTGTATGAGATCATGTCTATGCTTGGGCGTAGTGATTCACTAAGATGGTATCAAAGCGAGAAATATATTGTATTCACATGCCTTATAACTCATGATGGTATGGGACACCATAACGAGTATAGTGAGTGCGAATTCAGTGTAACCTTATATACGATAGCATAAACAGTGAATTTATCACCCTAAGTTTTAATATGAAAGGATAAGATATGAGATTCGGACTTTGGACCTTAGTTGTAGTAAGATCTCTTTACGATCACGTGAAACTCAAATTGTAGGTGTCCATTACAGATGCAACCCCTCTAATTCCAGGGATTAAAGTTCCTGACATGTAGTTTGAGTTGGGTTACGGATCTTGCCAAATCCCAAACTAGGTACAAGATCTTGCCAATTTCTAAACTTAGGTAAGGCATTTTATAAAAATCCCATTGGATGCAGCCCCAAAAGCATGATCACCAAGTCGGGTTCAGCAATAATTTAACAAGATTAAAATTCATCAAAATTTGTCAAAATTGGGCAACTTTGAGCAAATATTTGGAGAGAAAAAGTATAAAATATAAGATTAAAAGGTAAAAATAAAAATACCAATATTAAAAAATTATAATTTATTGAAAAAATGGGGAAGAATTATTCATGATTTATTCGTGAATTATTAAAAGTACAAATTTTTGAAAATTAAATTTGGGATTAATTTGCAGAATCTAAAATTCATAAGTTATTTGCCAATGTTGTAAAATTTTGTGACTATCCAAAAGCACATTGATGAGTTAATCTTAAGGATCCAATTAAAAGTATGCATCCTAAAGCTTGGCCAAGCACCTAATAAAAAGGGAAAAGTACGAAGATAGGCCCCATTTATATTTTCATTACAAAAAGGTTGAAATCAAAGTTTGCAGTAGTCTAATAGGATATCATGATGAGTATGATCTGGATTACATCCCATCGATTGGTTGGGAAGGAGATGGAGTGGTTGTGGGGAGGACCACTCCAGGGACTGTTGTGTGATGTGCAGGTGTTTAACGTGCCTGGGGAACTTAATTGAATGCTCTCAGAGGCCGAATACTCTATTATAACAAAATAACTATATCGGATTGTGGGTACCGATATTGTATCGGACGATACGTATTGGATTGTGGGTATCGATATCATATCAAAATATCGTCCGATAGCGATATGTATTAGACGATACGTATCGATTTTAGACCTTACCGATAAAGTACATTCAAGGTACCATATTGGTGCCTCTCCTTTAAAAATTAAAATTTTTGGACGATATATTGAAATGTATCGTCCGATACGTATTGGTTTTGGAGCTGAACGATACGATCGTTTTTCCGAGATTTTAACCCATGATAAGGATAGTAAATCCCAATTTTGTAATAAAAAAATTCAAATTTTATTTTTTTAAGGCTTCTATCAAAAAGTTTGATTGATTTTACCAGTTCAAATTTCAATGCTCAAAAAATATACATTGGAGATGAGTTTTTTAATTTTTTAATTTTAGATTTTGATCTAAGCAATACACTCATGCTTTGTATGTCTAACTCCCAAGTGGAAGTTTTCTCCAATCAAAACCTTTTTCCATATATATATATATATATATATATAGGAAAATTATAAACGAATGGCAGATTTGTTGAGGACAAAGTGCAGGCAGCTGACATGGCGCGACGTGACTGACTGCACCGACTTGCATTAATTGAGCACCACTGCACTTACAGTCAATTGCTTCGCACCATATTGAAATTACGTCAATCTAAGGAATTTGTTCAGCTATTCGATTAATTCTAATTAATCTAGAGATTACAAAACAAACGCCAACAATCACCACAACACAAGATATACATGGAAATCAAATCACTGGGAAAAATCAAGGGACCGAAGTCCACAAACCAAATCCACTCTAAAATGAAAGATTACAAAGAGTTTTGAATGATATATCGATACATGCGCATGCCCTATCAAACCCCTATGCCAACCAACTTCCCGTCGCGGGTCGCCTCCATATCTTTTCGATTTGGATGTTTTTCTTTACCGTTGATGAACACACAACACTCTACATTGATCTCCACAAGGCAACCAATCACACACCCTAATCTCTAGGGATAAGCACACCCAACTCACTTAAGCTAGATAGGATTAAAAGGTTGAAAAAGAAAGGGGAACCTTTTTTAATGAAGAAATATTTTTTTCCAAAATTAAATAATTCAAAAAGGAAAGAAGATGAAGTTAGGATTCTTTTTCTCAAGGGGAAGAAGTTCTCTTAGCTTTCTTACCTCTTCCCTTAATCCAAAAAACCTTTTAACAAAAACCCCAACACCCCTCAAAAGATTGAAATCTGAAAAAGTCTCAAAAACAACTTTTAAGCAAGAATGAAGATCTGTTGCGAAGGACCACAACTCGTTGTGATTCATGTGACAACGAGTTGTGGTCACAACGCGTTGTGATCACAACCACAACACGCTGTGACTACTGAGAGACTGCAGCAGTGACAGCACGCTGTGGTAACTCCCAAAGCGCGCTGTAAACATATCTTCAATACATTGTAAAACAAAACATTTAATCTTTTGATTTTAAAACAATTTAAGGTACACAGATGAGAGATGTGTGACTGAAAGCTTTGATCAATCAAGGAGAATCCATCCATCTTAGCACACACATTAACTAAGAGAGATCTACATAGATTTTGGAGTGAAATATGACAAACAGGATCTAACACACATCAGTGCCTACACTTTGTCTGCATAAAATATGCCCTCCATATAGCACTACATATATATATATATATATATAGAGAGAGAGAGAGAGAGAGAGAGAGAGAGGGAAGGTTGGGGAAATGCACCCAGGCGTAGAGATATCTCTGCGCTTATTGATATGAGCACGTCACGTAACACATTTTTGTGCAATGATCAGACACACAAAATAGGGTTAAACTTTTAAAATATTTTAAAAATTTTATACGCTTCCAACCGTCATTTTTTACTTTTTAAAAGTATCTTTTTTTTCTCTTCATTTTTTCAAGAAAGTATCAAACATACTTTTTTCAAGTATAGTTTACTCAAAAAATGCGAGCGCCTAGTAGTAAGCTCTAGCACCTCGGATTCGAAGCGCTGGCACCCCGACATCGAGGTGTCGGAGCTTTGCTAAAAAAAAAAGGTGTTGGCTCCTCGTTTTAGGGGCATTAGCGCTTCTATATCGAGGTGTCACATCAGTGCTCCTAAAACAAGGCACCGGCACCCCGTTTTTTTTTTTTTAACAAAACACCGGCGCCTTGATAGAGGTGCGGCTTTGGTGCCCCTAAAACAAGGCGCCAGCACCCCTTTTTTCTTATTTTTTTGTCGAAGCGCCGACACCTCGACATAAAGGCATTAACACCCCTAAAATGAGGCGCCGTCACCCCGATGCGGGGGTGTTAGCGCCTCACTATCGGTGCCTCTCCATCAGGGTGATGGCGTTTTGCTATCAAGCGCCCATATTTTCTGAGTAAAATATACTTGAAAAGGTAAATCTGACACACTTTTTAAAAAAAAAGAGAGAAGAGAAAAAAAAGACTAAAAATGTCAAAAATAACAACTGAAAGGGAATATAACTTTTAAAATATTTTAAAATTTTAATCCTAATTAATAACGTGAGACCCATACTACTCATCACTTCACAAAAAATACGCTGAGTCGCACCCTATCAAAAAGTGTAGAGATATATCTCTACGCCCGAATGTATTTTCGCCTCTACTATATATATATATATATATATATATATATATATATATATATATATATATATATATATATACGCACACACTTATTGATATGAGCTTGACACTTATGTGTCTGCACTACCTACCTTTGGTAGTAATATATCTCTGTTGTGGCTAACCCAAGTTAGTGCCAAAGCACTTTCCACGTGTTCGCTTCAAAATAGACGGGCTCATAGAAATCTCTACGGCCGGGCACATTATCCCCGTAGCCACCTATATATATATATATATATATATATATATATATATATATATATATATATATATATATGGAATTTTATTAAAAGAGAGCATCCAACTAATTAATGAATTGGTGTTTTCTGTGTTTGCACCTCTTCTTTAATGTTATTTTACCACGTGGTTGTGCATGCATCTGTTTGAATATACGAAGAAAGATGATGGCAAGCGTGACACGTTTAGAAGTGGTGGGCCTCTGAAAGCCCGTGGCTCACGTCCATTTTCTGTCTTGTCTCTTGTCTCTTATGTCCACTTGACCATGAGAGTATCTGACTATGAAATCTTCCATCATTTAATTTGATAAGGGCTGGGCTGTGGTTTTATTGTCTGGACAAAAAGTCATTTTTCAATTTCTTTTCCAGACGCTAATCAATCAAACTAAGAGAAATTAATTTCTAATAGAAATCATTCCTCAAACAACCTAATCAAAGAATAAAAATTGCAAGAAATCAATGAGGAAATTGATTTCATTTCCTGAAGGTCCCCTCCTATCAATATTAGAATTAATAAATTCATTTCACCACGATATATGATTCATTTTCTTCAAAAGAGTAACTCAATTTTATAGACTAAAGCAATCAGATAAGCTTGGAGACCATCGATGCCAATAAGCCCCAGTAGTGGGAAGTAGTAGTAGTACATTAGTTACAAGAGAAAAACTATTTTAGCTCCAAGGCGTCTACGGAAAGCTATTTAAGTACAAAACTAACATCATTATCATCATCATTACAACCAAACCTCATCTATTTGGTGATAAGATGAAACGATGCATAAACTGTCATCATCTGTGGCTTCCAAGTAGAAGCCTCCATTCGGTTAATGAGTTACGTAAAATCTCATTACCATAAACAGTATCAACTCAACACACTGTTACTTAAACACTCCATTAGAACAAGCTTTAATCCCTTCAACTTTTCTCTTTCGGCCTGAAGGAAACACAACAAAATGCAAATGTAACATATCAAACCTCCACTTAAAATTAAAAAATAAATATTTTTGGTGAGTTAAATTAGTGGTGATAGCATGAT
This sequence comes from Chloranthus sessilifolius, assembly GCA_021018995.1. Lineage (NCBI taxonomy): Eukaryota > Viridiplantae > Streptophyta > Magnoliopsida > Chloranthales > Chloranthaceae > Chloranthus > Chloranthus sessilifolius. Next base: position 16,495,580 of record CM037598.1, on the reverse strand, counting down.
ACAACTTATTATTACACCATGCTTTGCCCTATAAATGGGTCACAACAGTCAGCATGGTTGATCTAAATCATTCAATTGATAGCCATAGCCTAAACATCATATTGAATGAACTATCACACAACCTTTCGTTCAATGACTTCTGTAGATCACTCCCTGTAACTTTATCTAAGATAATAGTAGGCAGAGGCGGAACCAAGATTTTCTTCTAAGGGGGAAGTTATCGTGGACTGAGAAAATGAGTTAGTATTAGGCAAGTAGTATGAGGGCCGGTTGACTTAGTACTCAGATCACTTGATGGGAGACGCGCCATATGGAATTAGCATGTACCGTATGATAGGTTCGCCATGATCTAAAGATCTTTGAAGGTAAAAGATTGGAACGAAAACGATTCCATCTTTTGATTCAAAGCTGTCAAACACCATCTAAAATTAATGTTTACCCATACAAATCCAATGGACCATTAGTTTAGCTTGCATTTGACCGCATTGGATCAGACAATGGAGATCATTTTTCATTCCAATCCTTTAAAAAGTAAACCTTCAGATCATTGTCGTCAACACACAAAACACATGATTGTTTTACATGGCACACAACTCGAGAAGTGACCCTGTTGTAAAGTGGCTCTAACTTGGTTGGCTCGCTCAAGCGTCATTGGTTGTCACTCAAGCGAGGTGAGCATTCAAGCAAAGGCAAACTTTCGGGTGAAAGCCGCTCGAGCGAATTTGGTTATCACTCGAGCGACCCGCAACAGCCTAGTTGCATGTAGACTCCATATTTGGCTATTTTCTCTTTGTTTAGAAGTAGGATTCGTGTCTTCTATATATAAGGAAAGCTCTTGGTCGAATCAGAGAGTTGAGATACTTTGTAAAGCTTTGGAAAACATATCTAGGATTTTGTGAAGAGCTTTGGTGAGACTTGAGTGTTCTTGTATTCTTGTGTGATCATCAATATAGTGAATTATCGTTGGTCGTGGACGTAGGCATATTATTGAACCACGTAAATATTGTCTCTTGTGTGATTGTGTTTGATTTCCTCTATTTTGCGTTCTCATTTGATCATTCATCATGAGATCGTTGATTAATTTAAGAGCTTTCGCGCAACAAATTGGTATTAGAACTATTACGTTTTTGTTATATGATCAGAGATGACATCAAAGTTCGCAAATGTTTTGAACGTGAGGTTCGAGGTTGAGAAATTCGACATGAAGATTAATTTCGGTTTGTGCAAATACAAGTTTGGGATATCTTGATCCAATAAGGGCTACACAAGGCATTGAAAGGGCTTTCGGGTAAGCCACCGAATATGTCCGATGGTAATTAGGAAGAATTCGAACTTCAAGCGTGCAGTACGATTCGGCTATGTCTAGTGAAGAAGATTACGTACAATGTAATGCGGGAGAACTCGATGGCCGCACTGTGGGCCAAATTGGAGAGTCTTTACATGACGAAATCTCTGACAAGTCGTCTATATCTCAATAAGCAACTGTACAAGCTGCACATGAATGCAGGTAGTTCTCTCAACGAACATCTTAATGAATTCAATAGAATAATATTTGAATTATTAAATGTTGGAGAAGAGGTTAAGGATGAAGACAAAACACTATTTATTCTGTTTTCTCTCCCCGATTCCTATGAGCACCTAGTTTCTACATTGCTCTATGAGAAGGACACTATTGAACTGGAGTCGGTTACAACGACACTGCTTTGTGACGACATGAGGAAGAAAGGTTTGAATAAGGATGCACAAGCAAACGGATTGTTGGTTAGGGGGAGATCAGAGGACCGTAAATCTCGAACGGGTATATCAAAGTCCAGATCTAAATCCAAAAATAGAAAGACTGTAGAATGCTATAAATATCACGAAAAGGGTTTACATCAAAAGGCATTGTCACCAGTTACAAACTACAAGGGACGATTCTCAGGATATAAAGCAGAAAGGGATCGTTGATGAGGCTGGTATAGCCGAACAAGCTCTGGATGATGATGGGAACGTATTGTCAGTGTTTTCTGATAAATACTCACAAAATGCATGAATACTTGATTCAGGGTGCTTCTACTAATGTGTCCAAATAGAGACTGATTCACGTTTTATGAATAAGTGGATGATGAAACGGTTTTAATGGGCAACAATATGGCCTGCAAAATAGTTGGAAAGGAGAGTATTGGAATAAAGATGCACAATGGGGTTGTGAGAACATTGACCGATATACGTCATATTCCGAAACTGAAGAAAAACCACATATTGCTTGGTCCACTAGACTCCAATGGGCTCAAGTTTGCAGCTCAAGGTAGAGTTTTGAAGGTGACAAAAGGATCTCTGGTTGTGATGAAAGCAAAAAAGGTTGGGAATCTCTACTTTCTATCAGGGAGTATAGTGACAGGTAGAGTAGCGGTATGTACGTCAGATGATAGCAGTTTGTCCTCTACACAGCTAAGGCACATGCGTTTAGGGCACATGTTAGAAAGAGGGATGATAGAGTTGAGCAAGCAAGGTTTATTGAAAGGTATAAAGGCTGACAAGGTTGACTTTTGTGAGCATTGTGTCTTCGGGAAACAATGCAGGGTTAAATTTAACACAGCGGTTCACACTACAAAAGGCATACTGGATTATATACATTCAGATGTATGGGGTCCTTCTAAGGTTCCTTCCAAAGGTGGTATCAGGTACTTCGTCTCCTTCATCTATTTCTCAATATGTACGGATCTACATGATGAAGAGTAAGGATGAGGTATTGAAATCTTCAAGAAGTGAAAATACTGTTTGAGAACCAGAATGGAAGGAAGGTCAAGCGGTTGAAAACTGATAATGGTGAGTACACCAATAGATAGTTCTAGGAGTTCTGTGAAGAGAACAGTATTGTTAGGCACTTCACAGTAGGGAATACCCTGCAACAGAATGGGGTAGCAGAACGTATGTATAAAAATCTACTTGAAAAGGTAAAATGTATGTTATCCAATTCAAGATTGGGTAAAGAGTTCTTGGTCAAAGCAGTCAGTACGACGTGATATGCAGCAAACAAATCACCTTCTATGGCAATAGAGTGCAAGACTCCGATTGAGATGTAGTCAGGGAAGCCTGTAGATTACAGTGTATTGAGGGTCATTGGTTGCGCAACTTACTATCACATCAGAGATAGTAAAATTGACCCAAGAGCTAAGAAGGCAATTTTCTTAGGATATGCAAATGGTGTGAAAGGATACCGGTTATGGTGTCCAGAAAAGAATAAGATTGTGATCAGCAGAGATGTGATATTTGATAAATCTATTATGCCAACTTCTAACAAACAGAGTATGAAAATTGGAGAGGTGGCAGAAGATCAGTTTGAGGTGGAGTTAGAAACTCCTATAGTTATTACATCAGAGAAAGGTGTAGAAACAGTTGAGAGAGAGCCAAAGCAATCCTTAGTGGGTGGAAGACCCAAAAGGAATGTTAGAGCATCAATTCGCTACTATTATAAAGATATGGTCGCCTACGCGTTAACATTTGATGGCAATGAACCATCTTCATTCAAGAATGCAATCAGTGAAAAATGTGCACGGGAAAGGAAGGTCGCAATGAATGAAGAGATGGATTCTCTTTACAATAATCAAACTTGGGAACTGACAGAGTTACTTAAAGGAAAGAGAGCGATTAGGTGCAAGTGGGTTTATAAGAAGAAAGAGGGTTCTCTGGAAAGTAATGATGTAAGGTACAAAGCACGGTTGGTAGCAAAGGGCTATGCACAATAAGAAGGTATTGATTGCAATGAAGTGTTCTCACCGGTTGTGAAACACACTTTAATCCGGATTTTGTTATCAATTATAGCACTGTTTGACTTAGAGTTGGAGCAACTCGATGTGAAAACGATGTTTGTACATGACGATCTAGAGGAGATCTATATGAACCAACCTGAAAGGTTAAAATCTCCTGGAGAAGGGAGGTTAGTATGCAAACTGAAGAAGTTCTTGTACAAGTTGAAGTAGTCGCCGAGACAATGGTACAAGAGGTTTGACACGTTCGTGGTGAGCTAAAATTATATTGGAAGTGAACACGATAATTGTGTTTACTTCAAAAGGCTAGCGGAAGACTCATTTATCTTGGGATGGAGATTCAGAGAGACAAAAAAGGGCAGTTGTGTCATACACATAAGAGTTATCTGAAAAAGATACTCTCACGGCTTGGGATGGAGAACTCAAAGGTTGTGAGTACTCCATTAGTAGCTCACTTTCGTCTTTCGGCTAGCATGTCTCCTACTACGGATGAGGAGTGTGAGTTCATGACTCGTGTTCCCTATGGGAGTGCGATTGGTAGCTTGATGTACGCTATGGTGTGCACTCGACCAAATATTTCACAGGTTGTAAGCGTGATTAGCAAGTATATGGCTAATCCGAGAAAGGAGCATTGGCAGGCTGTGAAATGGATTATGAGGTACATACGTGATACCATGAATGTCGGGTTGGTTTTTTGCAGTGGTACAGATCATCAGTTATGCGGATACGTAGATTCAAATTACGCGGGTGATTTGGATAAGCGTCATTCTACAACGGGATATTGTGTTTATGCTATTAGGTGGTTCGATTAGCTAGAGGTCGATGTTACAGGATACAGTGGCTTTGTCTATTACGGAGGTAGAGTATATGGTAGTAACAAAGGCAATGAAAGAAGCATTGTGGCTTCAGGGCTTAGTTGGTGATTTGGGGATCGCACAGCAAAGTGTTGATGTGTTCCGCGATAGCTAGAGTGCTATTTACTTAGCAAAGAATCACGTATATCATGCTCATACCAAGCACATTGATATACAATATCACTACGTATGGTAAGTAATCGAAGATCACGAGATATCTTTGAAAAATGTGAGTACGAAGGACAATCCTGTGAATATGATGACAAAGGTGATACCGACGGTCAAGTCTAAACATTGTTTGGATTTTATCAATGTTCAACAGGTATGAGCGCCCTTGGGGCGTTGGTGGCAGCAACAATACGAGTATAGCGATGATCGGAAGGAGTATATGGTGAAGCTTAGAGTCAGGTGGAGAATTGTCGTAAAGTGGCTCTAACTTGGTTGGCTCACTCAAGCGACATTGGTTGTCGCTCGAGCGAGGTGAGCATTCAAGCAAAGGCAAACTTTCGAGTGAAAGTCCCTCGAGCGAGTTTGCTTGTCACTCAAGCAAACCACAACTGTTGCGTGTAGACTTCTTATTTGGCTATATTCTCTTTGTTTAGAAGTAGGATCCGTGTCTTCTATATATAGGGAAAGCTCTTGGTCAAATCAGAGAGTTGAGATACCTTGTAAAGCTTTGGAAAACCTATCTAGGGTTTTGTGGAGAGATTTGGTGAGGCTTGAGTGTTCTTGTATTCTTGTGTGATCATCAATAGAGTGAATTATCGTTACCCATGGACGTAGGCATGTTGCTACACCACGTAAATATTGTCTCTTGTGTGATTGCGTTTGATTTCCTCTATTTTGCGTTCTTATTTGATCGTTCATCGTGAGATCGTTGGTTAATTTGAGAGCTTCCAAGCAACAAACCTGAGTACCAAGAGTGTTAGCGCTTGGGTCAAGTACCTAATACTAAATAAAAACTAAAAGAAGGGCAGCAACTCATACCATGGGCAAAAAGGAGGGAGCAACTGCCTTAAAAAATGCAAGCCGTGTGGCGGTAACTGGTTTGGTCACACTAGACTAACTAACGAAATTAGTTGTTAGTACCCATTCTATATTATTATTCAGTAAAATTTGTCAATAATGAGTGGAAGGTACATTGCAGACCCATCCTAGACAATGAGCGAACGTCTTATCAGTTGTGCAGCCATCAGCCTTGAGATGTGCACAGATTTCCATGCTGTTTAAAATCTGTGCGTATCTCAAGGTCCTTTCACTGGATAGCTGACAGACCAATTGTACAGTGCAGCACGTCTTGGTACACTACCAAAACTATGGTCCATGCTTCTGTAAACTAGCGGATGGATGGATACGAATCAGCACGAAGAGTAGGTTTCCATATCATTTATTGGATGAGGGTGAGATTCTCAATTATTATCCTTGTATCAATAAAAATAAAAAACTTGCCTTGCGGATACTGGTGATGCTTCTCTCGGCATTGCTTATCTGAATCTCGATTGCTTCTTCCACTTGTGAGAGAAGCTTCCTGTGTGATGCCCCTAATCATATAAAAACCACAAAACAAAGATAAATCAGTTTTATTATCACATGTTATGATTCTAAAATGCTTTACAAAAAGGTGAGCCTTGCACATGAAAAGGGCACGCTAATCACTAAGGGATGGATCAGGGATTAATGATCGAAAGTAGTTATGGATATTTCAGTTAATTTTAAAATAACAGGAGGCCTTTGGGACAGTTTAGGCAGATTTTTGGTAGGCTACCTCTATTAGCGCCCACGTAATCTCTGAAAGTGCCCACATGTGCAAACCCTTCCAAACCATCGATTGCTTCGTATCAGATGTTGGAGATCGTGTTTCACCCAAATTTTTCACTCAACGGATCTTATGATCATGTCTCACCTATCAAGCAGTCAGTTTTTTATTCCACGTGTCACAGATCCCCCAAAAATGGCCCTAAAATCATGTTTGAGCGTGATGTGTGCCATAGGATTCAAAGGGCATTTTTTTGGGGATTGGTGGCATGTGTAATAAAAAACTCACAGTCTGATAGGTGCTACATGATCTCAAGATTCTTTGTGAGGAAGATCGGTGAAAAACGATCTCCATCATCTGATCCGATACAATCAATGATTCTCAATGTGTTTCGGATGTGGGCGCTTTCAGAGATTGTGTGGGCGCTAATAGAGGTACCCTTTTGGTACTTCCCCAGTTTTGGAAAGACAAAGTCCAAGAAGTGCTCTGTATTCATCCATATATCCAGGGCTCCATGATCTAAGGCTTCTAAGCTGTTGCATGGTTTAAATGTAAAGTTCCATCCTTTGGAGTCCATATTTTGCATCCATGATTTTCTATTTTCAAGGGCTTTTGTGCTGAGATATTTGTACCCACAATTCCAGCTGAATTTTGAAAGCTCAATTGCAGGGAAGAGTACGATGGCTAAGGACCAGTTTGAACAGAAAATTTAATTAGATCATATTAATGGTGCCTTAAGTAAAAACATCAAAGAGTAGGCTATCCTATACAATTCATGGTGAACAATTTGTCCCAAATCATGATCACAGTCGTTTCAAGTAAGACGACTGTGATCATGAGGTGGGGATAACTGTTCCAGATAGTTAGCATAAGATATTGGTGCCTGTGGGCTATGGTTAATTTAAATTAGGGGCAGCACCATTAAGTTAAATCAATTAGATTTTTTTGTCCAAACTGGCCCTAATCCTATTCCCTAGTTACAGTTACACTTGAACAAGTTCTGGTGCAGTTCAAATAACTTGCAAACGACCATTTTTACCAACGTTCTATGCATATGCCCATCATTCTGGACCATCCAATCAATGGATCCTCTTGGATATGGCCATGGTCTAGAAAGTAGAAACCAATGAGTGTTTCTCTAACTGCCCAATCAGCACCTAAACTGGGATGGACAACAGAATTATATGCAACAGACCAGCACTCCTCAAAAGTAATCTGATGAGATTATTATGGCCATCTAACAGTGAAATGTTTGGAGTATGGTGTATGGAAAATAGGTTATACAATCTTTTATATATGTTCACACTGGATCCAAGCAATATACATAGCATACTTGTGATCGTTACTGCTGCAGGTTAATGTTTGACCGGGCTTTTGGATGAAAATCCCTATGTTCATATATATATATATATATATATATATATATATATATATATATATATATATATATATATATATATAATTTTTATTTTAATAGGAAAAAAGGGCGAACAATCCATGCGTTCAAATGCTAGATCACGTGGCACATGATCTAAAAAAAGCTTTTAGGACATTTTTGCCTTTAAATATGGTCAAAGTTTCCCTTCCTCCAGCCTAACCAGGTGCATTGAAATTTTGCACATCTGACCACATTTTGGATGTATGGATCGTCCTCCCGTCCAAACGCACCCTTCCCAAGGACGATCAGGATCATCTAAAAGAAATTAAAAAATGTGTATATCCACCATCCAAAATGTGGTCAAAGGTGCCCAATTTCACCAAGCTAGGCGGAAGGAAAACTTTGACCAAGGTTTTGGAGGGCAAAAAAGTCTTTAAAAGATTTTTATTCAGATCAAGTGGCATGTGGCACATGATCTAGCATTCGATCACATGGATCTGCGTTCGAATGCATAGCCCTTTTTCCTACTATACTTTTATCCAGATTCCAGATCACAATACAAATTTGAGTCAGAATACGCAATTTTTGAACAAAAATATATGCTAACGTTGGCCACTGACCTATAGGTGTTAACGTCCACTGCACATACTGCATTAATCCAGATTAGGGGAAGTCACTTACTTTGCCTCTCTGTGTTCCCTTTTATTTCTCTCTCGAATGCTTCAAGCTCTTCAAGCGTGCTCCTGCAGTTGTGGAGATGTTGATTTACCTCTTCTTTGAACTTATCATGTATGAGTTTCAGTTGCTTTTGTTCCTCTGCATCAGTTAACCCAGTCACATTACATATAAATTTTCCCTGAAGTACCAGACATCCATCTAACCAATTATAATCACCACATTTTTATTTTTTTTTATCGATAAAAGTTCAATTCCATTAAAAAGCCAGAGAGGAGCTGGAAAAAGGAACAAGAAAAATACAAGAGAAATAAACAGCAGGGTGAGTATGGGTAAGGGAATGCTTATGAACATATGGTTATTAAAAGAAGACGGGTGATATTTCCAGCCACAAGGCCCACAACACTCTAGAAAAAGGCAGAGGTAATCTATGCTATGCTCCCTTAAGTTGGTTTATGGTTTATTTTTTTTTATGTTGGAGGACAATCTGGTAATTCGAGGTGGCATATAAGTCGATCCAATTAGGAAGGATCGTTAATATGGTCATTTAAGACTTTTTGTTCTTTTATTTATTTATTTATTTTTACGTTTATAAACTTATATATCCATTCTATCCATGAATTAAATTTACTCAAAACAACTTTTGTACCTTCAAATTTCGACTCTAGGTGTTTTTTCTTTGTTTTTCCGAGGCTTGTGAACTTCCCTCTGCAAGAAGTAAAACAAAGTATTATTGTAATCGGTTAATGAGCTACCACTCACTTCAATAGATCTAGATTTATAGAAATTAATCTCTCACCACTAAAAGCTGACATGGCATGTTTCAGTGGCACTGACATCTGTAAATGCCAATTTTGACATGTAATAGCCTCTAAAAAGCTATCACATTAATTTAATAAATGGAGTTTGTAATAGGAGTCAGTCTCTATTCTAATGTTTAGTTGAATTGATACAAATTGATTATAGAACACCTACACATCTGTCTGAATCTGAGTCTCAACATTCTGTAGCTGCAATTGTATTCTCTCACCAACAGATGCCAGGATGTTAGAGCTTTGCTTTCTTCTCAGTGACTTCATTTTCAGTTTAAATCTTTCTAAAATCAAAGCAAACTGAGCAACAGCCCTGGAATTATGAAGGAAAATCAAATCAAAAGTCCATCAACATAAAATGTTTTATTATAATGCTAGACTATGAACATGAGAGACACTAGAGAATAGATGTAAGGGCAGAAGTTTGAGAAAATACGTGGACAGAAATTTACAAACAATTGCTAAACAAGGAATTTTATCTTTATTTTGGGATCCACAGCATTTATGGGTAAACAAAGAGTTTTTGGCTGACGTGATCCATAAATGTGGTGGTCCCCAGCAATTTTAGCTTGTCAGGCAGAAACTATTACAGCAGTTGACTACCATAGAACCTATCCCAAAACTAACAATCTAGTTTGTGACTGTACTCTGGAACTGTTGAGATATACTAACTAAACAAGGATATCATGTTCTGGAGATAGGCACATCTACAGGAAGAAGTGAACACTTCTTCCAAAACAGGAATAACCTTGTCAAGCCATTTTCGTGTTCCTGTCCTGAGGATACTTGGAAGCCAATACTTCCATCAGTTCCTGAGAATTACACAGAGAGACGGAAAATATTATATTTGCAAAATAAGAAACTATAAAACAAGATCAAAAGATGATTTTGATATTAATGGAAATACCTTTAGGAGAGGGTGGAGTCAGGCTGGGTTCACAATTTCTTGTGTCTTCTTCGCTGTGCAATCTTTTACTACGACGTACGATAAATTGTAGGTTCTCGGGACTACCAACTCTCGATGACCATTTCTCTCTCATTCTGAAACCTGCACATTACACGGCATCTGTATAAAATTGTTGGAGCAAATGACCTAAGTATTATTATTATTACCATCATGATCATCATCATCATTATATTTATTCTATCATGATCAAATCAAGAAACTACAATGCAAGATCAAAAGATGATTTTGATAAATTAATGGACATACCTTTAGGAGAGGGTGGAGGGGGGCTGGATTCAAAATTTCTTGTGTCTTCTTGACTGCGTAATCTTTTGCCACGGCGCACCATAGGTTGTAGGTTCTCGGGACTGCCAGCTCTCGATGAACATTTCTCTTTCATTCTGAAACCTGCACATTACACAGCATCTGTGTTTAAATTGTTGGAATGAGTGACCTAAAGATTATTATTATTACCATCATGAGCATCATCATCACAATCAGCATTATGTTCATTTTATCATAAGAAAATCAATTTACTTATATATTAAATATTATTATTTACCTCATGATTATCACAGTCACCATCATCATTACGTTTATTTTACCAGAACAAAGAAATTTATTTACATATTCTGCACACTTTCTTGAGAGGTTTCTATATTGAAAAGAAATTACTTGGGTTCTTCATAAGATTGCAACAAAAAGGTGGTGAATCTATAAAGGCTTACAGAGATTGTTGCTGTAGCAAATCGTGGTTTGAGTTTAGCAGACGCCTCACCTATCTAAACCAGTTTCCAAGGTGGCTTCACATATAAGGTCTTAATCAACTGATTGTATTGATCTTTTCTCTTGGGAAAAATATTGTTCAGACCCCGAGTTAAAACTAATTCCTAATGATAATTTACATTGAGAACGTTATTGGGAAGGGTTATTTATAAAGGTCTTTGGAATTATCAATAATGTATCTATCATCCGTCAGTTTTTTCATTCTACTTTTTGGACAGTAAGTAAGTTGAAAAGGAACCTGTAACCTCAAGGTTCACCATAGAGCAACTTCCAGTTGAGCTGCAGGGCCAACTACTGACTTAAGATTTATCATGTGTTCTTTTCCTACAAAAGGATAAATTGTTTCTTTAAGATTGTTATGTCAGTCAACACTGACTTAAGATTTATCTTTTTAAATTTTATAAATATTTTTTGTATATTTTAAAGTACTTAAATGCATATAATTTATATTTTCCATGCCTTATAAGTTATGCAAAAGAACACATCTTGCAATACTATATATACTGTAGACACATAAGTATGCCAGTTTCTCCAGTTAGACATATAGTGTCCCAACATCACGCAAAATTTGTGCATGTCTAAGTTACGCATGTCTGCTCATAGAACATCATTAGTGAGAACCCATCTTTGCAGAAGTATGTACACAACCATGAAACTATTTGTTGTTGCCCATGAATTTCTGAAAGTCAAGATTAGAAAGTCAGTATCCAAACAACATAGATTCCATCAAGACTCCTTACAACATCAAAGATCAAGAAAAAGTCATATGCTATCAGGACATTAATGCATAGGAATTGGACATGGATGTAAGATATTCCACATGGATTTTCTAAAATGCAGATTAGATGGACATTGAAGTGGTATCTCTGTGTGCGGTTATTTAATGATTAATAGTATGAAATCTTATTGGAGAAGAAAGGTAATCATGAACATGTTTAGAATTCCATGCATAGAGGATAATTAAGTCGGAAAATGAATGGTGAAACAATCTTTCATTTCACCGTTCATTTTCTAAACCATTGACCACCATTCATTTGTTGGTAGTCATTTCCCAGTTCTTCTAAAATATCAATTTTTTTCAGTATCAATGGATCGACCGTGTGCAAGTCCACGTGGCACTCAAAAAAATTTATTGTCTTCATCGATTTTCCGAAGGGCGATACAAAAGAGTTTATTGTCATTGTCCATTTTCCGACGCTAATTATTGATCCTCTGACTCGAGTCATGCCGTGACTCAAGTGAGACCATATATCGCCATAGTCAATGTTGACAATGCGACGTGAACGGTATCACAGCTCGAGTCATGTGTGACCCGAGACAGGAAATCATTTTCCTATATATATAGAGGCTCAGGACTATGTCAGAGTGCAGCCCAAAGCGCTGCACTCGGTCTATCTGGGCACCGTGTGCCATCATGACAATTGGGTCCCACGGAAACATGGACAAGATCGATCAGGTACCACTGCGCAATGATACGATACATATCCACCGTTGAAAATGTGGTCAAATGTCCACAAAATCAATGCAACAAGTGATGTAAAACCAAACTTTAAAACCTTAATACTGCAATTTGAAATTAAATTGTGATTTTTTTTATGCCAAAAACACACAAGACTTAAAAAAATCATCTAGACAATTAAGTTTAATTCGATTTAGTGTTCATCGCGGTCCCTTCCAAATTCTGAAAATAGGGTTCTAATGATGGAACTCGATTTTCCCTCTACTTTAGGGCACAAGCGATAATCAAAAGTGAAGTCTCTTGACTCCTCTCAAGACTTGAAGGATTTATGGCTCAAAGGAAACAAAATTAATAAAAGGGAAAATGAGTAGGGTTGGTTTGAAATGAGAGGTTAGGAAAATATCGAGGTGGATTCTAAAGAAGAAATAATCTAGTAACAATTAAGAAACTAAAGAAGAGGGGGTTTTCTTAGGTTTTAATTAGTTAACAAAAAAATACAATATTACCTTTCACTAATTAATAGGAGGTAAAGAAAAAGACAGAAAAATTTTGGCCTCACACCAAACCCATCTTGGGGAAACAAAGAATCACTCTTCAAGTTTGAAAGGGGCTCTTCCAATTTTATTTATTTTTATTCATTATAGTCATCATCAATAATAATGGTCTTTACAACTATGTTAGCACTTTAAAAACCCTAAACTTTGTCTAACTCTACTTGACTAAAATACCATTAAGTAAGACATCAAACTAAACTAAAAAAGAAACCTCGAGATTTGAACCTGTCACGGACGTAATTGACGATCGACTGTGAGTTGGTTCATGGTCGTCCATGACCTTCAATACGGTCCACCATAAAATTGCCCAGTCAACTGTGAATTACGAGCTTTCGGTTCTCTGACAAGAACAGTACAATGTGTTTTCATGATCAATTGTGATGTTCTTTTACGGCATTCTACCGTAGGCTTCCAATTCTTCCTTTTTTCGTTCTCCCCATGTACGTTTTCCCAATGTGGGGTCCTCTCGCATGGCGCACAAGTGAACATGGGCCTTCAATCGCCCTTTCAAAATGTTATGGGAAGCCTTGTCGCTACTAAGTCTTTTCTTGTGCTTCTTACGCACCATGTATGGTCGATGTCAACATCACCAAGAATAAGTTGTGAGGACCAAGAGCCTTAACGAAAATGTCTACTAACTGATCCAAAGAAGAATCCTTTGGTGTCTCAATGATGTCAGCCTGAATCTCTTCCCGAATACAATGAATATCGATGTGCTTCGTACTCATGAAGAACCGAGACAACCGCTATAGCAATGGTTGCCTGATTATCAGAATGCAGGGGCATGGGAGTGGATAGAGGAGACCCATGCTTAATGAGGAGAGAACTAATCCATAAAAGTTCACATGTACCATGAGCCATAGCTCTATACACAGACTTTGCGCGTGATTTGGAAACCATCTCTTGCTTCATACTCTTCTACACCACCAAGTTACCTCGAAGGAAAGCACAATAACCAAAGGTGAAACATCAACCAGTAGGAACTCCAAAATAATTAGCACCATTGTAGCTTCTAATAAAAGAATGCCCTTTGTCAGAGTAAAATAGCCCTCTCCCATGCTAAGATTTAATAAAGCGAAGTATGTAATGTATTGATAAAACTAATAGTCGACTAATATAATAAGGGAAATAACTAAGAAAAGAATACCCTCATTAGGGTTTGAGAGAAAGTAGAGATAGAGAAGAAGAGGATGAGAAGAGAGAGAGAATAAGAACCAAAAGGACTACATTTTTACTAATGTGTTATCAAAGTTACATGAGATATGCTCCTTATATAGAGGAGCAACTCTACTTACATAAGGACACACCATGCATTATTAATTACACCCACTTAATAACATGTGGACACTACACACCACACTTAACACTAATACTTCTTGCACACCACACACTACTTCTTACACACCACACATAAACTACTATTTCCAATACTCTCTCTGAAGTTGGTTTCCATGCTGTTAAAATCCAACTTGCCAACTAATAAGCTTTACATCATCAACTCCCCCTTTCAACAAATACAGTCTTAACTTGGTGCCCAAGATTGAACAAGAGGCAATGTGGTACCTACTATGAACACATAATGTCTTGGTACACCACAAACACTCAAGCGATCACGTGGTACTCACTATGGTCCAACTATAGGTTAGTTTCACCTTTTTGTGGTAACGGCGATAACGTTTAATAGACCAAGTGTTCAATTTGTAGGGAGGATATCCCCCTAATCGTGACATAATAGCCATTAGATCCATAGATTCAAATATGCAATCAATGTTTCTAGGTTTGCCCACATGACTTCTATCTGATCTCTAGCCAATCCTTATGATGAATAGAAGAAAGAAGTTGTCTCTCTTCATTGTAGCACAAGTGAGGAGTTTCCATCACTAAAGAACTGCCTTCTATGTTCTTCCATAGTGATCTATTGTGATTTATGCGGCAGATTTCAACACTCTAGACAATTCTGAGTGCATACATTTCTACAGGACGTTTAAAGTAAGCCACTAAGCATAAGTACTATAGAAGAAATAGGGAAATGAAGTAGGCTCGGACCTTAACCTAATGGGTGTTGAATAGGATGTATGCATCTAGGAACTTATATATGACAGAATGTAAGTGCTGCATAATTTTATATATATATATATATATATATATATATATATATATATATATATATATATATATATATATATATATATATATATATCAAAGTCACAAAGTACGAGGATACATTAAAAACGACGAGGGAACAAGCGAGTAAAAGGGAACATGATAAGAAATCCAACGGGCCTAACTCAACCTAACAGATTTATCAAGGTATCAAAGCCGTTCTTTCTCCCGTCACCCATTTCTTGTCCACGTGATTTGGCTCAATCTCACCAAGACTGCGGGGGCGTGTTGGATTTGTCCCACATCAACTGTGGGCTGGCAATTCTTGTGCTCTTTATACCTTGGGCAAACCTCACCTTACAAGCCGGTTTTGTGAGGTTGTGTTAGGCCCCGTTGGATTTCTTATCAAAACAAATAAAACGGAGAAGTCGTAAAAACGAGAAAAATTAGAAGATATTAAAAAATTAAAGACATATAAGTCGGAAGGGGGGCTAATAAATTTTTATTCTTTTTTTTCCTCTCTCTCTCTTGGCTTTAGGGTTTCTTTTTTTATGAGAGATATCGAGGCTCATGCTAGTGGTGTCCAGTTTTGAAAGACAGAGGGGCTCATGACATAAAAGCGTTTTCAAATAAAGTTCTAAAAAAAATTTAAGAGGTTTTAAAAAATAGGCTTGAAAAAGGTTCTTTGTTTCTTATTAAGTTTTTTGAAAGGGTTCCAAAAAATGTGAAAAAGATAGGAAAGCCACGATTAAAATGCTTTTTTCCCATTATAAAGATAAAGTATGCATTTTAATGAAATAAAATGCGACTTTTTCATAGTACGTGTTCAAGTTTTAAACACTGTAGCAAAAAACACACATATCAATATATATATATATATATATATATATATATATATATATATATATATATATATATATATATATATATATATGTATGTATGTATGTATGTATTCATGCAAGTGTGCAATCATATATGCAAGTTAAAAACTTCAAATATGTGCATTTTCAACCTTTATCAATAAGTTCATCCTCTCCTGAGCTGTCAGTATCATTCTCTTCCATTGATGATGGAGATAACAGCTTTTTGGTGCCTTTCTCTCCCACAGTGGGCGAAGGTTGTGTGATGGGAGACTCCTTAAATTCTCTGGTATCATCCTGCAAAGATCATTCAGGAAAGAGATAAAACTCATAAAAGAGAAATAATTTTTTTTTAATCTAGCTACAAAAGCAGCAAAGAATCCCAGAGCAAACATTTGTTAGAACTGATATAGAAATCAAAATTTGGATACCGGGGGTTCCATATGTGTAGCAGATCCAGGAGTATGCAAAGTTCTTGGGCTACGGAACTCTTCCACCAAATCTGTTCTTTCAGCCGGTGATAGACTCTGAAAATTCTTCATAGGTGAGTTATCTGGTGATGGTGGGTTTGGACTATCATTTTCCATTGGCATATTCACTGCAAATGTTGGACTGTGAATATCATCTTCTGGTTCCCTGTTCTCTGTTAATGGATTATCAATATTTTCTTGCCGCTCAGATAGCTTTGGCAACTGTGGGCTGTTTAAATCATCTTCAGAGTCTGTCTCATTCGTCACTGGCGAATGGTGAAAATTTTCTCCAATGAGAACTTTCTTCTGTTCCATTTGATCATTGTTATTCTGAGATGGAGGACTATGAAAACCTTCAATTGTTTCACACTGTGGTACTGTTTTCTCAGGTGGCGGTTGTGTTTTCGCCTTCTCAGTACCTAACAAACATTTCTCTGAAACTACTTTTCTAGGAAAGGAAAGCCTCTGAGGCTCAACTCTGCTGCTCTTTTTTTCACTCTTCTCGCTCTTCTTCGTCGAGAATGTAGAACGACCATTAACAGGCCAATTTAAGACTCCTGCTTGCCCTTCTGCTTCACAGAAAGCAAAGATGTTGTTCTCTTCACTTTTTGGATTAAAATGAGAGCTTGACGAAGAACGCAAATTCCCAACGTTGTTAATCTTACAATGCAATTTTGGGTCAGTTTTAGCTGGCGCTTTCTTTCGAGTTAAAGAACGAGTGACTGGTCTCCTTACTGTTAGATTGGGACTTTCTGAATCAGTTTCAATGGTATCAGAACTCTGCTTATTATGCATGCCAGGTTCCTCTTCTTGAACCATTTTTCTCTTAGGCTTTAGATTCTCCATGTCAACCTCAATAGCCTGCGAAGGTACAGTTCCTAATATCTCCAAAAGCTTCATTCTCAAAGCTTCATTGCTTTGTTTTTCTGTTTCCACAATTTTTTCTCCTTCCACTCCAATATCTTTCACACACATTTTCTGAGCAGTCGCGAACTCGAATTCTTCCACACCTCCTGTCTTCCCACCTTTCACTCTCTTCCTTCCGGAGGAGATGCTGTTGAATTTCTTCTCGACGCAATTACCAGACTGTAAAATTGATGATTGGTTTGCATAAAACTGAACTGTCTTTGTAGTTGCAGTTTCTTGATGTAAGGATCTAGTAGATAACCATGTGGCAGTTTGACGATCTGTAACTTGTGTGTGATTTTTCTCCGCGGATTCTCGCATTCCAAGCCCATTTTTTTCTTCGGCGCGTTTTCCTTCAGAAGGTGCAACTGTCTCTGAAGCTCGCGGCAATGGAGTTTCATCTTTCCTACTTGCTCCAGACCCCAAGGATCTAGTAGATAACCACGCAGCAGTTTGACGACCTGTAACTTGTGTGTGATTTTTCTCTATGGATTCTCGCATTCCAAGCCCAATTTTTTCTTCTCTGAGTTTTCCTTGAGAAGGAGCAACTCTCTCTGAAGCTCGAGGCAATGAAGTTTCATCTTTCCTACTTGTTCCAGATCCCATTTTTGTTGAGGATTCAACAGTAACTCCAATAGAGACTTTAGGAAACTGGCCAGAAGAATAATAACTGCTGCTATAACTCTGACGATCACCAGGTTGATCCTAAAGTGAGTTTATTTTTTCAGTGCATTAGTCATCAAATTTTACGTAGATGTTCTTATATATAAAACAGGTTTAAATAAACTGAATGCAGTTCAAACCAATATATATATATATATATATATATATATATGATAAAGTGCTTGTACCCACAAAGGTAGAGTTTTTACCAAGGTAGTTAAGGCGGTGTGGAGAGGTCATGGCAAAGAGACTCACCATGCCATGGCGAGGCCATAGCGTGGCCATTTACTTTTTTTATTATTTTGTTAATAATTTTTATTTTTATATATTTATCATTAAGATATATTTTTTTTACTACTTTTTATCTTTTATATTTTTTATAGAGGACAAAAAAAAAATCAACTAATTAAGCAGGCATATATAAATAGCAATAAATAGAGAGAAAAAATTAATTATGAAATATGAAACATTAATAAAATAGCAACATGAGCAAATATAAATATGAAATACCAACCAACATAGAAAGATCAAAATATATGAAATATTCAAGAACACAACGACACATATTGTAGCGTCTAGGGCTCTCAATGGGCTGAGCCAGCCCAAATTTTGGACCGCACCCGGCCCGAAAAAAGTGATACTTTCTATCTAGCAAACCCGCCCGGTATCCGAACCGGGCTAAACATGGTGCAACCCGGATCAATCCGGGCGGGGCTTGGGTTGAGTGTTCCAACACCCGGTCCGTATATATATATATATATATATATATATATATATATATATATATATATATATATATATATATATATATATATATATATATATATATATATATATCCTTTTAAAGTTATCAAAAAATTTCTTTTAATTAAATATAATTTACTTAAATGCCCTGAGATTAACCGTTGTCCGTTATAACCATTGTGCAATCGTTGTCCGTTATAACCATTATGCAACCGTTGCCCTTTCAAATAACCGTTGTCCGTTATAACCATTGTGCAACAAACTAAAATGAAATATTTGAATAAAAGCATGTACCTGAGCCTCTATAATGTTAATATAATTATTTAATTAAATTTTGAACCTTCTTCAAACTTTTATTAGAAAAAAACAGCCCAAGCCCAACCAAGTTTTATTAGAAAAAATAGCCCAACCAAATTTTATTAGAAAAAAACAGCCAAAAAAAAACCCGGAAAAAAGCCCAAGCCCGGCCCGGTAGGTCGGGCTTGGGCTAATACATCGCAGCCTGGGTTAGGGCCGGACTAAAAAATTTGGGAACCCGGTCCGGGTATAATAGGGTCGGTTTGAACCCCAGCCCAGCCCTAATCTGACCCATTGACAGCCCTAGTAGTGTCGCGCATTGCTCAATTCGTGATAGAGGTTGCAAGAAACATATAAAAAAAGTTTAGTGATTGCGGAGGCGAAGATCTTGAGTTTGTGAAGGTGCAAATAAAAAAAAATAGCCAACTGAGAGAGGTATTGTGTTGAGAAAGAGATGTGAGAGAAAGCGATTGTGAAAGAAAGAGGTTGTGAGAGAGAGAAAGAGGATGTAAAAGAGAGGGGCTGCGAGAGAGAAAGGGGTTGAGATTGCAAGAGAGAACAGGGTTGCGAGCGAGAAAGAAGCTGTGAGATAGAATAAAATAGCATACCTGTATTTTTTTTTGTTGGGGATTGCGTGAGACAGAGACACACGAGAGAAAGAGAGACGCGGAAGAGAAGAGTTGCATAAGAGAGTGAGTAGACGAGAAAGAAGAGATTTGGTCTCCAAACCCTAAATAACTCTTTTATATATATATAAGTGATAACTTATAAAATATAAGTTATACGTTATAACTATAACTTATAAATTATAAGTTATAAGTATTATAACTTACGAGTTAATTTATAAATATTATAATTTATAGACTTTTAGTTTTTACAATTATATTTTACTATTATATAAGTTATTCTATTAATTTTTATAAATAGCGCTCATAGCGATGCCATTCCGCCATGGCATCTCCATTTCACCATTGTTGTCATTTCTGTTCATATGGCGAATCCTATCGCCATTCGCCATGGGGTCACCTTGACTACCATGGTTTTCACGCTACCATTGAGTGCTAGAACACGTGTCAAGTGATCATGAGTTACATTGTTCATATGGAGATCATGAGTTACACTGTCAAGTGATCTCGAGTGCTAGAACACGTGTCAAGTGATCATGAGTTACATTGTTCATTCCGCCATGGCGTCGCCATTTCACCATTGCTGTCATTTCTGTCCATATGGCGAATCCTATCTCCATTCGCCATGGGGTCGCCTTGACTACCAAGGCTTTGACGCTACCATTGAGTTCTAGAACACGCGTCAAGTGATCATGAATTATACTGCATCCACTAAGGGTTCAGTCAATCCCTTAATTTTAAGAAGAAAAAAAATTGGACGATTTTGCCTTCAAATCACATGCCATATATCTTGGTTCGCCACAAAAAATGGTGCATTGAAAATTTTCAACTTTTAACCAAAAATTCAACAGTGAAAAATCCTAGGGATTTTTTTTTTTCAAAAGTTTTAGATGGTCATTGATTGAGCTTGTGAGAAGTGACGTGGCATCCGATCCTCTGATGTGACACCCAACTGGCTTTAAGGTAGCATGAAAACATTAGCTTCGTGGGTAGCGTCCCAAGCCCCATATATATATATATATATATATATATATATATATATATATATATATATATATATATATATATATATATATATATATATATATATATATTATTGGAAAAATGGACCCCTGCAACGACGTCATAGAGATTCAACCCTAAGACGCTGTCCTCTTGGGCTTCCTCGTCACACCCAAATCCCAAAATGGCACTCGTTCCTCCTAGGGTTTTAGAGATACCTATTGTATGTCCGCTCAAAGTGTCAAGCTAACATCACCTCATATTTAGGGATTGTTAATAGAAACACTCCATAAATTTTACCTAAAGTTCATCAAAATATAATAGTATTGGATGGAAAAGAAATATACCAATTAAAACCAGCTTAAAAAGAAATGGACTAGAAAAAGGAATACACGAATTAAAACCAGCTTAAAAACATTGGAATTATTTGGAATTACTTGAAACATTTAAAAAATAATAATAAAATAATAAAAACTAGAGGTAATGTAAAAAAGCTAAAAACAGCTTGCACCTAGATGGAATGGCTAAACACATCTGAAATTAACATAGAATAAGCAAACAGCTAACTATCAGAGTGGCAGCTGAAATTGACTTTTTTTTTTTTAAATTAATCAAAACTCTTTCTGCTGGGAATAGGAACTCCAAGTTTGTGTTATGAATTCCTTACATGTACCTTTTTCCTTTGACTGAGCTCCATCATTGCAAATTCGTAGGGGAATTAACTAAAACTCAATACCACAGTCAGCCATAACCTATATACCAAGCAAATGGTCAAAAACAAAAAAAGTAAAGGAAGTTAAAAGAAAAATAAACAGAACATCAGTAAATAAAAGAAATTTCGCAGTAAAATAGTGAAGAAATACAATTGGAGTACTTACTATTTACATGTGCCACACTGTAATTTACATGTACATGTCTGTAGATACATATTGTGGATTGCTCCACACATATCTGTATATAATACAACTTTATACAATAATAGATAGTGTGGTAGAAAGGTTCATACAGATCTTTCTACCGTACTATCTCATATACTGCTGATTCCAGTCCATCTTTCTTAATATAAGAAAATGCCTGGATCTCCTACAAATCCCTACAATTATGAGTATAGTGACCAAATTCTCCGAATTTTTGAAGGCGAATAATTCTCAGTTTTTTTAAGAAAAAAAAAAAACAAATAATATTTTACTTGTGACTTTAAAAAAATCGTGAATTTTAAGAATGATTCAGGAATTGTGTGAATTAATCGCGAATTTACTGAATCTTTCCAGAATTTCCTGAACCCAGACTTGATCACTATGATTACAAGTACGGATTCTGTGCGACATGTCCAGATCTATTTTAATCATGCTTAATTTTTAAAATTCTCTATTTATTTCTCTCCAAAACGACTAACAAATCACTGAATTTTTCAGATCTGCTCATATCGCTCTTAGTTTCTATGAAACCCTAGCGTTTCTTCATCATCGACTATGCACATTCCGATATCCGCTCAAATCAATCAAAGATGAACGAAAACAGTGACAATATATCGAAATTCGAATGAAAAAACATCAAATGAATATTAAATCAAACAAAAAATAGCTCAAACAGCTTCGGATAAAAAAATATTGAAATTAGATCAAATTGTTGTGAAAACGAGTGGAAAGTAAAGGGGTTGATTACCATTTGCTTTGAAAGGCCAGATCTTAGAGCTCAGTTCCAGAGTTTTGGGAAATTATTTAATAAACAACTTGAAAAAAATGGATCTGAAACGGGAACTAGGGTTGGTGAAGTTTGGAGGGAGGAGATGAGGGAGAGCAGTTTACAGTTTGGGGAGAAGAAGCGCGGGAAAATTAGAATATTATAATTTGAGCGTGCGCTTGAGTTCTAAATTGTCCGCGGGGTGTAATACGCACCAGGGACTTGCTCCCACTGGCAAATGGGCCATGAGGCCCATGACAAATACGAGCATATCGTTCTATGGACTGCAAATGGGTTGAATACGGTTCGGGTCAGGTTAGGGTCAAGTCAATTATGGACCATCTGATCGAAATCTGATCTGATCAGATTATTTGGGTCGTCATTTTGAATCCAATTTGACCTAATTAGCAAAAACTCGGGTAGAATCGGGTGGGAGTTGCCCAATCAGGTTGAGATTTCCGCAAGCCGACCTAGGCAACAATTTTGGACCCAAAA
This sequence comes from Chloranthus sessilifolius, assembly GCA_021018995.1. Lineage (NCBI taxonomy): Eukaryota > Viridiplantae > Streptophyta > Magnoliopsida > Chloranthales > Chloranthaceae > Chloranthus > Chloranthus sessilifolius. Next base: position 16,472,761 of record CM037598.1, on the reverse strand, counting down.
ATAACCTATGATGGGTCAGGTTAACCCGGCCCTTTTGTAGGCCTTCGTCGTCGCCTTTGCATATGGGTACCAGTATTGGCAACTAAAGATTTAGAATCTGCAACCAATGTTTTCACACATTCAAACCATTGACTGCCTTGAATTTGAAGACAAAGATCCTTTTTCGGCTAAATCTTTCACAAAATTGATCTCTCAAACATTCAATTAGATGTTGATTTCACATTGCAAAATCCCCCAAAATGACTAATCATGGCATATCATGAGAAGGAATTTTCAAGTCACTTGTAGGAATGTGTGCCATATAGAGTCAACATACTGGATGATAGGTGACCAATGATCTAATGATCAAGATTGAGGGCTTTTAGGGATGTGTGCCATATGGAGTCAACATATTGGATGATAGGTGATCAATGATCTGATGATCAAGATAGAGGCAAAAAAAATATCTCCATCTTCCAAATCAAGGCAGTCACCAATTTTCATCATGAGAAAACTTAGGTCACAATTTTTAGGATTATTAAGATCTTCCAGCAATCGAAAAGCGGAATTAAACGAAACTTTAGCATACTTTACACCATAGATTTTTATGCGAGGATTTAGCCTTGAGTAATTTGAGCAATAACCCGACAATCAATGATTTGATAGAAAACATTCTCTTTCTTTGCATACTATAGAAAAGATGTGAAGTGATTCAAATTTTATGTCTTTGATGCACCTAATTTATTTATATATGTCTAATAGCGTATGCACTGCATGCCTTATTTTTTAAAAAACTTTTTACTTAAAAATACATGTTTTGGTTTTTCAAACTCTTATATTTATTTATACTATCATTTGATGCAAGTTATGTTGTAGCTTATTGGTTAGAGGCTTGAGTTAGAAATAAGAGGTCAGATGATTGAACTTTAGTATATAAGTTTTAAACCTTTATTTTGGACCTTGAAATAAATAAATACTTATACATCCTTCTATGGTGTGTTAGCATAACACCGGATGTTTTCCTAATAAGTTAAAAGGGTATTAAGGGTCGTAAGAAACTCTAGAGACCTTCAAGAAGAGATTCTAAATCCTCATTTTCTAAAACTTTTTTTTTGGAATATCGGCGATACGTTTGCATATATTCTCAAGCGGCCTTCACCTCCTTCAAGAGCTATCGTCGTAATGAAAAAATTAATTGAATCGAGAAGATACGATCAATCTAGGTATAGAGATATCATGTTTTCCCTTGGAACTTAAATTATCGATTTAAATATGAGTTTTATGTTAACTAGTACTTTTATTGTATAAATAATGAATGTTATGATTAAATGTGATGCATGTTACGATTGATATTTTTTTATGTTGATGTTTTTGGCTAAATATCGGGTTAAAATCCCACCATGCAATTTGAGGCACTTTGAGGAGTGCTCACTGGTTGAAATCGATCAATCGAGTTTGGAAATCGATCGATCAATTTTGGACGATAATTCAAGATATGTTCACTGGTCGAAATCAATAGTTCGATCGAGTTTGGAAATCAATCGATCGATTTTGGACGATATTTCATAGTTTGCTCTTGGGTTGAAATCGATCGATCGATTCTGAAAATCAATCGATCAAGTCAGACTAATAATGATTTGAAAACTCACGGATAGAAGTCAATCGATCGAAATGGGAAATTGATCAACCGATTATGGGCAGATAAGTTTCATAGATTTGAACTTGAGACAGACGCTCGTATCCTACTTTTCAATTCTTTTTACAATGGTTAGATTAATGCTAAGGTTTATGCTCAATGATTATATGCTCATGCACTTTAATGTTTTATGATGGTCCATAGATTGCATGATTAAGATAATGAACATGATGAAATGTTAAGCAATGATCGTGTTTGATTAGACCCAATATTTTGAGAGGGACAGGGTCTAACTAACACTGAATAATTAGAATGATTAGACCCAACGTCTTGAGATTGACGGAGTTTAACAAAACAATGAATAAGGGCTTATTAGACCCAACATCTTGATAGGGACGGAGTCTAAAAGTTAATATCTTGATAAGGATGAATAATTAAAAGAATAAGAACTTATTAGACCCAACATTTTGATAAGGACGAAGTCTAAAAGTTAACTTATCGAGAGGGACGAAAAATTAAAAGAATAAGGATTTATTAGACTCAACGTCTTGATAGGGATAGAGTTAAAAGCCAATGTCTTGAGAGGAACGAGTAAAAGATGAACTTAAAAGAAAAGATAAACTCACGCGATAATGATTTTCATGTCACGTTTCAATTTCTTCCAGCTTATTGAAATTATGGACGTCATAAGCGCACACTTGTGAATTATATAAATGTTTATATTACGATGATTGATATCTTATATTTTAATAGATTGCATGTCTGATTTATATAAGTGTAAACTTATACCCCTTGTTGATGTGAGTAGGCAGATGAGACAGGTGTAGCTAAGAATAACGTATGGGCTTATGGTAATGAGATTGCACGAGATATTCAAGAAACTGAGATGGATGATGATGAAGGCTTCATAGCCTATTTATTTATTTACTTTTAATATTATTATTTTCAAATAGACGAGACAACGATTGGATAGTAGTATTAATAAAAATATTTTAAACTTTTAAGTATGTTAGACTTTATAATTGGAACAAGAAGACTGTCATGAGTTTTATTGTTATTCATTAATATTTATTAAATCTTTCATTTCGCTATTTAAGGCGCTCTTTGTGCCTTATAATATTTTTATGGTTCATGATATGCGATGGTACGGCCTAAGATCCTACAATCAGCCATTGTGAGATTTTGGGTTGCTGCAAGATAGATTTCCCTTGAATTCTTTTAATTCAATTAATATATATTGTGTATAGAAAGAGAGACTCTATATCCCTTTAAATAGGTTAGTCAATTAAGTTAGAAACTTGTCCATCAAAGAATCTAATAATTAGGATTACCATACTTATGTTATGGTAAAATCATAACCTTTAATATAATTGGAAACTTCTAGTTTGACCACGACTAGTGTTTCACTATCTCTCTAAGTTAACAACTTGGACTATTTGACTTTGACCATGACGTGTGACTTAAGGGTCATATAAATCCATGAAATCCAATAGTCTTTCACTTGACCCTTAAGACCAATTGTGATTTTTCCAAAACTTTATATCTTTAAAATATTTTGAAAACCAAGTTCAAATCGTTCCTTTCAAAAAACTTGACGCAGTGCACCGATTTTAAAAACTTTAGAAAGATATATCCTTTCATCTCTATCTTGAGCACCATTAGAGGATCGTGAATGCACCAGTATACTCAATATTGACACTAGGACAGTTTCATGGTCACAAAACTAACACTACTCAAACATTCAACATCCTTAACCTTTACATAATTATTTTAAATGATGTGGCACGAGAGATGTAGTACTGTTAAAACTTGATCTTATACTCAATCTCGTAGAGTCCTACTTTATGCTATTGTATATCACTCTAATGTAACATTACATCCCACTTTGTGGCAAACTATTATCCTTTTCATCAGAGTGAAGGAATTACCAACATAGAGCCAACCCACGCTTAGCATAAACAAACTTGAGTGTCGAACACTTCAGGCTATTTTGTGGCCACCACCTTATTATGGGTAATGATTTCATAACCTGTAAATGATGGTATGCGACAATATAATAGTTTGAACTCAAAATAAATGCATATATATAAATGCGGCAAAAAGATCCATGATCAATAGCAGAAAATAAACAATAATAGCATGTCCAAGTAAAAACAATTTTAGAACTGAGTCAACAAATCAACAAGTCTCATCTGAGTCACGTGTTCCTTGAAAACCTTGGGTGGTAAACCCTTGATAAGGGAATCTGTAATCATATGCTTCGTACCAATGTGAGGAATCTCTATAACACTATCTCGAACGCTCTCATATACAATAAAATACTTGACATCGAAATATTTATTCCTCCTGGTAACCTTTATGTGTTTTATAAACTTGATCTCAACCTCATTGTCACAATATATGATAAGAGGACGATAAATGGAATTAACAATTTTTAGATCTCCGATGAAATTCTTCAATCATAATGTATGGAGAGTAGTCTCATAGCAACCAATAAACTACGTACATAGTCGAATTCGTCTTCAAAGTCTGTTTGGTACTTCTCAAAGAAAAAACTCCCTCCACAAGTAGAAACAAATAACCTGCTGTCTATTTGACATTAACCTTACAACCAGTAAAGTCAAAACCTGAGTATCCGACAACCTTAAGCTTATCTAGCCTACAATAGGTGAACATAAAATCTTTGGTTATCTGTAATTAACGAAGTACCTTTTTCGTAGCTTTCTAATGCACAAATCCTAGATTAGCTTGATATCAGCTAAGTAGGATGACAACGAAACTGATATCAAAACGTAGACAAATCATTGCGTACATTAGACTACCCACAACTGAAACATACTCCTTTTGTTCTACTTGTTGCCTTTCTGCCTCAGTTCTAGGCTTTAGATCCTGAGAAATAACGTCACCATTCAGTACAGTTGTATCACCTGGAGCACACCTATCTATGCCATAGGGCTGTCAACGGGCCGAGCTTCAGCTCGGGCCCGGCCCATATGGGCTGAGTTCTGACTTATTTATTTAAGTTGAATGCTAAATGGGCCGGGCTAAGCCCGAATAAAGAGCAGGTTCGGGTTCGGGCTTGGGAGTGGCAAATAAACGGGCAGTTAGGTTTAGGGTTAAAAAAGGAAAATTACTCTTATTATTAGAGGGCATTTGGGTATTTTAAACCCATAAGAACCCTATCCTATATAAACTCCTTTTCTTTTAGGGTTTGTATTCAAGAGAGACTACGAGCTTTTGAGCTCTCTAGAGTCGATCTGTGTACAACACCTCACACCTCCATAGATCTTTTTCTCACACCTCACACCTCCATAGATCTCTCTCTCTCTCGTGCACCGACACATGCTCAACACCTCACACCTCCATAGATCCGTGTACACCTTCTCTCTCTCTCTCTCTCTCTCTCGTGCGCCGAGCATGCTCAACACCTCACACCTCCATAGATTGTTTGATCAACAACCATCAACCTTGGTTCTCATCTCTTTGTATCTCGACCCAAATACCCAAAATCTGTGCTACGACATATGGGTTTATGAATAAATTTGTTTTATAAAGAGGAAAAGATTTAGAGAATTTTTTATTTAACTTTCATATAATGACGGATAGGATTTTTGGTCATTTTTAAAGATTTTATATAGATGAGATCTGCATTTTTGCAGGTTTTTTCTTCTTTGGAGGGCCTTGATATACAAATCGGGCCAATTTTGGTTTAATAGGAATCAGGTCGGGTTTTGTCGGGTCGGGTTCAGGCTTTATGTTTTTAAAAGTTTTTTTGGGCCTGGCCCGGCCCGTTTACTACTTGAGCCGGGTTCAGGCTTCAATCTCAAGAGGAAAAATAATCGGGCCTAACAAAAACTCGGCCCGAACCCGGCCAGTTGACAGCCATACTATGTCATATCGTATAAGTATTTTCTCTATGTAGGTCTTCTGCGAAAGACTTAAACAACCGATAGCTCTTTCACGATGAATTTTGATGTCAAGCGCATACTTAGCAATACCCAAATCCTTCATATCAAATGCCTTGGAGAGAAAACTCTTAGTATCATGGAGCAAATGACTTTCGCTGATCACCAGTAATATATCATCACGTAGAGAACCAGAGTGATAAATTTGCTACCACTATTTTTGAGACATATACTACGATCAATAATATTTTCTTTAAACTCATAACTTGTGACATTCTCATCAAATTTCAAATACCATTGCCTATAAGCTTACTTAAGTCCATAAATAGACTTATTCAATCTGTAACTAGTTTTTTTTCCTTTAATCACAAAACCCACTGGTTGTGACATGTATGTCTTCTACAAGGTCTTCATTTAGAAAAATAGTCTTCACTTTCATCTGATGTAATTCGAGATCGTAATGTGCAACTAAAGTCATCATTATCTTCAATAAATCCTTAAAAGAGACTGAAGAGTAGGTCTCATCATAGTCAATGTCTTCCTTATGGCTGAAACCCTTCGAGACAAGTCTCGCCTTGAATTTTTCAATCTTGTCAATAGAGTCTCTCTTAATCTTATAAACTTATTTGCATTCGACCGCCTTGCGATCCTCTAGCAAAACCACAAGGATCCAAACCTTATTCTTTTCCATGAACAATAACTTCTCTCTCATAACCACCTGCTAGTGTGAGGATTCATTGCAATTAATAGCCAGTTGAAACGTTGATGGATCATCAAGATCAACACACTCAAACTGAGCCTCTTGCACATACACCTAGTGTCACGCCCCCAACCCTTGGCCTCATGCGGCGGGCGGTCTCACACCCGTACGTTTCAATCCACGAGCCGGGTCAATGTGAAAAACCTCGATTATCTGTGTTTAATATCAATATTTTATCCCAAATTTGAGAAAAATACATACAATTTATTTATTGCGGAAAATCTTATTTTCTTAATCTGGTCGGCTTTCAAATTCGATTATTCATTTATTAGAAAAACGTGAGTTCCTTTAAAATTTCTACTTAATGCAGAAAGACAAGTTAAAACAAAAGTAAACACTGCCTTGATTAAAATAATTTCGAAGTCCGATTTTTACAATGAGACCAGTGGTTTTATAAAATAATAAATCAAAACTACTAAATAAAAGTAAAGCAACTGTACAAAGTCTAGATCTAGTGAAAGTGTCACATGGTTCGTCCATGTATGTGTTGGTAACTCCTTAGATAAATTGAGTTAAACGCTTTCAGCTCAATGAGTCCTTCTAAATCTCTTCCCGAACGCTCCATCTAGCTCTGACTGAGCGACTTCTATCTTGTCTCTGAAATTTTTTATTATGAAACAATATAAGCGATGAAGCTTAATAAAGTATTAGTTAGATTTATCGATGAATTTTCAGTATATTCTCATAATTCAACCAGTGCTTTCAGTTAAAGTTTTTCAATTATCTGTCTGGTCAATAATACAATATCCTTATATCTTAGCTCTAAATTTATCAATCTATCAAACAATAACTGATTAAGCACTAATAAAGCAATGACTATAATGTTCAAGGATCCATTCGATATAAGGAAATAATTCAATTTACCATTTTCAAGACATGATGTCATGCCCCCTCGCCCCTCGGCCTCCCCACCCGGGCATCGCACCTTGCGATCAGCGAACGACAATGTAGAGGCGGCACGCACACACTTCTTTTATGTATTCAGGCATTTCGGTTTCTTTTTAAAAACTTAATTCATTTCCCAACTCAGTTAAATCACGATTCAATTCACGTGTATATATATATATATATTCTAAAATATCGCAGGACATGCTTTCTGTTTTTCACATAATTGTGGAAACGTTTTTGTTTCATTTTCAAAGTAGTTGTGAAAGCATAATTAAATACTTCTCATTTAATTTCTCATTCATGTTAACTTGATCAGGTAAATTTGGGTTTTACGACTTTATCGTAAACAAATCCTACTTAGTGTAAAGTTATAAGTACGATAATTCAAAAGATTTCTAAGGAATTCAATCCTTAAAAAGCCAGTGTTTACAAAAGTCCAAATACAAAGATAGATTGATAGTTTCAAAATTTCTGGACTTAAACACAAACAAATGAAAGGAAAAGATCCTGTCAAAACTAAGAGTGCAAGTGCTGATAGCTCTATAGGCAAAATGAGCTCAAACTATCAACTCGATGATCGCTTCTAGATCTTTCCTCGTCTAGCTCCTCTAGCTTTGGTTGGGTGGCTGTTGACTGGTTTCTGAAATTTTTGGGTCATAAAATGACCGTAAGCGGTGAAGCTTAATAAAGTTTTAGTTAATTTTTTCATGGGTTTCAGTACAAGTAATGTAAGAGAATTTCATATGTGCAAGTGAGGTTTTCAACAATCGTGATAGCATAGAAATAAGCAAGATTAAATTAACGCTAAGCAGGAATTCTAAGTACAATGATATTAGACAATTTCTATCTAACATAAGGATAATTGTTCACAATAAATATAACATGAAAAATTTTAGTTACAATCATGCAAGTAACAACAAACTATTCTAAATCATTAACAAACTCAAAAGATTCACAAGGTTCATTAAATTTTATAGACTTATTATGTATCAATTTACTGATTTATTACACCTTATTTATTTTTTGTTTTCTTTATGTATTATTAATGTCATTTAATTAATTCGATGCGATACCAGATACCGACCATAGTCTAAGATTCAAGATTCAATTGCCAATGTTGCAAAGACAAAGGCTGACACTCTCTGTCATTTAGTCAATCAAAACAAGGATCAATGACCCTGTTGGTCTAACGAGACCCAATCCTCAACTAGCATTTCAATAACTATTTTGAATATAAGATGCTCATACGAGCCTGCTCGTTAGAACAGAGATCAGCTATACGAGGTTTTCAAGTTCAAGATAATATCCTCTTTTAACTTTCAAAGTTTCAGGATTCATTATGAAATAGCTAATATTCGTGTGACAGCCCGGATTTCGGTACCCTGAAACCCGTGCCATCAGCATGATCATCTTGACTGTGCCCCTTAGCTAAGCACGGAACATTGGTATATCAAGCAACATGAAGTAGTAAATGAAACTGCGGAATTTAAATCTATATAAAAGCATTTCTCAAAAGACAGTTCTACCCTCATGCCTCTGCATGAATGGAGAACCGATCCGAACCATCGATGATAGCAATCATCACGGATGGTTTGCTCCAAAAGAATAATCCCAAAACCCAATATATACATTGTTCAACCAAAATAAGGCTTGACATACCAAGCCGTACAAATCTCTATCAAAAAGCCCTCAATGCGGCACAACGAAGTCCTCTAGAAGAAGTCCTCAGGAGGTGGCTCCAACTCTTCGCCGGCCGTAAGGTTCGACTCACCGGGGTCAGCGTCTCCTGAAGCCTCGACAGCTGCTAGTAGTGGACCTGCGTCGTATAGTCTATAGGGTGAGCTACATCCTAGCTCAATAGGGAACAAAACACAGTTGAACATATAAATTATCACTCACATATATTCCATAATATGCCATGCATGATGTGTCTATGCAGTTACTGATGAAAACAGTTAAAAAGCATTTCATTTTACTGGTAATTACTTATGTTTTCATTTATTCATGAATAATGCTAAAAAGGCCTAAAGCAAAACTTAGACTTTCAACTTAAGTAATCTCTGAGCAATATAGCATCGAGCCCCGATGAGATACCCATCATCGTCATCTACATAGACACTTTTAACGTATTCCCTGGGAATACAATATAGTACCCAAGCCCCTTTCCCCTGGGGATTAGTGGCGGGGTTTCACTTGTCTCAAATTAACACCCCTGGGGTGTGCTTACTGTGTACGGATAAGCCTCCGCACTGACCTACGGTTTCGCCGCCATATCGGTCACGGATATGCTGCCCTGTCAGTCGTGGATATCCCGCCACGTCGGTGGGGTACCCTATCAAATCTCAAATAATAAAAATATCGGTATCTTACATATAGTTATTCATCGTGTAAGTGTGCTATCTTATATCAGTTAGGCCCTATCAAACATGATTCAATCTTGGATACATCCCTGGGATGTATCCATTTACTTGCATCACACCTGATGCTCTTATCTCTTTACTTCTTCATCCCCTGGGGATGACTCATTATAATTACTCTTATGGATGTCACACACACACACTTTTCATAATTCTTAAGCAATAAAACATTTTGAATTTGAATTCTATATCACTACATACATGCTCTTGTAAAATAAAGTACATGTTCAAGGTGTTCCCTACCTCAAGTCTTCGTTCGATCAATGCATCAAGGTCCCACGTGGCTCCTTGTGCACTTGCTCACACGTACCACCGATGGTACCACATAACATGTGAAACACATCACTAAAGATGTAATAAAGAAGGTCCAAGACCCTCCAAGAATCTTAAAGTCAAACTCAAAAGTCAACATAAATTAGCTCAGTCGATTAATCGAACTCCAAAATCGATTAATCGAAAGTCAATATCGATTAATCGAGATTCCCATTCGATTAATCGAAACCAAATTCGATTAATCGAAACTCCCTAACTATCATGTCGATTCTCAATTCGAGTGATCGAATTTCCAAAATCGATTAATCGAAACTCTAAATCGATTAATCGAATTCCCATTTCGATTAGTCGATTTCTCCAAACTATTTTCTTTTCTCCACTGGAGTTCACTGTAGGTTTCCAGTCGATTAATCGATATTCAAATCGATTAATCGAAATCCAAAGTCGATTAATCGAAACTCAGTTCGATTAATCGAACTCGGGTTCCTTGACTTTTCAACTTCTTGGCGAATTTCGATTAATCGAATCTCAATTTCGATTAATCGAAATTGCCAGATTCAGCCCCTTCTTAGCTGATCCTCCCAACCTTTTTCCACTCCTTTTCCTCTATTTTTCTAAACCATTATCCTATAATTTTACACCTATTTCTACCCACTATTTACCCTTACAATCCATGCATTTAAACTACATAACTCTTACCTTCAATTAATTTCAAATTGATTTCAAATCCATGGTTGGAAAGGCTAGGGTTCCAGCTTTAGCTTGAACGGATTCTCCTCGCTAAATCAGCCTCTTTAATGCTAGAATCCCCCTTCCAATCCCTCACAATAATGCTTGCTCAAATTCTTACTCCTCTTTCTCTCTTCTTTACTCCTTTAACAACCAATTTCCAGAAGTTTAGGGTTATTAAACCCTTTTATCTTTCCCTTTCCCTGTGTGTTGAACACATACACCGCAGTAGGTGTACGTGACTTCACATTTTCCATCATACACCACATAATCACTCAACTCATCACATCTCATCCGTTCATCACACCCCTTACTAACTATTTGACTTCTATTTGGTCAAACCTATGACCGTTCGGGCATGGATCCCGAGGTCACAGTTTAGCATGGTTTTTTGGGCTATTACATCCTCCCCACCTTGGGAATTTTTGTCCCCGAAAATAACCCAAGGGTACATGCTCCCCCCCACACACTGAGGTGAGGTGGTCCAGTTGACTCAGACGTATTTAGGTATTCACAATTACAAGCATGGAATTAAATTTTACAAAATTGAACTATTTACACAAAAAGTTTGATTTGTATTAAAAATTGAATTTTACAATGCCAGATAAGTTGGCGTACAAAACAATTTACAGGTATACAATCACAACTCAAAATACATAGGGGCCCGGCTGTGGGCTGGGTGGAAGGCTGTCTTTGGGCGGAGGTAGCGGCGGCTATGGTGGAAGCATCTCAGTCGGCGGAGCGGATGTGGATGTGGAAGGAGCCGCGTCAGTAGTGGCTGTAGTAGGATGGAAGACGGGTCCTCGATGGAAGGCGGTGCGTCCGGCTGTCCACTCCTCCTCCTGGGCGAGGTAGCGGCGGTAGTCGGTAGGGTAGATGTGGCGGAGGGTATGGAATAGAAGGAAGTCCATCCTCCGATTCATCCTTTCATTGTTGGCCTCCATACGGGCCAACACCTCCTCGATGGTCGGCCCTGATGAAGCGGCGTGCCGGCGGTAGGATGAGGTGGGTGTCGCGGGCGCAGAGTGGGCTGGCGGTGTCGGTGAGGCTGCTATGTGAGAGGTGGCCCTCTCCCCTGAAGGCTCGGCTGGGTGTGCCCCACCCATGGGTGGGTCCTGCTGTGGTGGTGGTGGTGGTGGCGATGCTACTGCTGCTGCGGCTGGAGCGAGACCCGGAGCCGGTAGGATCCGCTTTAGCAAATTGTAGCTACGGTTCCATGAAGACATGGAGAATGTCTTCACGCAGTCCGTAGCCCTCTCTTCATGAGGAGAGACGGCGTACGATGGATCGTTGGAGTAGCACTCCAACATGCTCGATATAAGACGAGCGTAAGGCATCTTCTCCTTGGGCCGGAGGTTGCCCTTCATTAGCTTCCCTTTGATATACCTCATCCCCTCGAGGATGAGCAGGGTGGCATCAAACCACCGGCCACAGAAGGCCGAGTAAAGTGCCTGTTGCACTTTTTCCACTCGCTCGGTGTCGTGGCGCATAGGGTATAGGTTGCACTTGACCACCGAGTCAAGCATCCACATATAGTGGGGAAGGTCAACCCTCTTTATGGAGGAGCCCGACCCCTTTTTACCATTGGTCATGCGGGTCATGACCTCCTCGAAGAGAGGTTCCTCCTCGAAGGGTGGTGGGAAATAGGGTGGTCGTGGGTGAAGTTTAGGTAGCACCTGCCACCTCGCATGTGATTTACATGTGATCGTGTAGTCTCGACCCTCTATGGTGGTCTTGATCACATTGTCGGTCGGGCCGTCCACAAGCCCTTGGTAGAATAATCTCACCAATCTAGGGTAGTAAGAACCCCGAATTGGTTTGAGAAGGTTGCCGAGACCGGCATTGTTGAGATAATTACGAGCCCATTGGGTCTCGCCCGGTACATCGGGATTTGTGAAGAGGGTTGGGTCAATAATGTATTCGACCTCAAAGGTCTTGGCCGCCCACCACTCGTTTGGTTGCACCATGTTAGTGGGTGGTGGGGGCATTGGGGTCGATTCGCGGGAAGACTCGCGCGAGGATGCGCTCGTCGAATCGGAGGTGGTCTCCGATGCCGACGGTGATGGAGTCCTCACCGGCGATGGGGTAGGTGGTGGTGGCGCGGCGTTCTTACGCCGAACCGAGAGCTTAGAGGTTGCCTTCTTCGAAGACAACCGGGTTTTGGGCGGCATGGTTGGTGAAATGGCAAAATCTAGGGTTTTGTCTAGCTCAATTTGAAAGAAAAAGTAAATTTTAGGGTTTACCGTGGGTTTTGGATGCGCTAGCACGTGAATTCGATCCGAAACACCAACGAATGTGCAACCCTAGGGCGTCGGATGGTTGGAGAAGAAGGAGAAGAAGAAGCACCCAAAATTCGAAAAGCTCAAATGATTTCGAATGGGGAGTGAAATCCCTAATTTCATATATATAGTCCCCGGCTCGATTAATCGAAATCCAGAATCGATTAATCGAGATTCAAAACTAGGTTAAGCCGCGCAAAATCGATTAATCAATTTCCCAAATCGATCAATCGAAAGTCAAAATCGATTAATCGAAACCATTTCGATTAATCAAATCGTATCCGTTTAAAAATTTAAGTTTGTGAGCTCACTGGCGGGAGCCAGTCGATTAATCGAAATCCATTTTGATTAATCGAAATTTCAAAATCGATTAATCGAAATTCACTTCGATTAATCGAAATCGTGCAGTAACTTCCAAAAATTTCAGGATTCCTTAAGTTATTCGATTAATCGAACTATGATTCGATTAATCGAAATTTTAAATCGATTAATTGAATTCCACTTCGATTAATCAAAATCGTTCCTCTGACTTCATATTTCTTCCAAGTCCCTTCAGTAATTCGATTAATCGAACTTCCATTTCGATTAATCGAAATCTCAAATCGATTAATCGAAACCTCCTCGATTAATCGAAATTTCATTATTTCATCCTAATTTCTTCTAACATTCCCAGTTTATTCGATTGATCGAACATGTGGTTCGATTAATCGAATTCCCAAAATCGATCAATCGATCCCAAATCGATTAATCGAAATTATAAATCGATCAATCGAAATTGCATTCTATGTCTGTTCTAACTCATTCAAATTTCCAGTCACTGGCAGATGCCAGTCGACTAATCGAACAAAATCGATTAATCAAAATTCCAAATTGATTAATCGATTTGAAATTCGATTAATCGGTTTTGCCCAATTTCTGCAGATTTTCAAGTTCTTTGGTTCTCTGATTTCCTTTGGTAGTTTATGACATCAAGTGGTTCATAGTTCCATAGAAATGCACACACTTGGTCATGTACATACTAAATCTGTTCCTTTAATCATACTTTGATAAAAACTTCCATTGAATTACAAGTATTACGGAGATTCCACAAACATGCTAGTGGTTTACATTGGATTCTCACGTCGTTGGAAACAAGGCTGGATATTGTTCTTTCACATCGGCCTCTCGTTCCCAAGTAGCCTCCTCTTTTGGATGATTGTTCCACCGAACAAGCACTAAGGGAATCACTTTAGTGCGCAGTACTTGTTCCTTTCTGTGATAGCCCGGATTTCGGCACCCCGAAACCCGTGCCATCAGCACGATCATCCTGACCGTGCCCTTTAGCTAAGCACGGAACACTGGTATATCAAGCATCAAAAAGTATAATAACGAAATTTCGGAATTTGAATCTATATTAATTAACTCTCCAAAAGACAGTTCTACCCTCATGCCTCTACATGAATGGAGAACCGATCCGAACCATCGATGATAGCAATCATCACGGATGGTTCGCCCCAAAAGAATAATCCCATCTATATATATACATGGTTTGAGAAGGTTGCCGAGGCCGGCGTTATTTAGGTAGTTTCGAGCCCATTGGGTCTCGCCCGGCACATCGGGATCGGTGAAAAGGGTAGGGTCGATGACGTACTCGACCTCAAAGGTCTTGGCCGCCCACCATTCATTTGGTTGCTCGACATTGGTGGGTGGTGGTGGCATGGGGGTGGATTCGCGGGAAGACTCGCGCGTAGACGCGCTCGTCGAACCGGAGGTGGTCTCCGATTCCGACGGTGATGGAGTCCTCACCGGCGATGGGGTAGGTGGTGGTGGCGCTGCGTTCTTACGCCTAACCGGTAGCTTGGAGGTTGCCTTCTTCGAAGACAATTGGGTTTTGGGCGGCATTTTGAGAAAATCTAGGGTTTTCTAGTTCAACTTGAAGGGAAAAACACAAATCTAAGGTTTACCTTAGGTGTCGATGTGAAAATGGGTGTGAATCGCCGGAAAATCCAAACCCTAGGGCACCGGCTTGTCGGAGAAGAGGAAGAAGGTGAAGCGCCAAAAACCCGAAGCAAGAAAAATTTCGAATGGGGAATAAAATCCCCAATCTTATATATATAGCCCGCGGCTCGATTAATCGAAATTCAGAATCGATTAATCGAGATTTCAAACTAAGTTAAGCCGCGTAAAATTGATTAATCGATTTCCCAAATCGATTAATCGAAAGTCAAATTCGATTAATCGAAACCATTTCGATTAATCGAAATCGTATCTGTTTAAAATTTTCCATTTTTGAGCTCACTGGTGCGAGCCAGTCGATTAATCGAAATCCATTTCGATTAATCGAAATTCCAAAATCGATTAATCGAATTTAATTTCGATTAATCGAAATCGTGCTGTAACTTCAAATTTTCCAGAATTTCTTAAATTATTCGATTAATCGAATCCATTTCGATTAATCGAAATTTCAATTCGATCAATCGAAATCGTCCATTTGATTTCAAATTCTCGTAAGTCCCTTTAGTAAATCGATTAATCGAAATTTCAAAATCGATTAGTCGATCCCTAATCGATTAATCGAGATTCCAATTCGATCAATCGAAATTTGTCTTCTATGTATATTCTAACTCTCATTCTCATTTCCAGTCACTGGCACATGCCAGTCGACTAATCGAACAAAATCGATTAATCGAAATTCCAAATCGATTAATCGATTTGAAATTCGATTAATCGGTTTTGCCCAAATTGTGTAGATTGTCAATTTCTTTGGTTCTTTTACTACTTTTGACAATTTATGACAGATTGGATCAAATTTCCATTGGATTATAAGTATGGTGGAGATTTCACAAATATGTTTGTGGTTTACATTGAATTCTCACGTCGTTGGAAACAAGGCTGGATATTGTTCTTTTACATCGGCCTCTCGTTCCCAAGTAGCCTCTTCTTTTGGATGATTGTTCCACCGAACTAGCACTAAGGGAATCACTTTAGTGCGCAGTACTTGTTCTTTTCGATCCAAGATCTCCACTGGTTCCTCTATCATGCTCATGTCCTCACACATCTCTATAGGTTGCTTTCCTAACACATGAGACGGATCATTCACGTACTTTCTGAGCATCGATATGTGGAAAACATTATGTACTCGATCAAATAGCGGTGGTAAACCAATGCGATATGCAACTTCACCTACTCGTCCCAAAATTTCAAATGGTCCAACATAACGTGGACTTAACTTCCCTCTCTTGCCAAATCTCATTACACCTTTCATAGGTGACACTTTCACAAACACATGCTCGCCCACTTTATAGTCAACACTAGTCCGCTTCATATCGGCGTAACTTTTCTGTCTACTCTGTGCTGTCTTCAACCTTTCTCTGATAATTCGGACAACGGTGGCGTTGTCTTCAAGTAGTTTTGGTCCTAACACAAATTTTTCACCTGTTTCCTCCCAATTGAGGGGTGATTTGCATCGTCGTCCATACAGAGCTTCATACGGTGCCATGCCAATGCTCGTTTGAAAACTGTTATTATATGCGAACTCGAGCATCGGTAGATACTCATCCCAGTATCCTTGCATATCAAGCATGCACGCCCTGAGCATGTCTTCTATTACTTGGTTCACTCGCTCTGTCTGCCCATCAGTTTGAGGATGGAAAGCTGAACTAAAGTCTAGTCGTGTTCCCATTCCTTCTTGAAATTTCTTCCAAAACTTGGACGTATATAGTGGATCACGATCTGAAACTATGCTGCTTGGAATACCATGTAATCTTACAATCTCCTTCATGTATAAGTCTGCCAGTCTTCCTGCCGTATACGTAGTATTGTACGGCAAAAAGTGCGCTGATTTGGTCAATCGGTCTACGATGACCCAAATGGCATTGTGTCTCTTGGCAGTACGGGGTAATCCAACAATGAAGTCCATTGAGATCGATTCCCACTTCCATTCTGGTATTGGTAAAGGTTGCAATAGTCCAGCAGGATGTCTATGATCAACCTTCACCTGCTGACAAGTCAAACATCGTGACACATACTCGGCCACGTCTTATTTCAGTCCTCTCCACCAGTAGTTCTTTTTCAAATCTTGGTACATTTTGGTCTACCAGGGTGGATAGCATAATTTGACTTATGGGCCTCATCAAGAATCGTTCGTCTTAGAACGGCATTGTCCGGAATGCATAGACGGCCCTTAAACAATAAAGAACCATCTTCTTTAACCGAGAAGTCCGACCTGATGCCTTCACTCACGTCTTGATGAATCTTTGTTAATGTCGGATCTTTCATCTGTAGATCGTGGATATGCTCAAATATCACTGGCTTTACTGATATGTTAGCCAAAAAGGATCCAGTGTCCTTTGACTCAATGTTTGCATCATAGAGTGCCAGGTCTTCCAATAATTTCCATCGGTGCATACCCAAAATCAAAGAAGCTATATGAGCTGAACCTTTCCGACTCAGAGCATCGGTTACTACATTACATTCGCCTTATTGTATGGAGCAATCGTAATCCTTAAGGAATTACATCCATCTGGGCTGTCTCATGTTGAGCTCTTACTGTGTAAACAGATATCGGAGGCGCTTATGACCGGTGTAAATTTCGAAGGTCACACCATACAAGTAATGTCTCCAAATCTTCAGCGCAAAAATGACTGCTGCCAGTTCCAAGTCATGAGTCGAGTAATTTTTCTCGTGTTCCTTCAGCTGTCTTGATCCGTAAGCTATCACCTTCTTGTGTTGGTTGAGCACACAACCAAGGCCATTGTATGACGCTGTCATTGACACGGCGTATCCTCCACCTCAAGGAATCGCTATCGAGCCAAGTGAGTCTCGTTTGAGTTCTTGAAAACTCTTCTCGCATGCCTCACTCCACTCAAACCTTGAATCTTTTCGTGTCGACTTTGTGAGAGGTCCCGATATCTTTGAAAACCCCTCAACGAACGTCGATAATAGCCCTGCTAAGCCCGAAAACTTCGGACATCCACATGTCTTTGGTTGCTCCCATTTAACTACTGCTTCTATCTTTGCTGGTTCTACCGTGACACCATGCTTTGGGACGGCATGTCCCAAAAAGCTAGCTTCTTCCAACCAGAATTCACACTTACTGAGTTTGGCGTACAATTGGTGTTCACGTAGCGTCTGTAGAGCAATCATCAAATGTTCTTCGTGTTCCGTCTTGGATTTGGAGTATATCAGTATATCATCAACAAACACTACGATGCAGGAGTCCAAGTGTGGTTTAAACACTCGGTTCATTAGATCCATAAACGACGCCGGAGCATTCGTCAATCCAAACGGCATCACAAGGAATTCATAGTGTCCATATCGTGTCCGGAAAAGTCATTCAATGTCCTCGCCTTTGACTCAAGAATCGATGATACCCAGATCTCAGGTCGATCTTGGAAAAATACTTTGCTCCTTGCAGTTGGTCGAATAGATCGTCAATTCTAGGCAAAGGGTAGAGGTTCTTCACAGTGAGTTTGTTCAATTGTCGATAGTCAATGCATAGCCGCATTGACCCATCCTTTTTCTTGACAAACAAGACCGGTGCTCCCCATGGAGATACACTTGGTCTAACAATCCCCTTGTCCATAAGCTCTTGTAGTTGTTCCTTTAATTCCTTTAACTTTGAGCCATTCTATAAGGTGCTTTGAAATAGGCTCCGTTCACGGTGCTAAGTCAATGGCGAATTCTACTTCTCTTTCGAGGTAATCCAGCAATTCTCCTGAAACACGCCAAATAAGTCTCGCTAACCGCTATCTCGTAAATGACATTCTTTTCTTCCTTGTCCTCCTTTAAGAAAGCTAAGTATCCATCGCAACCCTTTCTCGATCATTTTCTCGGCCCTCATCACGAGATCGGTACAGATGACGACCTCACTCCTTGAAACCGAAATGATCTTCTTGTGTTGGGTCTGAAAATAACTACCTTGTTCTTGCAATCGACGGTTGCACAATAAGTGATCACATCAAACCCTTGCATGTCTAATGATCAACTTTGCTTCTAGTTCATGCACCTCTAAGTCTCGAACTGCTACAATGATAGATTTGCAAGCTAACTCCGTGTCTACTAACTCTTCAGTCGGAATAGACACAGATAGGACGAAATCCAACGTCTCTGGAACAATCTTCATCTTCTTAGCGAAACGTGGAGTAACGAATGAGTGGGTAGACCCGGGGTCTATCAACACTCGAGCGTCATATCCACCGAAG
Source organism: Chloranthus sessilifolius (assembly GCA_021018995.1). Taxonomy (NCBI): domain Eukaryota; kingdom Viridiplantae; phylum Streptophyta; class Magnoliopsida; order Chloranthales; family Chloranthaceae; genus Chloranthus; species Chloranthus sessilifolius. Next base: position 16,453,713 of record CM037598.1, on the reverse strand, counting down.
CATCCTTTTTCATATATATTTAGAGTACCTATAGTATACATACATACATACAATAATTTACACATCAATTTACACTCTCAATTCACATACAGCTTTTTGTATTGAGAAAAGAATCTATATAATTTCTAATGCATGCTCCTTCTCTATCTAAGATTTTAATGAAGTGAAAATTTTCTTTAATAATAAAAAAAAAATCTCACCTTGATGGCCGTCATACGTTCCACGCTTCTGACGAGATCGACATAGGCTCTCCCCTGGACGATCGGTTTCTTTGCTTGAATTGGTCGTGGTGCTGCAACTGAAACCGTCTTTCTTTTATCCGTCTCGGGGCAATCCTTAATCAAATGGCCCACCTTGCCACATCGGAAACAACCCCTAGTTCTCGATCTATCCACCGTCTATGAGGCTTGCCACACTTATTGGAAGTCTCCGAGTGCTGAAGAAACGACGAGAACCCTGTGTAATAGTGGCACCAGTAGACATGGCAGGGCTCTCATAGCGAATAGGTCTCCCCGACGCAAGTAATGAAAACCTCTGTTGGTGTTGTTGTAGTTGCGCCGGTCTTCCGAAACCCCCTTGAAACTGTGGTCTCTGATTTTGGGCCATGAACCTCGGCTTTTTGTTCACCGGTTCGTAGTGCCCCGATCTTCCTTGTTCATTTCCTCCTCTCTGCTGCTCTCTCTGTCTATATCTATTTGTATTCTCCTCTTCAACTACCTGCTTTACTCATGACCTCTTCATAGGTCCTTAGTTGAAATGGACTCGCCTCCCTAACCTCGGGCTTCAAACCTTGCTGAAACCTCTTTGACTTCATCACTTGATGTGACGTGTCCAAGCAAAGCAGACAAGTCGTAGAAACTCTACCCGTGTTCTCTCTTTGTCATTCTCCTTGTACTAAGCTGCAAAATTGTATCTCAAGTGGTTCCTCACCACTTAGGAAAATATTATTTGTTGAACTCCTCAACAAACTCCTCCCAAGTCCAAGGCAACTCTCTGGGGTCTCCCGAGTCCGAGTCCGTATCACGGACTTCCACCAAGGCCCAGCCTCCCCATCCAACATGTAAGTCTGCCCATCTTACACTCTCATCTTAGTGTTAGCACGCTAAAGACTTTCTCCATCTCCATCAACCAGTTCTCGCATTGCCATGCCTGCGAGAAAATGAAGGAGGTCTCATCCTCCTAAACTCTGTAAAGGATGAGGGCACAGGCAACGCAGGTCCTACAGGTGGTGTAGGTGGCTGCTGTTCTCTTGATGCATGAGCTGCAAAGGATGCGGCTTGTTGTGCCATGGCAGCTGCCATAGTCTCCATAGTGTGCATCATCCTTTGTCGCTCCTCTCTATCTTCTTGTCTTTCTCTCAATCTTTCTTGCTCTCTTAGATCTTGATCCTCTTCATTATGCTGTCTACTACTACTGCCCCCGGGGGCCTCAGTACCTCCTAAAGGCACTCTATTTGTAGGAGAGATGTAATCATCTCCACTACGTAGACTCCTCTGATGGCCTCCCCTTGGTCGACCTCTTCCTCTAGATGACATTTGCGGCTGCATTTGAAACTAAAGTTTCGTTAGCAGAAGCCCCTATGTTCTGACGAAAGAACCCTTGTCAGAATTGCTAAAAGAAAATGGCTTTGATACCAACTGTGACAGCCCAGATTTCGGCACCCCGAAACCCGTGCCATCAGCACGATCATCCTGACCGTGCCCTTTAGCTAAGCACGGAACACTGGTATATCAAGCATCAAAAAGTATAATAACGAAATTTCGGAATTTGAATCTATATTAATTAACTCTCTAAAAGACAGTTCTACCCTCATGCCTCTGCATGAATGGAGAACCGATCCGAACCATCGATGATAGCAATCATCACGGATGGTTCGCCCCAAAAGAATAATCCCATCTATATATATATACATGGTTTAAACAGAATCAAGGCTTGACATACCGAGCCGTACAAAAACTCTCTCCAAAATCCCTCAAAGTGGCACAACGGAGTCCTCTAGAAGAAGTCCTCTGGAGGTGGCTCCAACTCTTCACCGGAAGGTCGACTCACCGGATCGTCTCCTGAAGCCTCTGCTGCTAGTAGTGGACCTGCGACGTATAGTCTATAGGGTGAGCTACATCCTAGCTCAATAGGGAACAAACACGGTTGAACATATAAATTATAACTCACATATATTCCATGATATGCCATGCATGATGTATCTATGCAGTTGTTAATGAAACAGTTAAAAAGCATTTCGTTTTACTGTTGATTACTTATATTTTCATTTACTCATGAATGATGCTGAAAAGGCCTAAAGCAAAACTTAAACTTTCAACTTAAGTAATCCCCGAGCAATATAGCATCGAGCCCCGATGAGATACCCATCATCGTCATCTATATAGACAGTTTTAACCGTATTCCCTGGGAATACCAATAGTACCCAAGCCCCTTTCCCCTGGGGATTGGTGGCGGGGTTTCACTTGTCTCAATCAACACCCCTGGGGTGTGCTTACTATGTACGGATAAGCCTCATGATCGCCTAAGGTTTCACCACAGATTATGGTCACGGATATCTAGGTCGATCGTGGATATCCCGCCACATCGGTGGGGTACCCTATCAAACCTCAAATAACAAAATATCGGTGCCTTACATATAGTTATTCACCGTGTAATTGTGCTATCTTATATCAGTTAGGCCCTATCAAACATGATTCAATCCTTGGATACATCCCTGGGATGTATCCATTTACTTGCATCACACCTGATGCTCTTATCTCTTTACTTCTTCATCCCCTGGGGATGGCTTATTAGAATTTCTCTTATGGATGTCATACGCACACACATTTTTCACAATTCTTAAGCAATTAAACATTTGAATGGAAATCTATATCACTACATACATGCTCTTGTAAAATAAAGTACATGTTCAAGGTATTCCCTACCTCAAGTCTTCATTTGATCAATGCATTAAGGTCCCACGTGGCTCCTTGTGCACTAGTCCACACGTACCACCTATGGTACCACATAACAGGTGAAACACATCACAAAGGATGCAATAAAGAAGGTATAAGACCCTCCAAGAATCTTAAAGTCAAACCCAAAAGTCAACACAATTTATCTCAGTCGATTAATCGAATTCCAAAATCGATTAATCGAAGGTCAATATCGATTAATCGAAGTAATTTCGATTAATCGAATTTCTCCTTTTCGCAAAGTCGATCCTCAATTCGAACAGTCGAGTTTTCATTCGATTAATCGAATCCAATTTCGATTAATCGAAATTCTTCTTTTCGCAAAGTCGACTCTCAGTTCGAACAGTCAAATTTCACAAGTTTGATTAATCGATCCCAAATCGATTAATCGAAAACTAAAATCGATTAATCGAAATCCCATTTCGATTAGTCGATTTTTCCTCAAGTCATTTTCTCCAACCCCTGGGGTCCACTGGAGGTTCCCAGTCGATTAATCGATTCCCAAATCGATTAATCGAAATCCAAAGTCGATTAATCGAAATCAAATTCGATTAATCAAAATCGGGGTCCTCTGACCTTTCAACTTCCTGGCCAATTTCGATTAATCGAAACCCAATTTCGATTAATCGAAATTGTCAGATTCAGCCCCTTTCGAGCTGTTCTTCCCAATCTTTTTCCATACTTTTTCCTCTATTTTTCTAAGCCATTATCCTATGATTTAACCCACATTCAAACACAACTTAACCCCTATAATCTATGCATCTTATTTACGAAAATTTTTACCTTGAATAGATCTCAAGTTGATTTCAAATCAAATGGTTGGAAGGCTAGGGTTTCCAGCTTTGGCTCTAACAGATCCAAATCGCGTTGAATCTGGCTTTTATCTCTTGAATCCCCCCTCCAATTAGTTGCAATAACTCCTCTCTTACTTCTCTCTCTTTCTCTCTCTTCTTTACTCTCCTTCAACAACCAAAATACACATCTAGGGTTATTAAACCCTTTTATCTATCTCCCTCTTTGTGTGTTGAGCACATACACCGCAGTAGGTGTAAGTGACTTCTCATTTACATCACACACTACATAATCACTCAAACTATCACATCTCGTCCGTTCATCACATTCTATGCTAGCTCATGATCTCCTAATTGGTCAAACTTGTGACCAATCGGGCACGGATCCCAAGGTCATAGTTTAGCGTGATTTTTCGGGCTATTACACTTTCGATCCAAGATTTCCACTGGTTCCTCTACCATGCTCATGTCCTCACACATCTCCATAGGTTGTTTTCCTAACACATGAGATGGATCATTCACATACTTTCTGAGCATCGATATGTGAAAGACGTTATGTACCCAATCAAACAGCGGTGGTAAGCCAATGCGTACGCAACTTCACCTACGCGTCCCAAAATTTCAAATGGTCCAACATAGCGTGGGCTTAACTTCCCTCTCTTGCCAAATCTCATTACGCCTTTCATAGGTGACACTTTCACAAACACGTGCTCACCCACTTTATAGTCGACACTAGTCTGCTTCATGTCGGAGTAACTTTTCTGTCTACTCTGTGCTGACTTCAGCCTTTCTCTGATTATTCGAACGATGGTGGCGTTGTCTTAAAGTAGTTTTGGCCCTAACACAAATTTCTCACCTGTTTCCTCCCAATTGAGGGGTGATTTGCATCGTCGTCTATACAGAGCTTCATACGGTGCCATGCCAATGCTCGTTTGGAAACTGTTGTTGTATGCGAATTAGAGCAACGGTAGATACTCATCCCAGTATCCTTGCATATCTAGCATGCACGCTCTGAGCATGTCTTCTATTACTTGGTTCACTCGCTCTGTCTGCCCATCAGTTTGAGGATGGAAAGCTGAACTAAAGTCTAGTTGTGTTCCCATTCCTTCTTGAAATTTCTTCTAAAACTTGGATGTATATAGTGGATCACAATCTGAAACTATGCTGCTTGGAATCCCATATAGTCTTACAATCTCTTTCATGTATAAGTCTGCCAGTCTTTCTGCCATATACGTAGTATTATACGGCAAAAAGTGCGCTGATTTGGTCAATCGGTTTACGACGACCCAAATGGCATTGTGTCTCTTGGCAGTACGGGGCAATCCAACAATGAAATCCATCGAGATTGTTTCCCATTTCCATTCTGGGATTGGTAAAGGCTGCAATAGTCCAGCAGAATGTCTATGATCAATCTTCACTGCTGACAAGTCAAACACCGTGACACGTATTCGGCCACGTCTTGCTTCAGTCCTCTCCACCAATAGTTCTTTTTCAAGTCTTGGTACATTTTGGTGCTACCAGGGTGGATAGCATAATTTGACTTATGGGCCTCATCAAGAATCGTTCGCCTTAGATTGGTATTGTCCGGAATGCATAGACGGCCCTTAAACAATAAAGAACCATCTTCTTTAACTGAGAAGTCCGACCTGATGCCTTCACTCACGTCTTGATGAATCTTTGTTAATGTCAGATCTTTCATCTGTAGATCGTGGATATGCTCAAATATCAACCGGCTTCTTGATATGTTAGCCAAAAAGGATCCGGTGGCTTTTGACTCAATGTTCGCATCGTAGAATGCCAGGTCTTCCAATAATTTCCATCGGTGCATACCCAAAACCAAACAAGCTAACTGAGCTGAACCTTTCCGACTCAATGCGTCGGCTACTACATTCGCCTTGCCTGGATGGTATTGTATGGAGCAATCGTAATCCTTGAGGAATTCCATCCACCTGCGCTGTCTCATGTTGAGCTCTTTCTATGTAAACAGGTATCGGAGGCTCTTATGATCGGTGAAAATTTCAAAAGTCTCACCATACAAGTAATGTCTCCAAATCTTGGTATAAAATAGTAGCGCTAGTTCCAAGTCATGAGTCGGGTAATTTTTCTCGTGTTCTTTCAGCTGTCTTGATCCGTAAGCTATCACCTTCTTATGTTGGTTGAGTACACAACCAAGGCCATTGTATGACGCGTCGCTGTACACGGCGTATCCTCCACTGCCTGAAGGAATCGCTAGCACTGGAGCCGAAGTGAGTCTCGTTTTGAGTTCTTGAAAACTCTTCTCGCATGCCTCACTCCACTCAAATCTTGAATCTTTTCGTGTCAGCTTTGTGAGAGGTCCTGATATCTTTGAAAACCCCTCGACGAAACGTTGATAATAGCCTGCTAAGCCAAGAAAACTTTGGACATCGGTCACTGTCTTTGGTTGCTCCCATTTAACCACTGCTTCTATCTTTGCTGGATCTACAGTGACACCATACTTTGAGACGACATGTCCCAAAACGCTAACCTCTTCCAACCAAAATTCACATTTGCTGAGTTTGGCATACAATTGGTGTTCTCGTAGCGTCTGTAGAGCAATCCTCAAATGTTCTTCGTGTTCCGTCTTGGATTTGGAGTATATCAATATATCATCAACGAATACTACGACGCAGGAGTCCAAGTGTGGTTTAAACACTCGGTTCATCAGATCCATAAACGACGCCGGAGCATTCGTCAATCAAAATGGCATCACAAGGAATTCATAGTGTCCATACCGTGTTCGGAAAGCTGTCTTCTGGATGTCCTCTGCCTTGACTCGCAACTGATGATATCCAGATCTCAGGTCGATCTTGGAAAAATACTTTGCTCCTTGCAGTTGGTCGAATAGATCATCAATTCTAGGCAAAGGGTAGCGGTTCTTCACAGTGAGTTTGTTCAATTGTCGATAGTCAATGCATAGCCGCATTGACCCATCCTTCTTCTTGACAAACAAGACCGGTGCTCCCCATAGAGACACGCTCGGTCTAACAAACCCCTTGTCCATAAGTTCTTGCAGTTATTCCTTTAACTCCTTTAACTCAGCAGGAGCCATTCTATAAGGCGCTTTCGAAATAGGCTCCGTTCCCAGTGCTAAGTCAATGGCGAATTCCACCTCTCTCTCTGGAGGTAATCCAGGCAATTCCTCTGGAAACACGTCGGCGAAGTCTCGCATAATGACATTCTTTTCTTCCTTGTCCTCCTTTAAGAAAGCTAAGTATCCACTGCAACCCTTTCTGATCATTTTCTCGGCCTTTACTGCTGAGATCAGTGGCACAGATGATGACCTCACTCCTTGAAATCGAAATGATCTTCTTGTGTTGGGTCTGAAAATGACTACCTTGTTCTTGCGATCGACGGTTGCACAGTGCTGCGCCAACCAGTCCATGCCAAGGATCACATCAAACCCTTGCATGTCTAACAGTATCAACTTTGCTTCCAATTCATGCACCTCTAAGTCTCGAACTGCTACAATGATGGATTTGTAAGCTAACTCCGTGTCTACTAACTCTCCAGTCGGAATAGACACAGATAGGATGAAGTCCAACGCCTCTGGAACAATCTTCATCTTCTTGGCGAAACGTGGAGTGACGAATGAGTGGGTAGACCCTGGGTCTATCAACACTCTAGTGTCATATCCAACAAAGCATCCTTTTTCATATATAGTTAAAGTACCTATAGTATATATACATACATACAATAATTTACACATCAAAATACACCCTTAATTCACATATAAATTTAGTATTGAGAAAAGGAATCTATACCATTCCTAATGCATGCACCTTCAAGCCGTACAAATCTCTATCAAAAAGCCCTCAAAGCGGCACAACGGAGTCCTCTAGAAGAAGTCCTCAGGAGGTGGCTCCAACTCTTCGCCGGCCGCAAGGTTCGACTCACCAGGGTCAGCGTCTCCTGAAGCCTCGGCAGCTGCTAGTAGTGGACCTGCGACGTATAGTCTATAGGGTGAGCTACATCCTAGCTCAATAGGGAATAAAACACAGTTGAGCATATAAATTATCACTCACATATATTCCATGATATGCCATGCATGATGTGTCTATGCAGTTATTGATGAAAACAGTTAAAAAGTATTTCATTTTACTGGTAATTACTTATGTTTTCATTTATTCATGAATGATGCTGAAAAGGCCTAAAGCAAAACTTAAACTTTCAACTTAAGTAATCCCCGAGCAATATAGCATCGAGCCCCGATGAGATACCCATCATCGTCATCTACATAGACACTTTTAACGTATTCCCTGGGAATACAATATAGTACCCAAGCCCCTTTCCCCTGGGGATTGGTGGCGGGGTTTCACTTGTCTCAAATCAACACCCTTGGGGTGTGCTTACCGTGTACGGATAAGCCTCCGCACTGGCCTACGGTTTTGCCGCCATATCGGTCACGGATATGCTGCCGTGTCAGTCGTGGATATCCCGCCACGTCAGTGGGGTACCCTATCAAACCTCAAATAACAAAAATATCGGTGCCTTACATATAGTTATTCACCGTGTAAGTGTGCTATCTTATATCAGTTAGGCCCTATCAAACATGATTCAATCTTGGATACATCCCTGGGATGTATCCATTTACTTGCATCACACCTGATGCTCTTATCTCTTTACTTCTTCATCCCCTGGGGATGACTCATTATAATTACTCTTATGGATGTCACACACACACACTTTTCACAATTCTTAAGCAATAAAACATTTTGAATTTGAATTCTATATCACTACATACATGCTCTTGTAAAATAAAGTACATGTCCAAGGTGTTCCCTACATCAAGTCTTCGTTCGATCAATGCATCAAGGTCCCACGTGGCTCCTTGTGCACTTGCTCACACGTACCACCTATGGTACCACATAACATGTAAAACGCATCACTAAAGATATAATAAAGAAGGTCCAAGACCCTCCAAGAATCTTAAAGTCAAACTCAAAAGTCAACATAAATTAGCTCAGTCGATTAATCGAACTCTAAAATTGATTAATTGAATCTGATTCGATTAATCGATTTCCAAAATCGATTAATCGAAAGTCAATATCGATTAATCGATTCTCAAATCGATTAATCGAGATTCCCATTTGATTAATCGAAACCAAATTCGATTAATCGAAATTCCCTAACTATCATGTCGATTCTCAATTCGAGTGATCGAATTTCCAAAATCGATTAATCGATCCCAAATCGATTAATCAAAACTCTAAATTGATTAATCGAATTCCCATTTCGATTAGTCGATTTCTCCAAACTATTTTCTTTTCTCCACTAGAGTTCACTGTAGGTTCCCAGTCGATTAACCGATATTCAAACCGATTAATCGAAATCCAATGTCGATTAATCGAAACTCAATTCGATTAATCGAACTCGGGTTCCTTGACTTTTCAACTTCTTGGCGAATTTCAATTAATCGAATCTTAATTTCGAATAATCGAAATTGCCAGATTCAGCCCCTTCTGAGCTGATCCTCCCAACCTTTTTCCACTCCTTTTCCTCTATTTTTCTAAACCATTATCCTATAATTTTACACCTATTTCTACCCACTATTTACCCTTACAATCCATGCATTTAAATTACATAACTCTTACCTTCAATCAATTTCAAATTGATTCCAAATCCATGGTTGGAATGGCTAGGGTTCGAGCTTTAGCTTGAACGGATTCTCCTCGCTAAATCAGCCTCTTTAATGCTAGAATCCCCCTTCCAATCCCTCACAATAATGCTTACTCAAATTCTTACTCCTCTCTCTCTCTCTTCTTTACTCCTTCAACAACCAATTTCCAGAATTTTAGGGTTATTAAACCCTTTTATCTTTCCCTTTCCCTGTGTGTTGAACACATACACCGCAGTAGGTGTACGTGACTTCACATTTTCCATCATACACCACATAACCACTCAACTCATCACATCTCATCCGTTCATCACACCCCTTACTAACTATTTGACTTCTATTTGGTCAAACCTATGACCGTTCGGGCACGGATCCCGAGGTCACAGTTTAGCATGGTTTTTCGGGCTATTACAATTCGGGATTCAATATTCAGGTCTTCCATATTCAAGTTTAGTTTTCAAGTATACTCAAGTTTCATATCAAAATTCCTTTGCGGGTTCAAGATTTAGATATACTTCTTCTCAAAAGTTCAAGTTCAAATTCAAGTTTAGGTTCAACATCTCGTTTCGGGTTCAAGTACAAGCATGTCACTAACTTATATCTATGAAGCAGTTCCATCAATCAATCAATTAGTAACAATTCAAACAGTTCATTCAAATCAGAAGTCTAAGTTTGAGTTTTCAACTTTTATGACTTGATCCTAAGAAAGGACCTTGTCGGTTCACACTCATACTAAGTGTTACCTCAGTTTAAAGTCCGATAGGGACTTATGTTTATCATTGTCGATAAAAGAAACTCGATCATCTCTAATTGAAGTTTAAGGCATCGGGGTGTTTATTTCTAATATTTCTACGAATTTATTTGAGTTAAGTCATCTGATTGACTACTCATCGATGGGCCAATATTTCTTCCTCCAAAAGAGTATCCTAGAGGGATATTCTAGTATGTCTCATGTGTAATTATCCCAGGAATGGCCTAAGAGTATATTAGGTAACATCCCATGGCTTCGATAGTTTTCTCATTTGAGCATCGTAAGGCTCATCAAAGGGTCAAGAGAGTATTTACTCCTTTTATGTTTTTCGGATATAGGCCTTCGGGTCCATTCCTTTCTTATTTAAGACTCATTTTGGGTCTGGTTTATGGGCTTATTCAATTTATTTTAGTGATTGGGCCTCAGGGGCCAAACACTAGTCCATGTCAGGTCTTGAGTTGGGTATTTGGATTTAGACAGATCTAAACCTATGGGTTCAAAGTCCATGGGTCATTTCCTAGGTGGTTTGGGTCATTACTAGACCCAATTTTAGGTATATGGGCCATTTCAAGGTCTAGGCCAATAAATGGGGTGTCGTTATTATTTAAGTGGTGCCTTTAATGGTTCCCTTTAAAACATTTTGGGCTTGCCCATAACTTAGAAATTCATCTAAGGCTTATCGGGCCATGGGCCTGGCAGTCAGGTCCTTATAAAATTTTACACATTCCTAGTGGTTGGGCTTTTGGGCCATCTACAGGTCCAGTCAAAGATTTGGTTGGCCAAGTCAACTCAAGTCCCATTACATATTATCCTCACAGTGGTCACTGTGATCTGGAACTTCCCAGATGGTCACGGGTCTCGGGGTAAAGTCAAGGTTTTTACTGTATTGCTGATTTTACCACAAGTGTACCGAACACTCTGCGGTAAATCACTCGCCATTTTTAGCTCCGATCTAATTTTTGAGTCCTACAAAAAATTGGGTGAAAGAGTGTCGGTAACCTCATCTTTAACAAGTGGTGGCACTAAAAATATGATCAGACTTGATCATAGTCGACAGATTACTGAGATCTATCCTCCTTTATTAGGTTATCGGATTAGATTTATTGGTCCTTAGAGTCAAGTCTGTAACTCTTAGTGCCGATATCGAGATCGCGCACTCAGCAGCTTTCTGAAAAGCTCAGAGAGTTATCTATAAATTATTTTTATCTTTTAAGGGTCAAAAGTTAAAGGATCATGATGGAATCAGGTTCATCCGATCAGAAGTCAGGTCTAGTTACTGGTTGGGAGCTATGCGACACAGTTTCGTGTCACAATTTCTATATTTTCTAGTCTGTAATTCTTATAAAATTATTGCTTGAAATATCACTCAAGTCTTAGGGATAGGTCAAGGTTTGACCTTGATTTATCCCAGATTTTTCTGAAAGGGTCTTGGTAATGAAAATCATGGCTCTTCGAGGGCTCAGATTTTTGGTACAACAGGGCAGATTCACTACCTTGTGCTCCGATTCAAAATATGGGGAGCCCAGGTCTGAAATTTTACATGGGAATCGAGAACCCGTTAATTTATTTAACTTAATTTTTCAGGATTTTTTTAGAATGTATTTCAGTTTATTTCGCTCTCTGGTCTGAGATAAAACTGTTGTGGGTTGCATCGCCTACAGGTTTGGGCCATCGATGGGGTCTACCTAGTGGTCTATCTCATGCCACATCATTTTGGGTCTCGGTCCGGGATGATCCCTGATTGATCCTTGAACAATCAAGCTCTCACTTCAGGTTCTTCCTATAGGTTTAATTGGCATGAATTGCATGTCGGTACTACCCTATTCGTAGGGTATCACTCTATCTAGTAAATTCGGATTAGCTTGGGTACGAATCTATTTTTCAAATCCTTTTCTTTTTAGAAATTAGTTTTACAAAACCAAACTCTTCTTGTTTAGACAAATTACAAGATTTGCCACAATCCCATATTAAACAATTAAAACTTAATTAGTGTTAAAGTGCATCTTAATCCCTCAAAATTAAGTCAATTATTTGACCAATCCATAGATAGCACATCAGATGTGTATCATCTAATCACCTCAATTGATAATGATCACTAGATCATCACCATTGATTTTGACTAAACAAAGTGGACTATTGGGGGCTACTTGAATTAATTAGGTGGTGGGTGCCTTTAAGGGTTTGGAAAATAATAGTGGGTGCCCTTAGAGGTGCTACTTATATAACTAATTAAACGTGGGTGTCACATACAATTCAAATGATGGGGTGCCTCAAAATTTTAAGTAGGTGCCCACAATTGATGTGGGTGCCAATATTTTAAATGTGCCGCTCGAGTCATCCATTTAAGGCTTTCTAAAAGGGTCAGGTGTTGGTCAAATGGTTGACTAGTCCAAACTTTCTGGGGCGGATGTCGCACCTCATAGAAATATGGAATAGCAGGTTTACGTTGACACTCAGATCTTCTGTAAAAGTCAATTGGACCGATCGAAACTGCAAATTCGACCGACCGGTATAGCGCAGTAGAGGAGGTTTCCAGCTGAAGAGAAGTAAGCTTATTTGGACCGGTCAAAGCATCACTTTCGACCTGTCAGAATTCCAAAAGGCTTCAGAACCATAAAGAGAGACCGGTCAGGACTCAGCCAATCAGCCGAAATTGGAAGAGCAAAATGCACATATACTCAGAGGAATTACTCGATCGTGTAGACACCTCAATTTTGCCCTCTCAGAGTATACAAACCTATTCGGTCAACCCTTGACCTTTCCATTGACTTTTGGAAAGGGACCAATCCGCTCTAAAAGTCCTAAAACCCTGAAAACCCCATAATCCCGGAATTATGCACCATAATAATACTATATAGCTAAGCCTTAGGTCCTGTTGATCGAAGGTCAAAGGTCGAGCCAGAGTCCTGGCACAATATATTCCCCATTTGAAAGCCCAGACGTGAACTTTTTTTATCGGACTTTAGTATTTTAGCAATAATTTGATATGGTAGAATTTATGGGCTTTAAAGTTTCGCAAAAACGCTTGTCATTTGAAAGTTAGAAAATTGACCAAATTGCAAAAAATTTGATTTTGTTCTTGAACTGGAAAGTTGACTTTTTATTCATTAAGATTTTTGATCCGAGACTATTTTTATTAAATTCAAATGGGAGGTATTTTGTTATTTACATATAATATCTTAAATAAATAGAACGACAAGAGTTATAACATTTACTTAAATGATATTACATGTAAATATGTATGCTTGTATGTCCTTACCTGTCAGCCAGTTGTCTGTCCTGAAATCCCAGCACCTAGACCAACCCAACCCGGAAGTTTTTTCCAATTCTGCGCTTTCACCCATGCACGTAATCAATTGCGCGCCCTGCCAGTATCGCGCAATTTGACCGAAACTCACCCTTCCAGAGACCGCCATGAGACCCAATTTCGCATCCTGATCAGTGCGCGTAATTGATTACTGCCCTACCAGATCCACACAATTGGTCTCCAATTGAACCTGATCTCTAATTTTCATGACCGCCCAAACTCCCCTATTAAGCACATGATAGAGGGCACTTAATTAGATTGTGCGCACTATATAGGGCGCACAATTAATTCCAATTAGACTGGAACTAGGACACCCGGATGAGCCTGTCAGCCAGTCACTCACTGAATCGGTCACCGACTCAAAGCGATTAAGCGCTTGAAATAGGGCGCGCAATTCAATTAAGCACACCAGACAAGGCGTGTAATTAGATCTGACCGACTAATTAAGCGCACCACACAAAGTGCGTAATTACCCAAATACTTATAAATAGACCCCTACTCCACAGCCTTCAACACACATCAACTACTCAATTTTCTCTTCTCCTTTTTTTAGCTTCTTCTTTTAGAAATTTCGAGGTTCTCTCTAGAGATCCCAATGAAAGGAGTTGAGCTACTTTATAGACTTCTAGAATTGCAAACTCTTCTCTAGGAATCCCAGGTAGTCGAGCTAGTGACACTTGCTCAACTGGTCTCGGTTCTCGAAGGAGTACAAAGGGAGAAGCGCCCCTTAGCCTTAGATCCATTAGGTTCCTAACCCCTTCTGATTTTAAGCCTTGGCCACCCGATTTGCCCTTGAGAGCTTACGGAGGGTACTCGGGAGCGGGGTCGATCCTCCTTAGCATAGTGGGCCACCCCTCCCCTTTTTAGAATAAAATCTCAGTAGAAGTAGGAAATCAAACTAGTTAGACTATAAGCAACCTACAGCTGCTGATGTTGGCAGGCCAACGATTCAGTAAAGGAGTTTAACCTACAAGCCCTTCTCTTCTTAAAGTGTGATCAATGACGTATGCAGTATCGATAAATATCTGCAGCTGGTGATTGCATCACCTAGGTATTCTTCATTTAAGATTCGCCTTTTACTTTCAGCATTTAATATTTTCTGATTTATTATTCATCGCCTTCCGCTAGAGTCCACATAGACTAAATTGGGCCACTCTTTTCGGAGACCGAAAGGAACCTAAAAAAAGCGCGTACCAATAGACTAGCGATCACGATGAGACGCTTTTTCACTAAGGGTACCCCGGTTTAATTAATTTAGTTTTCTATTTTCCTTGCTTTATTTAATTTAGTTTTTTATTTCCTTCACTTTACTTTATCACTTCTTACACAGACTCACCTGCATACTCAGTTTTACAAAAAAAAATAAAAATAAATCTTTTTTAAAATGTTAGACATTAGAAAATTAAACATTAATTACAGTGACCCACCTGCATAGGGCTCCTATAGCAACCCCGAGTATAACGTTAGGCCGTCTCCGTGGATAGTCCAGCGTCATGCTCGGGTAAACATGGTTAGTGAGAGCGAAAAATACCCCTTCGCTCCCCAAAACACAAGTCACAACAACAGTAGCAGGGCGAGTGACAGCAATCTAAGATATGCTGTCGGCCAAATCATGGACCTCATGGCCCAAAAACTAATGAAGGGAGGAGAAGAAGCCGATGCCCTGCAACAAGCCCTAGCCAAGATATACAAAGCCACCATGGATCAGAATCTGGTTGACGAACGCCAAGTTACCCCAAGAAGCAGGAGAGAAGAAAGTACGCCGACACATAACACGCATATCCTTCGTGCCTCCTATGATAACAACCACTGAAGACAACCCTCTCCTGAGGCATCTAGAAAAGACACCACCATAAACATAGACGACCTCCCTCAATTTCTAGATGAATGCATAGCTAAGAGGGAACACCCAAAACAATCCTTTGGATTTGACAAATTTTGCCGAGACATTGACTTCACTATACCTGCTGGCTTTAAACCTCCAAAATTTAACAAATACAACGGTACAGGGAATCCGAATCACCACGTGGCCCTGTTCTATAACGACTGCCTACTGATCCGAACCAATAATGGGCTCTTGATCCACTACTTACAGACATAGCTAGAAGGAGAAGCCCTCGACTAGTTTGCTACTTTGCCTCTAGCCAAAATCGAGACCTTTGAAGACTTAGCTGATAGACTCCTAGACCAATACCAACACTTAACTCATAGATAAATCAGTTTCGTTGACCTGATACGCACAAGACTTCTCGACATTCACCAACCGCTGGAGAAGGCTCATCGCCCGAATGGGGAATTAAATAAAAGAAAGCGGTGAGATGGAAATCGTGATCGGCAATACCCGAGAACCCCTTCGAAGCACTCTCATCTTAAGCGACTATCACGACTTTGCAAGACTTTATCAACACGCTTCACGCATAGAGCATCACCTGAAGAATGAAGACCTCAATCTCTCCACCCTAACATCCAATGAATCTTCCAATGACCCTGGGACAAACACCCTAAACGAGACTCTAGACTCTGAACAAATCAACATGAACCAAGAACAAAACCAAACAAACCCTCAACCATACCACCCATATAACCAAGCTCAAGATCTATACCCAAACCTATACCTTAACCAAAACCAACCACTATACACCAACCAATGCACGAACCCACACTATGATCAAAACCAGTATCCCAATGAGACGCAAACTAACATCACCTATTACAGCCCATTGTTCGATCAAACTCAACTCGCATACGAGACTGTACACTCTATCACTCCTGCTCCGTTCCACCCGATAAGTCTGATATGAAGGATTGAACCTCCCTCGGAGCATGTCCATACCATCCATTCACGACCAACCAACCTTGTCCCCACATACTTATAAACGTGAAATCACCTTTCACCCTGAACCAGCCACCAAGATCACTAAGATCCAAACCAAGGATCAAAATTTCGGCCGAAATGATCGAAATTTTGGTCCAAATTATCGATTTCGGTCCTCACCGAAATGATAATTTGGACCAAAATTTTGGTCATATTTTATATGGGAATGAAATTATCGGCCAAAATTTTGGCCAAATCATCGATTTTTGGCCAAATTTTCGGTCCAAATTTTTTATTTCGGCCATGCCCGAAACCAAAATTTTGCCCGATATTTTGATCCTCGATCCAAACTATCACCGAATCCACCCCTTAGCTAATTCAACCCATCACCAAACTTATCGTCAAGCTCAACGCACTTATCCCTGAACCAACTCAGCCTACCCTTGAATCCGACAACCTACCAGCAAACAAATCAACCCCCACACCTCCTGAACAGACACCCAAACCAATGACGTAAACTACCCCTGAACAGGCTCACGTGCCAATTCTAGAAGTAATGTTTGAATAAATCAATCAGTATTATACAACGCCATTCATACTTAAACCAATCACAAAACTAAACTCTGAACCCAAACCCATAATCCAATGTACCCCTGAAATCACTAGGCTGCTCGCTTCCAAATCAACTCTGAAACTAACCCCCAAAACCAAACACATTGTCAAACACATTACCCCACCAATCTCAAAACTAGTCCCTGAATCAATTCCTACACCTACTTTAAAACTCGAACTCAACAACAAACACTTCACCCCACCAACCTCGGAACCAGCTCTCGAACCAAAACCCATTTCAAAACCTAAACCCAACACTGAATTCGTCACCCCACCAACTTCAAAATAAAATATCGAACCCGAATCTGTTACCAAACATACCTCCGAACCACCCATTTCACTCACTTCAGAATCAATCGTTGAGCCAATATCAAAACCAACTCACAAACCAATCTTTACACCAGCCTTAAAACTTGAACTCACCACCGGACTTATCCCCTCACCGAGCCTTAAACTCAAACCTATTATAAAAACTAAACCTATCGTCAAAACTGAACCTATCATCAAACCTAAACCCATCATTGCACTCAAACCTAAACCTGTTATCTGACCCAACATTGTCACCAAACCTAAATCTACTGTCGAACATAAACTTGTCACTAAACCTATCATTAGACCTAAACTTGTTATCAGACCCAACATTGTCACCAAACCTAAATCTACTGTCGAACATAAACTTGTCACTAAACTATCATTAGACCTAAACTTGTTATCAGACCTGACATTGTCATCAAACTCAAACCAATCATCGAACCTAAACTTATCACCAAACCTAAACCTATTATCGAATCTAAACCTATCCTCGAACATGAACCTATCACCAAACCTAAACCCATGATCGAACTTGAACCCGCCATCGAACATGAACCTATCACTGAAACCGAACCCATCATTAAATACAAATCCATTATCGAAACTAAACTTATCATCGAACCTAAACCTATCATCGAACCCATCTCTACAACATCAACTCCACTAACATTCGAGCCAACCACCAAACCTATCAAGGAATCGATCATCTCTCCCACTCTCAAAATCAAACCAGACATAAATCTTACGACCCCGATTAACATCCAAATCAACATGCCACCTGATCCTCAAATCCCGTCAAAACAAGAAATCAACATCACAACTAAAATAGCTTATGATCGTCAGATCCAAATCTCCATAGACCTCACGATCAAAACCTTCACGGAACCCCAACCAACAAAACTACTACACCAAACTCTTGACACTAAGTTTCCCTGAAAAATTATAAACCAAACTTTAAAACAACCTCACAATAAGCCAAAAGTACGCATCAAACAAAACAAGCATAACCAAGCAATACTAAATCTCCCCACGTCGAAGAAAGTTCCACCTTGGCCCACACCTTCATGTTTCCTCCTCTTGCTTTACCTTTGCCTCATCATGTCCTTACCTTTACAACACTACCATTTCTCTCGACATGCCCCACTCCAACTTCACTCGCAGACAACTTTCCAACAACTCATAAATAATTCTAAAAAACTCTCTAACAACTCTACGCTCCAACTCTATGAAATGCCTCACTCCATTGAGAGGCTAAAGAAAGTCCCCCCTGACAAGGAAACTCTAACCATAAAAGATTTATCGAAAGCATAAATCAAACAACGCCACACTCACTTCAACAAATCTCACATCATCCAAACCATAAACCCAAACATGATATTTCTCTCATCCATGATCAATCAGATCGAAAGGGATTGAGGACCTCGAGCAGATTATCCAATAGTTACTCCGTCCGACATTTTGAGTCAGCCTCCGCTCTAGGAACTGATGTTGTACCATAACACAAAAATAATAATAGCAAAACAAAAATACAAAAAAAATAATAATAGAAAGGTCACAAAAAAAACCAAAAGTATAAATGCCCCAAAATGTAAATACTTGAAAATAAAAATACTCTTTTATGCCCCAAATCCTTCAAACTCACACCCGACTGAAAACTCGAAGTCGAGGAGCTAGTGCTAAGAAATAATGTCTGCACAATCGCCTCACTTGGAGAAAAATCAAAACCCACAAGGGGAGTACCTACATTATTTCAGAAACATGCCTAGGAACTTGTCACATGAGAAGGACTTTCTAACCCTTGGAATCATAATTCAGTCATCATCATGTCTCATAGCCTAAACAGGCGTACTCTTATACGTATCACCCCGCAGTCATCGCAAGGCATTCACCGGTTGTAGGTCATTATTTTCAAAAAATATGTTGGGAATCATCCGACTCATTAGTCACCCCTCCTATTCAGGCAAGTTGAACGAAAGGACTAGTGGATCATAAAACTCTCGTTTGAAATATAGAAAACTCTAGAGTCTCACACACCCTTCCAACGATTGGAGTTAATGTTAGAGCAGAAAAAAATGAAAATGCAAGGTTCTATCAAACCTCATAATTCTTGCGTTAGCAGATTGTAAAAAAATATATACAGAAAAGTAGCACAACCGAGCAAGAGCAATACGACGAATGAATAGTCAATGAATTCAGGGAAGCATAAGTAAATTGTGAGGGCATTCCTGGTAATCTTATTAGGGAAGTATAAGCAAGCCACGAGGGCATCCCTGACATCTTCAAACTACTAGATGCTGTCGTATGGTGGCGGGAGGAGGATAAGCTCCTACTAATCATAGAATTTGATGATTTGATGGTGTTGGACCATGACGGAGAGCTCAATTATGGTACCACATTACCCACCTGAGAAGAAAGTAGTTGACTACTATTTTAAAAATTGGTTAAATAAGAAGCTACCCTCAGATCAATAAACCTTATCTTTCCTCCACCCTTTATTTCTCTTTTGGACAATGAGTCAAATGATTTTCAAAATACCTTCAGAATAAAATCGAAAACTCTCAAATGGAAAGTGATTCAATCACTCTTTATCTACCATTCACCTCATCCTTTTTGAAAACTACGATACATGATAATCGTTCAGCAATTTCAAAATCGAGCTTAGCATGTGGTCGAAATAATCAAACTACTTTCCAACATGGAATCATTACAAATACACTCCAAAAAATTTGTGAGGCAGATAAATTCCCACTGTCACTTGACACTAAAGCAATTTTTTAAAGAAGCGCTAGCACCTTGGTAGCGATACTCTGGCCACTAGACCGATACCCCAAACTGGGGCATTTTTTTTTTAAAATTTTCAGTTTAGTTCTTACTTTTTCGCCATAGGACCCTCAAACGAACACCTGAAACAAAACAACGGAGATACACCCAAAAAACAAACACCATACTCTAACACTACCCATTCCCCCTCCAACGTAACCCAAAGAAACATACCCCAACAAAATAAACATATACCATCAACAAAAACCTTAAACAAAACAAATACATAAGCGACATGTCCTATCGCAATAAGACGCATACATAATCACCTTGATCCATCACAAACCAGTCAGGGGTGAGGACATCTCCCTGCAATCCCATCACAACCAAACCACTCGCCAAACACCTGCCACTTGCTCCACTGCGATAAATGAACCAACAAAAATAATGAAAATTTCCCATCACGATAACACACCTCCCAATGCCCTATCAAATAAATGAAAATCGAAATAATAAATAATATAAAAGTCCCATCACGACACAAAGCGAAAAGTAATGGTAACAAAGTAGCCAATCACGTTACTCATTCCATCACGATTGAAATCACTCTCTTCTGTCCCTTTGCATAACCCCACACGTCGATCAGAGAAAGAGAAAGAACTGCTAATATCCCATCACACATCACCACAATGACACACGTCCCATCGCGACAAGATGCACATATCCAACGCTATCCCAACACCTAAGTTTGTCGACATAAATCAGCTAGGCCCTCATATCCCATTGTGGCACTAAAACCCCACCATGTGACCAAAGGAAGGCTCGACCAATGTCCCATCGCAAAAAGCAAAAAAATGAGCCTCCCTAAACCCACGCCACATCACCAAGGCCAAATGCAAGTCCCCTCACGACCTCAAAACACCATTCAAAATGACCCCGACCCGTCGTACAACCAAAATCCACCAAAAGAGGGACACCATCATTACCCCATTATGACGTCGAAACAACCTAGGGAGTCGTCAGACCGACACCCCATCACACATCCAGAAACGTGCCCCCATGCGACACAACTACAACTTGATCTCTCCATATAACCCAAGATCTGCCAAAGAAAGAAATGAATGCAGCTTTCCCATCACATGACCACCAAGCCCCACATAAGCAACTACGGCAGAAGCCATAACCACCAGGTCCTGTCGCAACCCACCACTATATACAACCAAAAGGGGAGGACCACCAATGTCCCATCGCCAATTATACCTCCCCAAAACTTAATCGCGTGACTCCGCATAGCAAACAGAAGGGAAGGCTCAACCAATACCCCATCGCGAAAAGCAAAGAGCCGAACCCCCCAAATGTCCCACCGCGCAGCAGTCACTAGATTCAACCACAACAGGAACATACGCTCACCGACAGAAGAGAGATTCCTCCGACGTCCCATCCCACCCAATAAACATCAAGTCCCATCGCAAACATGTCATCAGGCAATCCGGACGTCCCATCGCAACTCATCCAGGGATGCAACCAGAAGGGAAGGGTCACCAATGTCCCATCACAAACCACACCTCCCCAAAACGTCCCATCATATTGGCAATCATCAGGCCCCGCTACAGTAGAAATGAAGAAGGAGAGGAAACTCTCTGATTTATCCCATATTTTTCTGAAGGGGTCTTGGTCATGAAAATCATGGCTCTTCGAGGGCTTAGATTTTTGGTACAACAGGGCAGATTCACTGCCCTGTGCTCTGAGTGTCGTAAAGTTCAAACTACGGGGAGTCCGAGTCTGAAACTTTAAATGAGAATCAGGAACCCGTTAATTTATTTAACTTAATTTTTCATAAATTTTTTAGATTGTATTTCAGTTTATTTCACTCTCTAGTCTGAGAGAAAATTGTTGTGGGCTGCAACGCCTAGAGGTTTGGGCCATCGATGGGGTCCAGCTAGTGGTCCATCTCATGCCACATTATTTTGGGTCTCGATCCGGGATGATCCCTGATTGATCCTAGAACAATCGAGCTCTCACTATGGGTCCTTCCTATCGGTTTAATTGGCACGAATCACTTGTCGATACTACCCTATTCGTAGGGTATCATTCTATCTAGTAAATTCAGATTAGCTTGGAAGGTCATCCGATTGAACCTAAATTTTTGGGTATGATTCTATTTTTCAAATCCTTTTATTTTCGGAAATCAGTTTTACAAAACCAAACTCTTCTTGTTTAGATAAATTACAAGATTTGCCATAATCCCATATTAAACCATTATAACTTAATTAGTGTTAAAGTGCATCTTAATCCCTCAAAATTAAGTCAATTATTTGACCGGTCCATAGATAGCACATTGGATGTGTATCATCTAATCACCTCCATTGATAATGATCACAAGATCATCACCATCGATTTTGACTAAACAAAGTGGGCTATTGGGGGGCTACTTGAATTAATTGGGTGGTGGGTGCCTTTAAGGGTTTTGAAAATAACAGTGGGTTCCATTAGAGGTGCCACTTATATAACTAATTAAATGTGGGTGTCACATAAAATTCAAATGATGGGATGCCTCAAAATTTTAATTAGGTGTCCACAATTGATGTGGGTGCCCATATTTTAAAGGTGCCCCTCGGGTCATCCCTTTAAGGCTTTCTAAATGGGTCGGGTGTTGGTCAAATGGTTGACCAATCTAAACTTTCTGGGGCGGATGTTGCACCTCGTAGAAATCTGGAATAGCAGGTTTATGGTGACACCATGGGTCAAAAAATCGTCCGATACCGATACGTATCGGTTTTGGACTTGGGCGGTATGATACAAAGGCATTGTATCGTACCCCCTTAAAAACAATATACTTATCGTCCAATACTCGCAATGTATCGCCCGTATCGGATGATACGGACGATACATTGAAATTATCGAACGATAATTTCAATGTATCGTCCGATAATATGTATATATATATATATATATATTTTTTTTTTAATTGTCTACACAATCGATGGTGATTGTCAATTTTAGAAAAAAAAAAAATTTCTGATTCTCTACACAGTCGATATCAACTGTATAGACAATCACCATCGATTGTGTAGACAATCGAGAAATTATTATTTTTTTTCGATTGTCTACACAATTGATATCGACTGTGTAGACAATCGCCATAGATTGTGTAGACAATCAGAAAAAAAAAAATATATTTCCGATTGTCTACACAATCGATGGCGATTGTCTACAAAGTCAATATCGATTATGTAGACAATCGGGAAAAAAAAAATTCAATGTATCGCCGATACATTGAATGTATCGTCTGATACCCGATACGTATCGTCCTGGAGGTTAGGACGATACATATCAGTTTATCGATATTTTGATCCTTGGTTGACACTCATATCTTCTAGGCTGAGCCGGTGGTACTGGTGAAATATGAGGTGGAATAAGGCAGTATTATTTAATTGGAAGCTGATCGAACCAGAAAGTTGTACAAATTATCCCCAAATCTTGGCTTTATTAGACTTCACTTAACCACTAATATTTACTTTTAGTTCGTGTTGTGTGGCAATAGGTGCGAAAGTCGATTAAATGCTAAAAAGGTTAAAAGAGCAAAGTTACGAAAGAACCCAAGCAAAAGGGCAAGGATCCAAGGAGAAGAAACTGAAAGAGTGCCTGCAAAGGTCAATTGGACCGATCGAAACTGCAAATTCGACCGGTCGGTATACGCAGCAAGGGAGGTTTCCAGCTGAAGAGAAGTAAGCTTATTTGAACCAGTCGAAGCATCACTTTCAACCGATTAGAACTCCAAAAGGCTTCAGAACCGTAAAGAGAGAGCGGTCAGGACTTAGCCGATCAGTCGAAAGTCGAAGAGCAAAATGCACATATACTCAAAGGTATTACTCAACCATGTAGACACCCCAATTTTGCCCTCTCGGAGTATACAAACTTGTTTAGTCAACCCTTGACCTTGTCCATGACTTTTGGAAAGGGACCAATCCGCTCTAAAAGTCCTAAAACCCTGAAAACCCCACAATCCGGGAATTATGCACCATAACAATAGTATATAGCTAAGCCCCAGGCCCTGTTGACCGAAGGCCAAAGGTCAAGCAAGAACCCTGGCAATATATTCCCTATTTGAAAGCCCAGATATGAACTTTTTTTACCAGACTTTGGGTATTTTAGCAATAATTTGATATGGTAGAATTTATAGGCTTTAAAGTTTTGCAAAAAGGCTTGTCATTTGAAAGTTAAAAAATTGACCAAATTGCAAAAAATCAGATTTTGTTCTTGAACTGGAAAGTTGACTTTTTATTCATTGAGATTTTTGATCCGAGACTATTTTTATTAAATTCAAATAGGGTGTATTTCATTATTTACATGTAATATCTTAAGTAAATCGATTACGCGCCCTACCAGCAGCGTGCAATTGGTCTCTAATTGAACCTAGTCTCTAATTCTCATAACCGCTCGAACTCCCCTATTAAGCGCATGATAGAGGGCGCTTAATTAGATTGTGTACACTGTATAGGGCGCATAATTAGTTCTAATTAGACTGTAACTAGGACACCCGACTGAGCCTGTCAGCCGGTCACTCATTGAGTCGGTCACCGACTCAAAGTGATTAAGCGCTTGGAACAGGGCATGCAATTCAATTAAGCTCACCAGACAGGGCACGTAATTGGATATGACTGACTAATTAAGCGCATCACACAGGGCGCGTAATTACCCGAATACCTATAAATAGACCCTTACCCCACAGCCTCCAACACACATCAACTACTCAATTTTCTCTTCTCCTTTTTTTAACTTCTTCTTTTATAAATTTTGAGGTTCTCTCAGGGGATCCCAATGAAAGGAGTTGAGCTGCTTTCTAGACTTCTAGAATTGCAGACTCTTCACTAGGAATCCAATGTAGTCGAGCCAGCGGCACTTGCCCAACTAGTCTCGGTTCTCGAAAGAGTACAAAGGGAGAAGCAGCCCTTAGCCTTAGATCCATTAGGTCCCTAACCCCTTATGATTTTAAGCCTTGGCCACCCGATTTGCCCTTGGGAGCTTACGGAGGGTACCCGGGAATGGGGTTGATCCTCCTTAGCATAGTGGGTCACCCCTCCCCTTTTTTAGAGTAGAATCTCAGTAGAAGTAGCAAACCAAACTAGTTAGACTATAAGCAACCCACAGCTGCTAACGTTGGCAGGCCGACGATTCAGTAAAGGAGTTAAACATTCCTCCTTAGCATAGTGGGTCACCCCTCCCCTTTTTTAGAGTAGAATCTCAGTAGAAGTAGCAAACCAAACTAGTTAGACTATAAGCAACCCACAGCTGCTAGCGTTGGCAGGCCGACGATTCAATAAAGGAGTTAAACATGCAAGCCCCGCTTTTCTTAAAGCATGATCAATGACATGTTGCAGCGTCGATAAATATTTACAGCTGGCGATCGCATCACCCAAGTATTCTTCATTTAAGATTCACCTTTTACTTTCAACATTTAATATTTTCTAATTTATAATTCATTGCCTTTCGCAATAGTTCACATAGACCAAATTGGGCCACTCTTTTCGGGGACTGAAAGGAACCCAGAAAAAGCACGTACCAATAGACCGGTCCAGCCTAATTCGACCGATCTGGAAAATAAAGCAAGCCAAAGCCTTCGTGGGTTGTCTTATACCTAGAGAAAGAAACTTAACTCGATCGGTCGGTTCTCCAAGCTCAACCAGTCCCAACAGCATTTTCAAGCGAAAATCAATGTTGTACAACCGTGGATATTTTCTGAAACTCTGAGATCTTCTCCGAAAATCTCTTCAACAAGCTGGATAACTCTGAATCAGCGTGGATTTCCTTTCCAGATTTGTCTCCTTAGAGGATTTTTAGGATTTATAGATATCTCTCGCTCTATACAAATGTAAAGAGGGGGGTGACCTTATGATATATATAGGGACCTTAGGGTTAGAGAGAGGGGAGGCGATTATTATTATTTTTCGAGGAGAATAAAGGAGCAAGAACTTGTGAAAGTGTAAAGGGCGGATGGATTCAGTGATAGGGAAGATGTCTTGCGCAATGAACGGCTAAACACTCCCAGGCGGGAGTCTCTTGTAAAATCACAGATGAGTACTTAATAAATATCTGCTTCCTTCTTCATTTTGAGTTCCATTTTTAGTACGATTGCATGATCGAGGTTCCGATTAGATCGAGAACGCTATAATAACGTTGCAATCCTTTTTAATTTAATTCAGTGGCCTTGTAGGGATTGAGTTGACGCCATTCACTGACGGACTAGACCTTGTAGGGTAGTTATGTCGGTTCATGCAATGATACCTTGACGATTAGGATTTCCTAATTTATTTATGAAGCGACAGAGCTTGTAGCCAGGAGCGGGGGTACTCGGGATTCTTAATAGAACAGGAAGTAGAGTTTATTTTGTACAAGTCTAGGCTTTAAAGAGAGACTCTAGCCTGCATCTTACGTTGTTATTTCGAATTAGTCCGATTTTGTTTAAAAATACAACTTTAGAAACTTAAAAAATGTCCATCCTTTTTATAAATAAGATAGAATAGAACTTGAAGTAAATAGGCGACAAGTCTTTGTGGTTCGACACCCTTGTACTCGCCCAAGTACATCGAACTTGTGCACTTGCAAGGTTTGAAATTAAAACGATCAAGTTTTTGGCGCCGTTATTGGGGACTTCGATTTTATTTTCTTGAAGAATCTATCCTATTTTATATATTTGTGTAAAGTGTTAACCAACATATTATGACTGCCTTTGTTTTGAAGGGTTTGGAGATACCCAAGGAGTGAAGGTCATAAGAGCTCCCCAAGGAACATCATAAGAGTCCAAGGTGTCTTTTCACTTTCCATCAGACTGAATTAAATAATTTCATTATGTTAGGAAGAGAAACACCCTTATCGAAAACACTAAGGGAACATCATGCACCACCTCCACATATTACCCCCTTGTGCATTTTATTTCCCGCTGCTACTGGTAACGGGCCCTTCATTATTAAGCCCTCCCTGATTCAGATGCTCCTGATTTTTTGCGCGCTGAATAACGAAGACCCTTATCAACACGTGACTGCTTTCCTGGAAATTTGTACCACGGTAAGGCTAGGTACTCTAACGGAAGAAGCCACGTAAATGCGGCTATTCCCGCTTTCTCTCAAAGACAGAGCAAAGAAGTGGTTGAATACTCTACCCCGTGATTCAATTACAACATGGGAGGCTTTACAGAGCATCTTCCTTGAGAAGTATTTTTCCATTGGTAAAACAATTCAGATCCGAAAGGCCATAACCTCATTCCAACAACTACCGGAGGAGTCTTTCCATGAGAGTTGGGATCGCCTCAATGAACTTTTACGTAAATGCCCTCATCACAAAGTTCCAAAATGGCAAATTGTGTATCGTTTCTATGAGGGACTGACTGAGCGAAACCGGTACATGACCAATGCTTCTTGTGGAGGCATGTTCTTCACAAGAACTGATGAGGAAGCTTGGGAGCTTTTTGAGCACTTAAGCGAGAATTCAAGCACCATGATGCATTGTGTATGACTGGCCATGAGATTTCATTGGGTGGACCTTTCGAGCAGAAGGGTGCAAACTTAGTGAATCCACTAACAACTATTCTAACCAAGATTGAAGATCTAGAAACAAATTAGAAAGTAGGATAAATGAACCATCACACCCAACAACTTGTTCAAGTAAAGCGTGCAGTATTTGTCAGAGCTCACTCATGAAGCACTTAAGTGTCCAACGGCCCCACTCTATTTTGAGCTGGTAAAAGAACACATATGACAACATTTTCTTACCAGCACCCGAACACCCATGCTATTGATGTAACCAACTCAAGTAGGAAAGATCATATTGAATCAACCAATAGAGAGTAGCAATCCCAACTATCAAAACTCGGTAATTCGGAGGGGATCATGCTGCACGATACTGATAGTTGGAAACAACAGTTTCAGCAACAACAGGGGCTCATTTTAACAACATTAACTCAAATTGGACAACAAATCGCTGCTTTGTCCCAGAGGATAGACAACCAAGTACCGAACCGACCTATAAGCACTCCTACTTATGAACCACTCAATGGAAAGATTTTACCTCTTGACCAAGTTCAGGACATAACCACCCTAAGGAGTGGGAAAGAGATAGATAATGGAGTTAAGATGCCAACAGATTTAGGAAATGTGTGGCCAACTAGAGAAAACAACTCAATCGGAAATGAACCCCAACTTGAGGTTCCTCCACGATGCAAAGAACTGCCTTCGCCTAAAATAGATCGCCCCAAGTCTACTGATGAGGTACCTTATGCGCCTGGAGCACCCACTACAAAAAATAAGACTATTAGCGACAGCCAAAAACTGCCGCTATTAACAAAAAATTGCCGCTAACACCCTTGTCGCTAATAGTCTTTAATAGTTTTTTGTTAATAGCAGCAGTTTTTTGCTCTAAAAAACTACCGCTAATAATCTATTTTTTTGTAGTGAAAATTCCCCTAAGCCTTGAGCAGGCCATTACCTTTTGAAAAAAATAGTATGCGGATGGAGGAGATGATGGAAATATTTAAACAAGTGAAAATAAATCTCCCACTCCTAGAAGCTACCATACAAGTTCCCGTGTATGCTAAATTCCTCAAGGAACTTTGCACCATTAAGAGAAGATCGCGATCTCATCTTTCAAAGAAAGTTTTCCTTACTCAACAAATTAGTTCTGTGCAGAATAGTGCAACCCCTCTTAAACGAAAAGATCCAGGAGTGCCTACAATCCCATGTGTCATTGGCAACCACACCATTAATAAGGCACTCCTGGATCTTGGAGCAAGTGTGAATTTGCTCCCCTATTCGGTTTACCTTGAGTTGGGTTTGGGGGAATTAAAACCTACATTCGTAACTCTTCAGTTGGATGACCAGTCAGAAAGGCGGCCAGACGGGATCATCGAGGATGTTCTGGTTGGTGTGGAAATTCTTCCCGATTGACTTCCTGGTCTTGGATATGAAACAAAATCGTAACATTGCCAATAACATCCTTGTTATTCTCGACCGACCCTTCCTGACAACTGCCAATGCATGCATTAATTGCCGAACGGGAGTGATGGAAGTTTCTTTTGGTAATATGAGAGTTCAGTTGAATGTTTTTTTTGCTGCACAAGGAATACCCTCCGAGGATGAAGAGGATTGTTTTCTTATAGACGACACTGCTGATTGTGTGGAAGAAGCAATGCCGACCTTGACTCTCAAAGACCCGATTGCAGCAGCTATGTGCTACTTGGGAATGGATGAGCTGGAGGTCGAATCATCATTTGAAGAGGTCAGTGCAGCAACAACTCTCTCTAAGGGTTTAAATACAACCCCATGGACACCTCGTTTTGAAGAACTTCCCCCTTCAAGTGGGCATTTAATAAAACCTTCAATAGATGAACCTTCATCACTGGAACTAAAGAAGATGCCCGACAATCTCAAATATATTTTTTGGGACCAAATGATTATCTCCCAGTCATTATTTCTACCACCCTTACTCGTATTCAGGAAGGAAGGCTCACTCAAGTCTTGATAAAACATAAGCGCATGATTGGATGGTCCATTTCCGATCTGCCCTTTGTTTGTATGCATTACATTCACGTAGAAGAGGATGCCTATCCCTCTCGAGAAATGCAATGCAAACTTAATCCGAATATGGGAAAAGTGGTTATGAAGGAAGTTGTGAAGTTGCTTGATGCTAGCATTATCTACCCTATCTCCGATAGTAAGTGGGTTAGCCTTACAAAGTTGTACAAAAAAAAATCAGCATCACTGTGAAGGCTAGTTCGAATGGAGAGATGGTCGTTGTGAGAGAAACAACAGGGTGGAGGGTTTGTATTGACTACCGCAAGCTCAATACCATGACCTGTAAGGATCATTTTCCTTTGCCATTTATTGATGAGATCCTTGAAAAATTAGCAGAACAGGAGTATTACTGCTTTTTGGACGGATACTCGGGATATAATCAAATTCCGGAGTTTCCCCCTAACCAAGAGAAGACCGCTTTCACATGCCTTTTAGGTACATTTGCTTATAGGAGGATGCCCTTTGGGCTATGCAATGCACCTGTGACATTTCAACGATGTATGATGTCAATCTTCTCAGATATGGTGGACAAATTTCTTGAAATCTTTATGGACAATTTCTCTGTCTTCGAAAATTCTTTTGATTTCTGCTTACAAAACCTAGAGCTCATTCTTCAACGATGCGAAGACACTAACTTGGTCTTAAATTGGGAAAAAAGTCACTTCATGGTCCGTGAAGGCATTGTCTTGGGGCATGTGATCTCTAGCCAAGGGATTGCAGTGGATAAAGCTAAGGTTGATTTGATTGCAAACTTACCTCCACCGTCTTCGGTGCGACAAATACGATCATTTTTGGGCCATGCTGGATTTTATAGAAGGTTCATTAAAGATTTCAGCAAAATTTCCCAACCCTTGTGCCACCTTTTGGCACACGACATTCCTTTTATTTTTGGTAAAGCATGTCTTGACTCTTTCCTTAAACTAAAGAACTTTTATCTACAACGCCAATAATGAAGACCCCCAATTACTCGCTTCCATTTGAAATCATGTGTGATGCGTCCGATTATGCAATTGGCGATGTACTAGGCCAAAGGGTGGGGCGTGAACCATATGTTGTCTATTATGCAAGAAAAACCCTTTATGATGCTCAATCGAACTACATACTACGGAAAAAGAGTTGCTTGCAGTTGTGTTCGCATTGGCTAAATTTCGATCTTACCTGCTAGGATCCAAAATTATTATCTTTTCTGATCACTCAGCACTAAAATATCTTTTTTTCCAAAAAAGACACTAAACCTCGACTCATTCGATGGATTCTCCTCCTTTAAGAAATTAACTTTGAAATAAGAGATAAAAGGGGGTAGAAAATATTGTCGTTGACCATTTCTCAAGGATTGTGATTGAAGGGGCAAATGACAATCTCCCGATCAAGGATTCATTCCCCAATGAGCAACTTTTTACCATTAACACAAAATCGGCCCCGTGGTATGCGTATATCGTAAATTTCCTGGTCACTGGCAAGATCCCCTCACTAGGATAAACATGCCAAGGACCTATTCTTCTCGAGGATTCAAGCATACATTTGGGAAGATCCGAAACTTTTCAAAATTTTTCCGGACCAAATTATCCGACAATGTGTCCCCGAGGATGAATTTCAAAGTATCCTGATGTTTTGTCATTCCCATGCTTGTGGTGGGCACTTTAGTGGGAAGAAAACCACCGCAAAAGTCTTACAATCCGATTTTTATTGGCCTAGACTCTTTAAAGATGTTTATAACTTTTGTAAAACTTGTAGCCAATGCCAACGTACAAGGAACATATCATGACGTGATATGATGCCTTTGAATCCGATTTTAGTAGTGTAACTATTCGATGTCTAGGGCATCGACTTTATGGGGCCATCCCCAATATCTCATGGTAATTTATACATTCTGGTCGCCGTTGATTATGTCTCTAAATGGGTGGAAGCCGTTGCTACTAAGACAAATGACCATAAGGTTGTTATACACTTCATTAAGGACCACATTTTCTCCCATTTTGGAACACCACGAACTATTATTAGTGATAGCGGTACCCATTTTTGCAATCGGCCCTTTGAAAACTTGCTTAAGAGGTATTCAGTTACACATTACGTTGCTACACCTTACCATCCTCAGACTAGCGGACAGTTTGAGGTCTCCAACCACGAAATCAAACACATTCTTGAAAAGATAGTCCAACCTGACCATAAAGATTGGTCCCTGTGCCTCAACGACGCTCTTTGGGCTTATCGGACTACATATAAAACCCCAATTGAAATGTCCCCTTACCAGTTGGTTTTCGGTAAAGCATGTCATTTTCCTGTCGA
The DNA here is from genome assembly GCA_021018995.1 of Chloranthus sessilifolius. Classification (NCBI taxonomy): domain Eukaryota; kingdom Viridiplantae; phylum Streptophyta; class Magnoliopsida; order Chloranthales; family Chloranthaceae; genus Chloranthus; species Chloranthus sessilifolius. Next base: position 16,421,924 of record CM037598.1, on the reverse strand, counting down.
ACTAGAACATCAGGCCTATTGGGCGATTAAACAATTCAATTTTGATATGAAGAATGCATGTTCTCATCGACATCACCAAATAGACGAACTTGAGGAACTGCGAAATGAGGCATATGAAAATGCCAAGCTTTATAAAGCACGGACTAAAGATTTTCATGACCGATACATCACTCGCAAGACCTTCTCTCCCGGACAACGGGTATGGATGTTTAACTCTAAATTGCGCCTTTTTCTTGGCAAGCTTCGATCCCGGTGGGATGGCCCATATATTGTCACTAAGGTGTTTCGCTTTGGTGCTATCATGATCTTAGATCCTCGGAATAATAGAATGATGACAGTTAATGGGCAACGGCTGAAACTGGTGGTAGATTCAGAAGAGTTATCCGGAACTGAGCGCATCTTCCTTGATGCCCCCGTCCCATCTATTTAAACATAGGGATGCAAACCCTAAACCGAACACTGAAACCGAACCGAAAACCGGCCCTCCCGAATCGGACCGAACTGCACCGATAACCGACCCAAACCGAACCAAAGTGAAATCGGTTCAATTTTCGGTTTGGGTAGTTGGAAATCGAAAATTGAATGAGTAGGTTGAGTAAACCGATCCTTTGACGTGCCGAAACCGGTCTGAACCAGACCCGAACCGACTGCATAAACTGACCTTGAACCGAAACGAACCGAACCTCTGGCTCCCACCGCCTTTTTTGCTTTGTTTTTTTCCCTCTCTCACTCTCTCTCCTTACTCTCTTCAAAGTTCAAACATTTAAGATACAACCTTCCCAACACATAGTGATATATCACACAGTGACAGCAGTCTCTTCAAACTTTGTTTTTGCTTTTCTTTTCCTCTCACTCTCTCTCCTCAACGGCTCAGTTTCTTTGAGCATTTTTAAATTTTAAGCCATAACAACTTATCAGTACGCTTACATATGAGACATGACACATTTAAAAAAATTTTAAGGCATAACAAGAGTCCAAGCATTTCAGGCACATGATACACATCACACACCAGTACACGTACACGGTACACCACAACTTTTTTCCTTTTTTTTTATTTGATAGCACAGTTGCAACTCTACAAGTCTCTCCTCTCCAATGGTGTCTGCCTCCCGTGTCTTGAAACTCTCTCTCTCTCTCTCTCTAAAAATATTCGACCCAAATGCCCTCGTTCGAGCGATGTGCTAAGCGTAGATCCACTCACCGAAAAATGCGCAACGGATCCGAGACTTGCAGGTAAGAACTCAAACCGAACCGAGACACTAAATCGAGGATCATCGGGCTGAACCCAAACCGAATATTGAAAAAATGGGTTTCAGTTCGATTTCGATTTTGGTTTTCTTGCAAATTGGTACACCGAATCGAGCTATGAATCAGTTCGATTTCAATTTTGTAGTGTACCGAATTGAAAACCAAAAATTTCGATTTTAGTTCGGTTCGGTACACGAAACTTGCATCCCTAATTTAAACATGTCACCCTCAGTAGTGTCGAGCTGCCAACTTACCTGCAACGCTTCTTGGGAGGCAACCCAAGTCCTTTATCTTCCTTCTTCTTAAAAAAAAAAGGGGGTGATTTGTTTGTGTACAGATATTTGCACAATGAGGGCATTGCACAATGCAGGTTTGGGGGTGTTGTGCTTAATGTGTGATTCATGCTTCTAGACTTCTGTATCTTATATTCGACCAGTGATTAAATACACCCTCAATACCACAATTGAATAAAGTTTTGAACCATCATGTGTTATATTTTCAAGTAGTTTTCAAATTGTAATCGGCGATGCATGTGAATTTGAATTTGAAAATCCTCATGCCATGTTAAGACTGTTGTTGCTTAGGATTATTAATTCCAATATAAACATTTGAGGATTAGTCTGAATTTCATGCTTAGAAATTTTTTTGCACATCTACCTTGCTTAAGTCTGAAAATCAAAGGATTAATGTGAATTTTGAATCTTAAGATCCTAAGAAAGACTAAAACCCAGTGAGCTTTAGAATTGTTCCTCGTTCTTGATGAGTGCTTATATAAATTCAGAGTATCTTTAGATTTGTGCTTGCTTGTTAATCTCATACAATTTATCTCGATTTGTTTACTTTGCATTGCTTTGTATCATTGTACTAGAACACATCGCATTTGAACTTGAAACAAATAGCATCGTTACCACCTTGTGAGCAAATGATCGAAGGCCATCTTTGGCTCGTTTGTGCCTAAAATGCCCCACTTTATATGGATTTACCTTTTAGTACCCGTTTTTGAGCTTGTTAAAAATGTTGCCTTCATATGTTTCTTGATAAGCCATGTTAACCATACCAACTTTTTGTTAGTGCTACAAATGTAAAAAGTTACCCTTCAATCTCTGAGAAATTGGGGAAGAGGGATGAGAAAAAGAGAGTAAGAGAGAGGCATAGTGGTAATACTTGCAAGGAGCATATGGCAGAAATATATTCGAAAAAAAGGAAAAGCAAAAGGTAGAAAATGAGAAAAATGATATATATATATATATATATATATATATATATATATATATATAAGGTGATTTCAAAATGAAAAGCAAAAAGAAAGAAAAGGAGAAATTCTGAAAAATCTGAAAAAGAAAGAGTGAAAAGTTAGAAAATCAAATTGTGTTTCTTTACCCAAGCCACGTTACAACCTTTGAAAAGACCTTCTTGATCCAAGCTTGAGTGGTAAATGCCTTGTGGAGAGTGATAGCGCAATGTTTATGGTGCTTGGTATGACATGCTTAGGACTACAAATATCTTGTCACTATGAGATTTCTTTTAATTTATTGATGCACTGTATTTCTGATATCATGTGAGATCTTTTTTATTTGTGTTGTAACTGTCTCTCACATGTATGCGAAAAATGAACAATTCATCGAAGCTATTTTGTTTTGAGTGTATACCAAAAGTGAGGATTGAGTCGAAACTTGAGATTCGATGATTTTTTGTTTGGATTAGTCCCGCGATAGAAAGATTTTAGCATAAGTGAGCATAAACACAACACTCTAGGCATGAATGTAGGATTTGTCTAATGATCGGAACATTGGGTTAATTTGAACAGGCAACATTAGATATAATATGGCATTGGCATTTGAAATGAAAACTGGCATGTTGAAATGACTACTAGTTTTTGATTTTTAGGACTAGCAAAGTTGAGTTTTAGGGGTGTGATCGAACCCGAAAGTTGTACAAATTATCCCCAAATCCCGGCTTTGTTAGACTTCACTTAACCACTAATATATGCTTTTAGTTCATGTTGTGTGATAGTAGGTGCGGAAGCCGATTAAATGCTGAAAAGGTTAAAAGAGCAAAGTTACGAAGAAACCCAAGCAAAAGGGCAAGGATCCAAGGAGAAGAAACTGAAAGAGAGTCTGCAAAGGTCAATTGGATTGGTCAAACTAAACATTCGACCTGTCGGTATAGCGCAGCAGAGGAGGTTTCCAGCTGAAGAGAAGTAAGCTTATTTGTCGGTCGAAGCATCACTTTCAACCAGTCAGAACTCCAAAAGGCTTCAGAACTATAAAGAGAGACCGGTCAGGACTTAGTCGACCAATCGAAACTGGAAGAGCAGAATGCACATATACTCAAAGGAATTACTCGACCAATCTAGAAAATAAAGCAACCCAGAGCCTTCGCGGGTCGTCTTCTACCTGGAGAAGGAAATTGAACTCGACCGGTCGGTTCTCCAAGCTCGATCGGTCCCAACAGAGTTTTCTAGCGAAAATCAAGGTTGTACAGCTATGGATATTTTCTAAAACTCTAAGATCTTCTCCGAAAATCTCTTCAACAAGCTGGATACCTCTCAATCAACGTGGATTTCCTTTCCAGATTTGTCTCCATAGAAGATTTTTAGGATCTATAGATATCTCTCGCTCTATACAAATGTAAAGAGGGGGGGAGACCTAATGATATATATAGGGACCTTAGGGTTAGAGAGAGGGGAGGTGATTATTATTATTTTTCAGGGAGAATAGAGGAACAAAAACTTGTGGAAGTGTAAAGGGCGGATGGATTCAGTGACAAGGAAGATGTCTTGCCCAATGCATGACTAAACATTCTCAGGCGGGAGTCTCTTGTAAAATTACAGATGAGTACTTAATAAATATCTGCTTCCTTCTTCATTTTGAGTTCCATTTTCAGTACAATTGCATGATCGAGGTTCTGATTAGATCGAGAACACGATAGTAACGCTTTAATCTTATTTAATTTAATTCAGTGGCCTTATAGGGATTGAGTTAACTTAGATAGGATATTCATTGACGGACTAGGCCTTATAGGGTAGTTATGCTGGTTCATGCAATGATACCTTGATGATTAGGATTTCCTAATTTATTTACGAAGTGATTGAGCTTGTAGCCAGGATCAGGGGTACTGGGGATTCTTAATAGAACGGGAAGTAGAGTTTACTTTGCACAAGTCTGGGATTTAAAGAGAGACTCTAGCCTGCATCTTACGTTGTTATTTCGAATAAGTCAGATTTAGTTTAAAAACACAACTTTTGAAACTTAAAAACTGTGCATACTTTTTATAAATAAGAAAGAATAGAACTTGAAGTAAATAGGCAACAAGTCCTAGTGGTTCGACATTCTTGTACTCGCCCAAGTGCATCGAACTTGTGCACTTGTAAGGTTTGAAATTAAAACGATCAGAAGCGTCATTTGATTCGTTTGAATCAAAGTATCAACATTTGTGTGATTAGGTGGTATAGGAAGAAAATCATTATCACCAGATAAAGGCACAAAATTAAATTCAGAGTTCTCAATAAAAAGTAATATTATTCTGATGCGAACTCTCACAGGATTCGTCATTCTCCAAAAAAATAGCTATATGAGTCTCAGTGATGTCAATGACTCTTCCAGGAATATAAAATCTTCAAGTCCTAGATCGGTATCCATAATCGATAAAATAACAATTAACTGTGCAAAGATTCAACTAATTAATGTTGGGATTATAAAACTTAGATTCAATTTCACCCATATATGTAAATGTCCGAGCTTTTGATCCTTTGTTGTCAATCTCTTGTAAGAAGTTTCGGGTACAACCTTGCAAAGAACTCTGTTGAAAATATAAATTATTGTCTTCAAGGCTTCACCCCAAAACTCTTATTTATGTGTAGAGTGACTAAGCATGCTTCGCACAACCTTCTGATAAGCATGATTTTTTCTTTCTGAAATATCATTATATTGTGGAGTGTCAGGAGAAGTATATTGTGGAACAATGCTTTGAGCCTGTAAGTACTCCACGAATGGTCTATGATTGACCCCATCAAGACCCATTTTACCAAAATATTCTCCACATCTATCGGAATCCACAGTCTTAATCTTCTTCCCAAGTTGATTTTCTACTTCCAACTGATAGGTCTTGAAGACCTCTAAAGCTTGATTTTTCATTTCTAATAAAAGACGTATATTTATATGTAGTAGTCATCAATAAAGGTAATGAAATACTCTTTACCACTACGAGCAGCAATCGAAAAAGACCCACAAATATCCATATATATAAACTACAAAGCCTATGTGTCCTGAGAGGCGGAGAACTTCCTCTGCTTAAAAGTTTTACCCTCCATACAATCCACAAAATTATCAAAATCGGTGAAATCCAAGGGTTTAATAATACCAGATCAAACTAACGATTCTATTTTTTTCTTTGATATGTGACTTAACCTCCTATGTCACAAGGCTATAAAATCATCCCTAAGTAAAGAGCGCTTTGATCCAGAAGGTATCGAGTTCGTGGCCTCAACAACCAAACCAATGGTGCGAGAAGAATTAACATATAAAAAATATAAATCATCAACTAAAATGATACGACCAACCACAGAACCATAAAAAATAATATCTAAACTCATACTACTAAAGTAAAGACATAACCATAGTCTATAAGTGTAGATAACGAAATAATATTCCTTCTAAAGGTGGGAATAAAATATGCCCCATGTAAAGTCAGAGTATGTCCATAATTCAAAACTAAATCGCAGGTGTTGACACCCTTCACCTGCATCGCCTGGTCATTCCCAAGGAACAACCTATCCACATGTTTGGGTGCTCTCTTGTGTCTGAGTTCCTTCAGGTTACTTCGCTAGGCATTTCTTATAATTTACACATTTGCTCTCAAAGTGGGCTTCCTTACCACAAATTAGAAACTGCGTACGCTTAATTTCAGACTGACCCTGAGGATGCACTGCATTTCCAAAACTTTGGCCCTTACCTTTACCCTTATATTGAAAATTTTGGTGTGGCTGATTTTTTTTTTTTTTTTCTTAGGATCCTTTCTCTTAAAATTCTTTTTACTGGAGCTGGAAGTCCTTAAATGAATAGACTCATATCGCTTGCCTTTAAGCATTTTTTCTTCAATAGCGCACATCTGAGTTAACTTGTTCAAGTTCCAGTTATGCTCTTGTGAATTATAATTGACCTTAAAAATGTCGAAAGCCTTAGGGAGAGAAGCAACTCCAATATAGATTATCAACTCTTCATCTATGTTAAGTTTGTATTCTCTCATACCCAAAAGGATTTAAGACAACTTCAATAAGTGGTCTCTCACATTCCCGCTAATATCAAATCGAAAGTGCATGAGATCATGCATATAATCATATACGACTTGCTTCTTACTGCTAATACATTGTTTCTTAATAAGAGTTATTAATTGATAAATGGTCTCTGTAGCAGGTATGCCACCCGTGAAAGAGGCATTAATGGTGACCCTGATCATCAACATGGATAACGAATTAACCTTAGTCAATTTCCCAAAAAATTTCTTATCATTGGCAGAAGAATCCTGGGTAACCATCGTAGGTTTAGGTGTGGTAAACACAAACGACATGTCTAAGATCTCAAAACAAACGTCGAGAGTCATTTTTAAAGTACTGAAATTGGACTCAGAATGCTGCTCAACTCCTACTATGTGTTTGGTAATTGACAAGAAATCCATTACTTACATCGAACCCATTCCCTTTCGCTTAAACCAGGGTTTTTGGTTCAAACGTATAAAGTGGCACTATGTGTACATGTCATCTTCTAGGAAAGCACTTGGCAATATCGCGACTCACCTTTAGGCAGACACTATGACTTGCCCTGACTTCCAACTGCGTAAAATACATCATAGACCTAGCCTCTAGATTTGATTAGAATAAGACAATTGCTATACCTTTAGGCAAATAGAATTATCCTATCTAACCATCCCATATATTACTATTCTATTCGCACACATTACGTCAAATACCTATGACACATTTGGGTTGTACACAAACACTCAACGTAATGGTATGCCTAGTGATCTTAATAGAAAAAATATCTAAAATTCAGAAACTAAAAGGTTTGTGAATTGTCTATCTTTGGGCAAGAACCTACTCACTCGTGAAGTGTCCCCAAACGATCACTCGGTTCTCTATAAACCCCATAGGAAAGAACTTAAACCTATGATCCATAAATGTTGTATTTCAGTCCTTAGAATTAGGGATCCAATGTTTAATTTATACATAGTTCATGTTAAGTGTGTAAGGAATAAAATCCAATTCAACTTTAATATGTTCACATATTTAATCTTTTGAGTTTAATTATTTAAATAAAAATGATCTAAAATTTAACATGAAAAGATGGTACAAAATTTATAGCACATAGCTTTAAGTGAAATAAACATTTGATCAACATATATCATCAAGCAGTTAAAAACATATAAATCATAAATTTAAATTTTAATTATAACTTTAATTTAAAAGCACTCAAATATAAAATAATTATTCGATTAAAAAGTGTCAAAAGACATCACGTCATGAAAATGTCACAACAAAGAGGTCATGTGCAAAAACGGACCCAAAAAATTAATCAAAATACCTGAGAAAGTCAAAATTCATATATAATGCCCGAAAAATGGACTTGTAAATAGCTCATAAATGGTCTAAAAAGAATAAGGAATAAAATGAGCCAAAATTGGGCTGTATCATAGGTTGGGCCGGGTCACAGGCCAAGCCACATGCCGAGTCGGAAATCAGGCCAACCGGGTTGGTAGGCCGTGCCCGGGTCCAACCGATCATTGACCAAGTCCAATGGGCCGAGTGTGGCAAGTGCGGTCCATTATAAGGTAACATACTAAATGGGGAGCATCAAATGGGGAGCGCCAACTTTGGTGCTCCCGTCAAAACATGTAATACATTCCCTTTTAGATAAGAAAGAATATCTATAGAATCCAAGAAAAAGGGAAACTTTCATTTCTCTAGTTCATTTTCCTTCTACAACATGTCTCTTACACGGAGACCCATTGACATAGTTGTTCAATGGTACAGTGACCGGTTGGTCACATCGTCAATGCGCCGGTGGCGATCGGTCAGTCACCAAGATTATTATTCCTTTTTTTTTTAAATTTATTTATTTGATTCTACTACAACGCGTCCAAATAAAAAATAATATGTGTACAATATATCCTGAAAAATCTATATACCCGCAAGTCAAAATCTGGCGAAAAATTAGTCTAGGGTTAAAAAAACCCTTAACTATGAGAATCAGTACAGTAAAATAGATTACGGGTTGACTCTGATACTACTTGTTAGGATTATTAGGATCTTTCCGCAATCGAAAAATGAAATTAAACTGAACTTTAGCATACTTTACACCGTAGATTTTCACGCAAGAATTTAGCAGGAGCAATCCAAGCAACAATTCGGCAATCGATGATTTGATGGAGATCTTTCTCTTTCTTTGCACACCATAGAGAAGATGAGTTTTCCTTGAATTCTTCTAATTCAATTGATACATATTGTGTGTAGAAAGAGAGATTCTACATCCCTTTAAATAGTTTAGTCAATTAGGTTAGAAACTTTCCCATCAAGGAATTTAACGGTTAAGATTACCACACATATGTTAGGGTAAACTCACAACCCTTGATATAATTGCAAACTTATAGTTTAACTACAACTACTGTTTCACCATCTCTTTGAATTAACAACTTTTTATTTGACCTTGACCATAACATGTGACTTAAGGGCCACATAAATCCATGAAATCTAACACCAATTACCCAAATTTGGGTTGGAAACACTGGTACCCTTTCAAGCTTAAATTCCTCAACATCTTGAATTTTGTACGATGTGTAGGGCTGCCAACTGGTTGGGTCGAGTTAAAATTTAGGTTGCCCAGTAAAAAAAACAACATATGTATGACTCGACCCAACTTGATACTGCATTCGACTTAACGAAGGTGTCAACTCGGGTATCGATACTGGGTATCAATCGATAGAGGACCGATACGAATTGAGGGGACACCAATAATTGTTTTTTACGTCTTTTGACCTTTGTGGATAAGATTGTAAGAGCGGGTAACCCAGATGTAAAGCTCTCAATGGGCTAGGTTGGCCCGGATTTTGGCCCGCACCCAGTCCGAAAAAAGTAGTATTTTCTATCAAGTAAACCCGACCCAATATCAAGGCTGGGCTAAACATGTTGCAACCCGGATCAATCTGGGCCGGGCTTGGGTTGAGTATTCTAATACCCGGCCGGATATATATATATATATATATATATATATATATATATATATATATCCTTTTAAAGTTATAAGAGATTTCCTTTTAATTAAATATAATTTACTTAAATGTCTTGAGATGAACTGTTGTCCGTTATAACCATTATACAACAAACTAAAATGAAATATTTGAATAAAAGCTGTATATAAGCTTCTATAATATTAATATAATTATTTAATTAAAATTTTAACTTCTTCAAACTTTTAATAGGAAAAAAAAAAAGCTTAAGCCCAACTAAATTTTATTAGAAAAAATAACCTAAAAAACAGCCCTAAAAAAATAGTCAAACCAAATTTATTAGAAAAAAACAGCCAAAAAAACCCTGGAAAAATGCCCAAGCCCCGAGCTTAGGATGAGTACATCACAGCCTGGGTTAGAGCCGGACTGAAAAATTATGAATCCGGCCTAAATAAGTTAGTACCGGGTTAACCCAACCGAACCCAACCCTAATATGGCCCATTGAGATCCCTACCCAGATGTAAGGAAATTAGGCTAGAGTGGGTGAGTAGCTACCAACCTAAGAGTACCGCAGTAGGAGCAATAGAATAGTACCGTCGCAGGAGAGTAATATGTGAAGTTGTCCTTGCAACATTTTGTACAATGTCAAAACAAAAGAAAAAGAAGTCAGCAGTAGAACATACTTATCAAATCAATGGTAAGTGTAGCGCTCCAATCGAGGAATAGAGAGTACTCAAATAGTCATTATTTGATAAATTTGCTGCAATGGTTAGAAAAAGCAAAGCAACACACTCAAATCAAATGATGAAACAAAGAAAAAATTGAAAAACAACGAGTTGCTGCCTATAGTATAAGAGCCCATGCGTATCACTGGGCCATAAAATCGATAATTATCGTTATCGGCCCATATTTGATTCCTTGGACTTGATCCGATACAAAATCCTGACCTTCCAGCTACAAACCCTGTTTTTCATGTTTTATTTATATAAAATACCATATTGACTTGACCCAACCCGACCCAACATCTTAGTTGATCCGACCCAAAGGTCAGGCTAGATGTCATATGGCTGCTTCAAACCCAATGGGTAAAGTTTATGTGCCTAACCCGATTGGATATCGATCGACTAGACCCGTTGACGGCCCTAAGTTGACATGGTACATGAACTGAGTACTACATGTATTCATGGCCTATGCAACATGTATAGGTAGGTAGGGTTGCAAGCGAGTCGGGTCAAGCCCGAGCTTGGGTCAGCTCTAGCTCAGCTTTACCTTATACGAGCTGAGCTGGAACTTGGCTCTAGGCCATTCGAGTATGAAAAGTTTAAGTTCTAACTTGGCTCTATCGAGCTCGAGTCGAGTCGAGCTGAGCTAAATAAATTTTATTATAAAATTTATTTCCTAATATTCTTTTAATCCCTTAATTATTTTGGATTTAATTGAGAGAAAATGTGTTTAAATTATATGCTAAATATTGATTAAGAGCATAGATGTTGATTTATTAGTCAATTGTCGTGTCAGTGATTGTTCATTAAGACGAGTGAGAAAGAGTTTTAATGGTTGCGGAGAGAGAGAGAGAGAGAGAGAGAGAGAGAGAGAGAGAGAGAGAGAACTTTAATAGTGGACCATAACGATTATATATTTATTAGGAAAATTTGCATATTTGGCCCTAAAAGTTTATTTATTTACAAAAATAGCTCTATAGTTTGAAACTTTGCAGAATAGGCCAGTTCCAAGCCAAGTCGTTTCCACGTCAGCACTGACTTCTGAAATGTCTAAAAAATCCACCACTTTTAAAGTTCTTTACATATTTAAACTTTATTTCACTTTTTACTTTTAACTTTAACTTCTGTAAAAATCGAGAGAGCGACGACAGAGCAGCAACATAGCGACCGATAACTTTCAGGTAAATTATTATTATTATTATTAAGATAAATATAGTAATCCACTATGTTTCCCAAACAATCCGCTAACTAAGTTAATGGCATGCTAGCGGTAAGTTAGTGGATTGTTTGGGGCCTCTTTTTTTATTACATAAGTGTTTCTTATATTTTTTGCAGATCTCACTAACTGATTATAAGATGACGAAGTCTCTAAAGGCCTTCAGAAAGTGTACTGGAGTTAGTGTTAAGAAATTTTACATGCATTGTAACGAAGAGAGGAAGAGATACTAGATGAATCAATTTTCAGTCATCTATTTAGGAATTTTGAAAAATTAGTGTTTATTGGAGACTTGATTGATATGATTTTGAGCTTCTGGGTTCAAGATAACGTATTTAAGATAAAGAACAACAAAGTAGTTCTATAGGAGTCAGATAGAGCGTTGATTTTAGGCCTTAGCATGTTAACAGAGCTAGAAGCTAAGTATGCGCCAGTGCTAGAGCAAGAAACAGTTCGATACAAATTCTTTCGGGGGCAGCCGACTAAAAGGAGTCTTATTGAAGAAATAGTGGATAGTGCTCAGCTCTCCAACGATAAATTTTTGAAATTATTATTATTATTTCTTATGTGCTCCTTCTCACTTTACAATTTTGAAAGGACAAGAAATGACTATTGAGCAACTAGGGAGAGAAAAGAAGGCCCTTCAAGAGCAAGCAGCCTATTTAACAAGCCAAAATGTCGCAATACAAGAGCAAATAGCCTATTTGACATGCGAAAATATTGCAATTTGGAAGGATCTTGATGCTGTCAAGACTCATTTGTCAAAGGTACTAAATCCCTAACTTTAATCCATATTTAAAATTTTTAAATCCATATTTAAAAGTTAGAAATAGGTGTTGGCTAACTTAAGTTAGCGTCCGCTATCTTAAGTTAGCGGACGCTAACATAAGATAGCGAACCATTATCTTATGTTAGCGGTCCACTAAGATATTTTGACAAATTCAAAATACCGTTTATTTGATGCCTATTTTTGTCATTTTTGTACTAATGTAGGATGATATTCTATTTTCCATTCTATTTGACGTCTTCTTTGGTCAACAACCCCCTGCCCTTCAATCCCCTACACCCCATCCCCCTATCACTGATTAGCCTGCACCCCAACCTTCTGCCTCTCAACCGCTTTCACCCCAACCTTTTGCTCCCCAATCGCCTTCCCCCCAACCCCCTGCCCTCGAGCCTCCGGTCGAGGGCTTGAACCCAGTAGTGGATGCTCCACTTACCTAGCCTCCTCGTGAGTCGTAGTCGACACCACTAAAATTCTTACTGATAAAACTTTCTACATCAAAGAATAAGGTCGACGGACAAGGGAAGGACACGAGATATCAAGGATCAAAATTTCGGCCGAAATGACCGAAATTTCGGTCCAAACTATCGGTTTCGGTCCTCATCGAAATGATAATTTTGATCGAAATTTTGGTATGGGACTTAAAATTTCGATCGAAATTTCGACAAAATTATCGGTTTTTGGCCGAAATTTCGGTCCAAATTTTTTATTTCGGTCATGCCCGAAATCAAAATTTTACCCGATATTTTGATCCTTGCGGGATATGACTTGCAAGCGCAGAGGAAGAGAAAGACGCCAACAAGGAAAGTCAGTATAAAATGACCAAAAGTGGTCATGGGCAAGGTTGAGCCATAGTCCATGGAGCATAAATTCATGCTCAGTATTTGGAATCGGCCTGTGGTCGATGATACTATGATCGTCAATACTGTCTTGGGTATTAACGTCACTGTTGGGAATTTAAGGGCCCTCTAAGGACGATCGTAGCTCAACAAGGAAGTCATGGAGGCGTACTTCAAGGTCCTTGATAATAAGAATGATATGATGTTCTCTGAAAAAGCGGACAAGAGTTAATTCGCTTCAGGCGCTGCCCTGGTAACGTTCGATTCTTTATTATTTTCTTTATTTAACTATCTTTCTTTATTTATTTACTTTATTCACGTCTTTCAATTCATAACTTATTCTAATGACTTATTTCAGACCCTTATTATAGCGAACCAAGTAAAATTTGAAAGATTTATTTGTGATCAAAATCTGAGAGCATTCGGCGACTTTCAGAAGTGGCAGGCCTACTATGACAAGTGGCATGCTCGTCACCATTGCAAGCCGCTTGAGACACAGCTTACGAGTGCGACACGTGATATTCATGCAGTCAATTGTGGGATGATAAGTTTTTTTTTAAGTCACGTTAAAAGAGAAAGGAAATTTTGTTTAATTTAAAACTCTACTGATTAGATATTTGTTGCATGCATAGTTTTTTCTCGATGCATAGTCAAAAGCATCACCACTGGGGGGCCTTCGCTAAGGTGTCCGTAGCAGATCACGTTATAAAGGTGATAGACTCGACCGACCGAGAGTGTTCAAAGAAGTCCAATGTGTATAAAGAATATCTTTTGCATCATCTGTCAAGCCTTCTTCACGTTGTGGGTCTAGGGTTTGCTCTCAATCAACCGTGGCGGCTAACGGGCTTAGACAATGCAGATCTCCCGTGCCAACACCAATGGTTGGGACTGCGGCATTTTTTTAGTGACAGCCCGGATTTTGGCACCCCGAAACCCGTGCCATCAGCACGATCCTCCAGACCGTGCCCCAAAGCTTAGGACGGAACATTGGTATAATAAGCCCAATTAAATAAATAAGCAAATAATCTCATTAAAGCGGAAGAAGTTAATATGCCCAACTGGCATACGCAAAAGACAGTTCTACTTTCATGCCACTGCATGAACAGAGAACCGACCCGAACTATCAGTGATAATCAGATCACCCCAGATGGTTCGCCAAAAGAATAATCCAGTATAATTAAAATGTTTTAACAAAATAAAGGCTTGACATACCAAGCCGCACTAATCTCTCAAAACTACTATTTGTCAAAGTACGCAGCAGAGTCACCTAGAAGAAGTCCTTGGGTGGAGGCTCCAACTCGTCTCTCGACACGTAATCCGAATCACCCGAATCAACGTCTCCCGAAGCCTCTACAGCTGCTATCAATGGACCTGTGACGTATAGTCTAAAGGGTGAGCTACATCCTAGCTCAATAGGGAACAAACACATTGAACATATAAATTAAAACTCACATATATTCCATGATATTCTATGCATGATGTATCTATGCAAGTGCTTGAAAAATAGTTTAAAAGCTAGTAGTTTGTATTCAATTTTTACTGATACTTTACATGTCTCACTTTACTATTGATTTATCATGAATGACACTGAACATGCGTAAAGCAAAACTTAAATCTTCAACTTAAATAATCCCCGAGCAATATAGCATCGAGGCCCGATGAGATACCCTTCATCGTCATCTAATTAGACAGTTGTAAAAATATATTCTCTGGGAATACGATCCAAGCCCCTTTCTCACTAGGCGGCGGGGTTAAATATCATACAACATCCCTGGGATGTACTTACGGTTACGGATAAACCTCCGTACTGGTGTACGGATTCGCCGCCGTATCGGTCACGGATATCCTGCCGCGTCAGTCGTGGGTATCCCGCCACGTCGGTGGGGTATCCTATCAAACCTCAAATAACAAAAATATCATGTGCTTTATATATAGTTGTTTACCGTGTAAGTGTGTTATCTTATATCAGTTAGGCCTCAACAGTAATTATTCAATCATATGTATACATCCCTGGGATGTATACATATCCGCATCACACCTGATGCCATTATTACTTTCTCATCCCCTGGGGATGTCTCAATCTCATTAGATTTGCATGTTCTTAATTACTTGCATCACACAGATGCCTTTATCGCATTCTTAGTATCACACACACCCATTTTCACAAGCTTTTCTCAATTTAAAAATAACTTCAATTTGATAATTATATCACTACATGCATGCTCTTGAAATTAAAGTACATGTTCAAGGTGTTCCCTACCTCAAGTCTTTGAAACTCCTAGCATCAAGGTCCCACGCGGCTCCTTATGCTCATGATCATACATACCACCTATGGTATAACATAGCACATGTAACTCATCACTAAATATGTAACAAAGAAGGTCCAAGACCCTCCCTGAATCTCAAAGTCAACTATAAAGTTTAAGCAAAACTGTCAAAGTCGATTAATCGATTCCTAAAATCGATTAATCGAAACCCAAATCGATTAATCGATTCTCAAAATCGATTAATCGAAATTCAAATTCGATTAGTCGATCCCAAATCGATTAATCAAAGTCTCTAACATAATGGAGTCGATTATCAAATCGAGTAATCGAAATCACAAAATCGATTAATCAAAATTTCAATTCGATTAGTCGATTTCCCCAAGTTACTTTCCTCCAGTGGCTAGAGCTTCTCAGTTGATTAGTCGATTTCCAAATCGACTAATCGAAATCCAAATCGATTAATCGAAATCGGGCTTCCATGACTTTTTAACTTCTGGGTAAAAATTGATTAATCGAAATCCAATTTCGATTAATCGATTTGGCCAGATTCAGCCCCTTTTCAGGCTGTTCTTCCAAATCATTCTCAAACAATTTTTCCTTCTTTTTTTAAGCCTTTATCCTATGATTTTAAATATTTCTAACTATAATTAAACCTCTATGATCTATGCATTTAATTCTCATAAAATTTACCTCAATCAAATCTCAATTTGGTTGGATCTCAAAGTTGGAATGGCTAGGGTTCCAGCTTTAGCTCCAAAGGATCCTTCGCGTTGAATTTGGCTTTAAATACTCGAATCCTTCTCCCTTGGCTTGCATTTACTCCTTGCTTAACAACTCTCTTTACTTCTCTCTCTCTCTCTTCTTAATTCTCTTCAACAACCCAAAACAATGAAGTTAGGGTTCTTTAAACCCTTATATCCCTACTCTCTTTGTGTTGAGCACATACACCTAGATAGGTGTATGTGATTCCAGATCTACACCACACTCCACTCACTTACCTCATATTCATATCATATTCGTTCATCTTTTCTCGAGTCAACTAGTGAACTCCTACTTGGTCAAACTTATGACCAGTCGGGCACGGATCCTGAGGTGACTATTTAACACAAATTTTTTCGGATATTACACCTTCGCTAAGGTGTCCGTAGTAGATCACGTTATAAAGGTGATAGACTTGACCGACCGAGAGTGTTCAAAGAAGTCCAATGTGTACAAAGAATATCTTTTGCATCATCTGTCAAGCCTTCTTCACGTTGTGGGTCTAGGGTTTGCTCTCAATCAACCGTGGCGGCTAACGGGCTTAGACAGTGCAGATCTCCCGTGCCAACACCAATGGTTGGGACTGCGACATTTTTTTAGTGAAGTATATCGAAAACTTCTCAGAAAAGCGGATTATTGATTTCAAGGGGAAAGACATGCACCAATTTAGAGCCGAAATAGGACATTCATTGTCAACGTTCGGGTCTTAAATTTTTTGACTTCTTTTTCTTCATGCACGCTGTATATTTTTGTAAATTTTGTAAAAATTATCAGTTATAATATTTTTATTTTTTTGTGTATTTTTTGTATTTTAGTACTTTTAAAATTTTTATAAAATTTAAGATAGCGAACCGCTAACTTAAGAAAGCGGTCCGCTATCTTACAATAGCGGCTTCTTGTAGTAACCCCTTATCTTAAGCAGATAATTTACACCATTTTTCAATTTCATTTTATATTCTAACAAATTTATATGAGTGGCGATTATATTTGTATTCGTTATAATTTTTACATCGTAGTGGTCAAGCTTCGTCTTTAGATCTAATCATTTTTTTCTTCGGGCGACCGGCTTGATGTATCATGTGCGAAGGTAAAACCTCACTGTCCTCCCTTAGAAAGGTCCATTGGCGCTTATCATCAGTCGGAGCAAAATATTCTTTGTAAGTTTCCTTAAATAAGGTACTGGTAAACCAATGCGCACAAAACTGGAGGATCTTTCTTTCTCTGTTCCGGTGTGATAATACAGCGATTGCATGTGAACATGGTAATCCAAGGATAGTCCAACATTGACATATACACGTTCGATTATCGAGATCGACACTGTAAGTGTATTCCCCCCATTTAACTTGAAATGTATCGTGACCATAGGGAACAACGTTCTTTCGATAGGCCCACCCTGAATTTCATGTTATGTGCTCTTCCGTCATTGGTGTCAACATGTGTGTCATTTTATTTCCTTCGTCCTGACGTCGAAGGTAGAAATCGGTTACCTTTGTGTGAATGATTTCTAGCATTGTTATGATCGATTCCTCCCTCGCTATTTTCAACATACTGTTAATGCTTTCAACTATATTCGTTGTCAGCATATCATAACGTCTCCCTGAAAATTATGCGCGCGTCTAAAAATGATCACCGATTTCTTTAATCCATTCTATACATTCTAGGGAGGGCATCGTCTTCAATTTTTCATAAAATTCCTTTAAATTTTGCCTCCGAAAATGCACGGGCAACAACTCAAAATAGTGGTTGGGAGATCGTATCCTTATATTTATAAAAAAGATTCAAAGCTAGGTATCGCATATAATAGCTGTGAAAGGCGTTAGAGAAAAATTTCTGCACAACTTCCATCAACCCCTTCTGTCAGTCTGATATCAATACAAATTGCTATTGAAAGTCCCTGATTACGCGACTCTTTAATAGTTCAAGAAACCATGCCCAATGATATTCGTTCTTTTTGGGTACAATGCTGAACACTATGGGTAATAAATGTCTATTCCCGTTTATTCCCATAGCTATTAACAACACTCATTTGTATTGTCCGCACAGATGCATCTCATTTATTACAATTATTCTTCGCAAAGTGTTAGGAAAACTCCTAATACAAGGTCCAAATGTCACGAAGGACCTCTGAAAGATATTATCAGACTCTCGATACAATTCAGTTTGTACGTCTGGATCGACCCGTTTTAATTCGGAGATATAGGATGGTAACATCTTAAATTGCTCCTTCCAACTACATTAAATGTCATTTAATGTCATTTCTTTTCCTCTCCACACTTTCTAGTAATTTACTGTTACACTGTATTTTTTTTCAATATTAAAAATTATTGAGGCAGGACTCTCGTCAAAGCCCTTTAATAACTTATCCCTAACGAATGAAGCTATCCACGATGTTGTGGCCTGATGATATCCGCTTCCGAAAGCTGGCCTTTCACATGTATGTTCCGGGCGGAAAGTCTTCACGAAAAACGTGTCTATACTGATTAATTTTGATGCATGTATTCGTCAAACTCAACCTACTTCAGCACATCTCGCCGTAACTCAAAGATGACTGATTTTTATTGGTTTAATTTGAAAATTATTTGTCATGACAGACTCTTTAAGGGCTTTCTGAAATAATTTCTTATTTCTGAAAGCCTTACCAACAGATAATGACCCTCTTTCATACAGTTTCTCATTATCTGAATTTATGTACTCGCCTTTCGTATCATTAAGATCATAATCTTCTTTCGCTAGAGGTTTATCAATTTTTCTATTAGTATCAATACGCGAAGTGGGCGAGAGTAGTGCTTCATTATCATCAGGATCACTTTCACCACCATCGACTGGATGATTATTACGCGCTTAGGGTTGAATCCGTAGAGGTACGGTTGGTTGAAGTGCATTTGTTTGGGTTGCAGTTCGCCGTTGTGAGGATGTTTGGGAACAGGTTGTTGTCTCGATTACCGTTGGCTTCGATAGTATTGGTTCGGAAGGCCATTGGTATGGACTAAGTCCTTCTAAAAATAATTTTCATTGATTCCAATCAAATGTATTATTTATCAATTAGAAGTTAAGCTGACATGTATTATGCATCGGATTCAGTTAAAGACGATATCCTTAATCCTCATCGACTTTTTTTATTGGAATGTCTGAAGAGGGTTGCTCTTGTGGCCTACGGTATAGGCGAAATCTAATATTTATATTTTTATTATCGCCGACTATCATTGATGCAACGATGTTTTTCTCTTCAAACTGTATTATTTTATTTTCAATCAAATGTTCTAGTTCGATCCCGTCATCATCTCCTCATCTGACGCTTTCCTTATAATGTTTATTTCCTGAAACGGTTGAAATGCTTCGAAAGACGATAAAATTTTCGTGACGGGAGTGACTAATAATTTTTCGATATAAATATGTATCATACCATCACCACTACGATATGCTCTGAATAAGTTTGCAAGATTATTGGAGTCCGACAATTCGGTGAACACTAACTCCTTCCCTATGCGCAAAGAGATCGATAGTGTAATAGAATGTTCTTCCTGTCAAGTCCTATTGACCTTGTATATTTTTTGCATAAATTTATCGAATAATATCTTGTCTGTGACAACGACAATCTTCCGATGTCTTTCGTTATAAGTATTATCGCCGACATAGACACCATCAAAATGACAAAAAAGGGAACATCCATTTAATCCTAAAGTATCAAAACTTATGTAAATTAGCAGATAAAACAAGTTATACATAATATAAAATAGAGCCCGTTGTCATAATTTAGCGACCCGCTAACATAAGATAACGTCTCGCTAACATAAGTTAGCGCCCGTTATCTTAAGGTACTGGCCACTATCTTAAGATAGTAGCTATTAGTGTATGATAGCGGACGCTATCTTAAGAAAGCGGACGTTACCTTATGTTAGCGGATCGCTACTGTAAGATAGCGCCCACTAACGTAAGATAGCGGATATCAACATCTAATGTTTTATATTTCATTTATGTTTGCTATGAAGGATTTTAAGTTATCAGTACTCAGTTATCATTTACTAGGCTTCCTACTGTAGTTGGAACTTAAAAAAAGGTCGTGGCAAAGTATTATTATAAATATATATATATATATATATATATAATGAAAAAACAGAGGTCGGTGTTGATGTGAAAATGACTTGGCTTGGAACTGACCTATTTTACAAAATTTCAAATTATATGACCGCTTTTGCAAATATGCAAACATACAGAGTCAAAAATATAAAATTTCCTATTTATTACATATTTATTCATTATAAAATAACTATTATTATAACGGAAAAAGAGTAGATAAAAAAAATAAAAAATATATATAATATATTATATCATATATAGAAAAGTATTATATGCTATTCTTCAAGTCGAATCGAGCTTTGAAAGCTCAACTCTAACTTACTGTACTTCAACTGAGTTTTAGATAAAAAACTCGGCTCTAACTCTCGATCAAAGCTTGAGAGAGCAAAAGCTCTCATTTTCGAACTCTATTGGAGCCCTAAGAGTAGGTTCAAAACTGGATTCAGCCATATGTTCAAAATCCAGCCGTCGAATCCGACCACAGACGCCAGAACAATGAAATAGGGGCATTCCCGTTATTTATGAAACAAACAGGGCCTAGTTATAATAAGGGAGGTCTACTATCAAATTCTCTACTCCCCTGGTTGGTTTATCGCCGTTTTATTTTCTCCAAAACCCGCCATGCCAACTCTCGTTCACCTAACTCCTTATCCATCCGGCCATGGCTTTCCCGCCAGCATCCACGGGCGAAATTCGTCCACGTTGTTGCTCTCCCTCACCCGCCACTCGATTTACTCCAACCGTTTCCCCATCAAACCCTCCTCAAAAGACAATCTTACCCCTCGACATTCGAAGAAATGCCAAGCCTCCATCGCCAAAGACTCATCTACCATCTCTCCATCGAAGAAGATCGACGGAGAGGACCCCGGCACGGGCAATTACTCGGTGGATTGCGTCGTAGTGGGCGGCGGCATTAGCGGGCTGTGTATAGCCCAAGCCCTCGCTACGAAACACGAGGGAACTGCGGGACAGGTGTTGGTGACGGAGGCGAGAGATCGAGTCGGCGGGAACATCACGACCATTGAGAGGGACGGGTACTTGTGGGAAGAAGGCCCTAACAGTTTCCAGCCATCTGATCCCATGCTCACCATGGCGGTATTACTCATTATATGCTATTTTTTTTTTTTGTACTTTTTCAATTGCTTTGTGTTAGAGATATTTGAATATTATGTATGTGTTTAATTTTAGTTAGGAGTATTAACATCTACTGGAGATCTCCAAATGCCAATTTTCTTAAACACCAAATTGGTGTTTAAATGATCTTACACCATTAAATTAGACTTTTTATCTCACATAGGGATGCAGATTCGGTGTACTGATCCGAAACCCATTTTTTCGGTCCCGTAACCCCCACACCGAAACTGACCTGAAAGTTTGGTATTTATTATTATTATTTTTTTCTGAAACCGATACAGAAACTGGTTCGGTTCGGTGTGGGTATTTTACCTACTTTTATTAATTTTTTAATGTATTTATTTATTTATTTAATTTTTTTTTCCGGTTTTTTCAGTTTTTTCCGTTTACTCATCCTACCCCACGGTTTTCGGTTTTTGGCACCCTAAACCGAAACCGAACCAAATTGGGGTTCGGTTGCAGTCGGATTTCAGTGTTCGGTTTAAAGCTTGCATCCCTAATCTCACACCATTGAAGTGTGATTTATCATTGTGCAATGTGGCACACATCTATGATCAATCTAAATTTCCCCAGTGGCAATCCATTGTTGGAACATGTCCCAGCCAGAAGGATCATGCTTATAAATGGATATAAATCATCTGATCGGTGAGCTTTAATATCAGCCATCAAAAGTAAGAACAGCCATTGGTATTAGAGTGCACAGATCGGATGATTCAAATCTCCCAAAAAGTGTGATTGATGATATATCACTTTGATGGTATGGATTGTCAAGATCATAAGCCAATAAATAGTGTAAAATCATTTAAACCACAATTTGGTGTTTAAATGACGGTAAGGAGAGTCAGTTCCTGACTGCCATTTAAACACCAAATTGGTGTTTAAATGATCTTACACAATTAATGGTTTCAGATTTAGGTAATCCATACCGTTTTAAGTGATGGATCGTACATTGGAGGGAAATATCACAAAAAATACACTCGTTGGGTGATTTTAACTCTCTGAACTGAAACCTATGATACAAGCCGTTGTTTATATTGTCAATGGCTGATATTAAAATTCGTCAAACGGGTGGGTCATATCCACTTATAGGCTTTGACACGAGACATGTTCAATTGATGGATTGGCACTTGGACAATTTAAATTGTTCATGGATGTATGCCATGTGGCATATCAGAAGACCACACTTTAGTGGTGGCATATCAGAAAACTTAAAATAATGGTGTAAGATCATTTAAACACCATTTTGGTGTTTAGTGTTTAAGTGATCTTACACTATTAATATTATACTTTTTTATCTTACACCATTTAATTGTGATTTATCATTATGCCATGTGGCGTACATATGTGGCCAATCTAAATAATCTAAAATTTCCAAGTGGCAATCCATCATTGGAACATATCTCATCCCAAAGCAACATGCGAACCATCTGATTAATGAACATTAGTATCAGCCATTAAAACAAAAAAGACCGGTTAATATTACCGTCAAAAGATTGGATGGTTGAAATCTCCCTAAAACCCCAAATTTGGGTCTGTTGCACTTCAATCTATGATATATCCCTCTGACAGTACGGATCACCCACATCTTAAACCATTGATTGTGTAAGATCATTTAAACACCATTTTTGGTGTTTAAATGACGGTCAGGAGAATCGAGTCCATTTTTATTTTTTAGTTGTTGAATGCAAAGATATTTGATGTTTGTGAGGAATTGCGGTTGAATTATTAATCAATCAGACTTATCGCTTAATTGTGAATTTGAATTTCAAAAAGAAAAGCTTCCCTTATTTAAATTAATGACCTCTGTTTGTTTCCGCCCGCGGGGGGGGGGGGGCTTGGCTTTAACCTGAAAGTTAAGTCAATTAAAGATCTTCTCAATGCATATGGAAATGAGAAAAGTGATGGTTTGCAGCATTTGCAAACCCCTTTGATGCTTTGGATTCTGACATGGGGTGCTTTGATATACTATATAGTTTTTAATATTTATCGTAGGCTTATAGAAGTAAAATGCTACACACTTAAGTGCACCGTTGCTGCTATACACATAAATATATTACCATGAGCAACCGTTTGATATGGGTATAATCAATAATCATTTGAAATGATTGACCAATGGAGTATAAATGTACTCAAATGTATATTCCCTTTCTCCATACTCACACACACCTTTGATGGCAAAGATCAATTTTAATGCACAAGACACAAGTTCATTCCTCTTCTTTCCGCATCAGAATCCCACATAACTAATGGGTTTTCAAACTAGGTAAGCCCAATACGTGGCTCATCTGAATGAAATTGGGCACTCCCAAAAACACGAAAGTAACAAAATCCGATAATAAAGGAATTTGTGTAAAGGTGTTTGAGTTGGATGGTAAGCTCTCTCATTGTTCGTTCATCAAACAGGCTCGTAGCTGGATTTTAGTATTGGGAATATTTATATGGTCTGTCTGCTCCCATATAATCCCCGGCATACTAGAAACCAATTAATTGGCTTATAATTGCTAAGAATTTTCATTTGCTAGTTGGCAGTGAGTTTAAGATTATGATATTATGGTTTTGGGGCTTTTTGGATGTATGCATATACTTTGGTCTTCCAAATGGTTCATCTTCACATATGAGAATAAATAAAAATTTCATTTGTGAACCGAGGCTCATGGGGTAAAAATCTTGGAAATCTGGTACGTATCGTCCAAGCCATGGGACGATATGTACCGGTGTAACGGCCGATACATTCAATGTATTGGCCGGTATATTTTTTATTTTTATTTTTTAGAAAATCTCAAAAAATCCTCAAAAATATAGTTTTTTAAAATAATTTTAATTTTTTTTAACACATGTACCTTATTTATTTATTTATTGAATTAAAACCCTATTTATAGTACATTTCGCACGTTTTTCCTATGAAAATGGACTGAGTTTTACATACGTTTACCTTAGTGAGGGAAAATAGATTAGATCCGAGTCCGATCCATAGAAAATAAGTTATTCGGGGTGAAAATTGACATACGTGATGGAGGGTTGGCTGAGAGATATGAGAGCTAGGAGGGGTGAATAAATAAGAGAGGAGGTAAATATATGGGATTTTCGGGTATTTGTATTGTGGGCACTTACATGACCCATACAATTTTTTTAAAGTATTGTCCGATACATTCAAAATACCAATGTATCAATACCAACGATACAATGGTTGTATCGGACAGTACATGCATTGGGCAATATCCAATGTATCTATCGACTGGTGGGGGCCGATACCGGTATGTATTGGACGATACGTACCAGTATCGGCCGAGCTTTTGAGCGATGCTGAGGCTAGGGCGGCCTATTTTGTCAAACTGGTATATTGAAATTTATATTGGCCCAAAAATGTGGTTGAAATCATTTTAGTTTTCACAAAAAAATCACATCCTTGTTTTGGGGTTAAAATATAAGTCAAACACCTGTATTTTGGTGGGCCACCCAAATAGGCTCCAAAACCACCTGTCGAATTGTTAATATGTGGCCATCTAAACAGCCCCTTGTTGTCTGCCCATCCATTAGAGATTAAAGATAGTCAATAAAGAAGGAAAAATACAACTTTTAGGGGCAAGTGCACCTAGTGGCCTGTCCTCATAAATTACTAGCATGAAGCATATGGATTTCTTAAGAGTTGTAATAGTCTTAAAAGAATTAAGCTTATGCTCTTCCCTTTTTTCATTTAATGTGTAGTATTGTGGTGTGGATCTAGTTTCATGTTAAAGGTGGGTGGTGTCATATTTTTGAATCTCTAATAAAGAAACTCAAGTCTCTTGGTTTAGTTGCTCTAGTCAAGATTTGGACCATTTGGTCTCTTGTTCTCTTCAGAACTCGAGTCTTAAGAGTCACCAAATTTCTCAACTAGTTTTTTTTTTGAGACGGTAACAAAGGTATATTAATATAAAGAAAGAGACATACACATAAACGGATAAAAAGAAAGCACACCTAGGTGGGTAGTAAGGAACTACCCAAGCGGTGAAGCTGAAAAAACCCAAAAAAAGCTCGCCATCTCCCCTGGGCCAGCATCAGGTCCCAAAGAAGAATCCGTATCCCCATCGATTCCAGCTGATTAAGTGCATAAATCCTTCCAGATCTCGAGGAACTGAAGAAGCCTGTCATTGAAGATCTCCATTTTACTAGCATTCCAACTGATCACCAAATCTCTGACGTCACAAATAACCGTTGAAAAAGGTTTAGCCTTTCGCCTCAAGATCTCCATTTTATTTGCATGTTTTGCTTCTCTAACACAAATGAGCAGGAAATTTGTTGAGTTAAAATTTGTCACATCAATAAAAATCTAATCCAATCTACAGTCAATTGTAGCATCACCTTGGAATGTTTTGCAGAAATATGCAACTTCTGAACCCTAGGTTTATTTTCTGGGTCTTCTTAGAGGCATTTAGACTTGAATCATCCCCAATTCTCACTTACAACAATGCTCAATCGTGAACCATATGATCAAAAAAAAAATGTATGTACTTGTACAAGCGTAGATCCTACATCAAAACTAAGCAAAGGCTTTGATTAAAATTTGGCTCATTAGAAATAGTCAGGGGAGTAAAGTATTCTGACAAGTGCACTCTCCTAATATCAGAGGAACTCTTTAGCATACAATTAATCATTCATTCACAACGATTTATCTGGCAATTGAAATTTACGTAATCAACTTGTTGTTGCAGGTGGATAGTGGTTTGAAGGATGATCTTGTATTGGGTGATCCCAATGCCCCACGTTTTGTGTTGTGGGGTGGAAAGTTGAGGCCAGTACCTTCAAAGCCAACCGATTTACCTTTCTTCGACTTGATGAGTATTCCCGGGAAGCTCAGAGCTGGATTTGGTGCGCTCGGCCTTCGACCTCCTCCTCCAGTTTGTCCTCGTGATTCCTCTTCATGGATGCAGTAGAATATGTTTGCATGCACATTTGTAGCTTCTTTTTTTAATTTTGTTATTTTGTAATCACAACATATGAAGATCCTTATATTATTATAATCAATTTCTAATGGCAATAGATCTCATTATATTTTTCAGCACGAACAAATTCATGCATAAAGGGGTTGTTCCATTATCGTGATTCATAGAGTCGAAGGAAACCATGATGGTAGAAACTAGAGACCTATTTATGCATGCATTTATTCATGCTGAACACTGCTATCAGATCAAAGCCATTACTAATTTCTGCACGCATGTATCTACTTGCACATAGATGCACAACCTTTACTTATGCATAAGAAAATACAAATTCTTGAATTGGTTTTCTCATGTTTTTGTCTTTTGACAAAGGTTACAGGGTCATGAGGAGTCCGTTGAAGATTTTGTGCGCCGTAATCTTGGTGATGAGGTTTTTGAACGCTTCATCGAACCTTTCTGTTCAGGTGCATATTTATAGCATCAATCATGTTTTTTTAGGAGAATTTGGGTACCTCTGTTTGCACCCACACATTCTGTGAAAGTGCCCACGTCCTAGACCCCTTGAAAACCATTGATTGCTTTGGATCAGATGATGGAGATCGTGTTTCACCCCGATCTTCCACACAATAGATCTTGAGATCATGTCGCACCTATTAGACGGTCAGTTTTTGATTCCATGTGTCACAAATCCCCCAAAAATGGCCCTTGAATCATATGGCACACATTACGCTCAAATGCGAATTTAGGGCCATTTTTTGGGGATCTGTGACACATGGAATAAAAAACCGACTGTCTGATAAGTGCGCCATGATCTCAAGATCTATTGTGTGGAATATCAGGGTGACAAACGATCTCCATCATCTGATCCGAACCAATCAATGGTTTCAAGGGATTTGGGACATGTGCGCTTTCAGAGAGTGCGTAGCGCAAATAGAGGTACCCGGAGAATTCTGTTTTCTCAGTGGTTACCTTAGTGAAATCTTTACCAATTTATGAGTTGCTAATGGATCTAAGAAATCTTTACAATTTATGAGTTGCTAATGGATCTAAGAAGTTCATTTGAATCCCATTGAATAATAATTTGTCCATCTGTGATTGCTATAAGCAAAATTGCATATAAGTTTCGATGGAGATTAAGTGTGTGTCCATCATGGGTATGCTCACACATGGATGCATGCACACATACACACACGGTGACACATATATTCAATGTACATGTAGAAAGGATGTGGACATCTTGTATGGACATATAGTAATAACTATGTGTGGGAGGCTATTAGATAGGTGTCACACTGAACTTGGACATCAATATGTGTATCGTGGTTGGAAATGGATGTGAAGGTTCAATCAGAAACAAGGAGAAAATTAATGTACCTATATGGCTTCTCATAAGATCAAAATATTTAAAGCTTTCTTATAATTTTAGAATATGAGTGTAAAAAGTTGTGCCAATAATTTATGTTAAGTTTTATTGAATGAATAATTAAACATAATTAGAATGGGACTATTTTTTTTAACCTATAGGATATATATGTATATGTGTGTGTGTGTGTGTGTGTGTGTGTGTATATATATATATATATATATATATATATATATATATATATATATATTGCTACTTGAGCAATTGCATCGATAACCAAAGAAAAAATATAACAGGGACAAAAAATTCCCGACCTATGAGAGCATCGACAAAGCTATTACCCCCTCAAGCAAGGACAAGTGAACACACCTTATTCCAAGACCAAATTACATACGAATAACAATTACCAATACTTGGTCATCATGGAGACACAGGCGGGTAGCAAGAGGACAAGCCCGCGAAGTCATAAAAACTGTAGAATTCAAGCTGGCCTTTGCAAAACCAGCTAGGGAGTCTGCGGCCCCGTTCGCGTCTTTGAAGACGTGATTGATCGACCAGGAGAAAGATGACAAAAGAGATCATGGATAAAAAAATCGGATTTTCGATACGTATCGTCCAACCTCCAGGCCGATACGTATTGGCGTATCGTCCGATACATTCAATGTATCGGCGATACATTGAATGTATCGTCCAAATACATTTTTTTTTTCAAAAAAATCCCAAAAAATACTATAAAATTCCAAAAAATTATATTTAATGGTTTTCTATTTATTTTAATTTTTAAAAAATTATTTAAGGCTTATTTGATGCATATTTCAGAATTTTATCAACTCAGAACCTAAATTATATTGTACATGAATCATGAATGCTTTAAAAGTTACATTGCACATGAAAAATTTAGTTTAAAGCCACATTAAATTCCGTGGTGGTTCTTCGCCCTCGTAATCATCATCATCAGTGCATGAGCTTTCCCTATAGTGTTGGCCATATTGATACCCATGATCATATGTCCCCCCTTGAAACTGAGGCATTAGCAACGAATATTGCTCAGTGTAATAGGTAAATGTTGGTCTTCCAAAAAGTTGATCAACGAAGTCATATGGCCGGGGGTAGGTGGTTGAAGGATTGGGTATGGGTTACTGGTTGCTGAATCTTCGGTATTTTGCAAACTAAATCCCCCGAAGTTAGATATAGTATAACCCAAATCATCTTGTAGACCTTGTAGTGGTGGTGGTGTTTGGTAAGATTCTGAAGCTCCTCTTCCTTCAAACCCTCCACCTCTAAATATAGGAGTGTCAAACAAAGTTACCAGTTCATCATCCCATGCGGCAATACCTCCATGAGAATAATAGGGACCAACATCATCCTCTCTACGACTAGTGCCAACTTGGATTTCATCGCCTCCACCATCACCCCCACCACTCCCATCATTATCATCATCTCCCTTATCACTACCATGCTGCGTTTCGTCATCAAATCCAATCACTGAATGACGTTGCAATCTTCTTTTCCGCCTAGGTTGTTGGGAAGCCTGCTCATCCGCTATTCTTTCAGCATTGTTCAACTATGCAGTGCTCTCACTATCCAACACTGGCTTTTCTCTCTCTTCGATCTACTGATTCAATCCTCAGCGAATATATAATCCAACTTGATGGGATTAAATTATTCACTATCTGTAAGGTAGAGTATGATAGATGAATTAGTACATGTGTCGTCAATTACATCAAATAAAAATTGTATGAACTAAGACGTCAAATAATTGCTTATCACGGTTGGTCCTCTGCATATTCCTGAGTCGCATGTTGTAATGGCAGTAGACTAACTTTTCCAATCGACTCATAGTTAGCCTATTCCTTGTTTTCGTGTGAATGAGAGAAAATGTACTCCAATTCCGCTCACAGTTGGATAAGGAACATGTTTGCGATAAAACGCATGTGGCAATCCGCCTCAGTATTGGACCATCATGTCCATAGTACATCCACCAATCAACTGATTTATCGTGTTGGATTTGAGATTGCGCTAACCTCGTTCCAGATGATCCATATTTCTTGTGGAACATATCAATCTACAAGATGGAATACAATAACCCACATCAATAAACAAATCATATGGCATTTGACTTATGAGTTATGGGTTATTACTGCTCACGTCTCTTATGGCTTGACCTTGATCCGCCAACTCAGGCTCCATTCGTTGGATGATATTGAGCAAACCAATGTACATTTCATCGACCTCACTCAATTCGAAGCGTTGTGCATACTGGAAGGCCGGATTCAAGTAGTATGCTATACATAAAATATGAACAATCTCATCAGTATATGAAAATAGTGAATAATATGAAAAATAATAAATAAATACAAATCACTACATAAGCAGTTTAGTATGTTTTACCTGCGGCATGTAAGTACTGGTGGAATTGTTTATCTCACCTCTTATCAATAATCGCCCAATATTGTTTATATTTTGTAGGGCATTTGGTTTTGATAGTCAACTTTTCTTTGTCCATTGATTTGTAAACATACCCCATCGTTGGTTTCTCATCACCATCTACCAACTTCAACAGTTGCACCAACGGGGTAGTAGAGGCGATTAGGTGGTAAACATTTGCCCAAAATAGGGTGTTGTAGATCAAGTCAGCAACTTCAGTATAAGCAGGTCTCTTTGATTGTGGGAATTCTAATTCATAATTTCCCCATGCGTCAGATGACACCATGCTTTTCAGCTGACGCCTATATCTTGTCAAGCTTCGTAGGGCTAAAAATTGTGTCGCAAACCGTGTAATCGCAGGTCGAAGCAGCTCGTTATTAGTGAACTCTGTCATTAAATTGACCAACTTGTCACTGTTGTACATAAAAGAGGTAATCGTTCTTCCCTTCTGAATAGTTGCCTGTGCCTTGGTCCTCTTTCCCAAATCCTCAAGAATGAGGTTCACGTAATGAGTGACACACGGAGTCTAGTACAAGTGAGATCTCTTCAACATTAATTTTGCACCAACCACTTTATAATTGGCAACATTGTCTGTTACCACCTGCACAACCCGTTTCTCTCCAACCTCTTCAACTACCTTATCCATTAGTTGAAAGAGGCAATCAGCCGTCTTCGCGTTTTTATAAGCATCAACTGATTTCCGAAATACTGTCCCGACATCGCTGTAGACCAAAAAGTTTATCAAACTCTTCCTTGTCAAACCGGTCCATCCATCGCACATAATTGTCCAACCTCTCTCATCCCATACTTCCTCAAAGCTCTTCACATAAGCTCCTATCTCCGCGTGCTCATCATCTTGCATTGAGCTTGAGATGAGTTTTGAAAAGTGAGTCTTCTTTCCCATGTGGGTTTGGTGAGAGGCCAAGGGTGAGATGGCCATCTATGTTCTTAATTTTCTCCTTACTTCTTGTTCCTATTTTGATTGCTATTTTCTTACTTTTATTTCCCTCCATTTGAATGTCTAAAACCCCCAAAACCCTAAATCTTGAGTTATCTTGATGTCCATCCTTGTAGGGCTTGAGATCACTCCAATCGTGTCGATTGATTGTTGCCTTTAAAGCCCTAGAAACGAACTATGAGAATCCACACCTATCAATGAGCGAGCGCCCCGTCCTAGAGGATGCTAGAGCTCTATCTCTAGGATCGCACCTTTCACAAATCCTAACGGATCTTATGCACCGGATTGGACCCTAAGCGAATCAAGTGTGGTCATTCAATTAATTAGTTTAATTTCGGCAATTATCATCTCATATTCGTTTTAGGGTCATTGCCCCGCGTCAATTTTGATATCAAAGCTTAGGTTCTAGGTTAGGGCATTTGTGTGCACATCTAGTGTTTGATAGAATTACTCAATCACTTTTGGTTCATAGTTGCTTGTTCATTTTATAACCCGTGTTAGTGAGTTGTGGTCACCATGGACACAAGTGAGATTGCCGATGCTTTTAGGATCATCCAAGCCACGATGATCAGGATGAATGAGAGGGTACTATCCGAACAAGGAAACCGTTACACTCCAATTCCTAGGCGGTCTCAAAAGTCATGATGAGATTAGAGTTAGGGGGCACTCCCATCATTGTGAACCCGAACATGATTTTGATAGAAAATCTCTAAGGTCTATTCAAGTCGAAGTCCCGGATTTTGAGGGTATGGCGAACTTTAAATCTTTTGTGGGATGGTTGTCTAACCTAGAGGAATATTTTGGCTTGTATGATGTGTTGAATGAGTGTAAAGTTAAGTTAGCCAAGACAAGGTTGGTGAGTGACGCGTGACAACGACCCTAAAATCCGTGAATGCTCATGATATGCTAGTTTGCCGAAATTAAACTAATTAATCGAATAATTAATCACAAATTAAAGCGATAACTTAGGGTTTCGTAGGATTCCGCTTAAGTGACCATGCTTGATTCACGTAGGGTCCAAGCTGACGCGCGAGATCCGTTAGGAGCGGAAGAAGCGATCCGAGAGATAAAACTCTCACTTCGTCTAGGTCGGGGCATTAGATCTTAGCTTGTGGTGGAGTCGGTAGTTCCTCGCTAAGGCTTTTGATGAAAGCGGTTAACAACACAAATCGAGCAAACTCAAGCCCAACAACGGTCATGGATTGATGGGCTAGGATTGGATTTCGATCCACAAGGATGAACATCAAGGTTGCTTTAAATCTAGGGTTTGAGAATTAGAACAACCATTAAAAAGGGGGAAAATTGGAAGCCAGAGATTAATGAGAGAATAGAAAGATCAAACAAGAATAAAGAGTAAAGAGAAGATCAAAGATAACATGGGCATCACACCCTTGGCCTCACACCAAACCCACATGGGGAAGAAGACTCGCTCTTCATAGCTCATTTCAAGCTCAAAATGCAATGCACTTTCATTAATTTCAACAATTGCCAAAAATGACTTACGAAGTATGCTTTCTAGTAATTACAAATGGGGATGACCCAAAATAGAAAAGTACTATGTTACCCTAAAGGGTAACTTACATGTGACATAAGAAAAGAAGAAACAGAAAAGATAAAAGGACATAATCCGTCACGTGACTCGCTCGAGCGACAACTGGGGTTGCGTGAGCGACTTTAGGCCGAAAGTTTTGGCCTTGATTTTGTGCACATTTTGCTTGAGCAACCAAAACCCGAAAGTTATGGTCGATTTCTTGAAGCACCTTGCTCGAGCGAAAATGAAGTTCGCTCGAGCGAGTCTGGGCAGAGACTCTTCTTGTTGGATTGATCTCTAGGGTCTTTCCTTGGCGAATCTTGACGCTCTCTGGCCCTTCCGTCGTTTCTTCTTCCGCCGGTACACATTGTACGACCTAAAACCTAGGTCCTTGTTGGTGGCGTCCCCGTCAGTGAGCCACGCTAAAATCTATTGGGATGGTGTCGAGTTTCGATGTAAGTCACTTCGAAGTAAGCCTATCACACGATGGGAGGACATGAAGGAGCTATTTATCGAGAAGTAT
Organism: Chloranthus sessilifolius; assembly: GCA_021018995.1. Taxonomy (NCBI): domain Eukaryota; kingdom Viridiplantae; phylum Streptophyta; class Magnoliopsida; order Chloranthales; family Chloranthaceae; genus Chloranthus; species Chloranthus sessilifolius. The sequence continues at coordinate 16,388,937 of CM037598.1, read as the reverse complement.
GCTCCTTTCACACACCGCCACCTTCTACGGTGTTTGGAAGCTAAAATGGTTAAATGCCATGATTTTCGCAAGTTTGAGTCTAGGAGCATCTACACTAAAGAGAGCTCTAATTCCGGGGTTCAACCATTGAAACCCGCGAATACTCCTACGAAGCTCCAAATTGATCACGGGAAAAGAGCGAGTATTGAGAGCCCCAAAAGTAGTGGTCGCAACAAATGTTACAAGTGTCACGGATTTGGCCACTTTGCTTATCAATGCCCCACAAAATTTCCGGCTCCAAATTTATTGATTAAAAGAGAGTTTTAAGGAGCCGGAAAATGTGAAAGTGGGAGAGGATGTGTATGACCCTAGTACCATGATGAGTGAAGAGGAGATAGAAAAAGTTGAAAGAAAGTCTAGTTTGTGTTAAAGAAACTTTTATTTCCCTTGTTAGTGATGATATTGAGTTGCCCACACGTGAGCCAACTGAGTCACCAACACATGAGTTGATAATTCACTGATCCATGAGTCATTAGAGTCTGTTGAGTCGAGTCCACATGAGTCATTAGTGTCACTTGATTTGATTACACATGAGCTACTAGTGTTGGTAGAGTCCACTACATGTGAGTCGTTAGCGTCGCATATACATGGGAGTATCGAGTCCAAGGATACACATACACATCATAGTCTCAAGTTGCATATTGCTTCACATTCCGAGTCTTGTTGTGAGTCAAGTTTTGAGTCTCATTCCGCATTGCATACCGAAATTACACTTAAAATTAATTTGTGCAATGGAGATTCCAAATTATGGGCGGATTTACCTACGAGCTTCGAAGAAGTCCACATAAGTGGCCATGAGATGGTTCGGGTTGAACCTGAACAATTTCCATCGGGAATTGCAAAAACGCTCCAAGCCCGCCGTGCTGGATATATTAAGATTGCGACAAGGAGTGGACCTAGTGTATCTATGCTTGAGCAATCGCAAGGTATGGGGATTAGTTCAACACTCAATTTGGAAGACCTAGTTCCTTATCTAGGCTCAACTACACTTCCTAGAATTCATTTTCAAAGGTTCTTTCCTTGCGCACCAATCCCGATCCCACAACCCCCATCTTTTCCTGCTCCGAGCAAGATGAACAGCGAGGTCATTGAGAAGATCTCGGATAAGCTTGTGGCACTCACCCGCAGCGGATAGTTTCCGATTTATGAGATGAAGAGGGTTAGTAAGACGACTTCCGAGATTGTATGGATTAATCAAGAGAAAATTCGCCGCCTAGATTCCAACATTTTTGACCGATATCACGATTGCACTTCATCAGTGATGAACTCTTTGGGTCTAAGGGAATTGGTGGGAAACTTCAAAAATATTTGGTAGAGTGGATTAGCAAGCCGACTAATTGGGTAAGTTGATAAGAGGTTTACTGCGTGCGCCACCGGGTTCCGAAGTTGCTTGGGCTAGTTACGAGGAGTTCTACTATTTGAGTCCCGACTTACTTGACTGATACTACGTGCGAGTTTCATTAGAGATGAAACCTTTTGGGTCCAAGAGAATTGACGAGGATGTATGCCACGAGCTAATTTCATCGGTGATGAAACACTGTTGGTCTGGGAGCATTTGCGGGGACGCCACATCAAAGACATAGAATTAGGGCCGCGACGGGTTTTCCGGTGTAAGAAGAAGCGACCTAAGAAGAAGCGGCGAAAGAAGAGCCTAAAGGAGAGCAAGAGGGCAACCTTTCTGCCCATACTCGCTCGAGCGGCCACGATCCTCACTTGCGTGAGAGTGAGCAAGAGTTTAGGCCAAAATTTTCGGCCAAAATTCGCTCGAGCGAACCTAGTTCCCGCTCGAGCGAGAATCTATAAAGGAGGTCGCTTGAGCAACAACCAAACTCGCTCGAGCGAGTCAAGTGACGCAAGGGTCCTTTTAATCTTGTCTTTTTCTTTCTCTTTCTTGCACTTTTCATGCATTCCTAGGTCTCTACTTTGGGTATAATTATACTTTCCCTATTTTGGGGCATTCTTCTTTTGGGACGACCTACTATATAAGGTCATTATGACACATTGTGACGCGGGACAAGACCCTAGACTACGTGAATGAATATGAAATAATTATTTTACCGAAATTAAACGAAATTAATTAAGCAAAAATCAATACATAATCATGAATACCTTAAGGCTCATGGTTTTCCTCATAGAAGACCGTGTATATTTGTGTAGGGTCCAGTTCGGGCGCTAGATCCATTAGCCTTGCGGACGGAAGGAAGATCCTAGAGATAGAACTCTAGTCGCTTTTAGATTAGAGCGCTTGTAGTTCAATAATGGGATCACTGGTTTTCTCCGAGATTTTGATGCGGAATGGCTTAATGGTTCAGGTGAAATTTAAGGTGTATTGGATCAATCGATTCAACGGTTTAGATGAAGGTTGGGGTTGATGATTTTCGGGATATTTAAAACTACGATGGCTGAATTTAGGATTTTTGGGATCAAAAGAAGGCAAAGAAAGATGAATAAAAAGAGATAAACATATAAAAGGATAGATTGTGGGCTTCACACCCTTCACTTCACACCAAACCTTTCTCGGGAAGAAGATTCACTCTTCAAGGAAACTCATCTCAAGTTTCAAAAGCAAAAAGCTCTTTCATTCAATAATAAAAAATGAATTACATTGTTTATTAAAGACCTTATATAGGAGGCCTCTAAAACAAATACTAAAAAAAAAGACAAGTATGCCCTCAAAACTTAAATTCTTTCAAAATTCGCATTGTAGTTCGATCAATCGAGGTACTGTAGCACTGTAGCTCGATCAATCGAGTTACTGTAGCAACTTTCAGTTTCTCCGAATTTGAACTGTTGATCGATTGAATGGTTGATCAATCGACCGGGCATTGCTCCAGCATACTAATTCTGCTCCTTTAAGCCTAGTTATGATTTTCGTTCCGCTTCTTTCGACGCCGGTACATACGATATGGTCCATAGCCTATGTCTAAAATGTCGGCGTCCCCGTCACATTGTAAAGGGGATTGCTTATGTATGAATGAAAATGCCTTGCATTGAGCCCGAGATGAGCTTTGAAGAGTGAGTCTTCTTTCCCCATGTGGGTTTGGTGAGAGGCCAAGGGTAAGATGCCCATCTATGTTCTTGATTTTCTCCTTACTTGATGCGAACTTTAGATTCGCCTGTTTGAATCGTGGTTGGATAAAGAGGAGATTTCAAAAGAGAAAGTGGACCCGCGAATGGGTGGTTTTTAAAAAAAGCCCGTTAAAGACCCGTTTGATCAAACAGTAGAAAATCCAAAATTTATTAGGGTATTCAACTTTCAATCCCGTCACTTTTATGTTTGACCTATTTTAAAGTATCAAACAAAGTTCGATTGATGCGAAATTGGTCATATTTGAAAGCTTATCGAAGTAGCTTTCCAACGAGCCAAAAAACGTGCAATTCCGATAAGTATTGAAGAAGTTATGGTTAATTTTCAGAAGTTGCACAGAAAGTGACGAATTTTAAGAACCCTAATTGAATTAGGATTAGTCTCTTTTATTATTTTATTTTAGAAAATATGATTTGTTTCTTTTATTAGAAATATGATTAGTTTCCTTATTATTTAGGACTTTATTTTATTGTTTTAGAAGAATTAGGATATTTCTTTTATTTGAACTAGGAATTAGAGTTACACTAGGATTTCTAGTTTTATACATTGGTTAGCCTTTTTAAAGGTTTGTAAACAACTTTATTATTAGTTTTTTGGTTAATGAAAATTGCTTATGCAAAATTGAGAGTTCTAAACTTTCGTGAGGGTGTGATTCTCTCAAAACAAAGGACGATTCTTCGATTCCCGCTTGATCTCATAAAAACCCATTAAATTTCAGATCTAGCCTATTGATCTCATAAAAACCCAAAATCAACCTTTTGTTCATCATTAACTTTATTAGCCTTTTATTTTCGTTTGGTATCGAGAGAACCCGCTTGCGAATTCGTTCGACGCCCTAAAATTATCGGAGATCTAGCCTTTCATAAGAATCCTAGTCTTCTATATCCGCGATAGGGAACGTACACGAAAGGAACGCTATTTTGGGTCGGAATTAAAGCATCTAATTGGATTTTTAGAAATTTTCGTGATAATTTGTTAAGAGAAATTGTTATTTATTAATTGTTTGAATTAATTTTAATCATAATCTTAGCCTTAGCATTGCATTTAGTAAGTTCCCGCATCAAATTGGTATCAGAGAGTCAGTTTAGTTTTAGGATTTTAGTGTTCATATAGGTTTTAGGGTTTATTTCTTTTATTATTTTGTTTACGCCATTCTAGATTCATTATTTCAGATTTGTCTAGCTTTTGTCTGAAATTTTTTGTCTAGCTTTTGTTTGAAATTTTTTGTCTAGCTTTTGTCTGAAATTTTTCGTCTAGCTTTTGTCTTGCATCACTTAGTTACATAATTGCATGTCATTTCAATCTTATTGCATTTTATTTCATTAGTGTTCATTAGTGTGCATGTTTAGTGTTTGACAAAAGTCCTCTTCCATTGTTGGTTTATAGTGTGTTTGAGTTGTGTTTGTGTTGAGCATCATGTATGGGTCACTTACACTCACCGTGAATTTCTTACCCGTCATGAAAGGGTACTAGCAAAACAAGGAAACCGCTACACTCAAAATTCTTGGCAAAGTCCCACAAATGGTGATGAGACTAAAGTTAGGGGATACTGTCATCGTGAATCTGAGTACGACCCTGTCGAAAAGTTTCTCAAATTTATTCGGAATGAGGTTCCAAGTTTTGAAGGATGGTTACACTCCAAAACCTTCGTAGAGTGGTTGTCTAGTGCCAAAATTTTTTAGACTCGTGTAGAACGTTGTACTGAATCTCTTCGGAATAAACACATCTCCACATGGGAGGACATGACGGTGAAACTTATCGAAAAGTATGCCCCTTTAACACACCGTCACCTTCTACGAAATTTGAAAACCAAGACAGATAGGTGTCCTGATTGCCTTAGGTGTCAAGCGTTCGGGCACTTTGCATACAAATGCCCCACAAAATTTTCCACTCCGAATTTATTGACTAAAAGAGTGAGTCCTAAGGAGCCGGAGAATAGGTAAGTGGAAGAAGTGTACAACCCTAGTACCGTGCTGAGTGAAGAGGAGATAGAAGAAGTCGATGAAAGTCTAGTTTGTGTTAAAGAGACTTCTATTTCCTTTGTGAGTAGTAATGTAGAGTCACCCACACGTGAACCAATCGAGTTACTTGCCTATGAGTCATTGGTGTCCGTAGAGTTGGGTACACACGACTTGTTGGTGCCCATTGAATCGAGTACCCTAGAGTCTTTGCTTTTGGTTGAAGCAAGTACACACGAGTTAATCGAGTCGAGTGTACATGAGCCATTAGTATCACTTGAGTCATTCACACAAGGTTGTTAGTGTCAGTAGTGTCACCTACACATGAGCACATAGAGTCTGTAGATGCACATACACCTTGTTTAGGTCTAGCAACAAAACCTTCAGACCCATTCCTTAATGCCCACCCACCTGAGCTCAATCCTCTACTCATTGATTTTCAAATACCCGCTTGAACAATATGTGAAGAGGTTAGGTGGAAAAGTTTTGGGAGATCCATATTTTGTTACCAAGGTAAAGACACATCAAGCATATCGAGATTATCTTCTTAAGGGGAAAGGTAAACCGAAAATTGACAACACTTGGACTGCAAAGAGAATGTAATCTGAGAAACATCAGGCATACCTCATCCAGTGGAAGGGTAAGCCGAATGCTAGAACACACATAAGTTTTCTCCCAATGTCCATTCATCAAAGGTCATTAGAGTCTGCATCCACTTTTGCATATTGCATTCATGAGCTACATGCTAAGATTAAGAAAATAATTAATTTAAAGAATGAAAAATACAAATTCTCTGCAGATTCTCACAAACGGTTCAAAGAATTCTAAGATGGTGATTTTGTAATGGTTCGGAACAGACCCAAGCAATTCTCGCAAGGAGTTGCAAAGAAGTTACAAGCTTGTGTTGCTGGACCTTATCAAATCTTGAAGCGTGTCGGTTCTAATGCTTACATCTTAGATCTTTCGCCAGATTTGGGGATTAACACGACTTTCAACGTGGAGGACCTTGTTCCATTCCATAGCCCGTCAGCCATCCTTGCTAACCCCTTTGAGCCTTCTACATCTGATGAACCAATAATTTCCCTACCCACATTGCTACCCCCACCTACTTGGCAAACTCGTGAGATCATTGAAGATGTGCTGGATCAACAGATTGTGTTCACCAACTAAGGGGGACTTCAAAAGTATTTTGTCAAGTGAAAGAACAAGAGTGATTAAGAGAATACGTGGATTACACAAGAGTTTCAGCATATTGACTCGGATCTCTTGGAGCTCTATCACAACCAATATTCATCTGGAATGCATCCTTCTAACCCGGGGAGAGTTGATGGGGAAGTCCGATTCAAGCTGCTTCCGATCGAGGTTCCCTATATATTGTCTGTGATCATGACCGTGAATATCCATGCCAACCAAAGTTCGAGGTCGAACTTTTTCAAAGTAGAGGGGATTGATGCGAACTTTAGCTCCGCCTGTTTGAATCGTGGTCGGATAAAGATGAGACTTCAAAAGAGAAAGTGAAGCCGTGAATGGGTTTTTTAAAAAGGCCTGTTAAAGACCCGTTTGATCAAACAGAAGAAAATCCAAAATTTATTAGGGTCTTCAACTTTCAATCCCGTCACTTTTATGTTTGGCTTATTTTGAAGTGTCAAATAAAGTCGAATTGATGCGAAATTGGTCATATTTGAAAGATTATCGAAGTAGCTTTCGAACAAGCCAAAAAACGTGCAATTTCGACAAGTATTGAAGAAGTTATGGTCAGTTTTCGAAAGTTGCACAGAAAATGGCGAATTTCAAGAATCTTAATTGAATTAGGATTAGTCTCTTTTATTTTTTTATTTTAGAAAATAAGATTTGTTTCTTTTATTAGAAATATGATTAGTTTCCTTATTATTTTAGGACTTTATTTTATTGTTTTAGAAGAATTAGGATATTTCTTTTATTTGAACTAGGATTTCTAGTTTTATGCATTGGTTTGCCTATTTAAAGGCTTGTAAACAACTTTATTATTAATTTTTTGGTTAATGAAAATTGCTTATGCAAAATTAAGAGTTCTAAACTTTCGTGAGTGTGATTCTCTCAAAATGGAGAGCGATTCTTTGATTCCCGCTTGCGATTTGGAGCGAGGCCAACTCTTCTTCTATCTTTATTTTCTTTAGATCTATGGTTTGCGTAAGTAGCTTAAACCTAATTATTTATTTATCTATTAAATCTCAGATCTAGCCTATTGATCTCATAAAAACCCAAAATTAACTTTTTGTTCATCATTAACTTTATTAACCTTTTATTTTCGTTTGGTATCAAGAGAACCCGCTTGCGAATTTGTTCGACGCCCTAAAACTATCGGAGATCTAGCCGTTCATAAGAATCCTAATTTTCTAGATCCACGATAGGGAATGTACACGAAAGTAACGCTATTTTGGGCCGGAATTAAAGCTTCTAATTGGATTTCTAGAATTTTTCGTAATAATTTGTTAAGAGAAATTGTTATTTATTAATTGTTTGAATTAATTTTAATTCTAATCTCAGCCATAGCATTGCATTTAGTAAGTTCCCGCATCATTACTTCTATTTCGTATTTTGATTGTTATTTTCTTACTTTTATTTTCCTCCATTTGAATGTCTAAAACCCTCAAAACCCTAAATCATCTTGATGTCCATCTTTTTGAGTTGATTCTCTTCGACACCCATCGATCCACAATCGTTATTAGGCTTGAGATGACTCCAATCGTGCCGATCGATCTTTCCCTTTAAAGCCCTAGCAATGAACTATGAGAATCCACACCGATCAACGAGCGAGCGCCCCGACCTAGAGGATGCTAGAGTTCTACCTCTAGGATCACACCTTCCGCAGAGCCTAATGGATCTCACGCACCGGATTGGACTCTAAGCGAATCAAGTATGGTCATTCAAGTGGAATTCCACGAAACCACGGTATCACTTTAAATTTTGTTTCATGTTCAATTAATTAGTTTAATTTCGGCAAATTAGTATATCATGGGTATTCACAAATTTTAGGGTCGTTGTCCCGTGTCAACATCGTTCTATTTGGAGTACAAAAAAGGGTACTTTAGTATTTGGAGAGGAGCTGTGTGGAGGGATCGGTGAACGAGCTGCACAAGGGGAAGAGGAGGGGATGATGGTTTAGTCCTTTCATATGTAGAAGCCAAATCACACGTGAGATGCTTTTTCAATCTCACATCCCCTTGAAACTCGGACTTCTGTGAAATCCTGATTCTCTAAAACCTTTTCAAAAACACCCCTCTTTTCGAAAGTCCCCTCATGATAACTACTAACTTTTCTGAACTAACCAGTGTCATTTACCAGAAATTCTATGATGTAGCTTATTTTATCTTATGCAAGTAACTCTGATCTCATTCTAACAGGGAGTTACTCTGTATGCAGGTGTTTATGCTGGTGATCCTGCAAAACTGAGCATGAAAGCAGCATTTGGAAAAGTTTGGAAGCTAGAACAGAATGGTGGTAGCATTATTGGTGGCACTTTTAAAGCAATTCAGGAGAGGAATAAAAATCCCAAACCACCTCGAGATCCGTAATGAAATATATAAATAGAAGCTCAATATCTATTTCTCTTATAGCTTCCTTTAATTGATATCTCATGTTCCTTGGTTTAATTTAGTTTATATGCAGGCGGTTACCAAAACCGAAGGGCCAGACTGTTGGATCTTTTAAGAAAGGGCTTACCATGCTGCCTGATGCAATTTCTGCCAAGTATGATTATTGAGAGACTGAGCCACATGCCTATGTTTTTGAATGTTTAAGCTTTTGTCCGATCATGCCATTGAAAATGCCTTTCAGTTGATCTGCCTGACCCGAACCAACCCGACCTAACTAGTCATGTTTATGTGTCGAACCATTCCAAAAACCGGGTCAGTCGGGTCGGTAACTGGCCGACCCGTCCCACTGACAGCCCTACTTGTATATTAATACCTTGTAAATTAATGATCTTTGTGCTCATGCATTAATATCTTTCCTCTGATTTTAATCTTTTGATGGCCGTATCTATTTGTCGCTTTTCAGGTTGGGAAGCAAAGTTAAACTATCTTGGAAACTATCAAGTATAAAAAAATTGGAACGCCGTGGATACACATTGACATATGAAACACCAGATGGGTTGATCTCTGTCCGGACCAAAAGTGTTGTGCTGACTGTTCCGTCACATGTTGCCAGTAGTTTGTTACAGCCTCTTTCAGTATGTTAACTCAACATTATTACTTTTTTATACATTTATTCCTCACCCTTTTCTTTTGCACAGATTTTGTAGAAGTATTGATTGCCTTCAATCAATAGTTTTATTGGTCTGAACGGATTTGATTACTTTTGCATTATTACTGTAAGCAGTGTAGTAGATACTCTGTTTCTTGTATGTCATGAGTGTAGATTATCATAGTTTTTAGGAGAAGACACGTACACTTAATATCTCCTGATCAGTACTCGATACTCCCTAATGTTTTTGGCGCTTGTAACCTCATAATCTTTTCATTCAAATTTACTTTTATTAGTTGAATAATATAAACAAATATATGTATTTTTGACTGTCTATGGTGATGCTACCTAAGTTTATGCTTCTAATTATTATTTTATTAGAAACTGAGATGGACTAATTAGTTGAAGAAGCATATTCTAGAGGTCAAACACCAGTTTTGGTTCCGATATCATCGAAAGTATATTTATTTTATATAGTCTTGGATATGTGTAGATTTCTTTGGAAAATTTGTGGGTGACTTTACAAGTCCTATTAATAATCAAAAGAGCTTCTAGTGTTGTCTATGAAAGCCAAAATTTGTTCAAGAAGGATTTGTGTAGTTTTTAAATAGTATGCCAGGTAAATCTGTGAATGCCAAGTAAAGTAAATGGGCTTAAAATGCCGTAATAGATTAACAGTTTTAAAATCAAATGCGTGAAAGTGCTTGTCTCGATTACAAGCTTGCAGAAAATTCGCTAGCTGAACCAGTTCGCTAGCATGAAGGAATCTTTATGAATGAAAGTATCTTAGGGAAAGACGAGCACTTTAATAAGTTTAGCAAATTCATATTGCTTACAATGTGAGTGATATGCACGTCATCAGCAACTTCAAACTGCTATCTGACGAGATCGAGCCAAGAGAGACCCTACTGGCTATCACCAAGTAGGCATTCGGCAATGATAAAATTTGGCAAAAATTGGAGAAAAAAAAAAAAAAAAAAAAAGATTAAAAAGTATGGACAGATTTAAAAATATTTAATAAGTCACTATATTTATTGAAAAAGTCGCGAATTAATTATAAAGTTTGCAAATTTCTTAAAGACATGAATTTTTGAAAAATTGTGAATAATTTATTATCAATCCAATACACCAAAAAATGCGAATTATTCGCGATTTTTTTTTAAAATTCAGCGATTTTGGTGATTATATCTCAGTTGTTTTAAGGGAACCTTTCCCACCTATTTGTCACTATACTACACATCAGTCAACATTATTGATTACTAATCAACTGATTAATATACGTAATATCATTTTGTACCATTATTATCAGAATTTACCGGCAATAATTACCAAGAACATTGAAAAATAAAATGGGCCTATAAAATTCTATAAATGACTCCTACTCTTATCTTTTCTTAATGATCCTAAATTGAAATAAATTTTTTAATATATTTTTTTCAAACAAATGACGCCTTTATATCAATATTACATATGCCTTGACAATTCTTCGTAACTTGGTGTCACCCTAGCGACATGTTATGACAAAACACAATTTAAAACTCTGAGAAATGGATTCATGGAATCGAAATGTTGTACAATTTCCATCTAAGAGAATGTTGCAGTGATCAATAAGTTTCTTCATCATTAGTCTGTCATTGCCCATTATTTGTAATATCGCTCATTTTATTGCTGGAATTGAAACGTTCTGACTTATTTTTTTATTTTCAATTTTTCTTTTGCAGAACTCTGCTGCAGAAGCCCTCTCAAAATTCTACTATCCACCAGTTGCAGCAGTTTCTATTTCATATCCAAAAGAAGCAATTCGGAAGGAACGCTTGATAGATGGTGAACTAAAGGGGTTCGGCCAGCTTCATCCTCGCAGTCAAGGAATCAAAACCTTGGGTGCATTCTCTTCTCCATCAGCTTCTTCACATTGCATCTGTGTGCTGGAGCATAAATGTGCTGACATAGATATTCTACTTGTACATTTTTTTTTCATGATAATATATTCTTCTTTCATAAAAGAAAGTACCAATCATAGTTCTAAAACTCGGCGTGTCAAGGAGTTAACTCGGCCGAGTTACTCGACTCGCCGGGATTTCGAGTTGATTCCGAATCAAGCCAAGATTTCGCTAGGATGATGCAATCAGGGTTTATAAACTACCCTTATGCATACAATATTTTCATGAGATAAGGTTTTACTAACCCTTTCTTTTTAAAAAGTCTTAAACTATCCATTTTATCACCATATCTTTCCATCTTATTCCTTGTAACATTTTTTTTTATTTTTATAAGATCTATATTTTTCAAAATATAAACTAAATTACTGAATCAGAGTGAGTTGAGTTTATCCGAGTCTTTGTGTTAACTCGACTCAAGTGACTTTTGAGTTTGGTCGAGTTTTCGCGTTTTAAAACCACCCGTTTTTCAATTGCATTTCCAATATGTGTTTTGTAATGGCTGCTTTCGTCGAAAACTACATTGTTACTCTTGAGGAAGGAGAGAGAGCAATGAATACAAAAGATTACATTACTCTTGAGGTGTGACTGAGTTACAAGAGGTGGTCTCCTTATATCCAGGAGCTACTTATATTCACTAAGGACACCCCACACATAACTAATGACGCCCACTTACTTTTATGTGGACACTACACTCATACTTAACACTATTATTACCTACACACCACACATATATTACTATCTCAAACAGCAACACCTAGAAATAATAGCCTACACAGGCCTTACAACATATAAGACACTGGAGCTTCCACCATGGAGATTCCTCAACTATACACTACTATACATAAAAAATTTCACCAACAATAAGCTACACAGTCGCCGCACTGCTTAAAATCCGGTTGCACTAATGAGGAAACACAACTGGTCAAATATTCTAGTACATGTCTCACCCAATTTCTAAACAGCTTAAAAAAGGCATGAAATCTCAAAAACTGATCTCATACGATGATTCCGTGAAGAATTCTGACCAAAACCATGTATATGTGTTGCCCCTTTCGATCCCATGTGAAACAGTGTCATAGGAAAACGTGAATCTGTCCACAAACGTGAGATACTGAAAACTTTTTGAATCACTTACCAAACATGAATGAATAAAAAAACTGATTTCATATCCTTATTCAGAAAGCAAAACCACCCACCTCAGCTAGATTCGACCCTCCTAAAAGCGAGATCTTCCAGATCCGTGAAACCCCAAATCCATTGAAAGCTCTTCGAAACTCCACTTGTAGTCATCACATTACAAAAACTCAAGTATTAAAGTTGCTCAGCTCATTATTCTGATCAAAACCCTAACGATTTTTGTCCCCGTCTGATGTCACTTCTTTGACCATGATGACGTCAACACGATGTCATGTTGACATCAGCCCAACATCATGTTGATGTCAGCAAGAAAAAGATGATACTGCATAAAAACATGTCCCAATAATCCTGCTCTAATACAAGAGTTAGAGATGATTATCAGAGAAGATTAGGGTGAGAGAAGAGAGGAAGCTAAGTAGATATGAGAGAGGGGGAAGAAATTAAGGTTGTGTTGGGTTCCCACACCCTTCAACAAGATTGAAGACTGCACATATCAGCAGTCAGTAGTCGTGTTAATTGATGACTGCACAAATCCACAAGATTTTTTTTTGTAGAAAAGCATCATATATTACCTATTGATATTTGCTTAACCCATTATGTTGATTTGCTGGACAGGAACAATATACAGTTCATCACTTTTTCCTAACCGAGCGCCACCTGGAAGGGTTCTTCTTTTGAACTACATCGGTGGGGCTACGAATACAGAAATTTTATCCAAGGTATAACTTCCAATTGCTGCTACTTCATTAGTTTTTTTTGGTGGAATCTTTACTATTGAATAATTTATAGTTAGAGAGGTATAGGCTGATGTTGCTCATAAGCATGAAAGATATTAGTTGATACTTGATAGCATTTGTGTGAAAAGGTGGATGTTGGTTATCAATCAGAAAGAAAAGAGGAAAAAAAGAGTGGCTATATAAATTTTTGCATCCTAGTGTTTTCAACCCATATATGTGAGCAGGTTATGATATATGATGTACCATTTGAACGATTTAGACCTCAATAATATGTTGCACTGATACTACAACAGGAACTGCATTATCGGTATCAGACTCGTTTGACATATGGTTGTTATCAGACTCGTTTGACATATGGGTGCCTCTGTTCGCGCCTACCGATTCACTGAAAGTGCCTACGTCCAAAACCTAGTGAAACCCATTGACTGCTTGAAATCAGAAGATGAAGATCGTATTTCACCCCAATCTTCCACAAAACGGATCTTGAAACCATAATCTCACCATCATACGGTCAGTTTTTGATTCTACGTCACACAGACCCCCAATTTTTTTTTAAAATCATGTTTGAGCGTGATCTGCGCTTTGTTGATTTAGGGCCATCTTTTTGGGATCTGTGCCACGTGGAAACAAAAACAGACCGTCTGATTATACGTACATGGTATCAACATCCGTTTTGTGGAAGATTGGGGTGAAATACGATCTTCATCATCTGATTGCAAGCAGTCAACGGGTTTCACTGGGTTTCGGACGTAGGCTCTTTCAGTAAACCTGTAGGTGTGAACAGAGGTACCCGTAATATATTGGTATGAGCATGTGGATTAGAGAAGTCACAATATGCATGCATATGCACCCAATTACCTCAACACTTAATTTTGAACTCCGAACCGCTGCCATGTCGGTGCATCTTACATTTTCGGATTGGCTCAACTCTATCAGCTGAAAATGATAAAATAATTCATGGGTGGAAGATGATGATTCTTTCTAAATACACTTACTTTGGATAATGTACATGCATGTCAAATATCTTCCTTCTTGTACCTCATAATCACATTATGGTTGCAGCCTGAGAGTGACCTTGTGGAGGCAGTTGATAGAGACCTTAGAACAATGCTTATAAATCCAAATGCGAAGGATCCTCTCGTTCTCGGTGTGAGGGTTTGGCCCCAAGCTATACCCCAGTTCTTGATCGGCCATCTTGATCTTCTCGAAGCTGCAAAAGTTGCTCTTAGAGATGGCGGGTATGATGGGATATTTCTAGGAGGCAACTATGTATCTGGCGTAGCCTTGGGCCGATGCGTGGAGGGAGCTTACGAAAGCGCTGCAGTGATATCGGATTTTTTGGAAAAATATTTGTACAAAGTAAGTTGAGTGATTTTCATTTGGGATTTTAGATGTAACACAATATTGCTTCTCTTTAATTGATCATGATGATCATTCTAATGAAGTTTGGGGGAACCTGTAAATGTCGTCAGTTCTTGCTATTTTCTGTTGGTGGTTTAGATCCTTCCCTCTGATATTTTCCTTTTCTCTGAAATGCATAAGTACCCTTCTTCCCAGCTGCCACAAAATTCTCCGAATTAATCATGATTTTGGAAAAATTCTCCGAATAGGTGGTCTATCAAAATTTTTACTGAATATTCACTTGGTTCATCGATTCTCCAAATTTTTCTTGAATTTGATGAATTTTTATCATTGTGAAATATTTTGTATTGTTTTCTGTGTGTAAATTGTTAGTGCATGCAGATTATATAATACACTTATATTGTTACTCGAAGTCATTTTTAAAATTTTTCAACAGGTTACATATTTTTCATGTTATATTTTTTTTTTTTTTTTAAATTCCAATTTTTTTCTTGAATCTTTCCCTAATGTATCTGAATTAAACCGAACTGATACCAACCGGATGATTGCCGAATCCAAATTTTGTTACTATGCTCTCGAGTGAGTAAACTTGGTGAATTTATCCGGAGTCAGACTAAAATCTGTATGGGACTATAGGCTCTAGAATTTCGACGACGTTTTTGTTTGGAACAAGTTAAGCCAAACCCAGCGAGTTTTAAAATGTTCTCAGCTTTGCCACAAAATCAGCAAACAACTTCGTCAAAAAGGACTTCGCAGCGGGACATTTTTATGGGAGAATTCTAAAAAGAGCTAGTCCAAAGTAGGGCTGTCACAAGTTGGGTCGACCAGATAACTGACCCTGATTTTTAGCAAGTCCAGTGTATAAACTCGACCCAGCCAGTTGGGTTAGGCAAAAATCGGGTCTGGTCGACCTGACCGACCCAATATTTTATAATACATCATGGAAAATAGAGGGTTTCTATGGGGTCGGGTTTGATCGGGTTTTTGGGTTAGGCATTGGATCAGGGTGGGTCGGTCATATATCCTTGATCTGTTGCTCAGGTCGGGCGCACAACGGGGTCGTGCTGGGCATGCCATTTAGCCATTTGGCATCTGAAATTTGGCCCGGCACCCATTGACAGCCGTAAGACACAACAACCGACCCGATTGCGTGGACTTTTGCACTTATGCGTGAATGCCCGAAGATCCATGTAGATTGGGTTGGTTCCTTTCTTGGGCTCATTAGCGGTCCACTTCTGTGCTTGATCCTAATTCAGTTATTAGGCAGGCCTAAATAATTGGCTTGTTTGTATATTGGGCCTCAAGCTGACATTTGGTCCACAACCAACCCTTGACATGCTGGCCCAGCAGCACAATAGCCCAGCCTGCCTTATTTTCAACTCAACGGTTATCTATAACTTTCATGCATTCAGCCACTTTATTTCTATTTGCGCCTATCAGATTACTGAGGGCACCTACATCTAAAAATCATTGATTGCTTTGAATCAGACAATGGGGATGGAATTTCACCTCAATTTTCCCTACAATAAATTTTGAAACCATAGGAACCATCAGACGGTTGTTTTATTGGTTTTTTGCATATACCCCTTATGTTTTAGCATATTTAATAAATGCCACCCCTATTCACTTATTTATAAATAACCTCCTAATTTGTAAATTTTGTGTTTACGTAACACTTTTTAATTATTGTTTCGTTAATTGCCCACTTAAAAAAAAGCAAATTGACGTCTTAGAAGTATTTCTAACACAAAAAAAAAACAGTTTAGGTGATAATTAAGTGTACTTTGTATTTTTTAGAGATGTTAATTTGTCAATTAACAGAACAATTACTCAATGTGTTATTTACAAGCACAACTATAAATTGGAAGGTCATTTATAAATAAGTGAAACAGGGGGTGACATTTATAAATATGCCAAAACATAAGTAGCATATGCAAAAAAAACCATTTTTAATTCGACGTGATACATCTCAAGAAATGGCACAGTTTTTGAGACCACATATGTTGCACATTGTCTAAAGAGAGACTTAGACAATTTTTAGAGACCCCTGTCACGTGGAACACCATCTAAGCGGTTTGATTTGAAGGTCATAATGTAAAGATATGCGTGGTGCCAAAGATTAGCATGAAATATAATCTCTATCATTTGATTCAACATAGACAAGCTCAGCTATTTGAATTAATAGTTGACTGTATCTAATCAAATGATAGAAGATCAGATAGTTTATAGGAAGTTCCACGGTACAAGCCCCAAAAATATTTTTTCTTACAAATTATGTACGACTGCACAAATCTTGTGTGACAGTAGTCACTCCCGTTTATATTACTTAGGCTGCGTATGGGATAGCTCTTTTGAGGCAAAAAGCAACTCTTATGCTCTTTGGCTCCGATGAGGAATTTCTTTTGCATTTGGTAACACAGCTTCTCTCTCTATTTGCTCCCGCAAGCAAAGAATCATTTTAAGTGATAAAACTGATCTCCGTATGCTCTTATAAGAGCCCATCCAAACACTGCCTTGGTGAATTGTCTTGATCAAGAAACTGCAAAATTTGGTGAATATTCGGAAATTGGAACCATGTGAACCAGCTTGTTACTGTAGTTAATTGGACCCATGACCCATCTACTTAAACAAAAGTAATTAAGGCATTATTCCTTTCAGAAAAGTGTTGGAGGAGGACCACATCTACCCATGAACCAAAATCACATAAGAAATTAAGAAGAATCAAAACCAATTAAGTTCATGGATGCCCACCGACCTCCATCAAAATCTTCTGTAGCTTTATACTTTTTCTTTTAACCCTCTTTGATTTGGATGGGTTGCTCTTTCTAACAAGTTTCCCATGTATTATCACAACTCTATGCCAAAAAAAGTAAATCATTTATATCATTCTGTATGGCTGTACATCTATAATCCAGCAAGTTCCACCTCTTTCTTCTTTCTTTAGCAACTCACCTCAAAAGTAAAAAATGGAGAGAGAGAGTATCAGCACTTGTCAGCCCTAGTGATCTTTAATCTCTTCACAGTAGTGAGAAACATCCTGCCAAAATACAATATATAAGCAAAATATAATGGATGTGCTACTTTTTGAAAAAATTAAAAATAAATAAATTGTACAAAGTGCTTAAGATTAGGCTTACTCCCAAGGAACATCTCCCACCATCATCCAATCACCTTCCTGATCTTCATAAGTTAGCAAATGAGTTTCACTGGAGGCAACTTGATCAATATCAGGGCCTGCTTGAATGTGAGACATACTGATTAATTTAACCAAATGGGAATATATATATATATATATATATATATATATATATATATATATATATATATATATATATATATATATATATATATATATATATATATATAGGGATAATGGCTCCTGAGGGGCATTTAAACACCAAATTGTCCAAGTGACAATCCATCATTAGAATATGTTTTATCCAAAAAATAATGCTCATCAATAAACGTGAACCATCCAATTGACAGACTTTAACATCAGCCATTAGAAGTTAGAATAACTGTTAATAATAGAGTCTACAAATCAAATGATTCAAACCTCCCACAAAATGTAATTTTTGGGCCCATTTAAACACTAAATTGTCCAAGCGACAATTCATCATTAAAATATATTTTATCCAAATAATAATGCTCATCAATAAACGTGAACCATCCAATTGACAGACTTTAACATCGGCCATTAGAAGGTTGAATAACTGTTAATAATAGTCTACAGATCAAATGATTCAAACCTCCCACAAAATGTAATTTTTGGGCCCATTGCCCTTTGTACTTAGATCTATCAGTTTGACGGTGTAGATTTCCCACAGCATAAACCATTGATGTTGTATGATCCTTTCAACACCATCTTAGTGTTTAAATAATGGTTAGGAGAGTTGGTCCCATATATATATATATATATATATATATATATATATATATATATATATATATATATATAGGAGCCGGTTAGGTCCCTCCAAGATAGACGTGGCATTCAAAACACATTTTGGGTGCTAAGTGGAGTACATGTGCGTTGGTTAGATCAATCTAAAAAAAATATTCAAAAAAATATTTTTAAAACACAAGTCAAACTTAGACTAGTCTCAACGGTCCAAATTTTATTTTTAATGAAATATATGGTAAAGATGAATTTTTAATTTTTATTTTTCAAAGATGATCTAAGCAATACTCATGTTATCCATATGACATCAAAATAGCATACGAGTGCCACATGAAGCTCTATGTAAGATGTTGGAGGATGCTCACAACACCCGTTTTGGGATCATGTGTCATGTGGCATGTGATTTATAAAAAAATTTTAAAAAATCAAAGTTTGTTTGTGATCAAAGTATAGGTACCCACACATCCTATTGGATTGAAATTTTCCCTATTGACCATATTTTGGACAGTGAAATGTATCATATCATACCCAAGTTTTTATATATAAGAATCAAGTAAAATTTTATTAAATATATATGTACACTTAATCTCTCTCTTTCTATATATATATATATGATTTAGCAGGTTCTCATTCTCTTTGATAACATCTTGTTAAAAGTAGGTATTCCTTCTCCTTGATAACTCCTTGCATAGCAAAATTTTATGTAAGAATTATCTCTTCAACAGTTCTACCCTCTTCTCTACTCACTCCTTGTAAGAGTAGATTTTATTTGCTCTGGTAGGGAATTAATAGAGAGCAGAGAGGTTGCTGTTATAGCAAGTAAATCCTCCTTTGCAGGGTGTTAGAAAAGAGAATGGAAACCAACTAAAGCAGGTGAACTCTGCTGTAGCAGGGGCTAGCAGAGATCTATGCCAAACGCAGCCTTTAGTCTCTCTCCTTACAAAGAATTGTTGTCCCAAACATTGGCCGAAGGGCACTTATGAGGCTATCGTAACCATTGTGCGCAAACAGATCCAATTTCCGGCCAATTGGGATTCCTTCCATGTAAACCTTGATAAAGAAGGTTGGCTGTTGCGGTGGGCGGTTTTCGTTCTCGGTGAGCGTGCTCCGGAGAAGGGGTTTGATCGGTGGCCAGTCGGAATGCTGGTCCCTAATGCACAAATAGAAAAAGGAGGACCAATTTAATTGAGATCATGAGTTAGAAAAGCTGAATGATAAAAAAAAAGTAATATAATACTAAAGTTCAAAGATCTTATTTGTGCAATTCTAATCGCAATGACTATAAAACATGGAAACAAATGAAGAATTAAAGGAGAACATGAAATTGGTATGAAGAAAAAGGAATGATTAGGGGATGATGAGTGAGAAGAATTTAATCAGAGAAAATTCTTGAGAGATGTTTATGGTTCAAAGTTTTAAAACAAGGCAAAAAGGGTGGAAAAATTCAAATGGGTACATAATTCCAAGTGAACAAACATAGAGTTTTATGAAGTAAACAATGAAAAATGGAAATGGGTAGTTTGGTTTGAGTCTATTTAATTACCTTAAATTTGAGGAGTACTCTTGTATTTTATGAAGTAAATAATGAAAAATGGAAATAGGTAGATTGGTTTGAGTCTATTCACCTTAAATTTGAAGATTACTCCTGTATTTTATGAAGTAAATAATGAAAAATGGAAATGGGTAGTGGGTTTGAGTCTATTTACCTTAAATTTGAAGAGTACTCTTGTATTTTATGAAATAAATAATGAAAAATGGAAGGGGTAGCTTGGTTTGAGTCTATCCACCTTAAATTTGAAGATTACTATTGTATTTGATGAAGTAAATAATGAAAAATGGAAATGGGTAGTTGGGTTTGAGTCTGTTTACCTTAAATTTGAAGAGTACTCTTGTATTTTATGAACTAATGAAAAATAGAAATGGGTAGTTTGGTTATTTTATGAAGTAAATAATGAAAAATGGAAATGGGTAGCTTGGTTTGAGTCTATTTAAATTAAATTTGAAGAGTAATCTTGTATTCTAGGAAGGAAATAATGAAAAATGGGAATGGGCAGCTTAGTTTGAGTCTATTTACCTTAAATTTGAAGAGTACTCTTGTTGGGAGGTTGATATGCTAAGACCAAGCCTGAGATCGGTGCTCAAGTCTCTCTTTGTTTGGCAGAGAGATGTGGAAGTGGAGAGAGATGGATGAGTACTGCTGTCAATTGAAGAAGATGAAGAGTTGGATCGTCTTCCCATTGCAAATTAGAGAGGAGAGAGACAGAGAGAAGAGAGAGAGAGAGAGGTGGGGAAGGGAACATGGGGAGAGAAGGAGACCAACTTACTTCAACGACTCGTTGGTTTGAATTGGTTACAGGGTGGCCGACATTACACGTGGCAAATGATCATTAAACCCTTTCCAAACTGGCTTGGCGTAAGGAGTGCAGCTTGTGTTGGCTTTGTAACATTATATTATAACCAGTTGGTGACACGTGCTATGCACGTGTGCAAAGAATAAAGGGCCACGTTATACGGGTTGAAAGCATAGTGACTAGGTCGGGTTGGGAATAAATTGGCATGAAAAAAATTCGGGTTTTTTTGTAAATACCCTCTTATGTTTTGTTAGAAATTGCATAAAACCCTCTAAGTTATGTCTATTTATATTATACCCCTACTTTTATATTTCATTTACAAATATTCCTATCGTTAAGTGACAGTTAATTAGGCATCATTTCTTCAATTAAATGACGCATTTGTCCTTACTTAATATTATATATAAAATAGTTATTATATTTTTCTCAATCGCATTTTAAACGATGGATAAGCATTTGATCCTGCCCAAATTTTTTGGGTGAAACATGATTGATCTCCTTTAAGTTGCCTTATTATCTGATTTTCAATTTAGATGTCCATGATATCCAGTTGATTCGTAACGATGGCAGGGTCGGAATGGTACAAACATGGGTAGCATTTTAGCGTTACTCACGAGTCAAGCGAGCGTCATGAACATCCAAATCGAAAATCAGGTAACACGATAACTTATAGGAGATCAATCATATTCCACCCAAAAAATTTGGGCAAGATCCGTTACTTTTTCACAATTTAAAATACGGTTAAAGTTAGGAAAAATACAATGATCATTTTATATATAATGTTAAGTAAGGGCAAACAAGTCATTTAATTGAAAAAATGATGCCAATTAACTGTCATTTAACTGTAGGGGGCAATTTATAAAGGAAACATAAAACTAGGGGGGCAAGTGTAAATAGGCATAACTCAGGAGGTTTTATACAATTTAAGCATAATATAAGGGGGTATTTATAAAAAATCCAAAAAATTCGAAAAAATCCGATAAAATTAGTCAAATTCGGGAAAGAATCGGTTAAAATTCAGAAAAATAAAAGATATAAATTATTGAAATATATTAATTAAAAATTTAAAAAATAGCAAAAATAAAAAAAAATTGTAAAAAATTTGAGAAAATTTGAGAAATTCATGAATGATTCTTTAAATGTATGAATAATTCTTAAAATTTATAATATTTTGAAAAAGTAGTGAATAATTATAACTTTTTTCTTTTTTCAAAAAATCACAATTTATTCATAACTTTTTTTAATAAAGTCAAAGAATTTAGTCACTATGGTTCAAACTTAGTGGATCCATTCATTCGAACTAGGTGGGGTCACGTGGCACCCATATGAGGGATTCAGTGATACATCAATTTTTCTAAGGTCGGTTAGGTTCATTTATTATTATTATTATTTTTGAATAAATACTATAGAAATGTAGTAAAGGAAAACATTCAATGCACCAACATTTATGACGCGGCACTAAAGTTTGACGAATTTTTTTTCCGCTAAAAAACTTTTATTATTCTTTTTTTAATAAATTACTTTTTTTCTTTTGATAAATTATGTATCATATGACAATGTATATTACATTGGTTCATCCATGTGTTGACTCTTGGTGATTTGAAGTTTATACTGATTATATTACATTTTCAATTAAAATCTTGAAGAGGAAATTTCCTTACCCGAGTGACGAGATTTACATTTTAAGAGTTAGTCAAGAATGAATGTCCTCCCACCCATCCACATGTTTGCATGACATCCACGAACTTTCAATGCATGGGGAAGTCCGTGCATAACCTAGTAACACTAATGTGTGGGTCACTTTAATGCATATAATGGGTGAACATCGCTGTAGATCCACTAATTCTTGTTTAGGTTTTTTGCAAATATCCCCTTATATTATGCTGAAATTACATAAAATTTTCAAAGTTATGTCTGTTTACATTGCAATCTCTCCTTTTATGTTTCTTTTATAAATACTCCTGTCGTTAAATGACAGTTAATTAGGCGTTATTTTTTCAATTAAATGATGCGTTTGCCCTTAACATTATATATAAAATCGTCATTGTATTTTTTCTAATTTTGACTGCATTTTAAACAGTGGATAAGGATTGGTTTTTGTCCAAATTTTTTGGGTGGAACATGATTGATCTCCTATAAGTTGCCGTATTACTTGATTTTTGATTTGGGTGTCCATGACGCTCACTTGACTCATGAGTAGTGCTAAAATGCTATTCCCGTTGGTATAATTCTGACCCTACTATTATTACGAGCCAACTGAGCATCATGGACACCCAAATTAAAAATCGGGTAACAGGCAACTTAGAGGAGATCAATCATGTTTTACCCAAAAAAATTGGGCAAGATTCAGTGCTTATCCACCGATTAAAATGCAGTCAAAGTTAGGAAAACTACAATGACCATTTTGTATATAACATTAAGTAAGGACAAATGCGTCGTTCAATTGAAGAAATGACGCCTAGTTAGCTGTCAATTAACAGAAAGGGGTATTTATAAAGGAAACATAAAAGCAGGGGGTGTAGTGTAAATAAGCATAACTTAGGAGGTTTTATGCAATTTTAGCATAATATAGGGGGTATTTGAAAAAATCCTTTTTTAATACTCAAGAGTCATTCAATTGAAGAAATAACGCCTAGTTAACTGCCATTTAACTGAAGGGGAGTATTTATAAAAAACAGAAAAGTAAGAGGTGCAATGTAAATAGGCATAATTTAAGAAGTTTTATGCAATTTTAGCATAACATAGGGGGTTATTTGCAAAAATACTCGAGAGTCGAAGCATCGATTTGTATCACATTATACTTTGCTTTTTTGAAAAATTAAAAAGTGATAGTAACAGGAAATGGCCCTCTTCACTCCGAGTGCGAAAAATATAGGATTTATTGTTGAATGATCTAAACCCACTGTTCCATGTTTTTGAGGTCACAAGGTTTGATACCAACTTAATTCTTGAATTTTCACAACTTAATTCAGGAATTTTCATCAACTTAATTCATGAACTTGATCCTTCGCGAACCAGCTATATATATCTGTTAAGAAAAAAAGCCAAAATAATCAAGAAAGCAATTCAATCACACAGAAAATACAACGATTTTACATGATTCGGCAATAGTGCCTACGTCCATAGATTCACTCAAGTTTCACGATTCTTCAAGAGTATTAAATTAGGTTATAGGAGCAGTCACTCGAAAAAGACTTTATATACCCTATAATTAGTGGTTGGATCATTAGTACTCCTAAGTGACTCAATCACATTTGTCTCCATATATCAATGATACCCTCACTAAGGGAGCCCTATAGAGCTGTGTGGGTATTTTATATTATATGTTTCTTTTACAATGCTTTTTGTTGTGTATAAGCCCCCAAATCTACTCCAAATTCAAGTTAAAATTATCTTAACATCTATCGACCATCATTAGCCCCGATCAAAAGAAAATCCTGGCTATGCCACTGTATACCTTTTACGGTATGACGGAATATGTGTCTAGAGGGTGCACCCTAAAGCATCGGCACCGCGACCGGCTTTCCCACTGAGCAACATGGCCATGGACCCCATGAAGAACCAAATTTTTTGGCATCAATGGTTAGAATGTGCTGGTGTGTAAGAATGTCAACCTGAGTCTCTCTCATAAACTAACCTCCCTCCCTAACCACATCATACTTTAATTTTATCCTTTTTTCTCGTAAGAGACAATATATACTTTGATGCTTTGAATATGAAAGGGGAGTAGGGCTATAATTAGATGTCTGCTCTCCTCTCCCACACTTAGTCAAAAGCACCCAACAATAAGGTAATGCTTTTCAACTACAAAAAGTGGCAATTGGCATTGATTCTAAGTTCTCCACCAAGAAAACATGCAAATCTCCCTATCTCTTTCCCCTTTTTGGGTAGACAATCTACCCTTCTCTTTGTTCTCCTGTTATCCCTTTGCCTCTCATTGGTATATAAATATAATAAAATAGTTGGTATTCGGTGATTGAGCACGAGCACCGATAATGGTGTCTGGTCATCTGTACCACACTTAGTCAAAAGTGTGGTACAGATGATCGAGATCGTCGAAGATGAAGGACACCTACCATGTGGATTGCCTAGAAAAAAGTATGATCGAAGACCATATAAATCAATGGTTGAATATATACTATAAAAAATGGTTCTTATTTTACGTCACGTGATTAGAATCGATCTATCTGAATTCTGATTGAGCTTCGGCCTATAGCACAGAAGGTTGATAATATTGCAAAAGGTTATAATTAAGTTCAAGGCTCGTAATATTGCAAAAGGTTATAATTTAGTTCGAGCCCAAATTAAAAGAAAAAATATAATAGCCACCCTACATGAGCTGCGCCAAGCCGAGCAAAGCATAAATGTTTGGTGACGTAGCATTCGGGCGGGAAAAGACCCCCTCATATGATGTCCACATGGCGTCATTTCCCTTCAACGTGCTAACCTCCCTATTATGATAATATAATATAAAATTAATAAACTAGTTATATATGTTATAATTTTTCTTTTAGAGAATTATATATGCTATCTATAAAGCGAAGAGGTGGTCTTTCCAACCTCCCTAATAAAGAAATATAAAACAAATTCATAGAATATTTTTTTGTATCGGACCATGTTCCGAAACACGTCTTTTGCTCTAAATTCATGTGCCTAATATTAGTAGTTAGTACATGTATAGATACAGTTAATTCAGTTATATTATTTAATTAATTTTGTTATTACAATATTACCATTGACAATTTGACATAAGAGATCTTAACCTGTGTGAACGCTATTAAATTCAAACCTTTGTAGACCTGGACCGGGCTTCAAACGGAACTCGGTTCATTCTATTATGGTTCGAACCAACTAGCTAGGCATGCTATTATTGTGCCTTGAATTTTGTTAGTAGTATTGAATCAACAGGTTGTACTATACCCCCAGTCATAACTGCGCCGGTTGAAAATTTTCTAAGGATATTTTAGTCATTTTTCATATGGGGCGGTTATATTTGCATTAGATATAAAGCTAATTTTCAGTTAGGGGTCTATAATTATGAAAGAAACTCAATTTCAAATTGAGGGAGGAGAAGTTTGAGAGATTTGGAACCCTATTTTTCCCAGATTCAGTGAAAGGAGCTCACCATCACTCGTGGACGTAGGCAAATTGCCGAATCACGTAAATTTTGTATCTAAGATTGGTTTTTTTTCATTTATTTTGATTGCCATATTCCTACAAGTTGAATTGTTAAAAACGCAAGATTTCGTTTTAGTAGATGAACCGGACTAGTTTGAGCCCAACCCGATTAAACTGCTAGCCTGTTTGGCCCAGTTCTTAAAATAACATCGATTTAAGCAAAGAAATCAAGATAACATAATAGAATAATTAAGGATTTGGCTACAGTACTAATTACACATTTGACAATTATCTGTTTGATATTATAAATAATTGAGGGGAGGAGACAAGGAGGGCATGGATTTGAAACATTGGAGTTAGAAAAAAGTGGGTTGATGTAGGGATTTGAGGTTTTAAACAAATCCCATATAGAGTGAAAAGAGAAGACATAAGGGCGACTCTAGGAAACATTCAATCAACTCAATCCTGGACACAAGGGATAATGGACATCTTTCTCATGACACCCATCTCATTTTTATTATTTTTTTATTAAGTGTAAGAGGAAACATGTGTGTTAGCTTGCTTAAGAAGAAAGGCCTTTAGAACATAAAAAATCAAAAGAAAAGAACATGAGGCTTGTTGCTCTTAGATATAGGTGAGTCTCTTAACCTAGGGTGCTTGTATATTCATTTGTTTTAAAATGCTAACTAAATAAATAAATAAGGAAATATTAAAAGAGGAAAAATCAAGAAGATTTCAATCCTTAAATGAAAACAGGTGCTTTAGTAGGAAACCCTCTTAGGACTGTAGACATCTCATGAAGATTTGACTTTCACAAAACCCAAGGTGGAGCCCTCTCTAATGGAAATATCCCACATTAAGTGGGACGATATTATATGTAGTTAAACATTTTTTGAGGTCATTTTGCTAGATCTAATTCCAAACTATTTAAAATAGGCAAGATTCTTGAAATTGATAAGATTCCTTCTCTAACGGATAAAACTGGGAAAAAAATACAACCAAATGACTAACATATCCCTCCAATTTTGACTTTGACACCACGCAGAACACTAACGTCAAGTCTACACGCTTTAATGCAATTTTTCACCAAGAGAGGTTACCGAACTTTTTTGATGTTTTCGGCGACTGATCATAGGATATTAGTCGCCCGCACGTCGATCGGTTCCGATTAATTGTCTGCTTGGTCAAGCGTGTAGTCGTTCAGGCTCGCTTATTTTATTTAAGATTTGCGAGAGAGTGATATTCCTCGAGGTCGTCCGCTCGATTGCTTGTTCGATTGACGGCTTGCCCGGTCGATCGGCTGGTCTACCAAGTGGGCGGTTGATCGGGCGATTATGATCAGCTACCTGATCTTCCTAACGATTGGTCTCCCTATATTGGTCACCTGTTCGACCGTGAGGGCAACCGACCAATCGAGCTGAAAAAGATAGGGCATCTTGGTATTTTAAGCTGGAAAAGTTGATTTGCATTACTAAGCGGAAAAGGAGGGGCATTCTTGATATCTTTGTGATGAAAAGGTAGTTTCTTAGGTTTGTATGGTTAGAGCAAAGGCCCTACAAATACCAATAGTTAAAGAAGGATCTTATCAATTATCCAATTCTTGGATTTACAAAAGATAAAGTTAGTGTCACTTTGGTAGCTTATTGTGAAAAATTCTGCCCCAAATCTTCTTGGTCAGTCATACTTGCAAATCTACCATCATTTGCCAAATTCAGCATGTTGAGATAATGCGGGAGGGATGGTGATGTAACCTTTTCTAATGGTCTTAGATCTAATAAGACAAACAACTATACATGTTTCAGCTCAACACCCAATATTCCCCTCATAAAGAGAGGAGTTTTCCCTATGTTGCTTCCCTTAGATAGAACTCTAGGCGTATCCCACCTTCCCTTACATTAAATTCAATGCTGAAATCAAAGCAAAAACATTGAACATGAAAGGGTGGGAGTTGGCGTCCTCGAGTGATGAGTCCCATGTCCTATGTTCCATGGACCAAAAAATGTTTTCACTACATACAAGTATACAACCAACCCCCCTTTCTTCTCTTGATTAATCCCTTGGGTTTTGTTTGGTCAACATTCCATGTAGTCTTTGATGGGTCCCTAATGGGAGGGCATCACCCCACCCACCAATTAATTTGGTGTAGTGGGCCTGCGTAATTCCACCATATTTTGTACAAATGGCATACTTAGTATTAGTCTGAGACGTCCAAGTGGCATGCTACCATCTAGATGGGACTGGATCATAAAGTTCCAACCATTTGATCAAAGTAGATTTATGCATTGTTAGGGTCGATGTCCCTCTCTGCACAGATATATATATATATATATATATATATATATATATATATTTTTTTTTTTTTTATATTCGTGGGTGTTCGAGTCAGCTTGCGCGCACCTCGACTAATCCCACGAGACTCTGGAGCTAATAATCGAGTAATACTTCAGTGGCCCTGAGGGGACTCAAATTGATGACCATTGGGGAGCAAATCCAAGGCCTGATCAATTGAGTTACCCCTCCAAATTAATACACAGATATTTTTAGGAGACCTTTGAAAAATATTCCTCATTTTCAAATATTTTAGCCTATTAGACCAAAAGTAAATGTTTTAAAAAAAAGAAGCTATTAAGAATTCGAAAATATATAAGATCTCAACATTGGTATATGTGGAATTTAAAAAAGTTCTTAGCAAATTACATCACTACCTCTCTTTCTTAATAAATTACATCGCTACCCTCTGCTTATCAAATTATTACTACCCTTCTTTCTTAGCAAATTATATCAACACCTCTCCTTCTTAGCAAATTACATCACTATCCCTCAATGGGCAATGGGTGATGACTATTGCTCATCCCCATCGCCCAAGGCCCAATGCCCATCTCCCAACACCCATCGCCTATCGCTCATCGCCCGTCGAAAAATAGTGATGTAATTTGATAAAAAAAAAGGGGTAGTGATCTAATTTGTTAAACAAGAGGATAGTGGTGTAATTTGCGAAGAAAGATGAGGAGTGATATAATTTGCTAAGAAAGAGGAATAGTGATGTAATTTGTTAAGCAAGAGGGTAGTGAAGTAATTTGCTAAGAAAGATGGGTAGTGATATAATTTGCTAAGAATCTTTTCAAATCCAATATGTGTCAATATTGAGATCTCACATATCTCTAAACCCTTAAGAGCCGTTCACTCTTTTTCCTAAAACATTTGATTTTAGTTTAATAGGCTAAAACATTTAAAAAAGAGAGATGTTTTGCTAATTTCATCATATTCTTAATTGTGATCGCCACATCAATGAAAAGTATTTTTTATTGTATCAAATACTAATAAATGGTTGTGTACCTTCTAACATAGTGACCAAGTCGAGGTTCTCAAATAAATAGGCTTAAAAAAATTTAAAATTTTTTGACAATTTGTCAAAGCCAGGTAGAAATCTGGCAAAATTCGGGCAAATAAAAAGAAGAATTCAAAAAACTATAAAAGTTAAAATAAAATTAAAAATATTCAGAAAAATAAGTGTAAATTTCTGAAAAAATTTGAGAAACTCGTAAATAATTTGTGAAATTTGTGAATAGTTATTAAAATTTACAATTTTTTGTATAAGTTGCGGTAATATAAAATTATTCGTTTTTTTTTTTTAAATCATGAATTATTCGCAACTTTTTTAAAAAGTCAGGGCGAATCTGGCTGTTATGCATTCCAAGGCTTGACTTTTGGGAGAAGAAGATTGACCTGATCGTCGCCGATGGTGTTGGTGTTAAGCATATGTGGATGGCTCATGCAAGCTCTTGATCATATGGCACAGATTGTTCAATGGAGTGATTTTTGGGCTGACATCTCGGATTACTGATTAGGTGTGTGCCACGTATACAATGTAGAAGGAGCACCTGTGTATTTATTTCGGATACAAAGAGAATTATAACCAATCAGTTTACAAGGAGAATGAAGATTTCGGGAGTGAAGATGGTGCTGAGAATGAAGATGGTGCACCCTTTTTCCTCTTTCAACTGCAATTATTGCATTATCGGAAAGATGTCCTCTCCCTATCATAGTGACAAATTTCGTTTTTAGAAAATTTTCGGTTGGGGTCCTAGATGGGGTCCTTTCGATTCATTTCGGATTGATTTTGATACATTTCGGGAAAGTTTCGGAGATTAAAAGTATACGAAAAAAATATTTAGTATTTTAAAAAAAAATTACTAAAATATATATCAAAATTTATCGAAAAATACTGAAAAAACTGATTTTTTTGAAAAGTACCAAAAATTTTCCAAAAATTTCGTGACCCATTTCACGAAATTTCACTGAAATTTGACGAAATTTGTGACTATGCTCCCCATTTGAAAAAGCTTAAAAAAGCTCACAATGCCTTGGTGCTGCTGCACACCAACCACCCTCTATGGTCAAGTTTCCAAACATGCTTTTTAAAAAAAAATGTCATCTAACACCCTTAAAAACAATGGTCATCAACACCAGTAGGGGTGTAGTTTCAGTTAACAAACCAAAAATTTCAGTCTCCAATTTGATTAAGCCTGAACTAAAATCTAAAAATAAATCAGTTCAGTTCCGGTTCATTTAAATTTCAAAAAGGCGAAATTCAAATTGAAAACATTGGTTCGGTTCGATTCCATTTCGATTTTTTTTTTTCTTTCGTTTTCTTATTCATTTTTTAGATTTTTTCGATTATGGGTTCATTTTTGAAACCTATCCAACCAGTTTTCAGTTTGGCCACTCAAAATCGAAACTGAACCATAGTTACAATAAGTCTCTGACTTTCAGAAACTTTAAAAAAAGTTGGCGACTTGATGTTCTTTATGCAGTCTGATTATTTTTTTCGTCGCTTATATTTGAGGGGCAACAATACTTTTAGGTTTTGTATTATTTTGTTCAATTTATTCATAAAAAATCTTAGGGTTTGTCTACTTTGTACTATCGTATTTATTAAAATGATTATTTTTAAATTAAAATATATTGTGATATATTTTTTATATTTTTTCCAATTTTTTTTATTTTCCACCACTTTGAATGACTGTAAACGATTTTTACGGATTTTTTCGAGTAGGTACGCATACACATATGACAGTTGAGGAATAGTGTGAGGGAGTATCAACTACAGTGGTGAGGGTTAACTAACAGAACCCAACCCACACCTTGTAAAGACAAGGGTAAAAAACATCGTGGTGGACGAGTATCGATAGAGGGAGTATACCAGCTGAGCTAATGCCTCTTTGGTGGTATGTTTCAATATTTAGTTCCAAACTTGAATCCCTTTTTCAGCCTTAATTAGGACTAATTTAAAAACGTCACATTCTTATATTTTATTTTTCAGCTATATGGTACCAAGGGGAATTAATTAGTTCGCTGATTTGCTCGATGTGAATTTAGGTTCAAAATTTGCAATTCACTACTATCAAGCAAACCCGATTTGTTAGGATTAGGATGAGTTTTCAAAATATTTATTAATTGTATAGAGTATCTAGATTTACATTCTTTAATAAAAGAAATGTAAATGACCACTTGATTAAATATTTAGCTATAAACTTAAAAATTATGAAGTCTTAGGTTCGCATCTCTTATTTATACATACTTTTTGAAATTTCATTTTAAAATAAAGTAATTAGCATTAATCAATATTCGCTTGTGACAATTGTTTTTATTATTTTATTTTTATTATTTTTATTATTTTTATGAAAAATTTGCTTGTCACATCGAATAACTCTGTATTGAACTAGGAACTGTTACGTTGTACACAATTAACACTTCACTGGGTGAATGAGTAACTTATGTAACATTGGTACCAACTTATCTAAGCGGCAGAGAATATGTTTACATATTTAAATTCACCGATTAAATAGCTTAATCTTCCAATGAGCATATTTTTTACGAGACGACTCTCCTTACACTCATGGTATTTAAATGATCATGCACTATCAATGACTTTAAATGTGTCCGTATCGTCAAATTAATAAATCATAGATTAAAGTATAACAGGCTCAAAAATAATATTTAAAGAGAATTTTAAATCATCTATGAACTATAATATCAATTATTGTTTTTAGTTTTAATGGCTAATTATATATCACTTCAAAAATAAGGGATTTTTTGGTGGCTAACAGTGGCAATTTTTGGCAGCGAGAGGACTAATAGCAACCCTTTTTTTAACAAAAAAAAATTGCCGCTAATAATTTAAATTTTTTTTTTTTTTTTTTGTAGTATATATATATATATATATATATATATATATATATATATATATATATATATAGAGTTAGTAAGGGTGTCTTATGGCATAGACAACCTAGATATAGTGCCTGTACAAACTTGCATGCCCAGAGGATCCACTTTTTGGCACATCACAGTAACAGGTGACCCGCAGAAGGGCGAGAGCAGGCATGGGGATTAGAACCCATGGCCTGTGCTGTTATAAAGGAAGAGTATTCTAGTTGAACTATTGCTCAACTGGTAGTTTCAATGGATGATATTAAAAGTTCTATCAATTCGATAATTCACATCGCCTTATAAGTATGTTTCTTTGGCTGAAACATGTTCAAATTATAAATTGTCATTTGGATAATTTATAGGGTAGCTCTGTTCGCGCACACAAGTCTCTGAAAGCGCCCACGTGGGCAACCCCTCAAAAATCATTGATTGCTTCGGATTTGACGATGGAGATCGTGTTTTACCCCGATATTCCACACAATGGATCTTGATATTATTTCTCACTTATCAAACAATCAGTTTTTTATTCCACTTGTTATAGATCTCCAAAAACTGCCCCTTTTGCGCAATGGCACACATCACGCCCAAACGTAATTTTAGGGCCATATTTTTGGAATCTGTGACATGTGGAATAAAAAACTGACCGTCTGAACTGAAGCAATCAATAATCTTTTAGGGGTTCCGACGTAAGCACTTTCAGAGAACGTGTGGGTGCGATTAGGGCTACCCTAATTTATATTGATAATAGATGTGTGTAACATGACATAATGATAACTCACACTTTGATATTATGATATGAAAAGCCAAAAATTTTAATGGTATAAGATCATTTAAATACCATTTCGACCTTCATATAATGTTTCTAGGCACTTGTACTATTTGGATTGGTCAAAAAGTCGAGCACGTGGCCCAAAAAGTGGAAAGGCTTTAACTTAGGTTTAACCCATTAACCGACAATATAAATGTGATTAACTCAACCACTGCAAATGTAACATGAAATGAAAAAGTTGGAACTTAAGGGCGGGTAGCCAGGTTGCAACGGCCATGCCTTCTTGGCATCCTGGTTGGTGTTCAAAATTTATAAGGATTACAAGCATGATATCAAATATCGGCCGATACTGATACGTATCGGCGATAAATAGATTTTTTTGCAAATCGATACTTATCGATTATCAACACAGTATTAGGTATCGGTATGGGGTATCGGTTGATACCTCCCATATACATATATTTAAAATTTACCGAGCCAATTTGATATCGGCTGATTCATATCAGTCTTCCCTGGACTGATACCCGATATCAGTACCCGAGTTGACACCTTAGTTACAAGAGTATTTTCTTCGTCTCACTGAGTTTCTTAATTAATTAATTACGTTGAACTGTGGCTTTGCCTAAGGTATTTTTGGACTCCTATAGTGGAAAGAAAGGAAATAAAATGGTCGGTGCGAGAAGGTAAATATTTGATCTTTCATGCAACTCCTTCCCTTGTAGTGACATATTTATGATTCAATATATGAGGAACTCATTTCATCTGCTGATATCAATCAAATCATAATGTTACTTTATGATTTGAAACAAAATCGAAACAAAATCCTAAAATTTCGGTCATTTAAGCCCCTTTTGTAGTTTTCGATCGAAATTTCGATTTCGGTCCCCACCAAAATCAAAACGAAATCCGGAATTTCAATCCTTGTGTGCAAATTTCTAGTGAGTGAATAGTGTAAATTTCTATCGAGTGAAAAAAAGGTGGTTTGTGAACTACACCTCATAAATTGATATGTGCTTGTTTTCCCAACAAGCATGGGAGCCCTGAAGCCTTAAAAGTTAGACAAATGAACACTACCTACCCTTCTAGGGACGTTGCTTTGGGGTTAGCAGTGAACATGAAGCACATTTGGCAACAACTATATCTCAGTTGCTTTGGGATTGTTAATGAGGTTAGTATAGCCGAACAAGCTATAGATGATAATGGGAGTATATTGTCAGTGGTTTCTGATAAATACTCATAGAAACTATGGATACTTGATTCAGGGTGCTCTTATCATATGTATCCAAATAGGGATTGGTTCACGTCTCATAAAGAGGTGGATGGTGAAACGATTTTGATGGATAACAATATAGTATGTAAAACAGTTAGAAATGAGAGTATTAGAATAAAAATGTACGATGGAATTGTGAGAATATTGATCGACATATGCCATATTTTAAAACTGAAGAAGAACTTCATATCGCTTGGTACATTAGACTTTAATGGGCTCAATTTTACAGCTCAAGGTGGAACTTTGAATGTGACAAAGGGATCGTTGGTTGTCATGAAAGCGAAAAAGATTAGTAATATTTACTTTCTATTAGGGAGTACAGTGACCAGTAGAGCGACGGTATTTACGTTAGAAGATAACGGTTTGCCCTCTACACAACTATGATACATGCGTCTAAGACATATATCATAAAGAGGGATAACCAAGTTGAGCAAATATGTGATAACTCAAATTTAGAGGACGTTGAATCTTGATGAGGATACCCAGATGTGTGGGGTCGAGAGATAGTTGCGAACCTTGGATTGATTTTGAGACAAATTTTGATAGTATAACTTTTGAATAATAGTACCTTTTGGATAATGGTAATTTTTGGATGTATATAATTTTGAATTAAAACATAAATATGTGGATGGTTAAAATTTTTAATATGACTGGTTTTACATAATTCTAAATGACGGAATGTGAAGGACTTTGGGTCATTATAGAATGAAAATTGTACTCATTTGAGTAGATTTTAGATGTGTGGGTCTTCACTGGGAAGATGTATGGATTTTATGCAGGTAAGTTTGTAGATGTGTGGGCTATGGATGTGTGTATGTGTGGATTGTGAAAGAATTTTTTTTTTATGTGCTTACTTGATTAGCATGTTACTACTTACGTCAATTTTTGAGGATGAAAATTCTTTAAGGTGGGAAGAATGTAATAACCCGAAAAATTTGAAAATGTGGAATCGTTGACTTTTGATGAATTTGCGACCTTTTGACTCATTTGATCCGAGTCAAACATTTGACGTAGGTATTGTGGCCTCAAACCCAAACTTGTGTCCTGTGTAGAGTGTATACGCTTTTGTGCATGTTGCACACGAACTGAACCCAATAACCCAACCTATCATGTGGCACCCAACCAAGTGTACGTGTGCGACAGGTTGCATGATGCCGCTTTGAATTTTTAGGAGAAATAATTAATAAAATCAAAATTTTGTGTGAATAGTAAGGCTGGACCTTGTGCTTTTGACCCTTGATAAGAGGCCCGTGCACTGAACCACGATATACCGGCTTAGCACCTAAGTAGGTCCCAAAAGTTAAGTGTATTAAATCTCACTTAGAACCGTTGAATGAAAGCTTATACACATTTTTAGTGTGCATGCTTAATACTGAACCAATGCCTAAATATTTAAGTGAAACTTCCTTTGGAAGTTTCATTCATTGTAAAAGAGAAGAGAAAGAGAGGAGAGAAGAGAAAGAAGGAGAAAGAGAAGAGCTTGAGACAGAAAGGAGCCAACCCTCTTGCATTTTGGTGGATCCCACCCTCAAAGCTCCTTCTTCGATGGATTCTCGTAAAAGAAACGTTAATCATCGACGTGGAGACTATCAAGAGCGTGAGAGCCTATTCTCCCAAACCCTCTTTCATTTTGAAATCCAAACACTGTCGTTTCCTCTTTAGATCACCCCCTTTCGCTCAAGAGAGCTTTGATTTATTGTGTGCATCGGGAAGATTCAATCTAGGTCTGCAAGGATCGAGAGAATCAAAGGATTTCAACAATCGGGCAATTTCGAAGCGTGAAAGTTGATTCTTAGATTCGATCGTTGGGAACATTTTGTGCCCGATTTAAAGAGGTAAATAGCAATTCAAATTTGACAATGTGGAATCGTTGACTTTTGATAAATTTGCGACCTTTTGACTAATTTAACCCAAGTCAAACATTTGACCTAAGTATTGTGGCCTCAAACCCAAACTCGTGCCCTATGTAGAGTGTATATGCGCTTGTGCATGTTGCACACGAACCCGAGCCCAATAACCCAACCTATCATGTGGTACCCAACCAAGTGTACATGTGCGGCAGGTCGCACGATGTCTCTTTGAATTTTTAGGAGAAATAATTAATAAGAATGAAATTTTGTGTGAATAGTGAGGCTGGACCTTGTGTTCTTGACCATTGATAAGAGGCCTGTGCACCGAACCACGGTATACCGGCTTAGCACCTAAGTAGGTCCCAAAAGTTAAGTGGATTAGATCTCACTTAGAACCGTTGAATGAAAACTCATACACATTTTTAGTGTGAGTGCTTAACACTGAATTAATGCCTAAATATTTAAGTGAAACTTCGTTTGAAAGTTTCATTCGTTGCAAAAGAGAAGAGAAAGAGAGGAGAGAAGAGAAAGAAGGAGAAAGAGAAGAGCTTGAGAGAGAAAGGAGCCAACCCTCTTGCATGTTGGTGGATCCCACCCTCAAAGCTCCTTCTTCTTCGGTGGATTCTCCCAAAGAAACGTCAATCATCGACGTGGAGAATATCAAGAGCGTGAGAGCCTATTCTCCCAAACCCTCTTTTATTTTGAAATCCAAACACCGTCGTTTCCTCTTTAGATCATCCCCTTTTGCTCAAGAGAGCTATGATTTATTATGTGCATTGGAAAGATTCAATCTATGCCCGCAAGGATCGAGGGAATCAAAGGATTCCAACAATCGGGCAATTTTGAAGCGTGGAAGTCGATTATTAGATCCGATCATTGGGAACGTTTCGTGTCCGATTTAAAGAGGTAAATAGCAAAATTTGTATTAAACTAAATATAGGTTGCTTAGATGTGTGCAAAAGATTAAGATAAAAAAGATTGAATTCTGATAAAAAAAAATAAATATATTTTTTGAATTTGGTGGGCATCGCACCTTTAGACTAATGGTTACGAGTATTAGTTCATGGTTAAAAAAAATCTTGGCGATTATATTGATTGTATAGTTGTATTAAATGTGTTATTTAATGGTTGTTAGAATCCCTAGTTTCACATGAGTGTATATTCAGTTTTGTAGATGCGTTGTTGTAATGGGTGTAGTCATGGTTCCAGGTTTATCTCTAGTAACGGCTAGTTGGGCTAGGTCAAATCCTATGTATATGAAATTTGGCAGTCACTATTAGCAATTCAAATTTTGTTATGACAATGATGTATCGTCACTAATGGTTAACATCGTTGTAGTGAAGATATACCGAGTTAGTAGTAAATTTGTAAGTGCTTGATGGTATGATTTTTATGGTTATAGTTCTTGATTAATGGTTCTAACCTCAAGGTCAATATATCTTTCTTTATGGATATATCCTTACCAACTATTTAGAGAGTGTTGTATATCTTCATTAAGTTGTGGAAGTGCTGTATCATAATTACCTGCGCGTGAGTTGCCTTATCTATCCCTTCG
This sequence comes from Chloranthus sessilifolius, assembly GCA_021018995.1. Classification (NCBI taxonomy): domain Eukaryota; kingdom Viridiplantae; phylum Streptophyta; class Magnoliopsida; order Chloranthales; family Chloranthaceae; genus Chloranthus; species Chloranthus sessilifolius. Next base: position 16,351,425 of record CM037598.1, on the reverse strand, counting down.
ACTCTTGAATGAGCACCGGCCTGGTTAGTGAGCGATGGACATCCTTAGTGTGAAGCTCAGCAGATAGAATTATCACCAGTGTGTGATTCATCTTCAGACAATGTATAATAGCAAATCTCCATTCATCTTAGAGGCTTTGACTGTGTGTATAATTTCAATTTGGTGCAACGTTCACTGTGTATAATTTGAGTTTCACAAATGATTACTATGTTGGATAACCAAACGTCACGTCATGCATTTTCGAGGACGAAAATTCCTTTAAGGTGAGGAGATTGTGATAACTCAGATTTAAAGGACATTGAATCTTAATAAGAATACCTAGATGGGTGGGGTCGAGAGATAGCTGCAGACCTTGGATTGATTTTGAGACAAATTTTGATAGTATAAATTTTGAATAATTGTAATTTTTGGATGTATATAGTTTTGAATTAAAACATAAATATGTGGATGGTTAAATTTTTTAATATGACTGATCTTATATAATTCTAAATGATGGAATGTGAAGGACTTTGGGTCATAATAGAATGAAAATTATACTCATTTGAGTAGATTTTGGATGTGTGGGTCTTCAATGGGAAGATGTATGGATTTTATGCAGGTAAGTTTATAGATGTGTGGGCTATGGATGTGTGGATTGTAGAAGGATTTTTTTTTATGTGCTTACTTGATCAACATGTTACTACTTACGTCAATTTTCAAAGACGAAAATTCTTTAAGGTAGGAAGAATGTAATAACCCAAAATTTTTGGACAGTGTGGAATCACTGACTTTTGACGAATTTGCGAACTTTTGACTAATTTGACCCGAGTCAAACATTTGACCATGGTATTGTGGCCTCAAACCCCAACTCGTTCCCTATTTAGAGTGCATATACATTTGTGCATGTTGCACACGAACCCGAGCCCAATAACTCAATCTATCACGTGGCACCCAACCAAGTGTACGTGTTCGGCTGGTCGCACGATGTCACTTTGAATTTTTAGGATAAATAATTAATAAGAACGAAATTTTGTATGAATGGTGAGGCCGGACCTTGTGTTTTTGACCCTTGATAAGAAGCCCGTGCACTGAATCACGGTATACCGGCTTAGCACCTAAGTAGGTCCCAAAAGTTAAGTGGATTAGATCTCACTTAGAACCGTTGAATGAAAGTTTATACACATTTTTAGTGTGCGCACTTAACACTGAACCAATGCCTAAATATTTAAGAGAAAGAGAGGAGAGAAGAGAAAGAAGGAGAAAGAGAAGAGTTTGAGAGAGAAAGGAGCCAACCCTCTTGTATTTTGGTCGATCCCACCCTCAAAGCTCCTTCTTCTTTGATGGATTCTAGCAAAAGAAATGTCAATCATTGACGTGGAGACGATCAAGAGCATGAGAGCCTATCCTCCTAAACCCTCTTTCATTTTGAAACCCAAATACCGAAGTTTCCTCTTTAGATCATCCCCTCTCGCTCAAGAGAGCTTTGATTTATTGTGTGCATCGGGAAGATTCAATCTAGGTCCGCAAGCATCAAGGGAATCAAAGGATTTCAACAATCGGGAAATTTCGAAGCGTGGAAGTCGATTCTTAAATCCGATCGTTGGGAACGTTTCGTGCCCGATTAAAAGAGGTAAATAGTAAAATTCTTTCATGTATTAAACTAAATATAGGTTGCTTAGATGTGTGCAAAAGATTAGGATAAAAAAAATTAAATTTTGATGAAAAAAATAAGTTCTTAAAAGCCCAAAATGCATAAAATCATGCACAGTCGCTTGCTCGAGCTAGGCGTGCCGCTGAGACTCGCTCGCGCGACCTTGGAGCTCGCTCACTCGAGCTATGCAAATTCGCGCGTGTGATTGATACAGTCTCGATATTTTAGTCATAAATTTCTGCTCCGAACTCTGATTAATGTAATTTTTACGGTGTTAGAAAGAAGACAACGAACTCAACTACTTTGGTGAATTGACTAACTTGTGAATAAACTGTTTTAAAGGCTAAAACTTTATGGGAAGTTAGGTCAAATTCTGAATTAGTACGAACTTGCCCATATGGGAAGTTAGGTCATATAAATACACCAAATTTATTAGTAATAAGAATCAATTATTAATACATCATCATATGTATAATATAGATTGAGAACGGGAGGCTGCCAATAAGGACTTTGGTATCGCTTTGAACGACTCCGAGCTTAAGGTAAGGAAAACTCCGTAACATGTATATTTGATTATTTCTAGCATGGATTTTGTGATGGGATAGAAAAATATGTGATTTGTGAAGCTTGTCATTGATTTAGCATGAATTTCTTTTAGAGTTTTAAATATGAAGTGTGTGTGCGTATGTGCACTCAGATTCATGTGTATATGTAAAACTATTTATGTGTGTGTGTGATATCAGAAAGTTGTGAATAAATGTGTGTGGAAGCTTTGAAACTTTAAAGCTAATTATAAAATACCACTTTTTATGGTGATAAATTATAAGTTAATTTTACATTTTGATTTAAGGTTATATAGATACCCAATCGACACGGCGGGATATCCGTGACCGGTATGGCGGGATATCCGTACAATTGTGCTTCGGTACGACGGGATATCCATTCTTTAATTTCTAATAAGTAAAAATAATTCCTTCGGTACAAGTCATCTAATTCGAAGGGACTTGGGCATCATACAAATGGTTTATGTGAACAACGATAGTGGGTATTCCCATCGGAGGCTCGACGCTATATATGTTCGAGAGACTATTTAAGTGATCAATTTAAATTATTCTTTTGTTATGAAAATAAGTTTTTGAAATCATATGTTAAGCTTTGAAATCTGTGTTTGATATCAATTTTGTTTCAAGTCAATTTTCCTTAAATTGTGAACCTTTATTTGAAAAGCATGTTTGGATTTTGTCATAAGATATATGCGTGATGTGATAATATGCATGTTATTGATATTTCTCTACTGAGTTTAGATGTAGTTCATCTATCGATTATACGTCACAGGTACAAGTGTGGATCAGGAGCGAACTTTGGAGAAAGGCTTAGGATCTCCCGTTTGAGGAATTATACCTAAGGTGAAGATTTGGGTTGGTTATGTTTTGAGTTTGTATGGTGGATGTTTTTGGGTCTTTTGGATATTGGACTTGGTATGTCCGGGGACTTAATACAGTGTTAAGAATTATTTTGTAAGTATAATTTGGAAGCCATTGCTTAGGTTATGGTCGACCATCACCGGTGATTTTCGTTGAGCCCTTTTTATTTAATGGTTATGTATAGAAGACATTTTTTTTATTGCCATATATATATATATATATATATATATATATATATATATCCATGCTTTGACTCTACTTTTTGTAGATATACCAAGTATTTCTATTTTCGGATTATGAAGTGTGATCTGACAATTTGATTTTTCCTGAGCTTAATGTATGAAAGAAATATTTGGTATATCTATAAAAAGTAGAGTCAAAGCATGAATATATATATGGCAATAAAAAAAATTTCTTCCATACATAATCATTAAATAAAAGGGGCCCAAAAAAAAATCACCGGTGATGACCGACCATCATCTAAACAGTGGTTTCCAAATTATACTTACAAAATAATTCTTAACACTGTATTAAGTCCTTGGACATACCAAGTCCAATATCCAAAAGACCCAAAAACATCCACCATAAAAATCTAAAACATAACCAGTCCAAATCCTCACCTAAGGTAGAATTCCCCAAATGGGAGATCCTAAGCTTTTCTACAAAGTTCGCTCCTGATCCACACTTGTTCCTGTGACGTATAGTTGAGGGATGAGCTACATCCAAGCCTAGTAGAGAAACATCAATAACATACATATTATCACATCACGCATATATCTTATGACAAAATCTAAACATATTTTTCAAATAAAGGTTCACAATTTAAGGGAAATTGACTTAAAAATAAAACTGATTTCAAACATAGATTTTAAAGTTTAACACATGATTTCAAAAACTTATTCTCATAGCAAAGGAAGAACTTAAATTGATCACTTAAATAGTCTTTCGAGCATATATAGCGTTGAGCCCCAATCAACCACCATCATCGTGATTCACATGAACCGATGCTCAAGTCCATTGACAATGTAGGAAGGAAGTATTTTCACTGATTGAAAATTAAAGAACGGATATCTCGTCGTACCGGAGTACAATTGTACGAATATCCCGTCGTACAGGTCATAGATATCCCGCCGTATCGATCACGAATATCCCGCCGTGTCGGTTGGGTATCCACATAACCTTAAATCAAAGTGTAAAATTAACTTATAGTTTATCACCGTGAAAAGTGATATTTTGTAATTAGGTTTGAAGTTTTAAAGCTTCCATGCACATTTATTCACAACTTTCTAATATCACACACACACATAAATGGTTTTACATAGACACATGAATCTGAGTGCACGTACACACACACTTAACATTTAAAACCCTGAAAGATATTCATGCTAAATCAATGACAAGCTTCATCACAAAATTTTCTAACAAGTTTGAAGCCGTTCAAAGCGACACCAAAGTATTTATCGATGGCCTCCTGTTCTCAATCTATATTATACATATCATGATATATTAATAATTGATTCTAATTACTAATAAATTTGGTATATTTATATGATTTCTCAAAATTGACGCGAAAATGGGCAAGTTCGTGCTAATTCAGAATTTGATCCAACTTCCCATAAAAATTTTGACCTTTAAAATAGTTGATTCGTAAGTTGATCAATTCATAAAAGTTGTAGATCTTGTTGTCCTTGATGTGAATTTTAATTATGATGTTTTACTCGCAAGCGCACGAATAAGATTGTATATAGTGGGTGCAGAGTACGAGATCGTTCTCACGAGGACTATTTTTGAAAGATCTAAAAAGATAAGACAGTAATTCAAGAAATCCACTAAGATTTAACAGTATTTTACCAGTCTTATGATTTAATTTTGTGAGAAGATAATTACTGACTACAAACTAAAACTTAACTGATAATTCAAAAGTAAAGATAAAGATGAAGATACTAAATCCTCCCATCTTTGGTCTGTTCGTCCCATAATACAAATCTAAGGATTAAACTATGAGATATACCATTGAAACACATATTTTATGGAAGATAAATGGTCAAAACCCTGAAAGGTTGCACGTTATATCCCTGCAATCAAGACTTAGATGATTTTCATATATAGATTTGGGATCAAGGGCATGGCTCGGCACACTTGATCTCAGGTTCAAATAAAAATCATCTCTAAAGTGAGTGAAAATTCTAACAAAAATACCACCATAGATCTGAAATCAAGGGCATGGCTCGGCACACTTGATTTCAGATTAGAGAGTAATTAAGATAAAATTATCATTACAGATCCAGGATCCAGGGCATGGCTCGGCACACTCGATCCTGGATCATAATCATAATTAGATCCACATGATGAAAGCAAAAAGGCCATATAACAATGATTGGGTAAAATTACAAATAAGATCTCATATTTTAATCCTAAATTTATATTATTAGAAGTATATCCCTCGGATGGGAATCATTAGATCCCCATCCCTATGAATTTAGCCACACATATTGTAATTAAATGACATAAATAAATAAGGAAGGAAAGATAACATCAATTTAATGAATTAAAAATACCTCAAACTTTAATAGAAATTCTTTGATCTACAAGTACGATGATCTTCAGAAATGAAATTAATGTAGGAATCAACTGAACAAAAATAATAAACTGAAGGAATGAATACTGGAAAATTAAAAGAACAAAGCTCTCAAAAGGGAATAATAAAAACTCTCTATCTCTACTTCTAGTCTAAAAAATAAATACTCTTCTAAAAACTAATTCTTAATTATCTATCTAACCCCCTAAAATTATTATCCAACTCGAAGTGTTGGCTCGGGTTTAAATAGTTTCCAAGATGCATAGGTGTCCCAGCTCGAAAAGTCAGGGTCGATTAATCGACCCTATAGGGTCGATGCATCGACCCTATAGGGTCGATGCATCGACCCTCCAAAGAATCCCCAAAAATCTACTTTAAAGTCACTTTCGTGTCAGACTGTTCTCTGTGCCTCGATTAATCGAGCAAAAGGGTCGATGCATCGACCTCCCAAATTTTCGTGAATTCCAGCCTACTTTTGTATCAGACACTACTTCGGTATTTCAGCCATATCTTTCTATTCCGAACTCAGATTGACATGATTCTTACATCTTTGGAAAGCTGGCAGAAAGATCTATAACTTTTGTGTTTTGATAATGTTATAATTCCGCCATCATGATGGTCCAAATTAAGCTGCAAGTCGCACCAAGTTCTTGATGACCCAAAGTTACAGTGTTTTGACATTATTTTCAGGATTCTTGAGCTGTTTTCTGCACTTGGCTAGTATTTACCTGAAACACTTCAAATCTAGTAAGTCTCATCAGATAGCCTTCATCGAATAGCTAAATATAGGTATTTAGGGGTGAAATATCATCATATTTCACTACTCATCACACCCCCAAACCTACACTTTGCTAGTTCTCGAGCAAAGCAAACTAAAGAAAAATAAATGCCACTTTCGTAGGGAGCACGATTGCACTTAGCGTGTGCAACAAGCATTTAAACCCCTAGGTGATCGCTAGTGGAGGAGTTGTGTCTCTTGAGGGTTTACAGTGAAGTTACCCACAAACTTCAATACATTTTTAAAATCATCGATAAAATTGAGTTTTCAAAATATGATTTTGATAACATATATACCATTCAAAAACAAAAATCATTAATCAATTCAACATGCGAATTCTCAATTTTAAATAACAATGCTATACTAATCATACTAATATCCATTTAAATTAGTCTAATGCTCAAATCGTTAGATAACTCATCCATTCATGCTTAAATGTGAAGTGTGTGTATACCCAAATCAAAATTCATTCATCTCAAAACTAGTTCAAACGGGAAACCGTCGGACCTATTGTTTAGACTCAATCCTTACTTTAGGTATACTCTCAAAATATAAAGACACCGATGATGGATAAGTTTTCGCACACATGTGAGAGATCAATACAAAGCAAATAAAAAGGTCTCACATGATAAATGAAACACGATGAAATCAATGAACAAAAAATAAATCTCATAAGAGGATACTTGTATTTCCTAAGCATGTCATATCAAGTGTCATAAGTATCACATATTTACTCTCCACAAGGCAGTTACCAATGCAAGATCAGATCATGAAGGTCTTTTTACGGTTGTAATGGGGCTTAGAAAGGGTAAGAAAGAATTGAAAGTTGGGATTCAAAATTTCTAAGAAATCGGAAAGGAAACAACTTTTTGATTTTTCTATTTCTTCTCTTTTTCTTTTCTCACTCCTTTTTCTTCTTTTGAATTTTATTTCTTGAAGCACCTCATATTTTTTCATTATTTTTCACATTTTTCTTTTTCTTTTTCTCCCTTTTTTTTTTTTTTTTAATTTTTGCCTTACACTCTCAGTAAATACCACAACTCGGTATCTCTCCACTTACTCTCTTTTCGTTCATTCTCATCCCTCGTTTCTAATTTCTCAGAAATAAGAAGGGTAAAGCTGAATTTTCAGAAATGGTGAAGGGTTAAAGGTTAACGTGGCTTATCAAAGAATGTATAAAGGTAAATTTTTCAATAGGCTCAAAGGGGTACTAGAAGGATAAATTTATATAAGGTGAGGTATTTTAAGCACAAACGAGCCAAAGATGGCCTTCAATCATATCCTTAAAAGATGGTAACCTTGCCTATTTATCTTGAGTAGATATGCAGTACGTTCTAACACAATAATATAAATTTGATTTCATGCAAAGCAACAAGTCAAAATAAAATATATGAGATTATGCAAAATAAGTCATATTCAAAGAAAACTTCGAGTTTATGTATTCACTCATCAATGACGGGAAATTACCTCTAAAGCTCACCTGGTTTCGTCTCCACTAAGAACCTAAGATTCAACGTTCAAAACAGTTCATCAATTTCTAAGTCTTAGCTTGGTATCAGTGTAAAAATTCTAAGCATGAATATCAAAATTATCCACAAAATATCACATTAAGCATCCTCATCTTAGATACAAGTAATCAAAATATGACATAAATATTCTCAAAATTAAATTCACATGCATCATCAACTAAAGTTTGAAAACAATCGCAAAATAATGTGCATGTTGACTTCAAAATTAATTATTTTATTATTATTATTATTTTTTTATATAATTTTTTTAAAAAATAAGTGACGCAAAATAGATAACCATACCCCCAAACCTAAAGATTACAATGCCCTCATTGATTGAAATAAGTAGCGCACCCCCAAACCTGTTGAAAAGTACCTCAACACAAAGATCAGGTGCAGAGAATATGTGCATCAAATTGGAACATGACCAAAAATTTATTGAAGGGAATATGGTTACACTATTTAGGGAATTAAAAACAACCTAAACTAAACAAAAAAAACTACTATGCTAGAAATAAACATACGAAAAAAAATAAATCCTAAATCCTAAATCCTAAACTAAACATGAATCTAACTCCGTTAACTATCGTTAGGTGGGCCCATCCACCTTGGTTCACTTAAATTGATGTTCTTCGGCACAGGAAACAGTTTCTCCCAAAGATCAAGGGGAAATTGATGAGACATCGTCGATGGTATGGATGGAGGCGGTGAGGCGACAGTAGGAGATGGAGATGGGGGAGGTGGTGACGGAATCACATCAATTATCTCGATATCAGTATTGATGCACAACGTAGGAGATTTGGAACGATTTGCCTTCTTTCTAGATGGTTCTCCCCAGGAAGGAATGATCATCGGATCAAGGTCGATGATTTCAACATTGCTAGGCTCAAAAGGGACCGTCCGATGAGAGCGGCGCTTATGCTTTTTAGCAGTCTCCTCCATCTTTGATAACCGTACTCTGGTGAGATAAAACCGTCGGGCCATGAGAAGGTTGTACAAGATTTAATGGAAAGTAAGCCTAAGGGTGAATATAAGGGAAAAATTGATAGAGTTGGAATAGGAGTGGAAAGAGGTGTCCCGCAAAAAGGAAACAAGGAAAAGTGTGGCAGTACGCTTGAGGGATCCCAAAGACCAAAAAAAAAGTTGAAAAAATAGAGTCCCAATAGGATACTATTCCGAAAAGAGGGGGTTTGATTAATCGACCCCGGGGGATCGATTAATCGACTCCCAAAATTTTTTTTTTTTTTCGAAAACCGTGGGTCGATTAATCGAGTATAACCCTTGATTAATCGACTCCATGTGGGCAGAGAGGTGAAAAGTCGCCTATAATGTTATTTCAATCTTGTTTTTCAACTCCTCTAAATGCAACAGGAAATTTGCAAAAATATTGGCAATCCCAAACATATTAGAAAACACACTATTTCATTGATAAGCAAGATGATTACAACGACACTTCTGATTTAACTCCTAAAATAAACAGGCTAACCTAAAGAAAGAAAAATAACACAAAACGAAAAATCCTAATTCTAATCCTAAACTTAAACTAAACAAACTAATCATCCCCATCCTCTTTGGCCTGGCAGGCCTTAGCGCACATCTCATCATAACTATCAGGACACATGTGCTGCCCGATCTGATGGAGGAAGGAACGATCATAGTAGCTTCGGCGCAAGATTGCACCATGTTGCCGTTGCTGCTCCTCCTGTAAAGAGTTAATTTAGGCTTGGAGCGAACCAAGAGACACACCTTCCTCGGGTCCTTGATCAAGCGCAGGTTGGTCGTCCTGGAGTACGCGGCGGCGCTGGGGTGGTGGAGCAGGTTGGGCCGGTGCATCAACGGGGGCATCAGGGACATTACCCAAAAGATGAATACTGCGGTTCCATTGGGTAGCACCATAACGATAGAATGCAAGGTCCCCGAGATCGTCATCCTGGTAGAACGAGAAACGAAGGAAATTAAGCAGCTTCATAACATAATGAGGAAAATAGATCAACGGGGCTTCACCAGTGGCAGGGTTGGTGATATCCTCATGGCATCGCCACATGCCATCATGAAGAATCCTGGGCACGTTGATCCACGAATTTCGGTGGGCACCATAAAGCGCCTGAACCCGATCAAGGCAGCGCCGTAAATGTGGCCACGGGGCAGATTGCTAAACACTATCCCGTAACAAAAGTCAGCGAATACGCCGATCGCCTAGTGGCTACTCCTGAAGAAAATATGTCGCGGCACATATCGTTGATTATATCCTCCTGAGAATCGTCGAGCTCTTCACCCAAAGTGTGATTGTGAGGGCGCTCGCACGAAATGTTAAAAACCTCCGCAATGGTGTGCGGATAAATGGGGCGCAACCACCCATCGATTGAAACAGTGAAGTGGGCGGTGACATGGTTCTCGACGGAGGTGGTCACCCACGCCATGCTCTGATAGAATAATCGAACGACCCGTTCAGACACTTTAATCATAGGCGGAGTGAGGAGAAAATGGACGTTGAGAGCCATTGCATAGGTGAGGGAAACAGAGCAGACAGGCAGGGCTTGAAATGCCGTGAGATCGAAAACATATTCGGAACACAGGTCTCGAGTCGCGAAGGGACCACTTGGCTGATCACGTGGATGCCCTGCAGGTCGTTGGGAAAGCCTTTGCGGCGCGGCAGAGGTCGAAGCCATGATCACACTGTCGGAATGTCGGAGGCAGTCAAGGGAAACAGGAGACAGATTGAATGAGAATCGAAGAGAAACTGCTCCCTTTAAATAGGCGCAAAGGCGTCCTCTCGGGACAGACACACCTCAAAATATTCGATTAATCGACCCCATTGAAAATAGGCGCGTTATAAGTTCCGACGCATCGAAACGTGCAACGCTTTTAAGTGAAAAGAAGCAACGTCCGGGAATGCAAAAGTCAATTAAGCGACACAGGCCCTCGATTAATCGACTTAAATCGAGGTAGAAAAAAAACAAAAACGCATGCTCTGAAATAAAAGTCGATTAATCGACTCATATAGAGTCGATTTATCGACTCCAAATAAAAAAAAACTGACAGAATTCAAAAAGTGAGCACAATTTTCAACGCTGAATAGTCGATGCATCGACTCTAGGAGTCGATTGATCGACTAATCAAAATGTTAGCCCCCCATAAATGCAGTCTCCTTGAAAAAGGAGACACCCAAAATTGCTGTTGATTAATCGACATTCAGAGGTCGATTAATCGAGGGGAAGGGTCGATTAATCGACCTCCTTTGTCGATTAATCGACCAAAAGCAGAATTAAAAAAAAAAAAAAAATTAAAAAATAATAATAATAATTAAAATTGCGAAATTAATTTACAAGGTGTAAATTCATTCCGAGTCCACCAGGATCCCAAATCTTCATGAAAAATTTTCTAAACAGGATCAGCGATTTATTTAATTGTCCCGGTATTTCTCTTTTCAATGACTTAGTTACACCCCCATGATGTGCCCAAGTGCCACCATTATGATCCATCTTTACCCTGTACTTGACATTCCCAAAACCGCACTCCAGATTCAAACCCATGAATCTTTTTTCGGCATTCTGTTGATTATCTATGTATTCAATGAATGGACAACAGATTTGAAATTCCTCTTTTTTTTCTAAACCGAATTCACACTCATCGGAAAAAGTTATGTTTCCCTTATCAGGTGTTGTAAGGGTGCCATTTTCTTTCTCTCTCATCTCAATTTGATTCTCAATTCACTCCTCGACATAAGTATCGTTCCATTCTATTTCCTCTTCTCCTCGCACTTGCACTACCTCAACGTTCGTTATGTCATTCTCAAGCGTAGTGACCAATTGGTCATCCTCATATTTTTGAACAAAATCAGATGAGTCCTCTTGAAGATGTTCTTTATTTCAATCGGTATCAATGAGGGATTCCTCTATTTCAACTTTCATTTGTAAGTACTCGATCATCTGACTAACTTGAGATTGTATCCTAGAAATTCTTTGAGTGTTGGTGTGCACCAAACCTTTTAAATATTCTAAGGGGTAAGAAGAATTTTGGGCTGGTTCATATGATTTTGTGTCTTGAAAGTATTGAGTTTGCTGTGAAAACTCATATGAAAATTTGTTGGGATAAGAATTTTGATCATTGTAAGGCATCATATCACACATTAGAGGTTGATTAAAACCCCACATGCCATTAGATTGACTCTGCCAGTCATGAGTGTTCCAAACAGGATTTGGCTGGACTTGTTCAGGGTAATAATTTGAGTTATTCAAGGGACACATAGGTGAAATGTGCATCGAATTTTCACAAATAGAACATGATTTTAGATTGAATCCATGCATTGACATGATTTCACTAATAACACCAATTTTTTTTTCTTTTTTGTTTCAATTTTTTTTTTTTTTTAGCAGAGATACTGTTTTAATCCACGAAAATTTCTAAAATTAACTGTCTATTTCCTAAAAATTTAGATTTTTTTGATTTAATCCCCGACAGCGGCGCTAAAAACTTGATGTGAATTTTAATTGTGATGTTTTACTCACAAGCGCACGAATCAGATTGTATATAGTGGGTGCAGAGTACGAGATCGTTCCCACGAGGACTATTTTTGAAAGATCTAAAAAGACAAGACAGTAATTCAAGAAATCCACTAAGATTTAACAGTATTCTACCAGTCTTATGATTTAATTTTGTGAGAAGACAATTACTGACTAAAAACTAAAACTTAACTGATAATTCAAAAGTAAAGATAAAGATGAAGATACTAAATCCTCCCATCTTTGGTCTATTCTTCCTATAATATAAATCTAAGGATTAAACTATGAGATATACCATTGAAACACATATTTTATGGAAGATAAATGGTCAAAACCCCGATAGGTTCCACGTTGCATCCCTGCAATCAGGACTTAGATGATTTTCATATATAGATCTGGGATCAATGGCATGGCTTGGCACACTTGATCTCAGGTTCAAATAAAAATCATCTCCAAAGTGGGTGAAAATTCTAACAAAAATACCACCATAGATCTGAAATCAAGGGCATGGTTCGGCACACTTGATTTCAGATTAGGGAGTAATTAAGATAAAATTATCATTACAGATCCAAGATCCTGGGCATGGCTCGGCACACTCGATCCCGGATCATAATCGTAATTAGATCCACACGATGAAAGCAAAAAGACCATATAACAATGATTGGGTAAAATTACCGTCACAGATTTGAGATCCAGGGCATGGGTCGACACACTCGATCCCAGTTAGTGGCAGAGATTTCATCCGTTCGTGATAACACAACAACTATAAAATAAGATCTCATATTTTAATCCTAAATTTATATTATTAGAAGTACATCCCTCGGATGGGAATCGTTAGATCCCCATCCCTATGAATTTAGCCACACATATTGTAATTAAATGACATTAATAAATAAGGAAGAGAAAATAACATCAATTTAATGAATTAAAAATACCTCAAATTTCAATAGAAATTCTTTGATCTACAAGTACGATGATCTTCAGAAACGAAATTAATGTAGGAATCAACTGAATAAAAATAATAAACTAAAGGAATGAATATTGGAAAATTAAAGGAACAAAGCTCTCAAAAAGGAATAATAAAAACTCTCTATCTCTACTTATAGTCTAAAAAATAAATACTCTTCTAAAAACTAACTCCTAATTATCTATCTAATCTCCTAAAATTATTATCCAACTCGAATTGTTGACTCGGGTTTAAATAGTTTCCAAGATACATAGGTGTCCCAGCTCGAAAAGTCAGGGTCGATGCATCGACCCTCCAAAGAATCCCCAAAAATCTGCTTTAAAGTCACTTCTGTGTCAGACTATTCTCTATGCCTCGATTAATCGAGCAAAAGGGTCGATGCATCGACCTCCCAGATTTTCGTGAATTTCAGCCCACTTTTGCATCAGACACTGCTTCAGTATTTTAGCCATATCGTTCTACTCCAAACTCGGATTAACATGATTCTTATGGCGTTGGAAAGCAGGCAGAAATATCTATAACTTTTGTGTTTTGATAATTTCATAATTCGGCCATCTTGATGGTCCAAATTGAGTTACAAGTCACACCGAGTTCTTGATGACCCAAAGTTGCAATGTTTTGACATTATTTTCAGGATTCTTGGGCTGTTTTCTGCACTTGACTAGTATTTACCTGAAACACTTCAAATCTAGTAATTCTCATTAGATAGCCTTCATCGGATAGATAAATATAGATATTTAGGGGTAAAATATAATCATATTTCATTACTCATCAGTCCTCTTTCCAACGTCATAAAAATTGCTTCAATCGGAGTTCAGAGTAAAAAGTTATAGCCAAAATACCAAAACTATATCAGTCGCACGCGCGAATTTGCATGGCTTGCACGAGCGAGTCTTAGCGGCACGCCCAGCTCGGGCGAGTGAGTGTGCTCGATTTTACGCATTTTAGGCTTTTAAGAACTCATTTTTTATTATTAAAATTCAATCTTTTTTATCCTAATCTTTTGCACACATCTAAGCAACTTATATTTAGTTTAATACACGGAAGAATTTTGTTATTTACCTCTTTAAATCGGACACGAAAAGTTCTCAACGATCGGATTTAAGAATCAACTTCCATGCTTCGAAATTGCCCGATTGTTGAAATCCTTTGATTCCCTTGATCCTTGTGGACGTAGATTGAATCTTCCCGATGCACACAATAAATCATAGCTCTCTTGAGTGAAATGGGATGATCTAAAGAGGAAACGATGGTGTTTGGGTTTCAAAATGAAAGAGGGTTTGGGAGAATAGGCTCTCACGCTCTTGATCGTCTCCACGTCGATGATTGACATTTCTTTTATGAGAATCCACCGAAGAAGAAGGAGCGTTGAGGGTGGGATCCCCCAAATTAAATGCAAGAGGGTTGGCTCCTTTTTCTCTCAAGCTCTTCTCTTTCTCCTTATTTTTCTTCTCTCCTCTCCCTTTCTTCTCTTTTGCAACGAATGAAACTTTCAAAGGAAGTTTCACTTAAATATTTTGGCATTAGTTCGGTGCTAAGCGCGCACACTAAAAATGTGTATAAGCTTTCATTCAACGGTTCTAAGCGAGATCTAATCCACTTAACTTTTGGGACCTACTTAGGTGCTAAGCCGATATATCGTGGTTCGGTGCACAGGCCTCTTATCAAGGGTCAAAAACACAAGGTCTAGCCTCACTATTCACACAAAATTCCGTTCTTATTAATTATTTCTCCTAAAAATTCAAAGAGACATCGTGCGACCTGCCGCACATGTACACTTAGTTGGGTGCCACGTGATAGGTTGGATTATTGGGCTCGAGTTCGTGTGCAACATGCACAAACGCGTATACACTCTATATAGGGCATGAGTTGGGTTTTGAGGCTACAATTCCTAGGTCAAATGTTTGACTTGGGTCAAATTAGTCAAATGGTCACAAATTTACCAAAAGTCAATGATTTGACATTATTAAAAATTTTGGGTTACAAAGCAGGGCTTGTTGACAGGTGTAAAGGCTGATAAAGTTGACTTTTATAAGCATTGTGTCTTCGAGAAATAGTATAGGGTTAAGTTTCACACAACGGTTTACACTATAAAAGGTACACTGGATTATATACATTCAGATGTATGGTGGCCTTCAAAGGTTCATTCTAGAGGTGGTGCCAGGTACTTCATCTCCTTCATCGACGATCACTCTCAGTATGTATGAATCTACATGATGAAGAGTAAAGATGAGGTGTTAAAAATATTCAAGAGGTAAAAAATATTATTTGATAATCAAACTGGAAGGAAGGTCGAGCAGCTGAGAACTAATAATGGCGGTGAGTATATCGGTGGATAGTTTCAAGAGTTCTATGAAGAAAACGGTATTGCTAGACACTTTACAGTGAGGAATACACCGTAATAGAATAGGGTAGCAGAACACATGAATAAAACTCTACTTGAAAAGACAAACTGTATGTTATCTAATGCGAGATTGGGTAGAGAGTTATGGGCTGAGGCTGTCAGTACGATGTGCTATCTAGTAAACAGATCATCGTCTATGACAATAAAGTACAAGACTCAGATTGAGATGTAGTCAGGGAGGCCTGCAGATTATACTGCATTGAGGGTCTTTGGTTGCGCAACTTACTATAATGTTAGAGATAGTAAAATTGACCCAAGAGCTAAGGAGGTAATTTTTCTAGGGTATGTAGATGACGCGAAATGATATAGGTTATGGTGTCCCGAGAAGAATAAGGTTGTGATCAGCAGAGATATGACTTTTGATGAACCTATTATAAGAACTTCTAGCAGAGTATGAAAGTTGGAGAGGTGGCGGAAGATCAGTTTGAGGTAGAGTTAGAAACTCCTACAGTTACTACATCAGAAAAAAGTACAGAAATAATTGAGAGAAAGCCAATGCAATCCTTAGCTGGTGGAAGACCCAAAAAGAATGCTAGAGTACCAATTCACTACGATTACGAGGAAATGTTTGCCTATGCGTTGACGTTGGATGATAATGACCCGTCTTCATTCGAGAATGCAATCAGTAGAAGATGCGTATGGGAATGGAGGGCCTTAATGGGTGAAGAGATGAATTCTCTTTAAAAGAATCAAACTTGAGAACTAATAGAGTTATCTAAGGGTAAGAGAGTGATTGAGTATAAGTAAGTTTATAAGAAAGAAGAGGGTTCTTCAAAAAGTAGTGGTACAAGGTATAAGACACGATTGGTAGCAAAGGGCTATGAGCGAAAGAAAGATAGTTGTGTCTAACACAGACGAGTTATCTGGAACGACTCGTGAGAAGGAAAGACACAAAATATAGGAAAAAGGAACGACTCCAAACTTGTTCCATCTTTTAGAATGATTATAAATGAGGTGTAAGTACTTGCATCATTTTTGTAACTTGCACCCTTTTTAAATTCTTATTTTTCTTTTAGGCGAATGACTTATATTTGGGTGCAAGCAAGGCTGGTCTTGAGATTGTGGTGGCCTATGTCGAGATTTTTAAATGGGGCCTATTGATATTAATATAAAAAATTCATAATAGCTCTAAGGGCTTGCCCCAAGGATGTGTGCTACATTGAATCAAAATCTTACCGTCTAATAGGTGCGCCATGATCGCAAGATCTATTATGTGGAAGATTGGGACAAAAATGATCTCCATCATATAATCCAAGGTAGTCAATGATTTTTTTGTGGTAGAAATTTGTGTGTTCTTCACAGGATAAACGGGTACAAATAATGCCACCCTTTCTAGAATTCCTGACATTATTTGATTTAAAAAATTATATATGGATTAAAGTTTTTATTTTTCTACATATCTTACTAAATCACTCTAGTGGCTAAAAAAGTGGTTTGTGGCATAGGTTTTATGTTCAAACCTTCTTTTGTAAGAGGTTTTCCTTTTAATTAATTTCACTAGAGCCTTTACACCCTACCTTAGTGTGTTTAAACACATAATAGCATACTCTCTTGTGAGAGAAATCTCTCCACAACTTAGTCCACAAATATTGTAGTAGAGAATTCTCTCCTAAAATTAGTTCAAAAATAGTATGAACAAAACCTTAGGATGACTAATTTGCATTTGTTTCTATGTGAAGAAACCACACATTCCCACCATTAAAACTGTTGATTGGTGTGAATCAGGTGATGGAGATCATTTTTCATCATAATCTTTTACATAATATGTGACAGCCTGGATTTTGGCACCTCGAAACCTGCACCATCGGCATGACCCTCGAGGCCGTGCCCCATAAGCATGCACGAAACACATGGTATATCCACACAAAAATAGAAGCAAAGCATGAATTGAAAGAAAAACTAACAACTAAAAAATAAATCTTTAGTTGTAAAAGGTTATGCTAAAATATAAGGTCCAAAAGATAGTTTTAATCCCATGCCATTATATGAGCAAAAGAACCAACCCGAACCATCTGTGACAAAACAAAGGTCACCCTCGATGGTTCTCCAAAAGAATATCTCATAATAAATACATTATCTCAAAAATAAGGCTGGACATACCAAGCCATACAATAACTCTCTCTAAATAATCAAAGTAATGCAGAGGGTCTTCTAAAAGAATTCCTTAGGAGGGGGCTCCAACTCCTCCATGGGAAAGTACTCTGTATCCTCTGGATCAACATTTCTAGAAGCAGCAGCTATTTCAGAACCTGTGACATATAGTCAAAAAAGGTGAGCTACATCATAGTTCAATAGGAAAAATATCTAAACATGTAAAGCTATCTTACTCGCTCATAGTCAGCGTAGGAGCACCCGCATGTGGTGGTGGTGCATGAGTTTGGGCATGCCGCCGAGCACACTGTTGAGGTGCAATGGTAGCAGCCGCCTCATCCGGAATGGAAGTATCGTGAGGTGGTTGGTCTTGGGCTTGCGAGTCGGGCTGTGGTTGTACCTCCGCTGTTGGTTTCTTAGTCAACTTTACATAAGTTCGGTTCCGGTCAACCATAGTATAGGGTTGCACATTGCTAGTCAACTTCGGTTCGCTCTTCGAAAGGGTGTATGTCTCATCCTTGGCATAGTCCTCCACCATAAGGGAAATGAGACGAACATAGGGCATATCGTTTATCGGTTTCTTAGCCCCCTCTAACATCTTCTTCGGAGCGTATTTCATACCCTCGAGAACGGCCCGTGGCGCATTAAACCATCGGCTATTGAAAGTCGAAAACAAGGCCATTTGAATTTCACCCACTTGCTTGGTCTTATGCCTCAACAGATACAAATTACATTGGATGATAGAATCGAGCATCCACAGCTCACGCGGTAAATTGACTCATTTAATTGAGTGGTCGAACCCTACCCTACCGTGGGACATCTCAACTGCCACGTGCTTGTAGTCTAAAGGCCCAGGAAAAGGTTTCGCCAATGCAATCTCTTCTGGTTTAAAGGTGTGATAACAGTCTAAGGCATAGGCCACTTTGTCGTAAGTGAACTCATATAGCCTATTATCTATTCTAGTTCTAAGGATTGTCGGGTTAGTGGTATCCTCCATGTTCTGATAAAATAGCCTCACAAGACGAGGGTAAAAATTTTCTTTACACGGTTGGAGTGTACCGTCCAATCTCGTCGCAGAGATGTAGTTAAAGGCCCAAAGCGTCTCTTCATGCTTCGCAAATATCTTAAGGTCAATGAACCATTTGGGCTCAAAATCTTTATCAGCCCACCACTCACTGGGCTGCTGATCGATTTTAAGTTTAACCCTTGCAAGTGCACAAGATCTATTATAGCACGGTAAGAGCAGGGGTGTCGAACCCACATGGAAATGTAAAATTTATCTAATCCTTTCAGAGACTTTAAAGCAACCAAGGAAGTACCAAGGGAGAAATTTAATTTACCACACAAGTATCACATGATTCTCAATGCAATAAAAGAAAGCTAATCAATCTAGGCCGGAAGAAATTATGATAAAGAAGAAAAATGACAGTTTATGAATTGATCAAGGAGTTAGCTAACCATCGATTCGTAACTTTTCTACCATTCAATCTCACAAGTTCATTTTAAGTCAGAACACCATCATTTATTAGGAAAACAAATGAATTGAGAAGAACGGGACTATGGATCTGGCATACCCTATCTAAAAACTATGACTCAGCCTATCATTGCGGTATGAGTCATGTAAAAAGGATAGCATATCTCAAAATCCTAAGTCACGACAATGATAAATCAATCATTCTGCAGCCTAGATCGGCCTGCAGGAACAGATCTAGATGGAGTGCTTCTGTTACGGTCGTTGATAACCACGATCACCGACTGTAAATGAAGACTCAATAATGTTCAACCAAGCACACACTTATAATAGAATGATTCGATGACAATATCATGAAATTATAGAAATGATAATAGAACAGTTACTTATCTCCCGTTCGCTTCCTCCTTGAGCAAATGACTTTAGCCGCTCATCCTCGGTGTACAAGCCTGTTGTAGATCCGAAGATATCATTTTAATAATGCTCTTTTATTTATCATAAAATCCTCCTTACAATGCTTTTATTCTTAGGTACAATCTATGCTCTCACAATTATAAAAGAGAATTAAAAACCCTAATACAATCTACTGAGAGGAAGAAGAAACCTCTCAAAAAAATAATCTCCCACAATAATATTAAAAAATGATTAAAAGGATTCCCCTTACAAAAAGTCGTAGCTTCTTTTTTATAGGGTCGAGCCCTATCCCTAATAGCCTCAATCGATTGAGAGTTAAATCTCAATCGATTGACTTTTGATTCAGAGTAAGTGGGGATAATGCTGTCTTCTCCTGTCAATCGATTGACACTTAGTCCTCAATCGATTGACATTAAAGGGTAGATTCTTCACTCTCTTGGTGGATGTTGAGTTGCTTCACGAATTTTGATGCTTCTTTTGACCTTTTTATCCATAGCCCTTGTGCATCCTTTAATTACCCTCTTTTATGCTCTTTAACGATCCAACAGTCAGAAACACCTGTAATCATTAAAACCTCATAACAACCATCAGATGCTTTCATCGGACAGCTAAATGTCGGATTGAGGGTGCGCAATATAGTCACATTTCAACACTGATTAGCTGCTCACGTCTCTGTGGTGGTGGGGGAGGTGCTCGTTGTGGTGGTGGTTTGGTTTGTGTAGGTGGTCATGACGAAGAACCCGTCGTGCTGTGGGTTTCTTCGATGGTGGCTGTGACGAGGAACCTGCTTGTGTCATGGGTTTTTTTGAAGCAGTACTCGCCGTAGGTTGACGAGTTTTAAGTGCCATCACAACCACACCACAATAGCAAGGGAGTAGGGCTAGGGTTTTGCCCCAAATTGACTAAAACCTAGGGTATGGAATACCAAACGTAATCCAAAAACTTGAAAGAGGTTAAGGTTTACCTCTTGACGCGATTAGGAGCTGATCTTGCAAAGATCTGAGCTTGAAAGTGCCGGAAGTCACTAATGCCGAGTGCCCATAGCAAGCCCTAAAAAGCCTCTCCAAGAGAAAGAAAAACAGATTTAAAAAATTTGTTGTGGAGGTTAAAAAAAATCGCATGATATATATAGGCCGCGAAATTGATCGAACGATTTCAAATCGTTCAATCAATTTTTCCAGCATTTAATGCAGCCCTAATAATTTCGTTCGATCGGTTACTAATTTCGATCGAATGGTTTCCACAAATTTTATCTGCCAGCCCATTTCTCTCCCATTGGCCCAGTGATTTCGTTTGAACGATTTGCCAAAGCGATTGAACGATTTCCGACAGACAAACAGGCTTCAGCCACTTACAGTTTGATCGAACGGTTTTCGAATTTCGATCAAACGATTTTACTAAAAACGGAGCAAAGTGACATTTCTTTGGCTCTACAATCCATTGCTAAAAACAAACTTTAACTGTAAGATAGATATCTCAATATTTATGTAAAATCCTTCAATCACATTCTATAATTTAAACAGTCACTCAATTATAATTTATACATCAAATTGATATATATATTTAACCAACATGAATCATCCATCAAATTATACATCAAATTTCACCACTATTTTTAATCCATCTCATTTTGGTTCTACACATATAACTCAAAAATTTGAGTGGTCAAATGTAATAACCCGAAAAATCACGTCAAACGAGGACCTCGGGATCCGTGCCCGATTGGTCTTAGGTTTTGACCATGAGATAGTTCATTGATGAACTTAAGGTGAGATGAGCGGATGTGATGTGTGAACCAGTGTAGAAGAGTGGAGAGATAGAGGAGTGTGTAGAGTAACATACACCGATGGGTGTGTATGTGCTCCACACCGAGAAAAGAGATAAGATAAAAAGGGTTGAAAACCCTAATTTTCATATTTTGGTGGTTGAGAGAAGTAAAGAAGAGAGAGAGAGAGGAAGAGAGAAGTAAAGGAGCTAGTGAGAAGTTATTGCAAGTTGTTGGAAGGGGATTTCTTGCGATCAAAGCACCGGATTCGACGCGGGGGATCTGTTCAAACAAAAGCTGGAAACCCTAACCTTCCAACCCTACATTTAAATCAATTTGAGGTTGATTTAAGGTGAGATTCTTGTGAATAAATGGTGTAGATTTATAGAATAATTGGGGTTAAAATGGGTGGAAATTGTAGGAATATTGCTTAGAAAATAAGCGAGAAAAGATGGGGAAGAAACAAAGAAGGTTGAATGGGATTTCGACTAATCGAAATTGGGATTCGATTAATCGAAATTCACCAAGAAGTTGAAAGGTCGATGATGACGAATTCGACTAATCGAAATGATTTTCGTTTATTCGACTTTGAATTTCGACTAGTCGAGTTGGGTGTCGACTAGTCGACTGAGAGCCTCCAGTGAGGAGTAAAAATGGGTTGAGGGAAATCGACCAGTCGAAATTGGATTTCGACTAGTCGAGTAAGGATTTCGACTAGTCGAATTGGACTCGATTAGTCGATATTGTATGATCAATTTCTCAAGTGAAAATTGGGCCTTAAAACAGGATTTCGACTAATCGATTTTGAGAATCGATTAATCGAAATTGGACCCGACTAATCGATTTTGAGAATCGACTAGTCGAGTTAGTTCGACTAGTCGAACCAGGAACTCGACTAGTCGACTGACTTAGTTCTTGTTGACTTTTGATTCTTACTTCAAGACTCTAGGGGGGTCTTGAGACTTATTCATTACATCTTTTGTGATGTTTCGAGTGTGTTTAATGGTATCATAGGTGATACGTATGGAAGTGGGCACAAGGAGCCGAGTGGGACCTTGATGCATTGAATCGATAGAGACCTAAGGTAGGGAACACCTTGAACATGTACTTTATTTTACAAGAGCATGTATGTAGTGATATAGATCTCCATTCAAATATTGGTTACTGCTTAAAGAATTGTGAAAAGTGTGGGTGTGTGACATTCAAAAGAGTAAATTATTGAGCCATCCCCAGGGGATGATGAAGTAAAGAGATAAGAGCATCAGGTGTGATGCAAGTAAATGGATACATCCCAGGGATGTATCCAAAGATTGAATCATGTCTGATAGGGCCTAACTGATATAAGATAGCACACTTACACGGTGAATAACTATATGTAAGGCACCGATATTTTTGTTATTTGAGGTTTGATAGGTTACCCCACCGACGTGGCAGGATATCCACGACTGACACGGCAGGATATCCGTGACCGATACGGCGGCGAAACCGTAGGCCAGTGCGGAGGCTTATCCGTACATAGTAAGCACACCCCAGGGGTGTTGATTGAGACAAGTGAAACCCCGCCACCAATCCCCAGGGGAAAGGGGCTTGGGTACTATATGGTATTCCCAGGGAATACATTAAAACTGTCTATATAGATGACGATGAAGGGTATCTCATCGGGGCTCGATGCTATATTGCTCGGGGATTACTTAAGTTGAAAGTTTAAGTTTTGCTTTAGGCCTTTTCAGCATTATTCATGAGTAAATGAAAACATAAGTAATCAACAGTAAAACGAAATGCTTTTTAACTGTTTCATCAACAATTGCATAGATACATCATGCATGGCATATAATAGAATATATGTGAGTTATAATTTATATGTTCAGCAGTGTTGTTTCCCTATTGAGCTAGGATGTAGCTCACCCCATAGACTATACGTCACAGGTCCACTATTAGCAGCTGCTGAGGTTTCAGGAGACGCTGATCCCGGCGAGTCGGACCTTGCGGCAGGTGACGAGTTGGAGCCACCTCCAGAGGACTTCTTCTAGAGGACTCCGTTGTGCCACTTTGAGGGATTTTTAACAGAGAGTTTTGTGCGGCTTGGTATGTCAAGCCTTTATTTTTGGTTTGAAACCATGTATATAAGGAGTCTGGATTATTCTTTTGGGACGAACCATCCGTGATGATTGCTATCATCGATGGTTCGGATCGGTTCTCCATTCATGCAGAGGCATGAGGGTAGAACTGTCTTTTGGAAAGTAATTAATATAGATTTAAAATTTTGCAATTGCATTTATAGTACTTTTGGATGCTGATATACCAATGCTCCGTGTTTAGCTAAAGGGCACGGTCAAGATGATCGTGCTGATGGCACGGGTTTCGGGGTGCTGAAATCCGGGCTGTCACATCAAAATCATGAATTACAAGTGAAATTTGAAATTTGCACTACACATACCACTTTGCCGTTTAATGTTCCTCAAACAACTGAGGGTATAGTTCCTTGATTTCCACCTTGCGCTCCCAAGTCGCTTCTTCGCAGGATGGTTTCTCCATTTGACAAGTACTAAAGGGATAATCTTCGTGCGTAAAATTTGCTCTTTTCTATCCAAAATTTGGGCCGCTTCTTTTATCATGGTCATGTCTTCGTACATCTCGATTGGCTGATCTTTCAAGACATGTGTAGGATCCTTTACATACTTTCGAAACATGGATACATGAAACACATTATGTACCTGATCAAATAAAGGGGGTAATCCAATTCGATAGGCGATCTCACCGACTCGATCCAACACTTCAAAGGGCCCAATGTAACGAGGACTTAGCTTTTCCCTCTTCCCAAATCTCATAACACCCTTCATGGCCGATATCTTAACGAATACGTGATCGCCAATGACAAAGTCCAACACTCGTTCTCTTGATATCAGCATAACTTTTTTGTCTGCTCTGAGCCGATTTAAGTCTCTCGTATCACACTAAAGATAGTGGCATTGTCATCAAGTATTTCCGGATCCAAGATAAACTTTTCATCGGTTTCTTCCCAATTGATAGGCAATCTACACAACCTTCCATAGAGAGCTTCATAAGGTGCCATTCCAATGCTCGCTTGAAAGCTATTATTATATGCAAGCTTCAGGGGCTTTCTTGGCCAACATTATAGTGATATTGTATGGAGCAATCATAGTCCTTGAGAAACTCTATCCACCTATGTTGCCTCATATTCAACTCCTTATGTGTAAATAAATATCGGAGGCTTTTATGATCGGTAAATATTTCAAAGGTCTCGCCATACAGATAGTGTCGGGTACTTCTTCTCGTGCTCCAAAATTTTAGCACGAATATGATCGCTGTTAGTTTCAGGTCATATGTCGGGTAATTCTTCTCGTGCTCCTTCAGCTTCCTTGACCCATAAGCAATAACCTTCCTGTTTTGGTTGAGCACACAATCTAAGCCACTAAGTGATGCATCGCTATACACCGCAAACCCTCCACTGCCTGATGGAATCGCTAACACTGGAGCTGAAGTGAGTCTCTTCTTGAGTTCTTGGAAACTCTTCTCACACGCTTCGGTCCACTCAAATCTCACATTCTTCCTTGTGAGTCTCGTAAGTGGTCCTGATATTTTCAAAATCCTTCCACAAAATGTTGATAGTACCCAGCTAGACCAAGGAAACTGCGAATATCCGTTACCGTCTTTGGTTGTTCCCATTACACCACTGCTTCGATCTTAGTCGAATCCACTGTGACACCATCCTTTGAGATGACATGTCCCAAAAAGCTTACTTTCTCTAACCAAAATTTGCACTTAATGAGCTTGGCATATAATTGGTGTTCATGCAACGTTTGTAGTGTGATTCTCAAACGCTCTTCATGCTCCTTCTTCGACTTTGAATGTATCAGAATATCGTCGACGAATACTACGACATGAGTGTCTAGGTATGGTTTAAACACCTGATTCATCAAGTCCATAAATGACACCGGTGCATTCGTTAGACCAAACGACATTATCAAAAACTCGTAGTATCCGTACCGCATCCTAAATGCCGTCTTCTGGATGTCCTCTGCCTTGACTTGTAGATGATAGTATCCAGATCTCAGATCGATCTTGGAGAAATATCTTATTCCTTGTAGCTGATCAAATAAATCGTCAATCCTAGGCAAGGGATATTGGTTCTTTATGTTCAGTTTGTTTAGCTGACGGTAGTCGATGCGTAGCCTCATCGACCCATCCTTCTTCTTTACAAACAAGACCGATGCTCCCCAAGGAGACACACTAGGTCTTACAAACCTCTTATCTAAGAGCTCTTGTAACTTATCTTTCAACTCCTTTAACTCAGAGGAGCCATTCGATATAATGCTTTAAAAACAGGCTCCGTTCCAGGTGCTAAGTCGATAGCGAACTCCACCTCTCTATCAGGAGGTAACCTGGCAATTCTTCCGGAAAGACATCTTCAAACTCAAGCATAATCGCAATCTTCAAAATGATGTTCCTCCCTTCCTTTTCTTCAAAAATGTCAAGTAACCACTGCATCCTTTCTTGATCAAGCGCTCAGCTCTGACTACAGAAATAAGTGGCACGAACTTCAATCTCATCCCTAAGAACCAAAATGATCTCATGTTCGGGCTAAAGATAATAACCTTGTTCCTACAATTGACCGTTGCACGATGAGCTGACAACCAATCTATGCCAAAGATTACATCAAATCCTTGCATATCCAACAAGACTAAATCCACTGCTAGTTCATAGATGTCCCTATCTCTGATGGCTACTATCGCCAACCTATAGACCAAGTTTGTATCAATCGATTCCCCAGTCGGAATAGATAACACCAAGACAAAATCCAATGTCTCTGAAACAACCTTTACTTTCTTTACAAACAGCGGAGTAAAAAATGAATGGGTAGCCCTGAGTCTATCAACACTCTAGCTTTATATGCTAAATCACCTCCCTTCCCATACATTTGTAAAGTACCTATAGAGCACATGCATTTTAGCAACCTACTCATGCATCAAGTCAAGACATGTAAATAACTAGATTAAGCAATTCCTATATAGCTACACCTTCTCTATCTAAAATTTAAAATTCAATACAATGAATAAATCATTTCAAATAAAATTTCACCTTGTATAATGTCATTGTTGTTCTGTGCATCCAGAGTTGTCACTGCATATGTCTGTCCTTGCACAATCGGCTCTTTGCTTGCATTTGTCGAGTAATAGGAGCAAAAGTCGTCCTTTCTTGCCTAATCATCGGAACTGTAGCCATCCCATCTTTCCTTATTTTTGGGAAATCTCTTATTATGTGCCCCATTTTCTCGCATCTGAAGCACCCTTTCATGCCTTGCCCACAGTCCAATATTTTGTGCGACCTTCCACATTTAGCACACGTCTCAACAGGGATGGAAGATGTCGCCTTAGACCCTGAGTAGCAGATACTCCAGTGGTGGTAGTAGGGTTCTCATATCTGATCGGTCTCCCAGACGCAAGCATAGGTAATCTAGGATAATTTGTCTGTTGCGACGGTCTGATGAAACTGCTGTCTCTGAATGGGTGCTATGAATCATGACTTTTTGTTCACCAGCTCATAGTTTCCCACTTTACTTTGATCCATCCTCCCCTTTCCCTGTTAGTCTCTTCTCTTATAGCGGTCTTCATTATCTTGCTCTATTACCAGAGCCTTTCTCATAACCTCTCCATACATTTTCAGTTCAAAGGCCGCTCCTCTTCCTCTGATATCCGGCCTCAAGCCGAGTTGAAGCCTCTTGGCCTTCATCTAATCTGTAACCACATAATCAGGAGCAAAGCGAGCGAGCCTCATGAACTCCACTCTATATTCTCTTACTGACATCTTTCCCTGCTCCAGTTGAAGGAATTTCACTTTCATCTGATTTCGCACTACCTCAGGAAAATACTGTTTGTTGAATTCTGTTTGCACAAATTCATCCTAGGTTCATAGTAATCCTAGAGTTTCTTGAGCTCTAGTCCTCGACACGGACTTTCACCATGGGCCTATCTCATCGTCTAGAATATTAGCTGCCCAGTGAACACTTTCATCTTCAGTGCACGTAAGCACACTGAACACTTTTTCCATTTCACTTAGCCAATTCTTTGCGTCCATTGACTCCGCTTGCCCTGAAAAATTTGGAGGGCGCATCCTCTGAAACTCCGTGAATGTAATATCCTAAAAAATTGTGTTGAACAGTGACCTCGAGATTCGTGCCCGACTGGTCATAGGTTTGACCAAGTGAGAGTTCACTAGTTGACTCGAGAGTGATGAACGAATATGATGTAGATATGATGTAAGTAGGAGGAGTGTAATGTGAATTTAGAGTCACATACGCCTATTTTGGGTGTATGTGCTCAATACAAGGACAATGGGTATATAAGGGTTTAAAGAACCCTAAATTCATTTTTTTGGGTTGTTGAAGAGAATTAAGAAGAGAGAGAGAAAGAGAAGTAAAGAGGATTGTTGAGCAAGGAGTGAATGCAAGCCAAGAAGGGATTCGAGTATTTAAGGCCGGATTCAACGCGAAGGATTCCTTAGAGCCAAAGCTGGAACCCTAGCAATTCCAACCTTGAGATCCAATCAAATTGAAATTTAATTAAGGTAAAATTTTTGGTGAATTAATTGCATAGATCATAGAGGTTTAATTGTAGTAAAAAATACTTAAAATCATAGGATAAAGGCTTAGAAAAGAAAGAGAATTTGTTTGAGAAAGATTTGGAAGATCAGCCCGAAAGGAGGCTGAGTCTGACCAACTCGATTAATCGATTTGGGAAATCAATTAATCGATTTGCTCTGGGAAGTTGAAAAGGCAGTATAGCTCAAAACCGATTAATCGAATTTAATTTTGATTAATCAATTTTGAATTTCGATTAATCGGTTTGGTATCGATTAATCGGCTGAGAAGCTCCAGCCATTGGAGGAATGAGACATGGTGAAATCGACTAATCGAATTGGGATTTCGATTAATCGATTTCAGATTTTGATTAATCGATTTTGGGATTTCGATTACTCGAATTGAGAATCGATATGTGAGAGTTGAGACTTTCGATTAATCTATTTGAGATCGATTAATCGATTGAAGATTTCGATTAATCAATTTTGGGAATCGATTAATCGATTTTAAATTTCGATTAATCGATTTTGGAAATCAAATTGGGAGATCGATTAATCAACTGAGATTATTTTAGTTGACTTCTTAGTTTGACTTTGAGGTTCATGGAGGGTCTTGGACTTTCTTTGTTACATCTTTAATGATGAGTTGCATGTGTTATGTTGTACCATAGGTGGTACGTGTGAGCATGAGCACAAGGAGTCGCGTGGGACCTTGATGCTTGAAATTTTAAAGACTTGAGGTAGGGAACACCTTGAACATGTACTTTAATTTGCAAGAGCATGTATGTAGTGATATGTAATTTCAATCGAAAAGTGTTTTAGTGAAGTAAAGTTTTGTGAAAAGGGTGTGTGTGTGACACCAACAGTGTAACTAAAAATAAGACATCCCCAGGGGATGAGAAAGTAACAAGATAAAAAAATGATAAGAGCAATTGGATACATCCCAGGGATGTAGACAAGATTGAGTAACATTTGATAAGGCCTAACTGATATAAGATAGCACACTTACACGGTGAACAACTATATATAAAGCACCCGTTATTTTTGTTATTTGAAGTTTGACCAGGATACCCCACCGACATGGCGGGATACCCACGACTGATGCGACAGGATATCCGTGACCGATACGGCGGCAAAATCGTAAGCCAGTACGGAGGCTTATCCGTACGCAATAAGCACATCTCAGGGATGTTGAGAAATGAATGAACCGCGCCGCCGATTCCTAGGAAAAAGGGGCTTGGGTAGTTTTGTATTCCCAGAGAATACGTATAACAACTGTCTATTTAGACAACGATGAAGGGTATCTCATCAGGGCTCGATGTTATATTGCTCGGGGATTACTTAAGTTGAAGATTTAAGTTTTGCTTTAGGCATTTTCAATGTCATTCATGATCCAGTAAAAGAGATGTGAAAACTGTAAACTGTTATTAGAAGAAAATGTACATTATCATCTTTTCAAACTGTTTTCTTAGTAATTGCATAGATCCAGCATGCTTAAATATCATGGAATATATGTGAGGTTTTAACTTATATGTTCACTGTGTTTGTTCCCTATTGAGCTAGGATGTAGCTCACCCTTTAGACTATACGTTGCAGGTCCAGTACTTGTAGCAGCGGAGGTCTCGGGTGACGTGGATCCTGGTGAGTCGGACCACACGCCCTTAGACGAGTTGGAGCCACCTCCAGAGGACTTTTTCTAGAGGACTTTGCTGTGCATTTTGAGAGAGTTGTTTTGTGAGCTTATTTGGTACAACTTGGTATGTCAAGCCTTTAATTATGTTTATACAATGTAATTAAATTGAGATAATTCTTTTGGAAAAATCATCTGGGATGATCAGTTATCATCGATGGTTCGGATCGGTTCTCCACTCATGCAGGGGCATGAGGATAGAACTGTCTTTTAAAAAATATTTAAGGTCATGATGTTTCCGCATTTTATATTATCTGTTTCTTTTGTTTATTATTTTCTTAATGTACCAATGTTTCATGCTTAGCCAGGGGGCACGGTCTGGAGATCGTGCTGATGGCACGGGTTTCGGGGTGTTAAAATCTGGGCTGTCACAGTGAACGCTGATGGTAATGGCTGCGTAGTAACCACTGGAGGCGTAGGTGGTGTCTGATATTAGTCATTGGCATTATGACCTGCCAAAGACGCCGCCTGCTGGGCCATGACATTTGTCATGATTTCCATAGTATGCATCATTCTTTGTCGCTCTTCTCTTTCTTTATTTCTCTCTCTAGCCCTTTCTTGTTCTCTTTGATCTCTCTCCTGATTCCCTTCCTGGTTTCTAATTTCTTGATTACTGTCTCCCGAGGCCTCGCTATTCCCCAACGGCACTCTTTTTGAAGCTGACACGAAATCGTCTCCACTCTGTAAATTCCTACCATGGTTGTCCCTCAGTTGACCCCTCCCTCTAGAAGACATAACTCTCTGCAATATGAAACTACAATTTTATTAACATAAGGTCCCTATACTCTGACATAATCAAAACTTGTCAGAAACTCTAAAAGAAATTGCTCTGATACTAACTGTGACAGCCCAAATTTTGACACCCTGAAACTTGTGCCATCGACACGACCCTCGAGGCCGTACCCCATAAGCGTGCATGAAACATTTGTTATATCCACACAAAAATGGAAGCAAAACATGAACCGAAAGAAAAACTAACAACTAAAAAATAAATCTCCAGTTCTAAAAGGTAATGCCAAAACATAAAGCCCAAGAGATAGTTTTAATCCCATGCCACTGTATGAGCAAAAGAACCAACCCGAACCATCGGTGACAAAACAAAGGTCACCTGATCGGTGCCGAAATGTGACTATATTTCGCACCTTAATCCTTATATTTAGCTGTTCGATGAAAGCATCTGATGGTTGTTGTGAGGTTTTGATGTTCACAGGTGTTTCCGACCGTTGGATCGTTAGAAAGCATAAAATAAGGTAATTGAAGGCTACACAAGAGCTATGGACAAAAAGGTCAAATGAAGCATCAAAATCCGTGAAGAAAATCAACATCTATCAAAAGGGAGAAGATTTTACCCTGAGATGTTAATCGATTGAGGTATAAGTGTTAATCGATTGACACATGGAGAGAAGACTGTACCCTTAGATGTCAATCGATTGAGGACTAAGTGTCAATCGATTGACACATGAAGACTAAAGTTGCCCTCATTCAGCTCGAATTAAAAGTCAATCGATTGAGACTTTAGTCTCAATCGATTGAGGTATTAGGTATAGGGTTTGTTCGGCCACTATAAAAGGGAAGCTAAGACTTTAGAAAAGGGGGGATTCATTACTCATTATTATTTTTACTTCTTAGGGCTTCACTTTTGAATTTTTTTTCTCTTCATTCTTCAAGGGTCATCTTTTCTCCTTCTTCTAGGGTTTCATCTGGGTAGATTGTACCTAGGATTTGCATTGTTTTTCCTTTACGTTCATAAAAGCATAAATTGTATTTAGGAAAAAGCATTATAAACAAAGATTTTTTTGAAGAAATGAAAAGAGGAATGACTTTGAATGAACAAAGAGATCATACACAAAAGATGAGAGGCTAAATCAGTTGATCGGGGAAGATGCGATCCCCAGATAAGTAGTAATTTTTTATGATTAATACCGCAGTCTATTTATTGTTATCATGAAATCGTTTTGCTAAAAGTTTGTGTTATTGAAAATATATCGAATGCTTTGTTATGACCGTTGATTACGCATATCAACAGTTATAATCGCTAGATCTGGACCTACAGACTTATCTAGGCTGTAGAGCGATTATGTACTTACTGTTGTGATCTAAACATCATGAGATACGCTATGCTTCTTACATGACTCATACCGCAATGATAGGCTGAGTCATTGTTTTTAGATAGGGTATGTCGAATTGATGATCATATTTTATTACGAATCATTTCTATAGACAAATGATAGTGTGAATGATGCTTTAATGAAACAGTGAGTTTTAATGATAGAAAAGAGGTGCTAATCTGGGGTAGCATATTCCTTGATCATATTTAAATATTGTTCTTAGATCCATCATAAATTAGTTGTTTAAATTAATATATTTTTCTTGCATTTAGGAAAAGTGTGATAAATTTTTGGTAAAATTGAATCTGCCCCTTGGTACTTCCTTGGGGATGTTTTAAAATCTCTGAAAGAATTAATTAAAATTTATATTTTTCTGTGGGTTCGACACCCTTGTTCTTGCCATACTGTAATAGATCATGTGCACTTGCAAGGGTTACATTTAAAATCGATCAAATTTTTGGCATCATTGCCGGGAAAATCAGCAAAATTTTGATTAATTTGGATAGGGATTTGTGTGTTTTGTGGTGAGTAAAAAAAAATTAAAAAAAATCTTTAATTCTGAAAATTTGGAAGTTTGTAGATTGTGAAATCTGAAATTTGGTGCTCAAAGGTTGATTTTTGATTTTGGAACTTAAATTTTTACAATTAGAATTTTTGAAATTTAATTTCTAAATTAAATTTTGATTTTCTTGTGTGAATTTTGATTTTTGAATTTTAAAAATTAATATTTGGATTTTTGATTTGCAAAATCTTCTTTCTCTTATTTTTCTTCTCTTTGGTAAGATTTTGTGGAGTTCTTTTAGGAAGTTTAGATTTTTAGGATTTCTTATTTTAGATTTTGTAGGAGTCCATTTTCCTTATTTTCCTCTTATAGATATTTTGTAGGATTTTCTAAATTTTAGTTATCGACTTTTGTGGAACTACTTATTTTAGAATTGGTAGGAATCTTTTATTTCTTTTCCTTCTTTTTCTCTTTTAGGTAAAATTTAGTAGGATTGCCTTTAGATTTAGAAATCTGAATTTTGAAATTCAAATCTTGATCTTGATTTTCAAATTTTAAATTTTAAATTTCAAAATTTTGATTTTGATTTTGAAATTTGAATTTGAATTTTTAATTTTGAATTTCAAAATTTAAATTTTAAAACTTAATTTTCAAATTTAATTTTTATTTTTGAAATTCGAATTAAAAAAAAAAAAAACAAAAAATTTCTTTTCTTCTGATATTGGCTACTGTTTATCATAGACTCAATCGATTGAACATTCTCTGTCAATCGATTGAACATTCTCTGTCAATCGATTGAGATTGGGATATCATTCTCTGTAAATTTCTAGATTTCTTTCAATCGATTGACACTTCTCTGTCAATCGATTGACAGAGCTTTGTTGTTAGCCATCTTAGCTGAAAAATCTGTGCTGACTTGCTTTGACTCTTTGAACCTCAATCGATTGAGAACAATTCTTTAATCGATTGATTGATAAAGTCATTTGTTTGAAAATTTGTGTGCGCTTGTGTCAATTGATTGAAAGTCTTTGCTTTAATCGATTGAAGCTGAATATTGTGAGTTTGTTGTGGAATCATCAACCTGTTTGTGAGCGTGGTGCATGAGCTTTACTCGATCTCATCACCCGCATCTGCAACCGTTTAATCTTGAGATCGAAAGATCTTGTAGAGAGAATCGTAGAATTCAGAGGAATCAGTATCATCATACTGAAGTCATGGCAGATCAAAGGCAAGAGAGAAATGAGAATAACAACAATGGGAACGTCAATAATAGAAATAATGGAAATAATAGGAACAATAATTTTGATGAGGGCCCTAGAACATTGGAGTATTATAATGATCCTGATTTTTATGAGGATCAGGAATATATCATGCATGTTCCCATTCAGGGAAATCACTATGAATTCAAATCAGCAATGATCCAAATGCTATCAATTTTCCATGGATTAGCAAATGAAAATCCGCACGTTCATCTAAAT
The DNA here is from genome assembly GCA_021018995.1 of Chloranthus sessilifolius. NCBI lineage: Eukaryota > Viridiplantae > Streptophyta > Magnoliopsida > Chloranthales > Chloranthaceae > Chloranthus > Chloranthus sessilifolius. The sequence continues at coordinate 16,317,518 of CM037598.1, read as the reverse complement.
GAATGCACTGGGGTATGCAAAATGTTCAGAGTCCATAATGTCACTGATGAGATAGCTAAGCTCCGACTCTTTCCTCTCTCTTTAAGGGATAAGGCAAAAATGTGGTTCTATTCCTTAGAACCGAAATCTATTCAGAGTTAGGCAGAGCTACACCGTCAGTTTCTTAAAAAATATTTTCCCATGACCAAAACCATTGAGTTGCATCAGAAGATTCAGTTTTTTTCGCAACAACCTACATAAACATTTCATGAATGTTGGGAACGCTTTAAGAAATTGATTAAGAGTTGTCCAAATCATCCAGTTCTAAGGTGGCAATAAGTCTAAAGTTTTTACAATGGACTGATTCCAGAAGAGAGACGCATGGTTGATGCATCTTACGGAGGATCGTGTGCCACGAAAGAGGCTGATGAGCTGTGGGCATTGTTTGAGAAGTTATATCAAACTTCAATCCAAAATGCGACAATGGAGCGAACTAATTTAGATGTGGCAACAAAATCACATGTGTTGACAAGAAATGGATTATTTGATGTCAATAACAACACTTCAGATCTGTCAACAAAGGTTGATATGTTGTCCAAGCAAATGAACATGCTGTTAGCTGCAACTAAGCAAGCTAAGAGTCCCATCAATCCTGCTGCTTTTTCAATTTGTGACCACCCAGGTCACATGGCTAACGAGTGCCCTACCACCTTGTCATTTCTTCCTGATGAACCTACTCCTCAAGAGCAGGTGAATCTGACTCAATCATATCAACGACAAGGTAGGAATATGTACTCAAACACATACGATCCGGAATGGAAAAATCACCCCAACTTAGGATGGGGAGGATCAAACCAAACTGGATAGGTGAATCAGCAGTTCAGATCCAATCCAATGAGTGGACAACAAAATTTTCAACAAAAATTTTAGCAAAATTTTCGTCCACAATATAATTCTAATTTCCAGTAGAATTCTAATTCCATTAGAATTTCAATTTCCAGCAGAATCCTCCTTATTATCATCCGAATTATGATTACTGAAAAATCAGAATTTTAATCAATCTCAGGCCACCGTTTCAAAAGATTCTGATTTGGAGGAAAAGGTGATGCGAAGCATGCAATCTTTTCAGCAGATGATAATGGACCAATTTAGTCAACTGACAAATCAGTTGAGTCAATGAGAGGAAGGTAGGCTCCCTAGCCAACCCATCAACAATCCTCGAGGCCAAGCATCATCTGATGAAGGACCATCAAATAGTCAACAATTGAAAACTGTTACAGTGCTGAGAAGTGGACGAGAGGTTGATAATCAAGTGAAAATGCCTGAGGAAGCTGATGAAGAAAGAGAAACAGAGAAAGAGAAAGAAACAGAGATAAGAAAAGATAAAGAAAAAGGAAAAGTGAAAGAGAAAGGGCAAGGAAGAGAGAAGGGAAAAGAAAAAGTAATAGAGGAAGAGTCTCCAACTGTCCAACAAGAACGTGAAAAAAAATCAGAATTTGAATCTGCACTCTGTCCCAAAGGCACCATTCCCTAAATGCCTAATTCCTCCATCTAGAATGGGAAAGGGACCGGCAAAAATGGAAGAAATCTTTGAAACATTCAAGCAAGTAAAGATAAATCTTCCATTACTTGAAACAATCAAACAAGTTCCTGAGTATGCCAAGTTTTTCAAAGATTTGTGCACTCGTAAGAGAAAGGCACGTAATCATATTTCAAAGAAAGTGTTCCTGACAAATCAAGTTAGTTCGATATTGCAATTGGAAACCCCACAAAAATTGAAAGACCCTGGAGTCCCAACTGTTCCATGTGTCATTGGTGGGCAGCCAATTAGAAAAACGTTATTGGATTTGGGAGCAAGTGTTAATCTAATCCCATACTCAATATACGAGAAACTCGGATTGGGTGAATTGAAACCCATGACGGTCACACTCCAACTGGCTGATAGGTCAGAAAGAAGACCTAGGGGTATTATCGAGGATGTTTTGGTTGGAATAGACAAGTTTGTCTTTCCAGTAGACTTTGTTGTTTTAGACATGGAACCACCTATTAAATCAATTAATCAAGTTCCTATCATCCTTAGACATCCGTTTCTCGCCACTGTCAACGCTTGCATTAATTGTCGCACGGGAGTCATGGACGTTTCTTTTACGTCCGTTTCTCGCCACTGTCAACGCTTGCATTAATTGTCGCACGGGAGTCATGGACGTTTCTTTTAGAAACATGAAGGTTAGATTGAACATATTCCATACGATGAACCATTTCCCTAACGAGGATGAGGTCGAATGTTTTTACATCGATCAGATGGACGAAGTGGTGGATGAAGCATTACCATCAATGCTCACCAAAGAAGAATTTGAAACTGCTCTGTTGGCGATCTATGAAGAAAAAGGATCTGAGAAGAAACAGTCAGAAGAGACGAGGTCGAGTTTATCATGTCCAGATGATAACTTATGTGAAAATGTGACTAAGGTAGAACCATTACCTATTGAGGTAAAGGATGTGCTGACTCCATCAATTGAGCAGCCACCAACTGTGGAATTGAAACAGTTGCCTGAGTCGCTCAAGTATGCTTTTCTGGGGCCACGAGAAACGTTTTCGATAATAATTTCCTCTACATTGTCGGTAGAACAAGAGCATGATTTATTGAAAGTGTTGAAAGAGCACAAGGAGGCCATCGGATGGACCCTAGCTGATTTAAAAGGGATTGACCCATCAGTATGTATGCACAAAATACATCTGAAAGATGATGGTACACCATCGAGAGAACCGCAGAGGCGACTTAATCCGAACATGCAAGAAGTCGTTTTAAAGGAACTCATTAAATTACTCGATATTGGAATCATCTATCCGATCTCTGATAGTGAGTGGGTTAGTCCAGTACAAATCGTGCCGAAAAAGTCTGGAATCACTGTGAAAGAAACTGCTGAAGGAGAATTGGTCCCTACTCGTGAAACTACTGGGTGGCGTGTCTGCATTGATTATAGAAAACTGAACACAGCTACCAGAAAGGATCATTTTCCCCTTCCGTTCATTGATCAAATTCTTGAGAAGTTAGTAGGACAAGAGTTTTATTACTTTCTTGATGGTTATTCAGGATACAATCAAGTGCCCGTTTTTCCACCTGATCAAGAGAAAACGACATTCACTTGTCCTTACGGTACTTTTTCATATCGCAGAATGCCGTTCGGCTTATGTAATGTACCTGCTACTTTCCAACGATGCATGTTGGCCATATTTTCGGATATGATTGACAAGTTCATCGAGGTATTCATGGACGATTTCTCTATTTTTGGGAAGACATTTGGTTCATGTTTGAATCACCTTGCACAAGTGTTGCAATGTTGTGTGGATTCCAAACTTGTTCTTAGCTGGGAAAAGAGCCATTTTATGGTTCAACAAGGAATTATATTGGGGCATATTGTTTCCAAGAAAGGAATCGAAGTTGATAAGGCCAAAGTCGACCTAATTGCTAATTTGCCCCCACCGAAGAGTGTTCGACAAATTCGATCATTTTTGGGTCATGCTGGATTTTATAGAAGATTCATCAAAGATTTTAGCAAGGTGGCTAAACCATTGTGTACCTTGCTTGGCAAAGATGTTCCTTTTGACTTCGATGAGAATTGCATGAAAGCATTTATGAAATTGCGCAAGCTCTTATCAAATGCACCGATAATCCAACCACCAGATTATTCTTTACCATTCGAACTCATGTGTGATGCATCTGATTACGCTATCGGAGCTGTCTTAGGGCAAAGGGTGAACAAATTACCTCACGTAATTTATTATGCCAGTAAGACATTGATCGATGCATAGCTTAACTACACCACCACTGAGAAAGAGTTGTTTGCTGTGGTGTATGCTCTCGATAAATTTCGATCTTATCTGCTTGGATAAAAAATAGTGGTCTTTTCAGACCACTCTGCATTGAAATATTTGTTGGCAAAGAAGAACGCCAAACCAAGATTGATCCGTTGGATCCTGCTACTTCAAGAGTTCAATTTCGAAATCAAAGATAAAAAGGGAGTAGAGAATGTTGTGGCTGATCACTTGTCTCGCATTTTGCCTGAAGAATCTTCTGCACCTGAACCTATCCGGGACACTTTTCCGAATGAGAAATTGATGGCAATTGATGCGACCGCTACGAAAGCTCCTTGGTTTGCCAATATCGTGAATTATCTAGTCATTGGCAGAATCCCTACTGAACGGGGTAAGAATGATAAGGATCTCTTTTTCTCCCAGGTAAAATACTATTTCTGGGATGAACCATATTTGTTTAAATTCTGCTCAGATCAGATCATCAGGAGATGTGTACCGGAAGAAGAGCAACTAAGCATCATAAATTTTTGCCATGCTGGAGCCTGTGGAGGCCATTTCGGAGGATAGAAGACCGCACAGAAAATCCTTCAAAGAGAATTCTACTGGCCCTACATATTTCGTGATACCGCTCAATTTTGCAAAGAATGCCAATGATGTCAACAGCTGGGAAACATTTCACGAAGAAATATGATGCCCCTTAATCCGATTTTAATTGTTGAAATTTTTGATGTTTGGGGGATTGACTTCATGGGTCCTTTTCCCCCATCTTTCGGGTATTCATACATTCTTGTGGCTGTTGATTATGTCTCCAAATGGATAGAAGCTGTGGCAACCCGATCGAATGATCACAAGGTCATTGTCAAATTCTTGCGAGAAAATGTGTTTAACCGATTTGGGATCCCAAGAGCAATCATTAGTGATAGCGGTTCACATTTCTGTAACAGCCATTTTGCCACTCATGAAGAAATATGGCGTCACACACAAGGTTGCAACGCCATATCACCCGCAAACTAGTGGTCAAGTGGAAGTGTCGAATCGAGAGATTAAACAAATTTTAGAAAAAATGGTGTGACCGGATAGAAGAGATTGGTCTAACCGACTATCTGATGCTCTTTGGGCCTATCGTACCGCATTCAAGACACCGATCGGAATGTCTCCGTTCAGGATTGTCTACGGGAAAGCATGCCATCTTCCTGTTGAATTGGAGCATAAGGCATTTTGGGCTATCAAAAGATTTAACTTTGATATGCAAGCGGTAGGATCAAATCGGAGGCTACAGCTGAGTGAATTGGAAGAGCTACGCTATGTTGCGTATGACAACTCCAAGATGTACAAAGAAAGGTACAAGAAGCTGCATGATGAGTCCATTTCTTGGAAAAAGTTTCACATTGGACAAAAGGTTTGGCTATTTAATTCCAGACTAAAGCTTCACCCAGGAAAACTGAAATCTAGATGGGAAGGCCCGTTTCAGGTTGTTTCTATTAGTGTGCATGGTGCGATTGAGGTCCGCAGTCTCAAGGACAATCGAATTTTCAAAGTCAATGAGTAACGTCTCAAACCAATGATTGAGCCCATAACCCAGTTCAAGATTGAGGCGATGCACCTCAATGACCCAGGTGTTTGATCAATGAAGTGGTCGAGCTGTCGACAATTAAACTCAGCGCTTCCTAGGAGGCAACCCAGTGTGTTTTATCTTCATTTTTATTTTTGTTTGTCTTTGTTTTTATTTGTATTAGAATTGAGTCATTCTCAATCGATTGACTGTCACACAGTCAATCGATTGACATTTGTCCCTCAATCTATTGACACTTCCCTGTCAATCGATTGAGAAGTCAATCATCATCATCTCCATTTTGGTTTTTCAATTGATTGAGAATCTTGTGTCAATCGATTGACAACACCTATGGTTTAGTGCAGTTTTTGAAATTTGAAGCGCCACCCGACACATCTTGTCGTGACAGCTAACTTTCAGGACACACCTGTGTCAATCAATTGAGGGCAAACCCTCAATTGATTGATGTGATTGCTCATTTACTCCGCCCGTATCCAAGGCACTTAACCGGTGCAGCTTTTCAAAAAAGTGTGTCCTCAATCGATTGACAGAACTGTGTCAATCAATTGACATTGAAAGAGGAGAAGGGAATTGTGCCACGTTCCATGCGCATGCCCGATGACTTTCCAACTTCGCGCGACGTGGGCAAACCAACCATTCTCAATCGATTGAGGCTTCACTCTTAATCGATTGAGGTCTATATTATATAAGTGGGATCACAACTCGTGGCTCCGTCATTCACCTCCTTTCAAAACCAATCCACATCAAGCTTCTAAATTCTCCTCGTACGCGATCGAATGGCGGCGCCTGGCCCACCAATATTCCGTCCACCGCGTCCCGCCCACGATCCGATGCGCATCCCAAATGAGTACTATATCGATCGCCAGTTCCAAACAGAAAATTTCTTCGACCTCGCCAAATACCGTCGCATCACGGAATGTGCCCGCTCAATCGAATTCATCGAGGCTTTGCGATTGGAAATGTTGCTTACCCCGCTGCCCATAGATGTCTCTCTGCAAATCATTCACCTGTTTTATCAGAAAATGGTATGGGTACAGGAAACACTCTCGTCAATGGGAATGCCCTTCATCACCATCGAGATTGACAATTGGCAATATAATCTACATGTTGTCGATCTCGCGCGTGCTTTCAACTTTTACGTGGTTTGCCCTTTGAACCACCACTTTAATCCGGCTGTTGATCTTAGTCAGGAGGACATGATCAATAATATGTGTGGAGGACGTCGTGGGACCGGTCAATCCACTAAACGGGTCGTCTTACCTATGGACATCTTGTTTTGGGATATCGTCATGGCGACCAACCTTCTACCGCATGGCACAAAAAGTGAGCGGACGAAGAATAGGGTAGCGACACTTTATGCGGCACACACAAACACTTGGTTTGATGCACCTGGTCTGATGCTTGAGGAGATGTATTGGTGTCACCAGGATATCGCCACCACCACTGTACCGACGAAGCGTGCAACGATTCTCCTCCATTTTCCGCACTATGTGATGCACCTTTTGGATCACCTTGGCTGCCCCATTTACGATGATGAGGAGTTGGGCGACATGCAATTTTATTAGTATGGCATCAATGTATGGGATAAGAGCATCAAAGCGATTCTTCGTGTGCAGCCACCCCCGATTGACGTCGAACGATGTACCTCCTCCTCCCCGTCCAAACCCCGCACAACGCCAACGTGGCGGTGTTAGACGACCTCGTCCTGAAGAGGTCACGGATTTTGATGCCGAGGTAATTGTTGCTCGCCTCGAGGCGCGGATGGATGGGCTGAATGCGAGGCTTGGTGGTGTTGATCGAAGATCTAGGTTTCAAACCTCTCTTCTCGTACGAAATGGCCCGAGAATCATACCCTGGGCGTGCCGAAGAATTCATCGTAGGAGCGCGAGCGGTGATGAATGAGGAGAGGGACCCTGAATTGATGATGATGATGATGATGCTTAGTGATGTTTAGTGTTTGTTTAGTGTTTTTTTTTTACTTGGTATCTGTTTATGTTTGTTGGGTGTTTAGTGTTTTAATTTGTTTAGGGTGTTTTTAATTTTTTTTTTTCGTTAAAATCTAGTAGTGGTGTAGGGATCGATGGTGTAATCAATCAAGACAAATCAATGGAATCAGCATCTTTTTGGTGTTTATTTTTATGGTCCTTCTCGGATTTGTGCCCAAGTGCATCAGTCAATCAATTGAGGCTTCACTCTCAATCGATTGAGCACTTTACTTTTGAAATTATGGAAAGCAATTCCTCTGAGTCAATCGATTGAGACACTGTTCTCAATCGATTGATTCTTGCATCCGAAAAGATAAAAAGTTTTGCATAATAGGAAATTTCAGTCAATCGATTGACACTACAATGTCAATTGATTGACTTGTGCATGGTCAAACAGTCAACATCAGTCAAAAACAGAAAGTTTCTAAAAGATACGGTGTTCTGAGGATGGATTTTAGCCGTGCACCATCCGGCTTTGCTGACATCATTTGTCAATCGATTGACACTAAACTATCAATCGATTGACTGATGCTTAATTCCGGAAATTTACACCTTCCGTCCGAAAATAGAATTTTGTAGAGTCCGTATTATCAAAGGTTTTGTAGAGGGTCTTTAGAGTCCGTCTTCTAGGCAGTTTTTCTCTATTTAAACCACTCCTTGGGTCGTCCTCTTCTTCACCTTTAGTCAAACTTCTGTTCCTCCTTCCTCAAGTCCTAGCCATGTCTTCTATTCGGTATCGTACTCGCTCTGTTGTGTAAAAGTTGATGGAACCCGCACAAAAACGTGCACGTTACCACTCTCCGCAATCATCGCTCGATTTGTCAAATCATGAAGTCATCAATCTTGATGATAAATCACCTTTAGAGATCAAACCAATTTTTACCCGCTCCGTTGAAGCCGCCACCAATCCATCCGAGATTTTGATTCCGACCTACTTGTGGGCGGAATTTAACCCACCTTCACCTCTCGTTCCACTACCTTCCGCCCCACCATCGTCTCCGCCAAACATACCTACCCCACCTCCACGCGAGGGTGGCATCCCAGAAGAAACATGGACTTACGCGTTTCCAAAGCCGAAGGAAGGAAGTTCTATCATGGAAGACTAAAAGATTCGGAATTTCAGTTTTAGGAGTCCTTTCTTTATGTTATTTTAGTTTTATTTTTATGTTTTCATTTAGGTTATATTTCAATTAATTTTAGGGTAGGATTTTTTTTTTTCAATAATTGTAATAGATTCCCTATAGTTAATAAATATTAGTTAGAAAATAATTGTGTTTTTTTTATTGTGATCACCGTCCCTTGCACTTGATCTATTTCTTTTGTTCTTCGGGTGCATCACACAGGTTTGGGGGAGGTCTTACCTCCTATTTCAACATCATCACCAATGAAGACATTAGACAGTTCAGGTTTGGAGGGGGGGGGGAATTTCGGTGATTTTCATGAATTTTTGATTTAATACCGCAAAAAAAAAAAAACAAAAAAAAAAAAAAGAAAAAAAGAAGAAAAGACTGTTTTCGGACCTTGAAATCTTATCAGTCAATCGATTGAGATTATTGTCTCAATCGATCGACTGATAACCATCAAAAAGTCAATTGGAAATGTTAGCAGTCGATCGATTGAGATATTGGTCTCAATCGATCGACTGATGACAAGAAGGCTAATGAAATTCGATTTTTTATTCATATTCTTAAAGTGTGGATGACCTGAAATTCTTTAAAATTTGTTATCATGCCATGATGTTTTTATGAATGCTCATAAAATTCAAGATTAAAATAGCAATATTCATGATCTATGCCTGAAAATTTTGTCACCATCACTTTGCTTTAATTCCAAGTATGAGAATTAAGTGTGTAATTTGAAATTTTAAGATTACAAAGAAGGGCTAAAACCCAGTGAGTTTTGAAACGTTGTCCTCGTTTTTGATGAGTGCTAAATAAATTTGGCGTATCTTCCGGCTTAAATTATTAAAATCTCATTTATTTTACTTTGATTTGTTGATTTTACGAGTGTTATACCATTACACTAGAAATCACTGTGTATAAACTCAAGGCAATTAGGCATCGTTACCATCATGAAAGGAAATGATCTAAGGCCATTATTGGCTCGTTTGTGCCCAAAAGTATCCAACCATATACTGATTTATCTTGTTGCACCCCCTTTGAGCCTCAACTGAAAAATTTGCCTTATGTATTCTTTGTAAGCTATATTAGCCATACCCCACACAAATTTGAAAAGCCTTACCCTTTTAAACTCTGATAAATTAGGGATGAGATCAAGGAAGGACATAAAAAGTTATAACAATAATATCTGTAAGGAATAAAAGACAGAGAAACGTAAAAAGGGAGAGAAAAAGGAAATTCAGTTTACTGCAAGAACTAGAGAAGTATATGGAAGTAATGTTAAAGAGAAAAGTGTTTATAAATAAATAAATAAATAAATAAAAGAGAGAAAGAAGGACTCTGGAAACTTTGAAAAAGGAAGTCGAAAAATCATAAAATCAAGTGTGTTTCTTGTTCCGATTTCTCAAAGAACTTTGAATCCAATTTCCCTTTCTTTCTTAGCCATTTACTCGAGCCTCATTACAACCTTAGAAAAAACCTTTTTGATCAAATCATGAGTGGTAAACGCCATGTGAAGAGTGATTGCACAATGCCTATGGTGCTTAGTATATACATGTTTAAAATACAAATATCTTTCTTAAATGAGATTTCTTTCTAAAATTCTTTGATGCACCGTCTTTTTTATAACTTGTGAGAATTTTCTAAATTATGTTGTAATTCCATCTCACATGTGAGTGAAAAATAAAATCATTCATCAGGAGTAATTTCATTCTGAGTGTATACCCATGGTAAGGATTGAGTCTAGACTTGTGATCTAAGGTTCCTAGTTTAAGCTTCTTCTCAGACAAAAGAATTTGAGTAGTGATAATTGCATAACATTCTAAGGCATAAATCATGAGCATTGAAAGATAATGAATTGAATTGAATGAGCACTAATAAAATGAACATGGTCAGATGCAGTTTAAAATATTTTCCAGGGACATCTAATTACTTGAAGGGCATGACTGAAAATTTTGAAATTCATAAGTTTTGAAGTTTGTAGGTACCTTCACTGAAAACCTGCAGGAGACACAACTCCTCTACTAGGGATCACCTAGGGGTTTAAAGGCTTGTTGCATGCGCTAAATGCAATCGTGTTCCTTACGAAAGTGGCATTTAAATTTTTAGGATGTTAGTTTTATTTGCTTTACATATTTATCATGCTCTTTGCTCGAGGACTAGCAAAGTGTAGGTTAGGGGGTGTGATCGGTGTCGAAATGTGACTATATTTCGCACCTTAATCCATACATTTAGCTGTTCGATGAAAGCATCTGATAGTTGTTGTGAGGTTTTGATGTTCACAGGTGTTTTCGACCGTTGGATTGTTGAAAAGCATAAAAGAAGGTAATTAAAGGCTACACAAGAGCTATGGATAAAAAGGTCAAATGGAGCATCAAAATCCGTGAAGAAAATCAACATCTATCAAAAGAGAGAAGATTTCACCCTGAGATGTAAATCGATTGAGGTATAAGTGTCAATCAATTGACACATGGAGAGAAGACTGTACCCTTAGATGTCAATCGATTGAGGACTAAGTGTCAATCGATTGACACATGAAGACCAAAGTTGCCCTCATTCAGCTCGAATTAAAAGTCAATCGATTGAGACTTTAGTCTCAATCGATTGAGGTATTAGGTATAGGGTTTGTTCGGCCACTATAAAAGGGAAGTTAAGGGTTTAGAAAAGGGGGGATTCATTACTCATTATTATTTTTACTTCTTAGGGCTTCACTTTTGGATTTTTTTTCTCTTCATTCTTCAAGGGTCTTCTTTTCTCCTTCTTCTAGGGTTTCATCTGGGTAGATTGTACCTAGGATTTGCATTATTTTTCCTTTACGTTCATAAAAGCATAGATTGTATTTAGGAAAAAACATTATAAACAAAGATCTTTTTGAAGAAATGAAAAGAGGAATGACTTTGAATGAACAAAGAGATCGTACACAAAAGATGAGAGGCTAAATCAGTTGATCGGGGAAGATGCAATCCCCAGATAAGTAGCAATTTTTTATGATTAATACCGCAATCTATTTATTTTCATCATGGAATCGTTTTGCTAAAAGTTTGTGTTATTAAAAATATATTGAATGCTTTGTTATGACCGTTGATTGCGCATATCAACGGTTATAATCGCTAGATCTGGACCTGCAGACTGATCTAGGCTACAGAGCGATTATGTACTTACTGTTGTGATCTAAACATCATGAGATACGCTATGCTTCTTATATGACTCATACCACAATGATAGGCTGAATCATTATTTTTAGATAGGGTATGCCGGATTAATGATCATATTTTATTACGAATCATTTCTATAGACGAATGATGGTGTGAATGATGCTTTAATGAAACTATGAGTTTTAATGATAGAAAAGAGGTACTAATCTGGGGTAGCATATTTCTTGATCATATTTAAATATTGTTCTTAGATCTATCATAATTTAGTTGTTTAGATTAATTTATTTTTCTTGCATTTAGGAAAAGTGTGATAAATTTATGGTAAAATTGAATCTGCCCCTTGATACTTCCTTGGGGATGTTTTTAAATCTCTGAAAGAATGAATTAAAATTCACGTTTCCCTGTGGGTTCGACACCCTTGTTTTTGCCATACTGTAATAGATCTTGTGCACTTGCAAGGGTTACATTTAAAATCGATCATCACCCCCAATAGTTCGCCAAAGGAATATCTCACAATAAATACATTATCTCAAAAATAAGGCTAGACATATCAAGCCGTACAATAACTCTCTCAAAATAATCAAAGTAATGCAGAGGGTCTTCTAAAAGAACTCCTCAGGAGGGGGCTCCGACTCCTCCACGGGAAAGTACTCTGTATCCTCTGGATCAACGTCTCCAGAAGCAACAACTATTTCAGAACCTGTGACGTATAGTAAAAAAGGGTGAGCTACATCATAGTTCAATAGGAAAAATATTTGAACATGTAAAGCTATCTTACTCGCATTAATTTTCATGACATAAGTGAAGTACAATCTCGTAAGCTGAAAACAGTTTAAAAACATTTAAATTACTAAAAGCATGAACTGAATACACATGTCATATCTTATCTTTTTCACACCACATCTTATATTTTGCTTAACTTGTCTCATATCTCATAAAGACTTGTGTCACAAACTTAAATAATCCCCGAGCAATATAACATCGAGCCCTAATGAAATACCCTCCATCGTCGTTCAATTGAACTATGTTTCAATTAAATACAAGCTCAAGTCCTATTCACCGAGGCGACTTAGCATTCTTATTACCCTCTTGGTAATTTCATCTCATGGTTGTACGAATATCCCGTCGTACCGTTCACGGATATCCTGACGCGTCAGTCACGAGTATCTTGTCGTGTCGGTGGGGTATTCTCCGAATCTCAAATCAATTGTACAATTTACATATAGTTATTCACCGTGAAGTTATACTAAATATAATAATTTAAAGTTTGTTCAAGTCTTGTCTATCTCATTTCACATCACCTAGATGTTTACATCAAAAGAAATACATCCTTGGGATGTCACATATTCATCTGCATCACCGAGATGCTCACATCAAAAGAAAATACATCCTTGGAATGTCACATATTCATATGCTTACTAGGTTCTTCCTTAGTGTACACACACCTTAAATTCACATGCTTTTACTAAGTTTCAGAAATTTGTATTACAACACATTTTATTTTACACAATAAACATCACTACACACATGCTATTAAAATCAAGAGTACATGTCCAAAACTTTCCCTACCTCACACTAAATTACTCCAAGAATTTCTCAACCCGAGCTAGCCTTAACCATCTAAGGTCCGGCTCAAACCTAGGCATGGCCAAAACACATTTAACGTATCATAAAGAAAGTAAAAACAAGGAGTTCGGAAGTCTAATCATAGTTCATAAAGTAAAACCCACCAAAAGCCTGAATCAGCTCAAACCGATCGAACGATTTTAAATCGATCGAACGATTTGCCAAAATCGATCGAACGAACTTATTTCGTTCAATCGGTTTCCTCTAAGACCCAACACTACCTATTTTCACTCCTTTAGCAAACCGATCGAACGATCACTAATTCCGTTCGATCGGTTTCCCCTGAAACATAGCACTACAGACCTTTCTAATTTGGCAAAATCGATCGAACGATCACTAATTTCGTTCAATCGGCTTTGCCATTTTCAGAACAACATTAAGTTCCAACTTCTAGAACTCATTCTTCACACATCTATACCCTTTGTTTACTCATTTTTCATACACAGTAAGTCGAATTCATAGTATAACAAGTAGAATTTCACTAAAATAATTAAGCTTACCCTTCTGGCCGATCAGATCTCTTGATCCCAAGCTCCCTTTCACAACAAGGGTTTCATCACTTGGAATTCCCGATCTCTTGTCGATTCAAAGCCTTCAATCCGTATGCTTTCCGATCTACCCTCAATCATGCACATTTAATACACACACAACTTCACTCCTCTCATTCACTCTTCAAAAATTTCCCTACAACCCACACAAATACAAATCATTACAACTCACTTATGTCTTGGGTGTAAAACACACACACCTAGATAGGTGTATATGACCCAAATCAAAGCAACTCTTATAATATACACACTCTACGTTTCTCATATAACTCATTTAACCTAAGCCATCAAGTCATCCTTTACTTGGTCAAACAAGTGATCAATCGGGCACGCATCCCGAGATACACTATTTAAAGTTCAAAATTTTCGGGACGTTACATAATTGGTCTTCAGATCACAGTGCACTTATCAGACGACGAAATCATTTTATCGGTAATGTGTGTCATGTGGATTGGAGGCTTGTGTCCCATCCTGCCAGTGGCCTAAATGGATCGGGGACCTATATGTCCATTGCCCCACTTGACACTCCCTATTGCCGGCCCTGGGTGCAAGTATTGGCTCTCGTAGTTTTGTCAATGTTTTAACCGGATCGGGCACCAAACTGGAAAGGGCACTGGTCCGGTTGTACTAGATTCAATCGGACTAGTTCAACAAGAAAAAAATTAAGAGATAATATCCCAGACAGTTCTTCGCTTCAACAAGGAAACTTTGAAAATATCAAAAAAATTTGGAAAAAAATGAGGAAGCATTTGGGAAGAAGTAATGGAATTATTTAAAATTATGATAAGATAAAAATAAATTGACAAAATGAGGAAATTTTGAAGAAAAATATATTTTTAAAATGTAAAAATCAAGATTTTTTCAAAAGCACGTGTAATTTTGCAAAAAGAGTCTTGAACGAGCATTTTTTCAAAAAAAATGCCAATTTTGTAACTATGCTTATATGAACCAAATTTTGTAACTATGCTTATATTAACCAGACTTGTTGACCCACTAGTTCCTGTCGAGGCAGGTCAAACCGGTGGGTCCGGTCCGATTGTTAAAACAATGATTTTCATACAACTTCTTGGTCTGAAACACAGTATCATTGCCACCAATCCCCGAGATGCGAAACGTATTGCTAGCAAAGTCTCATCTCAGGCGATATTTAATACCATGCCGCTGTATTCCACCATCGACTTCAGATATGGGTACTTAATACATATACCTTGAAGGCGTATATCTATCTGGGTACCTCTCTTCGCACCCGCCCGCACAATCTTTGAGGGTGCCTATGTTTGAAACCGCCTGAAACCCAATAGACTGCTATGAATCAGACGATACAGATCTCTTTTTACCCCAATCTTCCACAAGATGTATCTTGAGACAATGAATGTACCATCAAACGGTCTATTTTTTATTTCATGTGATATAAATTCCTCAACATAGAGAGCAATTACTTGCACACGAGATGAGATTCCACATGGCACATCAAGCTCAAACGACATTTGGGGATTTGTACCACATGGAATAAAAAATAGACCGCCTGATGGTACGTTCATAGTCTCAAGATCCATTGTGCAGAATTTGAGGTTAAAAACTATCTAGATCGTCTGATTGCCAGGTTTCGAACATAGAGGCCCTTAGATATTACAAAAGGTAAATTTCATAGTTATCTTAGAATAAATCACTGTCGATTGAAAATGTGTTGTATAACAGTCATCTTAGATGAAGAAAAGGGAAATTTCTATGATCGACCCTGTCAAATTCACCTTTTCCGCCAGAGATCCTATAATTTCACCTTTCCCATAACTGACTAACTTGAAGCCGAGCCAGTTCCAACTAACATAAAAAGTCTGAAATACCCCTTCGTATACCTTACACCGTTCTTGCATTGATACCGCATGAGCCATTATGATTCAAGGGCCATTTTTTGGGGATTTGTGACACATGAAATAAAAAATTTGCCGTTTAATAGGTGCGCCATGATCTCAAGATCTATTGTGTGGATGATCGGTGTGAAACACGATCTCCATCATCCAATCTAAAGCAATCAATGGTTTTCAAGGGGTCTGAGACGTGGGCGGTTTCAGAGAACGTGTGGGCGCACAAAGAGGTACCCTTAAAAGAAAGCCTTAGTATTTTGGGGACCTGTTGGAAATACCATATCTAGGCTGCTTTCTTTCAAACACTATTTATGCCGTCTCATTTGAAGGCTGCAATGTAAAGATCAAATGTGTCAAAGATGGGCATGAAACATACTCTCTAACGTATGTTTTTTCACAGTTGACTATCAAACTTAATGATTGACTCAACTAACGAATCGTCACCGATCAAATAAGCAATCGTCATCGATCTGATAAACAATCGCCACCACTTTGATAAACAATCGTCATCAATCTGATAAGCAATCGTCATCGCTCAGATAGAAGAAAAGTATTTTAATATAAAATTATTGGTTTATTTCATGTTGTACATTCTAGTTGAGTTGGCTGGGGCACTCTTTTGGTAAGTCTTTTTGTATAGTGTTTAATAAATGACGAATATTTATTGTATCGATGGCGATTGTTTATCAGATCGGTGACGATTGTTTATTAGATCATAGTCTTCAAATCAAACGGCCTAGATTTGGTATTTCCACATGGCACAGGTCCCCAAAATTCTAAGGCTTTCTTTTAAGGGTACGTCTCCGTGCGCCGACACATTCTCTGAAACCACCCACGTCTCAGATCCCTTGAAAACCATTGCTTGCTTCGGGTTGGATGATGGATATTGTGTTTCACCCCGATCAGCCACACAATAGATCTTGAGATCATGGCGTACCTATTAAACAGTTAGTTTTTTATTTCATGTGTCACATATCCCCCCAAAATGACCCTTGAATCATAATGGCTCTAGCGGTGTTAATGCAGGAACGGTAAAATGTATAAGAAGGGGTATTTCAGACTTTTTACGTTAGTTGGAACTGGCTTGGCTTCAAGCTAGTCAGTTATGGGAAAAGTGAAACTATAGGGTCTCTGACAGAAAAGGTGACTCTGACAGGGTCGATGCTAGAAATTTCCCTTAAATCAAATTGTGGATTGAGCAATGTTGCCCAAGTCTGGGTCAAGGAATAAAACGGTTATGAAAATAATAAGAAAAAGTGTTAAATTTGAGCAAACACGGAAAAAAAATAAGAAAATTTTGAAAAATTAAAAAAATTATAAAATTATATTACTTATGAAAAAATAGGTACCATTACTTAAAATCCCATGAAATTGTAAACTCACCCCATCTCCTTGCATATGATCGAGATCGCTTTCAATCAGATGATCGAGATCAAGGATTAAAATTTCGGGTTTCATTTCAGTTTCGGAGGGGACCGAAACCAAATATTTGAATCGAAATTTCGCCAGAAAATTTGAATTTTGGCTGATAATTTGACTCCCATACAAAAATCTGACCGAAATTTCGGTCATTTCTGCCAAAATTTTGACCCTTGATGGAGATCATTTTTCGTCCCAATCTTCCATAGAAAGAATCTTGAGATCATGAGAGTACCATCCCACTGTTAATTTTTCATTCCCCATGATACACATCTCAAAAATTGATCGTAAAATCATGTTTGACTGCGATGTGTGTCAGGTGAGTTTTATAGTCAATTTTTGGGTTGTGTCTGGTAGAATAAAAACTGATCATATGATGGAACAATCATGATCTCAAGATCAATTGTGTGAACAATTGTGCTGAAAAATGGTCTATATATTTTCTTACATAACATATCTAATATATATGTTATTTAAGAAAATATATATTTTATTTAAGAAAATATCTAATATATGTATTATATATTTTATTTAATAAAACTCATAAAAAATGTGCATTTTCCGAGAAAAGGAGATTTAGTCACATTGATACTAATGACATACAATGTCAAAAAATTCATAAAATGGAATCCATTTTTCTGAGCGGTGAAGGTAGCCTGATACCAAAGACCATATAACTGTATTAAAGGAGCAACTCAATAATCATAATATTATTTTAAAATAGAAAAATTAAATGATTCATATAAAATTGTGTAGTCAACAAAATCAAAGACACAAAATATACGGTACAATGTATTTAGTTTTACTGTTCATTTTTAATAATTGACATCATTAAAAGTACAGCTTTATATATTTTATGATTATTATTATTATTATTTTCTAAAACTTGCGACCATCAAGGCGCTCCTTTAGGTGGCACGTGATCTTGTAATGAGGCACTTGACAACAAACTAATGTGACCAGCAAAAGTTACTTGATTCTTAGTATTCCTTTACCCTTTGCTTAAACGCGTTGGTGAGAAAAGTTTTAGTAGCGTATTTCAATGAATGGTACCAACAAATTTAAGAGCATTTTAGGGTCTGTTTCGATAAAAACACTGAAGCGTCAGAGAGTAAAATAATATTTTTATATTTTTTTTTTTATGGATATTTGAGTTGTAGGAAATTATAGAATTTCTTTGTTTTCCTTTGCACATTGTTAGCTAAGAAAATGCAGGATCAACAAAATCCCATGTTTGGATGTAAATGCCGAAAATTGTAGGAAAATGATATATCTTAAACAAAAAAATAGTCATGATATCATAAAAGATCATCCAAATTACAAGACCATCCACATAAATTATCTACAAAAAATGTCATCCATAACTGTTGGATGGTCTAAACCTAAAATTGTGTCAACCAAGTAGCCCTCATCCATATGATTAGTCACATTCCTTTTGGGTTGTCCTTATCCATAGCTGATTAAAGAAAGTGCCAAATGCCCGATCAATTTGGGTGTATTTGGGTGCCTAAAAGATTATCTTTCTTAAAATTCACTTGTACTATTTGTCACGACCCGAAATTCTATCTCATCCCGAGGGCTTAGAATTTCGAGTTATGACCTGCACATATCTCGGATATGCTAAGCGAACATACACCAAATCAGAGTTCTCGCGCAATAATGGTTCCACGAAATCTGTGAAATCCAACTAATAGGGTGGAATATAAATGCAATTATAAATACTGAATAAGTGTGATAAAACCACAATCTACCAATAAAATGTAAATTCAATTGGAGACAAATCCGATAAAATAAACTATAAAATCTGCAATACTAGTATCAATAAAACTCAATACGAAGTCCACAATGATCAATAACCAGCACTCAAATCAAGATCAGCACCGTAGTCCTCTTAATAATAGGCAACGTCATCCTCCAAAGGTTCCTGGTACTCAACGCCCGCGAGATCAGTGAAATCAGCGTCAGCGAGATCTAGATGGCTCGCGTCTACTCCACCAGCGTAATCACCTGCAACTGTTATAGTATTATATCACAATATCTAATGCCCTCGTGTCATACTCATACTCTACCACCCAACTAATTAGGAGACATAATGGCCAAAGTCACTCATAACATACTCATACTCATAATCTCTTTCAGAGATCCGTCTTGGCTGAAAGACGTTGTTGCCCTTACGGTGGCTACGCAAGGAACGACAGGTACAGAGACTTAAGTTCTTTATTTTTTACTAGCCTACACAACGATGTCTTATTATCGTACTTGTATAATAACTTATTTTATCTCATACTCATATCTTATCATACTCTTATACTTAATCCTAGAACAAACTATAGTGAGACAACTTTCTTAATTCACGCTTTTCAAGAAAAAGGTTTCGTAATAACCTGGATGTACTTCGTGTGGTAGTCTATACTACCATAGAGGTGTTGCATCCGTACATGAACGCCCATATTTTGAGTTTCACATGACCATAAAAGAAACCTCACCACAGCTAATGCCTATGATCGAACCTCATAACTTAACTCATAATTTATACTATCATATTTGAACTCGGGGTGATCGGGTCGCCGTATATGCCACCGTATACGAGATTACACTGAATTCACACTCACCCGACTCGTCATAGGTCCCATTCCATCATGAGTTGTAAGGCATGTGAATACGATATATTTCTTGCTTCGATATCATCTCAGAGAATCACCACGCCCAAGCATAGGCATGATCTTATACAGTCTCGTACTCATGATCTAACATATCTTTAACTCGTATAAATTGATTAAGTTGTAAATATAAAAGTATTACACATACAGAACGGTTTACACTTAGATTTTGATTATGTTTATATTATATTTATTTACATACCACATCAATATAATTATAGAATAGAGTTATAAGTGTGATTTTGATAATCGTAAAGGTCAGAGTTCGATTTCATAAAGGCATCGAAGTTTTAACACTTTGTGTTATCGAAATAGTCGCGTTGAAGCGATAAAATAATACATATATAGTATACTATAATTAAATACTTAAATAAAAAGGGGCAGTCTAATTTAAAGTGGAGTGCATCACGACCATCGATCGAAACATCAATAAATTAGAGTGCATTGAGTTTTGATCGAGCAAGTGGAGTTATAGGAGAAAACAATATTGGTAATATTGTTTGATGTCTGTTCGGACATAGATCAATCGGTTGAAAAGTGTAACCCAATTGATTGAATTTAAATAGGTGTACACAATCAGTTCGGTTCAAGATCAATCGGTTGAAAAGTGTAACTTAATCGATTGAATTTAGGTAAGTGTACATAGTTGGTTCAATTCAAAGTCAATTGATTGAGAAGTGTAACTCAATCGATTGAATTTAGGTAAGTGTACATAGTCGATTCAATTCAGAGTCAATCAATTGAGAAGTGGAGCTCAATCGATTGGATTTAGGTAAGTGTACACAGTTGGTTCAATTCAGAGTCAATCGATTGAGAAGTAGAGCTCAATCGATTGAATTTAGGTAAGTGTACAGAATTGGTTCGATTCAGAGTCAATCGATTGAGAAGTGGAGCTTAATCGATTGAATTTAGGTAAGTGTACACAGTTGGTTCGATTCAGAGGCAATCAATTGAGAAGTGGAACTCAATCAATTAAAATCAGACTTGAGCTCATACTCTTACACAACCTAGTTAATATATTATTTTATATAAATTAGGTCTATTAGGCTATACTACCCAAGAACCCCAAGGAACCTCAATCGATTGAAAAACAAGTTAATATAAGGCTTTAAGTTCTTAGCCAATAACCCAACTAATATTATAATAAACTATTCACTATTATAATTGCCTATTCACTACCAACAACCTCAATCGATTGATTATATCAATCGATTGAAATACCCCATCTTTCGAATAAAATAAAAAGCAGTGAATGTCAGGAATAATTAAAGCGTCAGAAGCTATTAAATAACGCCTCAAGCTTAATCGATTGAATTATGCGAATCAATCGATTGAATCTTAAATAAGGAAGTAGAACCTTCTCTGTTACGGTTTTGAAGTCGATCAATTAAAAAGTGTGTTTCAATCGATTGACTGTCGAAATTTAAAATGAAATAGGGTTTCGAAATAAAACTCAAAATACATCCGAAAAATTCACAAAAATAATATAAAATCAGGATTAATTATGGTTTGAATCCTAAAAGCGATTTTATAATAAAACAAATTTAGATTTATTTTAAATAGTCCATCGATACGCGATCGAACGCATCCTACACGATGAGATCTGAGAAGAACGAGATAGATGGATGGGTACCCACCTCTTAAAGCATGATCGATGGATTGACGGCAATTAGGGCAATAGAAATCGGCGTCCACGATTTTTTAAGAAGAATTATTGTAATGTTGATTTAGGGTTTTCCGTAACTTTCTTATTTATGTAGTAAGGTTTGATCCTTAGACCTCTTATCTATAACCAAAGCCTTTCAACCACTAGGCCACCATACAACTTGTGTCAAATAAAGACAATTTTAAATATAAAACCTTTTGAAAAATCAAAGTGTGTATTTTCTCAACTAGGGTAAGTTCCGGTGTGGAACACTAACACCATGCTTGGTGCAAAACAAATCTAACACCACAAATTCCGTTTAAAATTTTTAGGGTCGTTACACTACTACTCTCTATTTCTCCAGATCTAGAGAAAGAAAATGGATGATAGTGATCTAACGGCCCCTCTCTTTCATCATCACCAACAACCAAACCCACCTCAAAAACCTCAACAAAACCTCACAAAAAGACAACCACTAAGAGGAATTTGAATTATCCCATGATAGTACTTTAATGGATAATGGCCAGGCGGATTTAAAGTCGGATATATATCCAAATATCGGCTGGGTCCTAGGCCGATATGTATCCAATATTATCGGATATATATCACCCAAATTGGCCGATATTTAAACATTTAAAAAAAATATTAAAAAATTATAAAAAGGGCATTCATTAAAAAAAGAGAGACTATTAGCGGCAGCTATAAACTGCCACTATTAAAAAAAAAAACTGTAGCTAATACTCTTGCCACTAATAGTCATAATAGTTTTTTTGTTAATAACGGTAGTTTTTGGCTGCAAAAAACTGCCGCTAATAGTCTTATTTTTAATTTGTAGTGATTTTTAAGATTTTATTCATCATATCCGATACATATCGGCCTATTGGGTCTGATATTTGAATTGTTTGACCCAATATAATATGACCGAATATAAAAGCAGGGTATATATCTGGATTAGATAGGGCATAATCCAATATATATCTGATATTTAAAATCGTGATAATGGCTCTTGAGTGGCATTTAAACAAAAAATGGTGTTTAAATGATCTTACACCATTAAAGTCCTACTTTTTATCTTACATCACTGAAGTGTGATTTATCATTATCCCATATGGCGTTCATTTGTGACCACTCTAAATTGTCCAAATGGCAATCCATCTGTAATGACCCGAGTCCTCACAATCTCTGATTGTAAGGCCTTAGGCCGTATTATCGAGTACCGTGATCTTCAATTACGTCAAAATATACTATCAGAGTGCATTTAAGCAGTGGAAACGAAATTTGTAAATAAAAGTCGCAATAATAAAATAAAAAGAAACAATTGTAAAAATTAAGTCCCCAATACTCATACTAATCCTCTTATTCCAAGCTCAAGTCCATCATAATTAAAACTTAAACAAAGTAAGAAAAACTCTTTGCTAGTGATTGTTTCATCCAAATGTGAACACCTTATTATTGAAATGAAATATTAAATAATCAGGCTACAAAGCCCTTGTTACTATCCACCTTCGGTCATTGAGCATCGGGTGCGGTTTTATCACCATACACCGATACTTTATCATCAGCTGCACCAGTCTCATTTGACCACCAACATTAACGGGTATAAGTTACTCTTGTATGAATCAGACATGCATTCCTTTAAGATATTAAAAATATTTATCATAGCAATGTAGCCATTTTTATAACTTATGAGTGTGTGCATGTGGCAAGTATAATTTCAATCATCTAAAAAGGAATTGAAAATAGCATGTAAATCATTCTTGCATGAATTTCCTTCTAGCTATGAAAGAAGTCATTATTTTTATATCATTGTAAGCGACAATGTGTTTCACACTGTATATGATGAGTTGATTATCACCTTGATCACATGAATTTATCTTCTCATTTAAGTTTAGCCTTTATACGTCTCTATCAATACGTTGACTTTTAGACTTCGTCCCTATCAAGATGTTGAGTCCAATAAGTCCCTATCCCAGCATTACTATTAGACCCCGCCTCTATCAAGACGTTGGATCCAATTAATCACATTGTTCATTACTCATTAAACTATGTCTCTATCAAGGCGTTAAGTCCAATTAAGCACGACCTCTGTTTCACAATTTTCAATGTTTCCTTATAATTTTCATCATTCAAAATCTTAGATCATCATAAAGTTTTAAAGTGTACAAGGATACAACTATTGTGAAGAAACCTTAAAATTAAACCCAACTATTGTAAATGAAACTAGCCGATAACACGGACGTCCGTCCAATTAACTCTTTTTGGACATAATTCTCGAGAAACACGAACGTCCGTCATGAAATTACGGTCGTTCGTCCCTATCAAAACAGTGAGGTATCCAAATCATGGATGTCCGTCCTAAATTTGCGAACGTCCATCCTGAAGCTGTGGACGTCCGTTCTAAATCTGCATCCTGGACAAAATTTGCGAAGAACACGGATGTCCGTCTTGAGTTCACGAACTCGCTCGAACGATCCGACCTAGCTTTGAGGAATAAACTAAAAAATAGAAAAGACTATCTTAACATGCTTCAAAATCTAATCAATCCCATTCATCAATTACACAATAACACGTATTATTTGAGATAAAAAACACATTTAATTCAGATATTAGATTCTAAAGGAAAGCATGATTTCTCCATACCTTGATCTATCGTAAATACGGATCTTCGAGTCTCAATCAGGTTCCTCACTACGAAGATGAATCTTTAAAAATGAGAATGTTGCTTAAGGAATCGATACTGAAGGTCTTACCGATCTTCAAAAAAGAAAAGCTCTAGAAATATAGGTCTAAAATTTCTTCTCTTAATGTCTCTAGGGTTTTTTACGAGAACCTTTTAACTTAACATGGTAAGAAATTATCCGGTCTTAAGATAACATACCATAGTAGAATATTTAGGATTTTAAATCAAATGTCAAAATAAATGTTCAAAACCTACGTACTATGGTTCGAATGTTCGACCTCGTCTTTAACTCAAGCCTTTAACTAGTAGACTACAACATAACTCATGTCAATTATCAGCAGAAATAAATATAAAAGTAAAAAAATATGACTGATATTTATAATTAAAGCTTTTGAGAATTCTAAGCATACGGAATATAAATTATTAGACATATACAAAGTAATAAGGTGTATCAAAGATATAAAATTTTGGATCACTACACCATTGTTGGAACATATCTCAGCCCAACGAAACCTGCTTATAAGTGATTGTGAACCATCCGATTAATGAACTTTAATATCAATCACTAAATCTAAAAGCAACGATTGATATTATAATCACTACCAAAAAATTGCCGCTATTAATAAAAACACTATTAAGACTATTAGCGGGCTGCCGCTAATAGTCTTATTTTTTGTAGGGAATCAATGATTTAAATCTCCCTAAAATACCATTTCTGGGCATGTTACTCTTTAATCTATGATTTATCACTTTGACGGTATAAATGACCCACATCTTTAACCATTGATGATGTAAGATCATTTGAACATCATTTTGATGTTTAAACAATGGTTAGGAGAGTCGGGTCCTACTTTAATATGGACCATTGTTTCTAAGGATTGACTTTCCTGGCCATCATTTAATCACCAAAATGGTGTTTAAATAATCTTATACCATTAATGGTTTAAGATGTGGGTGATTCGAACCATTAAAATGATAGATCATAGGGTAAAGTGCAACATACCCAAAAATGGTATTTTAGGGAGATTTACACCATCCAATTTATTGACTATAATATCAATGTTTTTGCGCTGATATTAAAGTTCGTCAATCGGATGGTTCACATCCACTTATCGGTATGTTTCATTGGCATGAGGCATATTCCAATGATAGATTGCGACTTGGGCAATTTAGCTTGATCATGGATATATGCCACATGGCACAATTATAAATCACACTTCAATGGTATGAGATAAAAAATGACCTTTTAAAGATCAATTAATTAGGCTTTGTTTGCGATTATTCTTTGGAGGCAAAGAACATCACACTTGAAAGAACATATTTAAATTGCTCTTTTAAAGAGACTCAAATTCAGCTTTTCAGTATGTGAAAGAGCAAAGAACACAAACTAAAGGGCTCTCATCATAGCAGAGAGTTGCTCTTTGCCTCTCAAGCATGGATCAAAATGCCAGAAAACCGATACGTATCGTCCGAGCCCAAAACCGGTACATATCGGACGATACGTATCGGTATCGGACCGTATCGGACGATACATTAAATGTATCGTCCGGGTAAATGCATGTATATGAACGATACCCCCCCCTTTTAATATATTGTATTGTTCGGGTCTGATATCGATACGCATTGTCCGATACATATCAGTATCGGACGAAATTTTTATCCATGCTCCGAAGAGCAATCCCAAACAAAAACACAACCATTTGATGTTTAAATGTATCGCTTGTTTCTATCAGCCGTTTGGGCCATGTAAACTGATCACCAATCTGTCGCCTGGACCATGCGACTCCTGCGGACCTAAAGAGTATGGAAATCCGTGCGTGTAAGGTGATCTAGCCCTCGAGTACATAATTTGGTATTAGGTGCCCCACCTCGTGGTGCGTCCAGCCAAACTCTCTCACCCAATCTCCATAAATGCACAGATGTGTTAAGATCATAGTCGTCCATGTAAGGACTTCGTGATGTTCACGGATTTCTGTGCTCGTGACCTGTCCACATCTCAAGATCCACGTGGCATATGACACGAAGTTAGCCTAATGGGCACCTATACAAGTCAGATCATAAAGCGTGTCAAATTTTCGTTTTATAAAAGGATAGGTCTATATAGCAAACGTGTACACAACGCATCCGAGTAATACACGTGGCTACAGCTAATAGCGTCCAACGTGACCTTGCTGTCCTCACATGAATAGATGGCTTAGCCGCCTTAGCGTATAAGTTTTCCAATTCCTTTATTACAGGAAAACAGTCCGCGAGTAAAAAGCGGCGCTTTGTGGACCATGTGATTTTTGTGAAGGAAGTCTGTGATGGAAGTCCTCTCAGCCTGTATTGAATGCTATCTGATGCGGATTGCCAATTCACTTGCCACGTGGACGGTTTGATCGAAGACTAATTTTAATTTACCAACAGCTAATTTGTCTAGAGATTCGTATCGCCAATGACTAATCGCATAACTAACAGCGAGGGTAGCGGTACTTGCAACAGAATATTCCATCCGTACCTAAGTGTTTTCACTTGATACTTGTCAATTTCTGAAGTTAGTGGTTCAATACTTTCAAGGTATCGATCAAAAAATATATATATATATATATATATATATATATATATATATATGCTCAGGCCTATAAGAGCTTGACACGTAATGCCCTTTTGGCTGATGTGACATTTCAATATTTTTTTTATTTAAACTTGCTTTAACTATAATTATCACTGATAGAATTAGAAAGATAAAGCGAAGTGCAGAGGATACATTCATGACATCTGGGGTTGATATGACTGTTATTATATTCAAAAAGATCATTATTACCTTAATTAAAATTTTTTTTTGTCTGCTTCGTCTATGAAGCGCTTATGCTTCTATATAGGATGCACAAACACATCTTATTTGGACGCTAGCGCCTCTTTTATAAAGTGATTGCGCTTCATCAAGGAATGAACAACCCCTACAAAATGACACATAGCATATTTTTTTGGTCACCTAATATTTTTTTGTTCAAACGACGTCTGACTTTATATCATTTATTACTATTATCAGAATATTAAATGAAAAGCGATGCATAACATTGTAGTTTGCATTGGCTATCATTACCTTTCGATATGACTATTTGAGACACCTATTAGGGAAGACCATTTATTGCCTGAATGTTTAGCATTAATGACGTTCGTGTAAGAAGAGCTAGCACTTCTTATAGCATTTTGCAAAAGAAGTACAATCGCGTTCTTTACAGTGCGCTAACGCAATGATTATGTAGCGTTAGCGCTCCGTCAAGGAATGGAAGATACCTTTCATATGACACGTAGCACCTTTAAATTGACACGTAACACCTTTAAATTGACACGTAACACCATTTTGTGCGAAGTAATGTCTGATCTTATATCATTTATTACCGTTGTTAGAACATTAAATGAGAAGCTACGCGTGACATCGTGATTTGTATGACCATCATTACCATTCGAAATGACTATTTGAGGCGCCCATTCAGGGAGATCATTTATTGCCCGAATGTTTAACATTAATGGCGCTTCCTATAGATGGCGCAATCGCTTTCTTTACGGCGTGCTAGCGAGCCTATCATGAAGCGTTAGCACTCCGTGAAGGAATGAAAGACGCCTTTTATATGACATGTAGCGCCTTTAACTTGAGACGTAGTGCCATTTTGTACAAAACGACGTCTAATTTTATATAATTTATTATCATTGTCAGAACATTAAATAAGAAGCGGGTTGAGGAAGATGAGATTATGGCACGTGACATCGTGATTTGCAATGAACATCATTTCCATTCGAAAAAATTATTTAAAGCGATAAATATGTAAATTAAAAATTCACAAATTACTTTTCATCTTCGCCCTCCCAATTTTTATTTTCTCAGAGCACAAGAAGAAACATCAAAGTGACGAAAATTATTTCCTGCATCTACTAACAAGGTCAGTGTCCCTTTATTTTTGTTCCGCTTCAAATTTGTCGCAAAATAGAGACATCATCCTTTCCTTGGAAGAAGCGTTAGCGCCTCTGCGCTTCTTTATAAGGGCATAGATGCCTCGATCGCGCTTTTTTACAAGGCGCTTGTGCCTCTACTAGGAAGCGAGGACACTCCTATTTTTACTAGCTTCTTCTCTAAACTTCTCATTTTTTCGATTCACAGATTTTCAAGATGGTTATTAAGACTCTAGCCACTAGTGCACCATTAAAAAGTGTCGAGTGATCTATGACGAGACATCTAAACAGAGGAAAATTTGTTTCGCAGTGTGTCTTCGGGGCATTCTTTTTGGTACCAAAGGACGTGAAAAGCGTGAACTGCCTCCTGGATGCAATCATCAAGTTCTGGGCTGAGAAAAACATTTGGGATTTTAGGGAAACCACTATCAGATTCCCCCCCCTTGATTTTTGGCTTAATAATTGATTTTCAAATGACTTCTCCCCTCATTACCCTCCCTCCAAGCCCATTCCCAAAGACCAGACCATAAGAGATAAGTTTTTCAGGGGCCTTAACCCTGTAAAGAGGGGACACATCCTTTATGCCACTAACAACGTCGAGCTGGGTGCTGACGAGGACTTTCTGAAACTCTGTTTGTTGTTTGTCCTCACCATTGTCCTCTTTCCATACATAAAAGACACTCTCGATGAGCCTTAACTCGAGCTCGTTGATAATCTCCCCAATTTCAACCAATATCCATGGGGCTATGCCACGCACAAACACCATATGCAATGCGTGGATAAAGCAAAGAAAAACTGGGGAATAACTGAGAGGGTAAAGGTTGTGCAGGGTTATAATATTTACGGCTGCACTATTGCCCTGTAGGTAATATCGTCTCCAATAATTTCCTATTTTATTTCCTACGAAGGCCGCCCATAAAAAAACTCATCAATATATCATTTCTTAAATTTGAGAGTACGAGATCAACCCTAAGAGCACTCCAACACGGTGTCAATGGGTCACTCGTTTAGCAGTGTCAACCCGTGCAACACCTAACTCCCGATGCACTAAGTCAGCCTACCAAGCTCCCAATTGAGCAGCGCTTTGCGGATTCCCGGATGCTACGATGAGTGTGATGCTTGGCCCATTTAAGCTTCACCTCGACCCCTGCGTTAGTACTTCACCTACAAAGCAACGCAGTCGGTCAAGGACTGCAATGACGACGACGAATGTGATAGACAACGATAATTATATGGTAAGCCCTCTTTGAGCGAAGACCCGCACCGTGGGGGTGGCTGAAAGCCACCCTAAACACAATGGCCCTAGTACACAACGTAACTAGAGTGGCCAAACACCAAGCAAGGCCCGGATGCAAGCACTCAAGCCCACGAAGCTAGTGCGGGGGACCCCAGCTCATGTCCCCCTATATAAGAGTTAAACACCATCGAGGGCCAAGGAATGGGAGGACCTCAAACATATTGGTTCGTCATACCATCATGGAACACGGCCCCTACCCGTGGCACACAGTGTCATCTTCTACACCACAATCCCCATAATGCCTCGCATCATTCCCCAATATGATCGTGTCGTGACCGTGTCACACACCCATGGCTTCTTATGCACTAAAGATGCTCTGACGCAGAGTAAAAAAATGGCCCTATGACTAATCCAGATGACCTTGCCGCATGCCCCCGTCACAATGGGCTTCAGGCCCCGTCCACTTCCCAAGGATGCTGAAATGGGAGGCAAATGAGAGTACGGGAAAGTTCTATATCAAAGACTTTGAGAAAAAGGTAAATCTTTTACGAGGAGATGTCGCTTCGAAGTGGAGGCGTTGTCGCTTCATATAGTAAGCGATGCGCTTCTATTTTGAGGCACAACCGCTTCTCATAAGAACATCTTATTTGAGGAGCAATCGAAGCGATGTCGTTTTCCTTAATTCTTTATCACTCGAAAATAATATGGAAAATTTATCTTCTTATAGGCCTTCTGGGAACTAGAGTGCACTCTCTATGAGCAGAGCCAACCTCTGATAGCAAAATTATTGCAACTAGGGCAGAGATCTGCGAAAGTGGTTGAAGGACCAACGATCCCTCCTTTACTTTGCGGAGGAAGAGGCCAGACATTGATGTTATTGTCTTGGACGAAGTGGAAGAAGAAGATGATGATGATGAAGAAGACGAAGATGAGAAACAAGAAGAGGCTCCCAAAGCTAGTATGTCCGCGAGAATGCAGTCTCTTGAGAAATAGGTGGAGTATGCCAATTTCTAGAAATGCAGACTGTGAGAAGCCAATCAGAGAGCGGAACAAATACTTCGACGATCTCAATCTAAAGGTTCTCCAGCTGGAACAGGAGAACCAGAAATTGAAAGATCAGAACGTCAATATCTTGAAGGAGCAGGGTTATATGTTAAGGCAGTTGATCATCTTCCAGAAGGATTAGGCATCTCTGAAAGAGAACTTGAGAAAGTTAATTGAGGTATGCTTCGAAGCTATGCCGACGACGCGCTGACGCTTCTTCTATGAAGCACCGATACTTCTACATTAGAATTCTTGACTAAATAATAATTATTCTTTTTCTCATATTGCAGGCTCGCAGTGTGGCGGGAAGTCTGCTCAGGCTCGCTGGGGAACATCAGACTGTTGTCCCCTAACGGAAAAGGTCTGCCTCAGCCCCGACCTCCAGCAATGTGCATCGTCTACAAATGACTGCAATCCCACCTCAAACCTCCAAACCCAAGTCTCAACCTCAGCCCCAACGCCATCCTTGACCCACCCCCAGGCTCGACCCCAACCCGAACCCCAACCCCAGCCCTAACCTCCTAGAAAGTCCAAACCCCAACCTCTTATAAAGTCCAAACCCCAACTCATATCGAGACCTCTGCCTCCACCACTACCGCAAACTGTGTCTCATGACTCCGGTCCTGAGATGCCCCTTACGTAACCATGCACCGACGAGAAGTCTTCGGTGCAAGGTGAAAAAGAAGAGGACGATGAAGATGACACAACCATCTTCAGGAAAAGTGAGGAACCGGGGTAAAGCCTCGCCGCGATTCCTCCTTCATAAACTCTCCAAAAAAGAAAGGGAGATCTAGTCTCCCAGCCCCACAAAAAAAAGGCCAAAACTGGGGGGGCATCAACTCCGGCCTATATGCATTATATTTAGGAAAAGTTCATAAGTGAGAACAAGTAAGTATGTCCCCTCCTTACGATTTATCGTTGTAGACTTTTAAAGTTTATGCTTGAGGGTATCGAAAGCGCCAACGTGTCTGTATCAAAGCATCGACGCTTCTACAAGAATGCGCCAACGCTCCTTAATGGACTCGTGGCGCATCAACAAGGACACGTCAGTGCATCTTATCGGAGGCGTCGACCTGTCTACCAGGAAGCGCCAACGCTCCTTATTGGACTCGTTGGCACGTCTAGAAGGAAGCTCAAGTGCTTCTTATTGGACTCTCATCCCTTTATGTTTTAACTTATGTCTGAATTTTAACATAGGACTGCCATCTCGACTGTTGGGTCCCAATAGATCACCATGGAGTTGTTGCGCAACCTACGAGAACCAACAGAAATAGAAGACCCAGTAAGTTTTAATTCCTATTGAAATGCGACGCGTCGCTTCCCTAATTCATATTGATATTTTTACCTTCGTATATAGATAATGTCCGTGTACTTTAGGGTCATGGACAAGCTGGAGGACATGCAACCTAGACTGATTAAGAAAACTTTCCTGATGTCTCCCGTTGCACTCAAATGCATGACCTTGAATTTTAAAGTATTTGAAAAGAATAATAAGGAGAATGCAGCTTTCCTCTCGACCGATATAGCGGGACTGAACACAACATACGCTAAATTTTTTGAGGCGCAAAATGGCACTAAGCCGATGCAACATTTTCTCATCAATATGAACCACACCTTATCTACGATGGACTATGAAGAGATATTTATTCTGATTTATATCAATCAACCACCTCGTTCTGCAATTAGTTTTAAACAAACTATTATTTATTCATATTTCTCTAGTAATTTAGGATCTTAAAAGACAAATATAAGTTTTTAGAATGAACGAAACTATAAAAGAGAAAATCACTTCCTTGTGGGAATGATCCTATGCTAGTGCCGCAATTTCCATTGTACGCTTGCAATAGGTTAAGACTTCAGTACGATAATAAAATCCCGAACAAGTTTTTGGCGCCGCTGTCGGGGGAGCGGATTTTATTCTCTATATTTTTTTTGTTTATTAGAAAATCAATATATCTTTCTCTTTTTATTTTTCTTCATATTTTTAATTTTCGTTGATTACTTCTTAATCTTTTGTAGGCTTACTCGGAGTAGCAAATCATAGGTTTCAACACTTCCCCTGATTAGAGAAGCTAGAGGCTTAGATTTGTCTTCTCTCCCTGCTTTCTAAAATAAAAATTAGATAAATTGAAAAAAGAAAATATAGACATTTATAATAAACGTTCTAGCCATCCTGCTTTGCTTCTAATTCCATTCATTATGGCAGAAAAAAAATCAATTTATGGCTTAGACGTTTGGGAGAGTATTATGCTTTGACACCTCTTACTCCCCCTCATGTATTCAATTACTCCCTGTGTCTGGTGACGGAACCTTCGAAATCAAGCCCAACGTATTTCAATTCTTACCTATCTTTTATGGGTTTGGTGAGGAGGATCCGTATATACACGTAGTGAGTTTTTTAGAAATCTGCACAATTATTAAAATTAAAAACTTGTCAGAGGAGGCCATTCGTTTGAGGCTTTTCTCATAATTTTCTCTTAAAGAGAGGGCAAAATAGTGGTTGAACTCTTTGCCCAACAATTCAATTACTAGCTGGGAAGAGTTGTAGACCAAGTTCATCACAAGATACTTCCCAATTACCAAAATGAATAGAATCTGGATGATCATCACAACATTTCATTAATTGTCGGATGAGTCATTACAGGAGAGCTGCAAGCGTCTTAACGAGCTTCTGAACAAGTGCCCTCATCATGGGATCCCGCGCTGACAAATAGTGCTTGATTTCTACGAAGGCCTTAATGAATAAACCTGACACATAATTGATGTTTCTTATGGAGGAATGTTTTGTACGTTAACTACAGAGGAAACTTAGAAACTTTTTGAAACCCTTAACGAGGAACCGATGCAAAACCATCCATCGATTGAGACTGATTCAATGATTTTAAGGAATATGACTCCTAAGCAAGGATGATCAGATGAATTAAAGTTAATGATGAAATGCCTCCCAAAGATAAAACTTTGGAAGATAAAATTTTAGTCTCTGTTGGGTATAAAATTGCATCCAACATCTCAAAAAGATGAAGCTTGTGGTCTTAACCATGGCCCATCTTAGGAGGATCCTCAGCAACCTGTTGTACCTTTTGACCCCACAAGTATCCAAGATCATACTATTGCCATTAAGGATGCCATACTACAGATGTATGGAAATTGTCAGTAGCATGACCAGAACCGATCGAAGCCACTCTATTTTCAAGTTAGAGGCCAAAGTTGAGCAACTAACTATTTTAATTAACATGAGAGAGAGTAGCTACTCTTTACCGTGGCCAGTTGGCACTCCAAGAGGACATAGCTTTTTGGGAGGCACATCAACTCCTCGTGAATTAAACTAGAGTTCCTCTTGAAACATCTTGTAACATATGTGTATTATTTCTTTTGTCGCTATTAGGAAATTTTGTTAGGGAAGACTTTACGATCTCATGTGTGTCAGAACACATTCAATCGTAAGGACCTCTCTTTTGAACTATAATCACTTTAAGTGTATGGATTTACAATTCTTTGTGAGTTATAGAGTCAAATCGTAGAGATTACAAATCGAAGTGTTAAGAGTCTCATTATTATTCTCTAGAATCGTAAACGACAATTCTAGGGAACATGCGATTTCAATGAATAGTCTTATCGGTTATATTGGAATTCAGACCCACTTAATTCATAGAGGAAGCAGACACGTATCGCGTTCAATATTTCCAGTTGCCAACTACCTAAACTTAAATGCCTACACTTCGACATTTAACTCAAAGTGATGGTTCAGAGCTCTAGCCTCTTCCCTATAAATCCATACCCTTCTATAATGCTTTACCATCCTATATCAGTTCTTCTTCTTTCATCTTTACCCTAAACCATATGGAGGAAGAACATAATCCAAGCAATTTCAACAGTAGGCTTAATAGAATTCTTGAGATACAAAGGGCCAAACTCCTGGTTGCAATAAAGAAAGTAGAACAGTTGAAGTGCCAACGACCCATACCAGAGGCTGAATCGTCCATTAAAATTATTCCTTACCCTAAACCAAACCCAAATCCAAAACCCCACTCGAAGAACCCATCTTCTCCCACTTCCTAACCTTTACACCACCACAACTCACCCCGAGTGCAAGTTCCTTTACGATGATGGTGGGTTGAACAGTCCCTCGCCACCCCTCTCTATTGCTCATACTCTCCTCCTAACTGCGTTACAATCACTTCGTAGAATCTTCGTAAGGGAGAAGTATAAGTTGTGGGAGGATAGAGATGTGTTCACTTCCCACTCTTCAAAGCACTTCCCCCGAGTGGATTACATTTCTTCCAAGGAAAATATGTGATGTGCTCTGTTTGGGAGAGGAAATTTGGAAGACAGGGGTTGTGGCTCCATCAAGAGAGATGATTCTCCTTTGATAGTGTGGACACTCTCTAGGTAGGGACAAACGAGACTCTGATTGAAGGTGGTTCGAAGCTGATGACCGATCTTTATCAAAAAACCTTTTGCCTCGGACGTTGCTGCCGGTGTCGTAGTTACGATGTGTCTAGATTTTTTCTAGGTTTAGTCTTTTATATAATCATTTTTCTTTCTTTTCTATCATTTCTGTAAATATTTTGTTTGATATATATATATATAGTTATTTTGTTGATGATCCAAAATTCTGTCAAAATATGTCGGAAGTAATTTCTCTCAAGTTTAGGGGAGATTTTTGAATAATTTTGTAGAATATATGCCGGTACCTTAGCAGCATCACACATGTATGATATAAAAATTTTGAGGGTCCCCTGTTTTTGTATACAATGAGGACATTGTCCTATTCAAGTTTGGGGGGGGGGGGTACACCTTTATATGTATATTATTTAGGTTACTTTATATTAGTTAGTTTACTTTTTATATTTAAAAAAAAAAAAAGAATTTTCCTATTTTAGATTAGTTTTATAAATATTAGGAATACTTATTAGTTAACCATCATATATGAGTTATAATAAAAAAATTTATGAATCCATAAATGTTTCAATCCATCGTAGTAGAAGTTCAATAATCAAAATAGAGTAGTTACGATTCACGTCTAGCTCTCTTGAGCACTGTATCAGATTGAATGTTTGAAACTATACTTTAATTTAAATTATAATATTTAGACTATAGTTTAAAAATTATATAATCAGTGAGCTTTTGAGCCATAATTTATCCTTTATTTTGAGAGAGAGACTGCTTTCTATTCAAATTCAAAATTTTTCTTGACCTTCTTAACTGTGTTAATGAAATCTCATATTACAGTAATTAGAATAAGATATTCTATGTTTATGATGATTTATTTTTCTAGAACTGTTTACTATATACATTAAGACAATATGACATTCATACTAGTGAATTATAAAGATGATCTAAGGTAATCTTTTGTTTAGTTTGAGCTAAAAAAAAGCTAAACTACCAGAACATATTTACCCTTTTGAACCCATATTAGAGCCTAAATCTAATTTCTTTATACCAAGATTTTATAAACCCTTAACCATATGTACTACCCAAAACTTTCAACTTTTAATCCTTACAATTTTTGAGAGTTTAGAACGTAAAAGAAGGAAAAAAGAGGGAGTGAAAGGAGTATAAGAAAACAGATAAGTGATATACTGAAAAAAGGGTACAATTGAGAAGAAATAAAATAAGAAAAATATGAGAAAGAATCAAGAAATCGTAATTACGATTCTGAAAAGATAGAGAAGCAAAAAGCTTTTCAAGCTGAAAAATTAAGAGGATATCTGAAGAAAAGAATCAACTGAAGAAAAGAGATTTACAGAAGAAATAAAAAAAAAAGAATAATGGGAAGAAGTTATCCAATTTTGGATACTTTCTGAAAAAAAAAAGATAAGAAGAAGACAAGTGAAGGAAGAACTGAATTTTCAGAAATCTTTGAATCCTTTCTACCTTTCTTTGGAACCTTTTAACCCAAAGCCCCATTACAAGCCAAATAAAGACCTTTTTGATTTATAGTTTATAATAGCATGAGCCTAGTAGAGATACTTATAGTAAATACTATGAAAAAATAAAGAAGCATATGAATAGATTTGATTATCCATTCCATGAGATTTATCTTTGTAGTCAATTTTTCGTTAAAATTTATCATGCATATCATATACTGAGAGAACCCAAAAAAATTTCAACATATTTTTAAGAGTACGCCAATAGTGAGAGTTTGGGTGAAAATGTTTTCTAAATTTATAGTTTAGAAAAACCTATGATGAATAAATTTTTTATTGATACGCGCACACTCCACGCTTTACTGAATTGAAATTTCTGAGTTCTGATCAAGGATAATAGCTATGGTGGAAAATTAAGGATAAAGGATTTGTAGTTTTTGAAAATCATAACAGCCATGTGATATTTTAACTGATTAGTGTACCATTAGTAGGATAGAATTTTTAGCTTTGCTCTTGTTTACAAAATTTTGAAAAATCTAAAAATATTACAGTTTGTAGGTAACTTCACTGGAAACCTTCAGGAGACTATAACTCCTCCACTGGGGATCATCTAAGGGTTTAAAGCATGGGTCACAATGCCGGGTATCCGATACGTATCGTCCGAGCTCAAAACCGATACGTATCGGAATAGTAAAATACCGGACGATACATTGAATGTATCGTCCGGGCATATGTATACAAAATGGACGATAAAGTACATTGAATGTACCGTATCGTCATAGTCCAAAACCGATATGTATCGGTATCGAACGAAATTTTGACCCATGGTTTAAAGGCTTATTGTATCTACTAAATGCAATCGTGCTCCTTACGAAAGTGACATTTAAAATTTTAAATTAGTTTATTTCCTTGTTTGCTAGAGAATAGCAAATAGTAAGTTTAGGGGTGTGATCAGTCACAGAATATACCATTTTATTATCCTGAACTTAGTAATTCTAGACCCCAATTTGCTACTAATAAGTTGATGATGTGCAGATATTAAGGTTAAATAATAAAAGAGAGCCAAAGTATTAATCTTCATAAAAATAAACTCAAAAAGCAGTAAAAAAGGCGATCGAGCGTAAAAGACGATTCGACATATGTTTAAAGCCATAAGTCGTACTTTTCAATGGAATGTAGTGAAAGAGAAAATAAGAAATCGTAATTTACGATTCCTCATAAGACACTTCAAGAAAAGTGCGATACAAAAGAGAATTGCGATCGTTTGTTCTTGGAGAGTTATGAGTTGAACAAAGAAAATCGTCACTACGATTTTACAAAAATAGAAGCTCACTGTTATTGCGGAATGTGAGATTTACACCGCCATGCATATAATTAGAAGACCTCTTGAATTAGAAGTCTGACAAATTACGGATCCGAGAAGATTGATGAAGAGAGATTCCTAATGGACTCAGTTGCTGAAATAAAGGAACAATCCCAGAACGCATCAACTATCCAAAGTAAGGAAAAACTAGGATTAGAAATTAGAATTATATTAGGAACCTTTTATTCTTAGTAGTTTCTTTTATTAAGATTTGAATAATGTAAACCGACTCTTTATGATCTATAAATAAGAGAGCTCGACATAGAAGAGTTATCGAAGGAACTCTCAATATCAATTGACAACTGAGGTTGGGTTTTCTTCCGATCAACTTTAGTTTAGCTTAGTTTAAATATTCAAGGTTTCTCGAGAGCAATTGACGACTGTAATTGAGAGCTGGAAGATTAGAGTAGAGTATCCGTAATTTCTCAGGAGCAATTGACTCTTGTAACCCAGGGATGAAAGATCTTTCTATTGCTTTCTAGTTTAGATTTATTTTTATGTATTTTAATTATTTTGTAAACTTCTAAAAGTTTTTAATTTGAATTGACGACTCAGATTGAGAATTTGCAGATTAATGAAAAAAAATTTGCTTTTCTATTTTCAATTTTCTTGAGTTTGATTGACGCCCAAGTTTTAGGAGAATTGTTGACTAGATTAAATATGTGTTAAGGAATTCTAATTTTTAATTGATGCCCAAATTCTAGAGGACTGAAATACGATGTAATGGTACTTTAATTTTGTAAATATCTGAGAACTGAAGGATTGTGATTAACGACAATAATCTGGAAGGAGGAAGATTTAGTTATATTTTATGTAATTAATTTTAAACAAACCATTCTTTATTCATATTTCTCCAGTAATTTCAGATCTTAAAAGACAAATATAAGTTTTTAGAATAAATGAAACTATAAAAGAGAAAATCACTTTCTTGTGGGAATGATCCTATATTAGTGTTGCAATT
The DNA here is from genome assembly GCA_021018995.1 of Chloranthus sessilifolius. Taxonomy (NCBI): domain Eukaryota; kingdom Viridiplantae; phylum Streptophyta; class Magnoliopsida; order Chloranthales; family Chloranthaceae; genus Chloranthus; species Chloranthus sessilifolius. The sequence goes on along the minus strand of CM037598.1, from coordinate 16,279,041 downwards.
TTCATTGTACGTTTGCAATAGGTTAAAACTTTAGTACGATAATAAAAGTCCGAACAAAGTTCTAAGAGCGCTAGCGCCTCCTAGTCGAAATGCCCATGTGATCGCTGGTTATGCGTGTTCTAATTAAATTCAAGTCTTAACCTATTGCAAGCGCATAATGGAAATCATAGTACCAGCATAGGATCGTTCCCACGAGGAAGTTTGTTTATATAGTTATTTTTGATTTATATCTTCTATTTAAATCTTTATTTTAAAAACTTATATTTATCTTTTAAGATCTAATATACTGGAGAAATATGAATAAAAGAATAAGTTCTTCATCTAAGTTGCATAAAATAAATCTAAATCCTCATTCTTCTGATTGAGGTTGTCAATTCTAATTTTCAGCTATCGGATATTTATGAATTTAAATAGTACCGTTACACCATATCTCTACTTTCCTAGCATTGGTCGTCAATCAAGTCTAAGATCCTATCAATACAGATTTAATCTGATCAATAACTTCCTAAAATCTGGGCGTTAATCAAACTTTAGAAAACTAAAGAGTGAAAATATGACAGCCCGAATTTCGACACTCCGAAATCCGTGCCATCAGCACGGCCCTCGAGGTCGTGCCTCATATAATATGCGAAACTGTGACAGCCCGGATTTCGGCACCCCGAAACCCGTGCCATCAGCACGATCATCTTGACCGTGCCCCTTAACTATGCACGGAACACTGGTATATCAAGCATAAAAAGAAATAAGAACAACTTGCGGAATTTAAATCTAATTAGAAATACCTTTCAAAGGACAGTTCTACCCTCATGCCTCTGCATGAAGGGAGAACCGATCCGAACCATCGATGATATAAATCATCACAGATGGTTCGCCCCAAAGGAATAATCCAAACTCTATACATATACATGTTTTCACAAAATAAAGGCTTGACATACCAAGCCGCATAATCTCTACTGAAAACTCGTCAAAGTAGCACAACGGAGTCCTGTAGAAGAAGTCGTCTGGAGGTGGCTCCAACTCCTCGCGGCAAAGTCCGACTCATGGGATCGAAACTCCCCTAAACCCTGGTGCTAGTCTAATGGACGGTGAGCTACATCCTAGCCCAATAGGGAACAAACACCGAACATATAAGTTATAACTCACATATATTCTATGATATACCATGCATGATGTAACTATGTTGTTGATAAAACAGTTAAAAGCACTCGTTTTCTGTTGATTTCTTATGTGTTCATTTACTCATGAAAAAAGCTGAAAAGGCCTAAAGCAAAACTAAAACTTTCAACTTAAGTAATCCCCGAGCAATATAGCATCGAGCCCAGAGCTACCCTTCATCGTCATCTATATAGATAGTTTTAATGTATTCCAGGAATACCATATAGTACCAAGCCCCTTTCCCCTGGGATTGGTGGCGGGTTTCACTTGTCTCAATCAACACCCCGGGTGTGCTTACTATGTCTGGATAAGCCTCCTTGACCGCCTCACGGTTTCACGCCGATCCAGTCACGGATATCCCGCCGTGTCGGTCGTGGATATCCCGCCACGCTTGGGGTAACCTAAGGAACCTCAAATAACAAAATATCGTGCCTTACATATAGTTATTCACCGTAAGTGTGTGCTATCTTATATCGCTTAGGCCCTATCAAACATGATTCAATCTGTGGATACATCCTGGATGTATCCATTAACTTGCATCACACGATGCTCTTATCTCTTTACTTCTTCATCCCCCGGGATGGCTCATTCGCTTTCTCTTATGAATGTCACACACACACTTTTCACAATTCTTTGAGCGTAAAATAATTGAATTGAAATTTATATCACTACATACATGCTCTTGTAAAATAAAGTACATGTTCAAGGTGTTCCTACCTCAAGTCTTCACTTGTTCAATGCATCAAGGTCCCACGTGGCTCCTCGTGCACTAGCTCACACGCACACCTATGGTACCACACACAGTAAAACACATCACAAGGGATGCAATAAAGAAGGTATAAGATCCTCCAAGAATCTTAAAGTCAAACCTAAAAGTCAACAAAATTTATCCCATGATTAATCGAAATCCGAGAATCGATTAATCGAACTTGGTTCGATTAATCGATTTCAAAATCGATTAATCGAAGGTCAATATCGATTAATCAAGTAATTTCGATTAATCAAATTCTCCTTTTCGCAAAGTCCATTCTCGCTCAATAATTGTCATTCGATTAATCGAATCATTTTCGATTAATCAAATTCTTCTTTTCGCAGTAAACTCACCGTCAACAATGAGTTTCGCTCGATTAATCGAATCCAGCTTCGATTAATCGAAATTCTTCTTCATAAAGTACACCTCGCTCGGTCAGTTGAGTTTTTCATTCGATTAATCGAATCCAGTTTCGATTAATCGAATTTCTTCTTTTCGCAAGGTACACCTACTGTTCGAACAGTTGAATTTCACAAGTCGATTAATCGATCCCAAATCGATTAATCGATAACTCAAATCGATTAATCGAAATCCCATTTCGATTAGACGATTTTTCCTTAAATCATTTCCTCCAACCCTTGGGGTCCACTGGAGGTTCCCAGTCGATTAATCGATTCTCAAATCGATTAATCGAAATCCAAATTCGATTAATCGAAATCCAATTCGATTAATCGAAGTCGTGGTCTTCTGACCTTTCAACTTCCTGGCCAATTTCGATTAATCGAAACCCAATTTCGATTAATCGAAATTGTCAGATTCAGCCCTTTTCGAGCTGTTCTTCCCAATCTTTTTCCCACACTTTTCCTCTATTTTCTAAGCCATTATCCTATGATCTAACCCACATTTAACCACAACTTAACCCCTATGATCTATGCATCTTATTTACAAAAATTTACCTTGGATAGATCTCAAGTTGATTTCAAATCTAGGGTTGGAAGGCTAGGGTTCCAGCTTTAGCTTTTTCAGCGGATCCCTTGCGTTGAATCGGCCTCTTTAATACTTGGATCCTTCCTTCCTCAGCTAGCCTTTACTCCTTGCATTAATCACTCTTTTTACTCTCTCTCTCTCTTCTTTACTCTCCTTCAACAACCCAAAATACCCATCTAGGGTTATTAAACCCTTTTATCCCTCTCTTAGTTTGTGTGTTGAGCACATGCACCTCAATAGGTATATGCGACTTCATATTTACAACACACACCACGAAATCACTCAAGCTATCACATCTCGTCCGTTCACCACATCCCATGCTAACTCTTGATCTCCTGATTGGTCAAACTTGTGACCAATCGGGCACGGATCCCGAGGTCATAGTTTTGCGTGATTTTTTTCGGGCTATTACATCCTCCCCACCTTGGGAATTTTCGTCCTCGAAAATAACCCAAGGTGTGTCTGTCTGGGTTTCTGTCTCGCTTCCCCCCACACTTTCAGGGGAGGTGGTCTAGTTGACTCAGACGAATTTAAGTAGACACAATCACATGCATGGAACGCAAATTTTTGACGAAGGCAAACAATTAACACAAAAATTTAGCTTTTCCATTAATATCAAAAGTTTTACACAGTGCCAATAAAGTGGCATACAAGATATACATATACACAACACATGACTGATACAAAAATAAAAATAAACAAAAAAAGACTCATGCAGTCCCCTCGCCAGGCTGATCCGGTGCTGGAGCAGGCTGCTCCATTTGAGGTGGCAGTGCAACAAAGGGCAGTGTCCTGGAGCTGGCTGCGTTGTGGGGGTGGCGGTGGCTAGCTGAAAGCGGATGTGGATGTGGAGGAACCGCGTCTGCAGGGATGGAAGATCGTCCTCTATGGAAGGCGTCCATTCTTCCCATTCTTCTTCATGCTCCATGTAGGTGTGGGGGTAGATGAACTGGAGGGTGTGAAACATGAGGAAATCAATCCTCCTGTTCATCCTCTCGTTATTTGCGTCCATTCTGGCCAACACGTCCTCTATGGTAGGACCGGATGGAGCGGCGCGCCGGCGGTAGGATGAGGTGGGAGTCATGCAGGCGGAGTGTGCAGTGTGGTGTCGGTGTGGGAGGGAACCCTCTCCACAGATGGCTCTGCTGCGGCAGGGTGTGCCCCACCCTCAAGTGGGTCCTGCTGAGGTGGTGGGGGTGGTGGCGGTGCTACCGCTGCTGCTGCTGGGGCTGCTGGGGCGGGAGCGGGACCCGGAGCTGGTAGGGTCCGCTTCAATAGGTTGTAGCTACGGGTCCATGAAGACTTGGTGAACGTCTTCACGCGATCCGTAGCCCTCACCTCGTGGGGTGAAATAGTGTAGGAGGGCTCGTCAGAGTAGCACTCCAACATGCTCGAGATGAGCCGAGCATACGGCATCTTCTCCTTGGGCCGCATGTTGCCCTTCATCAGTTTACTCTTGATGTACCGCATCCCCTCAAGGATGACCATGGTAGCATCAAACCATCGCCATGTAAGGCGCGTAAAGTGCATGTTGCACTTTATCCACGCCTCCTGTCGTGGCGCATGACGGGTAAAGGTTGCATTTTATGATGGAGTCGAGCATCCACATGTAGGGTGGAAGGTCGACCCTCTTGATGGACGTGCCCGACCCCTTCTTCCCGTTGGTCATGCGAGTCATGACCTCTTCAAAACGGGGTTCCTTTTCAAAGGGTGGAAATAGGGTAGTTTCGGGAGTAAAGTCGAGGTAGCATTCAAGCACCTCATGTATGTGCCGACGAGTGATCGTATAGAGACGACCCTCGATTTTGGTTATAATGCAATCGTCACTAGGGCCATTGGTTAGCCCTTGGTAGAACAACCTCACCAATCTAGGGTAATAGGAACCCCGGATTGGTTTGAGAAGGTTGCCGAGTCGCCTTTGGTTAGGTAGTTCGAGCCCATTGGGTCTCGCCCTAAATCGGGATTTGTGAATAGGGTAGGGTCGATGGTGTATTCGACCTCAAAGGTCTTGGCAGCCCACCACTGCTTGGTTGCTCCACGTTGGTGGGTGGTGGTGGCATGGGGTGGATTCGGGAAGACTCGCGCGTAGATGCGCTCGTCGAACCGGAGGTGGTCTCCGATTCCGACGGTGATGGAGTCCTCACCGGCGATGGGGTAGGTGGTGGTGGTGCGGCGTTCTTACGCCTAACCGGCAACTTGGAGGTTGCCTTCTTCGAAGACAAACGGGTTTTGGGCGGCATTTTCACTAAACTAGGGTTTATCTACTTCAAATGAAAGAAAAGTTCGATTCTAGGGTTTACCGTGGTTTTCAAAGCGAATACGTAGATTGTGGGCGCGAATCGACGGAAAATCGAACCCTAGACCGGTCGGATAGTTGGAGAAGAAGAAGGAAGTCGAAACGCCCAAAGTCCGGAAGTTCAAATGATTTCGAATGGGGAATGAAATCCCCAAACTTATATATATAGGCCTCGGCTCGATTAATCGAAATTCCATTTCGATTAATCGAAATTTAAAACTAGGTTAAGCCAGAAATTCGATTAATCGATTTCTCAAATCGATTAATCGAAAATAAAATTCGATTAATCGAAAATATTTCGATTAATCGAAATCGTGTTTGTTTAAAAATTTAAAATTTTGAGCTCACTGGCGCGTGCCAGTCGATTAATCGAAATTCATTTCGATTAATCGAAATCTCAAAATCGATTAATCGAACTTAGTTTCGATTAATCGAATCGTCTAAATCTTCAAAAATTTTCCAAAATTTCTTAAGTATTCGATTAATCGAAATCCCATTTCGATTAATCGAAATTTCTTTCTATGCATTTTCTAACTCAACTTTTCATTTTCAGTCACTGGCACATGCCAGTCGACTAATCGAACAAGATCGATTAATCGAAATTCCAAATCGATTAATCGATTTGAAATTCGATTAATCGATTTTGCCCAGTTTCTACAGAATTTAAATCTCTTTGTTTCTTTTCTTATTTTCGACAATTCATGACAGATTGGATTAAAATTTCCATTGAATTACAAGTATAGTGGAGATTTCACAACACGTTTGTGGTTTACATTGCACTTTCACGTCGTTGGAAACAAGGCTGGGTATTGTTCTTTTACATCGGCCTCTCGTTCCCAAGTAGCCTCTTCTTTAGGATGATTGTTCCATCGAACAAGCACTAAGGGAATTACTTTAGTGCGCAGTGCTTGCTCTTTTCGATCCAAGATCTCCACTGGTTCCTCTATCATGCTCATGTCCTCACACATCTCTATAGGTTGCTTCCCTAACACATGAGACGGATCATTCACGTACTTTCTGAGCATCGATATGTGGAAGACATTATGTACTCGATCGAATAGCGGTGGTAAACTAATGCGATATGCAACTTCACCTATTCGTCCCAAAATTTCAAATGGTCCAACATAACGTGGACTTAACTTCCCCCTCTTGCCAAATCGCATTACACCTTTCATAGGTGACACCTTCACAAACACATGCTCGCCCACTTTGTAGTCAACACTAGTCCGCTTCACATCGGCGTAACTTTTACTCTACTCTTTCTCTGATAATTCGGACAACGGTGGCGTTGTCTTCAAGCAGTTTTGGTCCTAATACAAATTTCTCACCTGTTTCCTCCCAATTCAGAGGTGACTTGCATCGTCGTCCATACAGAGCTTCATACGGTGCCATGCCAATGCTCGTTTGAAAACTGTTGTTATATCACGAACTCGAGCATCGGTAGATACTCATCCCAGATCCTTGCATATCAAGCATGCAAGCTCGAGCATGTCTTCTATCACTTGATTCACCCGCCTGCTCGCCCATCGGTTTGAGGATGGAAAGTCGAACTAAAGTCTAGTCGAGTTCATTCCTTCTTGAAATTTCTTCCAAAACTTGGGCGATATAGTGGATCACGATCTGAAATGATGCTGCTTGGAATCCCGTGTAATCTTACAATCTCCTTCATGTATAATTCTGCCAGTCTTCCTGCAGTATATGTGGTATTATACGGCAAAAAGTGCGCTGATTTGGTCAATCGGTCTATGACGACCCAAATGGCATTGTGTCTCTTGGCAGTACGGGGTAATCCAACAATGAAATCCATTGAGATCGATTCCCACTTCCATTCCGGTATTGGTAAAGGTTGCAATAGTCCCGCAGGATGTCTATGATCAACCTTCACTTGCTGACAAGTCAAACATCGTGACACATACTCGGCCACGTCTTGTTTCAGTCCTCTCCACCAGTAATTCTTTTTCAAATCTTGGTACATTTTGGTGCTACCAGGGTGGATCGCATAATTTGACTTATGAGCTTCATCAAGAATTGTTCGTCTTAGATCGGCATTATCCGGGATGCATAGACGGCCTTTAAACAACAAAGAACCATCTTCTTTTTCTGAGAAGTCCGACCTGATGCCTTCATTCACGTCTTGATAAATCTTCGTTAATGTCGGATCCTTCATCTGTAGATCGTGGATATGCTCAAATATCACTGGCTTTACTGATATGTTAGCCAAAAAGGATCCAGTGTCCTTTGACTTAATGTTCGCATCATAGAATGCCAGGTCTTCCAATAATTTCCATCGCTGCATACCCAAAATCAAGGAAGCTAAGCGAAATTTGAACCTTTTCGACTCAATGCATCGGCCACTACATTCGCCTTTGCCGATGGTATTGTATAGAGCAATCATAGTCCTTGAGGAATTCCATCCATCTGCGCTGTCTCATATTGAGCTCCTTCTGTGTGAACAGATATCGGAGGCTCTTATGATCGGTGAAAATTTCAAATGTTTCACCATACAAGTAGTGTCTCCAAATTTTCAGCGCAAAAATGACTGCTGCCAGTTCCAAGTCATGAGTCGGGTAATTTTTCTCGTGTTCTTTCAACTGTCTTGATCCGTAAGCTATCACCTTCTTGTTTTGGTTGAGCACACAACCAAGGCCATTGTATGACGCGTCGCTGTACACTGCGTATCCTCCACTGCCTGAAGGAATTGCCAACACTGGAGCTGAAGTGAGTCTCGTTTTGAGTTCTTGAAAACTCTTCTCGCATGCCTCACTCCACTCAAACCTTGAATCTTTACGTGTCAGCTTTGTGAGAGGTCCCGATATTTTTGAAAACCCCTCAACGAAACGTCGATAATAGCCTGCTAAGCCCAGAAAACTTCGGACATCATCCGCCTTTGGTTGCTCCCATTTAACTCGCTTCTATCTTTCTTTGGATCTACCGTGCCTTCGTCAAAAAGCTAACTTCTTCCAACCAAAACTCACACTTACTGAGTTTGGCGTATAATTGGTGTTCACGTAGCGTTTGTAGAGCAATCCTCAAGTGTTCTTCGTGTTCTGTCTTGGATTTGGAGTATATTAGTATATCATCAACGAACACTACCACACAGGAGTCCAAGTGTGGTTTAAACACTCGGTTCATCAGATCCATAAATGACGCTGGGGCATTCGTTAATCCAAACGGCATCACAAGGAATTCATAGTGTCCATACCGTGTCTAAAGTCGCTGTCTTACGTATGTCCTCTGCCTTGACTATCGATGATAACCAGATCTTAGGTCGATCTTGGAAAATACCTTGCTCCTTGCGGTTAATTGATCGTCAATTCTAGGCAAAGGGTAGCGGTTCTTCACAGTAAGTTTGTTCAATTGTCGATAGTCAATGCATAGTCGCATTGACCCATCTTTCTTCTTGACAAATAAGACCGGTGCTCCCCATGGAGATACACTTGGTCTAACAAACCCCTTGTCCATCAGCTCTTGTAGTTGTTCCTTCAACTCCTTTAACTCAGCGGGAGCCATTCTATAAGGTGCTTTCGAAATAGGCTCGTTCACGGTGTTAAGTCAATGGCGAATTCTACCTCTCTTTTCTCGAGGTAATCCAGCAATCCTTTGAAACACGCGTCAAGTCTCGCTACAACCGCTATCTCAAAAATGACGTTCTTTTCTTCCTTGTCCTCCTTTAAGAACGCTTAAGTATCCATCGCAACCCTTTCGATCATCTTTTCGCCCTTATCAGAGATCTACGTATGACGACCTCACTCCTTGAAACCGAAATGATCTTCTTGTGTTGGATGTGAAAATGACTCCCTTGTTCTTGCAATCAATGGTCGCACAATGCTGCGCCAACCAGTACATGCCTAGGATCACATCAAACCCTTGCATGTCTAACAGTACCAACTTTGCTTCCAATTCATGCACTTCTAAGTCTTGAATCACTTTCTGACGATGGATTTGCAAGCTAACTCCGTGTCTACTAACTCTCCATGGAATAGACACGAGATAGGACGAAATCCAACGTCTCGAACGATCTTCATCTTCTTAGCAAACGTGGAGTGACGAATGAGTGGGTAGACCCGGTCTATCAACACTCGGCGTCATGTCTAAATACACTTCCTTTTCATACATAGTTAAAGTACCTATAATATATATACACATACATACAGGAATTTACACATCAAAATGCACTCTCAGTTTATATTAAACGAATCTACACTATTCCTAATGCATGCACCCTTTCCTTCTAAAATTCTTTATGAAACGAAATTTTTTTTTTTGTAATAAAAAAAATTTCTCACCTTGATGACGCCGTGCACATTCCTCGCTTCTGAGCGGATCGTGACAGGCTCTCCCCTAACAATCGGCTTCCTTGCTTGAATGGGTCGTGGTGTCAGAATCGTCGCCTTGCCCTTTGTCTGCAATCCTTGATCATGTGGCCCACCTTGCCACCACGCCGAGCAACCTCTAGTTAGATTACTGCGGTCTATAGTCCCTGACTTGCCACATCGGCTGCGTCTCTCGAGTGCGGAAGATGCACGATCGAGAACCACAATGTGATAGTGGCACCCGATGAACATGGCGGGGCTCTCATAGCGAATAGGTCTCCCGGCGCAAGTAATGGAAACCTCTGTTGGTGTTGTTGTTCTTTGTTGTTAAACCTCCACAAGCTGCGGTCTCTCGACCCACGAACCTCGGCTTTTTATTCACGGTTAGTAGTTCCCCATCCTTAGTGGTCAAGTCCTCTCTGTTGCTCTCTCTGTCTATATCATTGTGTTCTCCTCTTCTACAACCAATGCTTTGCTCATGACCTCTTCATAGGTCCTCGGTTGAAATGGAGCTCGCCTCCCTAACCTCGAGCTTCAAACCTTCTTTGAAACCTCTTGGACTTCATCACTTGAAGCGGCGTGTCCGGAGCAAAAGCAGCAAGTCGTAGAAACTCTACCCCGTATTCTCTCACGGTCATTCTCCCTTGTACTAACTGCAAAAATTGTATCTCTAATTGGTTCCTCACCACTTCCGGGAAATATTGTTTGTTGAACTCCTCAACAAATTCCTCCCAAGTCCAAGGCAACTCTGGGGTCTCCTGAGCCCGAGTCCTTATCACGGACTTCCACCAAGGCCCAGCCTCCCCATCCAACATGTAAGCTGCCCATCTTACACTCTCATCTTCCGTGCAAGTTAGCACGCTAAAAACTTTCTCCATTTCCATCAGCCAATTCTCAGCGGCCATCGTGTCTGCCTGCCCAGAAAATGTAGGAGGTCTCATCCTTCTAAACTCTGTAAAAGATGAGGGCACAGGCAACGCAGGTCCTACAGGTGGTGTAGGTGGCTGCTGTTCTCTAGACGCATGAGCTGCAAAGGATGCGGCTTGTTGTGCCATGGCAGCTGCCATAGTCTCCATAGTGTGCATCATCCTTTGTCGCTCTTCTCTATCTTCTTGTCTTTCTCTCAATCTTTCTTGCTCTCTCAGATCTTGATCCTGATGATCTCGATCCTCTTCCTCATGCTGTCTGCTACTACTGCCCCCTGGGGCCTCGTTACCTCCTAAAGGCACTCTGTTGGTAGGAGAGATGAAATCATCTCCACTACGCAAACTCCTTTGATGGCCTCCTCTTGGTCGGCCTCCTCTAGACGACATTGTGCATTTGAAACTAAAGTTTAGTTAGCGAAGCCCCTATGTTCACGAAGAACCCTTGTCGAATTGCTAAAAGAAAATGGCTTTGATACCAATCAGGATGCCGGATTTCACCAAACCCGTGCCATCAAGACGATCATCTTGAGTGCCCCTTAACTATGCACAACTTTGGTATATCAAGCATAAAAGAAATAAGAACAACTTGAATTTAAATCTAATTAGAAATACCTTTCAAAGGATGGTTCTACCCTCATGCCTCTGCATGAAAGGAGAACCGATCCAACCATCGATGATATAAATCATCACGGATGGTTCACCCAAAGAATAATCCAAACTCTATACATATACATGTTTTCACAAAATAAAGGCTTGACATACCAAGCGTACAATCTCTACTCAAAACTCCTCAAAGTAGCTGAGTCCTCTAGAAGAAGTCCTCTGAGGTGGCTCCAACTCCTCGTGGCACAAAGAAAGTCCGACTCACGGATCGGCGTCCCTGAAACCTCGGCAATGCTACTAATGGACTCGTGACGTATAGTCTATAGGGTGAGCTACATCCTAGCCCAATAGGGAACAAACAACTGCGAACATATAAGTTATAACTCACATATATTCTATGATATACCATGCATGATGTAACTATGCGTTGTTGATAAAAACGATTAAAAGCATTCGTTCTTTGTTGATTTCTTATGTTTTCATTTACTCATGAAAAATCTTTGAAAAGGCCTAAAGCAAAACTTAAACTTTCAACTTAAGTAATCCCCGAGCAATATAGCATCGAGCCCTATGAGCTACCCTTCATCGTCATCTATATAGACAGTTTTAATGTATTCCCTGGGAATACCATATAGTACCCAAGCCCCTTTCCCCTGGGGATTGGTGGCGGGGTTTCACTTGTCTCAATCAACACCCCTGGGGTGTGCTTACTATGTACGGATAAGCCTCCGCCTTTGGCAGCCTACGGTTTAGCCGTATGAGTCACGGATATCCTGCCGTGTCGATCGTGGATATCCGCCACGTCGGTGGGGTAACCTAAGGAACCTCAAATAACAAAATATATTGCCTTACATATAGTTATTCACCGTGTAATTGCGCTATCTTATATCAGTTAGGCCCTATCAAACATGCTTCAATCTGTGGATACATGCCTGGGATGTATCCATTAACTTGCATCACACCTGATGCTCTTATCTCTTTACTTCTTCATCCCCTGGGGATGGCTCATTCGTTTTCTCTTATGAATGTCACACACACACACTTTTCACAATTCTTTGAGCAGTAAAAATAATTGAATTGAAATTTATATCACTACATACATGCTCTTGTAAAATAAAGTACATGTTCAAGGTGTTCCCTACCTCAAGTCTTCACTTGTTCAATGCATCAAGGTCCCACGTGGCTCCTCGTGCACTAGCTCACACGCATTACCACCTATGGTACCACACAGCAGGTAAAACACATCACAAGGGATGCAATAAAGAAGGTATAAGATCCTCCAAGAATCTTAAAGTCAAACCTAAAAGTCAACAAAATTTATCGATCGATTAATCAAATCCGAATCGATTAATCGAACTTGGTTCGATTAATCGATTTCCAAAATCGATTAATCGAAGTCAATATCGATTAATCGTAATTTGATTAATCGAAATTCTCCTTTTCGCAAAGTCCATTCTCGATTCGAGCAGTAATTGTCATTCGATTAATCGAATCTGCTTTTCGATTAATCGAAATTCTTCTTTTTCGCAAAGTAAACTCACTCGTCAATATGAGTTTCGTTCGATTAATCGAATCCAGCTTTCGATTAATCGAAATTCTTCTTCATAAAGTACACCTCTTGTTGAATAGTTGAGTTTTCATTCGATTAATCGAATCCGGTTTGATTAATCGAATTTCTTCTTTTCGCAAGGTACACCTCTGTTGAGCGATTGAATTTCACAAGTCGATTAATCGATCCCAAATCGATTAATCGAAAACTCAAATCGATTAATCGAAATCCCATTTCGATTAGTCGAATTTTCCTTAAATCATCTCCTCCAACCCTTGCGGTCCACTGGAGGTTCCCAGTCGATTACTCGATTCTCAAATCTATTAATCCAAATCCAAATTTGATTAATCGGAATCCAATTCGATTAATCGAAGTCGGTCTTCGACCTTTCAACTTCTCGCCAATTTCGATTAATCAACCCAATTTCGATTAATCGAAATTGTCGATTCAAATTTTCGAGTCGTCTTCCCAATCTTTTTCCCACACTTTTCCTCTATTTTTCTAAGCCATTATCCTATGATCTAATCCACATTTAACCACAACCCTATGATCTATGCATCTTATTTACAAAATTTACCTTGGATAGATCTCAAGTTGATTTCAAATCTAGGGTTGGAAGGCTAGGTTCCACTTTAGCTTTTCAAATGATCCCTTGCGTTGAATCGGCCTCTTTAATACTTGGATCCTTCCTTCCTCAGCTAGCCTTTACTCCTTGCATTAATCACTCTTTTTACTCTCTCTCTCTCTTCTTTACTCTCCTTCAACAACCCAAAATACCCATCTAGGGTTATTAAACCCTTTTATCCCTCTCTTAGTTTGTGTGTTGAGCACATGCACCTCAATAGGTATATGCGACTTCATATTTACAACACACACCACGAAATCACTCAAGCTATCACATCTCGTCCGTTCACCACATCCCATGCTAACTCTTGATCTCCTGATTGGTCAAACTTGTGACCAATCGGGCACGGATCCCGAGGTCATAGTTTTGCGTGATTTTTTTCGGGCTATTACAGAAACACTTGGTACATCCCAACCATACAGAAAATATAATAAGAATATAGTGCGGAACATATCTCCAGTTCTACAATATACCACATCAAAATATTAATCCAAAATATAGTTCTAATCCCATATCTCTATATGGACAAAAGAACTAACCCGAACCCTCAGTGCCGTTACTATGGTCACCCAAAATGGTTCAACAAAAGAATATTACAAGTATCTTAATTCTTACAAAATAAATAAAACATGGCTGGACGTGCCAAGCCTTAAATCTCTCCCTCATAAAATTTCAAAGTACGCAACAAAACTCCTAGAAGAACTTCTCAGGAGGAGGCTCAGATTCTTCCCTCGGAACGTAATCTAAGTCCTCGGGATCAACCTCACCAGCAGCAGCTCCTAACTCTGAACCTGTGACGTATAGTCAAAAGAGGCGAGCTACATCCTAGCTCAATAGGGATAATATCTGATAAGGTAAATCTTACTTACTCATATACATTTAATGACATATATAAAGCATGAGTTCATCAATGTAATTTAAAGCATGAGTTCATCAATGTAATTTGATTGAAAACCATTGGAGATGCAATAAAATAAATAGAGTGCTTTTATCATTCTACTCATGACATCTAATGTTCATTAATGCTTATGATTTTAACAAGGCTGGTCCCATAACTTAAAACAGTAACTTAAATAATCTTCGAGCAATATAGCATCGAGCCCCGATAGAATACCCTCCATCGTCGTCTAATCAGACTATTTTTGCTATTAACTTGACCCACGTCCCTTTCTCATAGGCGATAGGTACATCACTACTATACATCCCTGGGATGTCTACTGAAGTACGGATTCGCCGCCGTACCGGTCACGGATATCCTGCCGCGTCAGTCACGGATATACTATCGCGTCGGTTGGGTATTCTCCAAACTTTAAATCAATCATGTGCTACATATAGTTATTCATCGTGTGATCGTGCTAAATAATTATAAGTTCCCACCCTGTTCATCCTCATTTACATATGTTTAAGTCCGTGGATCCTTACATCTACCGTACATCCCTGGGATGTCACACTTTCTGATGCACCCTTCGGATACCCATTGTACACATACATCCCTAGGATGATTGAACTCTTTTATTAGTTCACTTTTTCACATTCTTATAACATTTCTCATTTTTTTCTATACTACCCTACATTTTACATTTTCAACTTATTTTGAAAGTGAACACATTATAATTCAACTCAACTATAAGAAAAACATGCATTCATAGGTTATCATCATATACATGTTATCGTAATTAAGGGTACGAGGTCAGATATTCCCCCTACCTTACTCGCTTTTACACATTCGAATTCTCTAATCCGAGTTAGCATTCAACCATCACGAGGTCTGACTTAAACTAGACCTTGCCAAACACATTTATCTCATCACTATCAGTATAAGAACATTAGGTTTGGAGCCTAACTCCAATACACAACTACTCGTATGTAAAAACTTAACAAAAGCTGAATTTCATCCAAATCGATCAAACGATTTCTGAATCGTTCGAACGATTTGTAAATCGATCGAAAGAATTTAAATCGATCGAACAATTTGCAAAATCATTCGAACGAAATTTAAATCGATCGAACGAAACTCTAAAATCGATCGAACGAATTCTATTTCGTTCGATCGATCCCACCATTATTCATTCTACAATACTTTTATCAGTTAGCAAACCGATTGAACGATTTTCAAATCGTTCACACAGGTTCTATAAATCGATCGAACGAGTTCTTAAAGTCGTTCGATCGGTTCCTTCATAATTCGAATCGATCGTACGATTTTACAAATCATTCGAACAATTACCTTCAGAACTTATTTGCTTTCTTCCTTATTTCTTCTTTGGTCAAAATCGATTAAACGAACTCTAATTTCGTTCAATCGATTTCACCCACTTCTAGATCTAAACACACTCCTTCTCATTTCATCATCATCTATCTTATTTATCACCTATTTAGCTAATACACAATAGTCTTAAATTCTCTATTTAACAGTTTAAACAAAAAAAACTTGGATTTGTAACTCTTACCCCATTCGAACGGTTGGATCTCTTTCACTAGGGTTTCCCAAGCCCCAAATTTTTACACTCTTGATTCCGAGCTCGATCCTCTAACTTTCCAAGCCCAACCACTTGCATTGAACTCACTTCTCTCTCTCATTTACTCTCCTTAAATTTTCTAAACAACAAACATAAGAGAAATAACTTCTCTTTCTCTTTTGTCTTATAATCTTAGCACATGCCTTGTGTGTTAAGCACTTATAACTTACTAACATATATGTGTGTGTACATGCCTTTGTCTGTATCCATTACACCTCCCTCGCATAATAAATCCATCATATACTAAGTAACTTAAGTCAACCAAGTCTAAGTTGACTCGATCAAACATTTGACCCATTGGTCCGCTTATCGAGGTGGACCGTTCAGGTATCGAATTTTTGGGACGTTACAGAAAAGTAAAAACCATTATACTAATCTGCAAATTCTAACCTGAGTCATCAATTCAAATTAAAACTTGGAGATATTTATAAAGCAGAAAATAAAATAAAATAAAATCTATCTAGAAAGCAAAGTAAAATATATTCTTCACCTCTCAGTCATAGTCGTCAATTGATCCTGAGAAACTACAGATATCTACACTAATCTGCCGCACTCAATTGCAGTCGTCAATTGCTCTTGAGAAACCTCTGATATCTAATCTACTCTAACTATGTTACACTACTTGATCGGAAGAAAATCTAACTTCAGGCATCAATTGATGTTGAAATTCTTCGATGCTTATTCCTATGCCGAACCCTTTTATTTATAGATCATAAGAGATCAGTTTACAAAAACTTATAATTCTAATAAAAGAAACTACTAAAGATAAAAGTATCCTAATATAACTCTTATTCCTAATTTTATTCTTTTCCTTGCTTTCTTTAGTTGATGCGCTTTTAGAAGGTTCTTCAGTCTTTAGCAGCAGAGTCCTTCGGAGTTTATCTTCATCAATCTTCTTAGATCCGTGGTTCACCAAACTTCTAATTTCAGATATCTTCTAATTCAGTATATGGCGGTGATAGTCTCACGTGATCAACAACAATAAATATAGCAACGGGAAAGCTTTTCACAATCGTAAATTACGATTGTCTCTTTCTTTTTCTGAAAAATCGTAAATCATGATTTTCTCTTCTTTCATGACTTTCATACTGGACGATTTTCTATTCATGATTCATCGCCTTTCTTTTCAGTATCGTCTTTACTCTTTAGTCGCTTATGAAGAATTGTCTTTTTAAAGAATCGTAGAATTACGATTTCTTATTTCTTTCTTTCTTCTTTACTTCAACAGTAGCGCAAAATCGTCAAATACAATTTCTTAGCTTCCTTGTATTGGCAAATCATCTTTATATGCTCATTCTTACTTTTATTTGGGTTCATTTTGATGAATATTAACACTTACGCTCTCTTTTACTGTTTATCTTTAATATTTGCACACCAGTAGCTTATTAATAGCAAACTAAGGCCTAACATCACTAAGTTAAGAGTGATAAAATGGTAAATTATGTGACTGATCACACCCCCAAACTTAAATTTTGCTAGTCCTCAGCAAATAAGGAAAATTAAACTATTCTAAAACTAAAAATTTAAATGCCACTTTCGTATGGAGCACGATTACATTTAGCGGATGCAACAAGCCTTTAAACCCCTAGGTGATCCATAGTGGAGGAGTTGTAGTCTCCTGAAGGTTTTCAGTGAAGTTACCTACAAACTTATAATATTTTTGGGTTTTTCAAAACTAAAAATTTAAAATATAGATTTTATATACTAATTACTCAGTCAATCATTAGATGTTCATTATTTTTCAAAAAATTTCAAATCTTTTATCTTTAGCTTTCCATCATCGTAATTATCCTCTATCAGAACTCAATGAGTCTAATACGGTATAGCGTGGAGTGTGTGCATATCAGTAAAAAGTTTATTTATCATAGATTTTTCTAAACTGTAATATTTAGAAATATTTTCATCTAAACTCTCAATTATTGGCATACTCTTAAAATAATCAAACTTTTGGGTTCTCACAATATTATATATATATATGCAATTTTCATCGGACAATTAACTAAGAAGATAAATCTCATGAAAAGGACAATCAGTGCTGGTTATATAACTTCTCCATTTATTCATAGTATTTATTTTATATATCTCTACTAGACTTATATTCTTGCAAATCATAAATCCCAAAGGTCTTTCTTTCAGCTTGTAATGGGGTTTTCGATTTTTAGAAGGTTTCAAAGAAAAAGGTAAAGATGATTCAAAATTATTTCTTGGAATTTAGCTCTTTCTTCTCTTTTTGTTCTATATTTTTCTTTTTTTAGCTTCAGTAAGTATCCTCATTTTGGATAACTTCTTTCTATTTCTCTTCTAGTATAAATCACATTTTTCTTTTCAGGTTCTAAGCTTCTTTTTTTTTTGCTTCTCTTTTTTCATGGAATCATTTTTCTACGATTTCTTCTATTTCTTTTCTTTTCTCATATTTTCATACAATTATATTTCTTCATACTTATACTCTTTTTCAGCAGATCCTTTATCTGTTATACATATACTCCTTTCACTTTCTCTTCTCCTCTTCTTTTATATTTTAAACTCTCAGAAATTGTAAGGGTCAAGGATAGAAAGTTTTGGGTAGCACATATGTTTAAAGGTGTATAAAATTTTGATACAAAAAATTTAGTTTTTAGGCTTTTAATATGGGTTCAAAAGGTAAAATATTCTTAAAATTTTTAGCTTTTTAACTCTGATTTAACAAAGGATGGCCTTTGATCATTTTCATGATTTACTAATATGGATGTCTTATTAAATTGATATATTTAATAAACAGTTCTAAACAAATAAATCATCATATTTACAGAATATTTTGATTCTAAGTTCAACATTATGAGATTTCAGATAGTAGAGAAGTTCAAGGAAAATTTAATATGAATAAAAACAGTCTCTCTTTCTCAGAATAACAGAGGAAATAGGTTCTATAGCTCACTGGTTATATGATTTTGAAACTATAATTTAAAATATTTGTAGTTCAGATCAGTCGTATAGTTTCAAATATTAATCTGATACAGTGTTTTAGAGATGTTTTATTTTGAATTGTAACTATTTTTATTTTAATTTTTGAACTACTACTATGATGGATTGCTAAGAATTTCGGATTTTCATATTTTTTTATATCATAATTCTCATATAATGATTAACTTTCTTAAAATTGTTATTTTTCTAATATAAAAATAGAGAACTATTTTTTTTTTAAAAATATATTTATTTATAAATAAGTAAATAAAAATTAAAAACTGTTTCCTACTAATATATACAGATCTGTATATCCCCCCAAACTTAAATAGGATAATGTCCTCATTGTGCAAAACAGGGGACACACAGGAAATTATTACCTTACTGGCGCTGGTTAGTTATCGGGTTTATGATTTGCATTAGGATTCAACAATGATCCCCCAAACTTGGGAGAAACTGCTTCCGATATTATGAAAACTAAAAGTAATAAAAAAAATTGATTAGAACAAAAGAAGAATTTTCATATATAATCGAAATATATACAGAAACTTGTAAAGAAAACTAATTTAATTAAAGAGAAACCTAGGAAAAATTTAGACACACACTAAACTAAGACACTGGCAGCAACGCCCAAGATAAGGATTTGTCTTCGATAAAGATCGGTCCTCGGCTTCTGACCATCTTCAATCAAAGTCTCTCCTCCCCTTCCTACCAAAAGAGTATGCACTCCTTGGGAGGGTCTCACCCTTTGTCTTTCAGGTCTCGCCGAGCAGTGTACATCACGTTTCTCTATTTGGGAAGAAATGCAAGCCACTGTGAAAGTTGTTTGAAGAGTGGGGAGTGAACACTTCTCCGATTCATCTTTTGCCTATACTGCTCCCTTGTGAAAACTATGTGAAGGGAATGTAGAACAAGCGAAGGGAGGAGATATGCAATGGAGAGGGGTGGTGAGGGACGACTCAACCCACCATCATCATATGGGAGTTTGTATTTGCGGTGGGTTTCAATGGTATAAAGGTTAGGAAGTGGGGGAAGATGGGTTCTTTGTATATGATTTCAGAGTTGGGTTTGGTTTAGGGTCAAGGGTAGTTTCAGTGGACGATTCAGCATCTCGGATATATTTGTGCAACTTTAAATCTCTTACTATCTGCTGTGTAGGTAGGAGCTCCGCTCTATGTATTTCAAGAATTCTATCAAGTTGTTTACTAAAATTGCTTTGATTATGCTCTTTCGTCATGAGATTTAAGGTATGAAAAGGTGGAAGACGAAAGAGATGAGATGGTTTATGTATGAGTATGGATTTATAGGGAAGAGGCTTAGTTTTGAATCTTCACTTCGATTTAAATACCGATGTGTAGGTTCCTAGGCTAGGGTAGTTGGGAAGTGATAGTCTTGAATGCAAAGTTTATTTGTTTCCCATACAGACCTAAATGGGTTCTACTCCCAAGGTAACCGATGAGATCAATCACTGGGGCTGCCTATTCCCTAGAATTGTCGTTTGCAATTCTATAGGACGAAAGTGAGACTCATTGACGCTTCAAATCGTACTCACTACGATTTGAATCTTTGAATCACCCTAAGATCATAAATCCATGGGCTTTTAAGTGATTGTGACCTAACAGAGATTTTTATGATTGTCTGGACGTTTACATACCGTAGATCGTAAAATACTCTTTTTCTAATATTATCTACATATACTATAAATGATTGCGACGGGTGAGTCAGTAGCTCGACAGGTTCTAGAGGGAATTAATTAAAAATAGAGGGAGTTGATATACCTCCCATAAATATGCGTCCTCTAGTCGTATCAATTGCATATAATGGTAGTGCGTTACTTTTGCTATCGAAAGGTAATAGCTGCTCAAACTGAGTTTCAAATCTTTCGATAGATTGTCCAAGATGATTAAGTAACTGTGTTTAGATACGACTCTGTTGCATCCAGCTGTAAGCTATTTGCGCCAGAGTATCATCTGTAGTAGTGTGGTAATGGGTCCCTGTGTGGTAAGAAGGACTAGAAGGAAGTCGGGCGACTGATTGAGTTGGGCCATGGTTAGGACCACAGACATCTCCTTGTTGAGATGTTGGTATGATTTTATACCCACCAGAGATTGAATTTTTATCTTCCATAGCTTTAGTTTTGAAAAATATCTCATCATTGACTTTAATTTGTATAGTCTTCCTTACTTAGGAAGCGTACTTATTGAAGTCTTCGAGTCAATCTCACCGGGTGCTTGGCATTGCACTGGGTCCTCGCTAAAGTTTTCAAAGAGTTCCCATGCAGTCTCAGCAGACAAAGTACGGAACATCCCCCCACAGGCAACATCAACTATGTATCGGGTTTTGTTATTTACAACTTTATAGAAAGTGAGGACTATTTGTAAATGGGTGACTTCATGATGAGGACACCTATATAAGAGATCATTGAGGCGCGTCCACCCCTCTTGAAGAGATTCATCCGGAGATTGTTGGAAAGTTCTAATAAGATACCGGATTTGATTCGTTCTGTGTATTGGAAAGTATTTCATGAGAAATCCTTGTTCCAAGTCCTCCCAATTGGTGAACGAATCATGAGGTAAAGAATGTATCCACTGCTTTGCCTCATCTCTAAGAGAATATGAAAACAACTTTAAATGAAGAAATGTTTCTGGCAAATGTTGGATTCGGATAAGGTTGCACACTTCTATAAATTGTCTTAAATGTGAATAAGGATAGTCATCCCTTAGCCCACAGAATATTGGAAGTACTTGAAATATTTTGGGTGTAATTTTAAAAATCTAGTTACCGGTCATAGGGGTTGATTGTATACATGGGGGAGGTACAAAGTAGTCCCCCATCATTTTAGCCATAGGTTGCTTTACTCCTGCCATATTCGTCTAGAATTTGTTATGGGATAGGTTGCCTAAAACTAAGTTTTCTAGTTTTGTTTTGAATTTATGTAACTTTTATTTTAGAGAGCAGGAGTGAAACAAATCTGAATTTCTAATTCATGGGGCCCGTAGAAGTATTGAAAGTCTGATCCGTTACTCTGAATAAACCTGCAAAAGCTTAAGAAGTGATCAAAGAAAAATAAAAAGATAAAGAAATATAAAAAGGGAAAGATAAATAATAGTTTCTAACAGAATAAAAAAGATTAGATAAAAATAGAAGTAAAGATAAATTCCGCTTCCCCGGCAGCGGCGCCAAAAACTTGATCGCTAGTTATGTGTGCTCTAATTAAATTCAAGTCTTAACCTATTGCAAGCGCACAATGAAAATCATAGTATTAGCACAGGATTGTTCTCACGAGGAAGTTTGTTTATCTAGTTATTTTTTATTTATATCTTCTATTTAAATCCTTATTTAAAAAACTTATATTTATCTTTTAAAATCTAATCTACTGGAGAAATATGAATAAAAGAATGGGTTCTTAATCTAAGTTGCATAAAATAAATCTAAATCCTCCTTCATCTAATTGATGTTGTTAATCCTAATCTTCCGCTATCGGATATTTATGAATTTAAACAGTACTGTTACACCATATCTCTGGTTTCCTAGTATTGGTCGTCAATTAAGTCTAAGATCCTATCAATACATATTTAATCTAATCAACAACTTCCTAAAATTTGGGCGTCAATCAAACTTTAGAAAACTAAAGATGGAAAAGTAAAAATCGTTACACTAATCTACAAATTCTAACCTGAGTCATCAATTCAAATTAAAACTTGGAGATGTTTACAAAGCAGGAAATACAAGAAAATAAAATATATCTAGAAAGTAAAGTAAAATATATCCTTCACCCCTCAGTTGCAGTCGTCAATTGCTCCCGAGAAACTACAGATATCTACACTAATCTTCAACACTCAATTACAATCGTCAATTGCTCTCGAGAAACCTTTGATATCTAATCTACTCTAACTATGTTACACTACTTAATCGAAAGAAAATTAAACCTCATGCGTCAATTGAGGCTGAAATTCTTCAATGCTTATTCCTATGCCAAGCCCTCTTATTTATAGATCATAAGGGGTCAGTTTACAAAGACTTCTAATTCTAATAAAAGAAACTATTAAACATAAAAGTATCTTAATATAACTCTTATTCCTAATTTTATTCTTTTCCGTGCTTTCTTTAGTTGATGCGCTTCTAGAAGGTTCTTCAGTCTTCAACAGAATCCTTTGGTGTTTATCTTCATCAATCTTCTCAGATCCGTGATTTATCAAATTTCTAATTTTAGAGATCTTCTAATTTAGTATATGGCGATGATAGTCTCACGTGATCAGCAGCAACAGATATAACAACGGGAAAGCTTTTCACAATCGTAAATTACGATTATCTCTTTCTTTTTCTCGAAAATCGTAAATCACGATTTTCTCTTATTTCACGGCTTTCATACTAGACGATTTTCTATTCAAGATTCATCTCCTTTCTTTTCTGTATCATCTTTACTCTTTAGTTGCTTCTGAAGAATTATCTTTTTAAAGAATCGTAGAATTATGATTTCTTTTTTCTTTCTTTCTTCTTTACTCCAGCAGTAGCGTAAAATCGTTAAATACGATTTCTCAGCTTCTTTGTATTGGTGAATTGTCCTTATACGCTCAATATTCATTCTTACTGCTATTTGAGTTAATTTTGATGAATATTAATACTTAGACTCACTTTTACTATTTATCTTTAATATTTGTACATCAATAGCTTATTAGTAGCAAACTAAGATTTAGCATCACTAAGTTAAGGGTGATAAAATGATAAATTATATGATCGATCACACCCTCAAACTTAAGATTTGTTAGTCCCTAACAAACAAGGAAAATTAAACTATTCTAAAACTAAAAATTAAAATGCCACTTTCGTAGGGAGCACAATTGCATTTAGCAGATGCAACAAGCCTTTAAACCCCTAGGTGATCCCTAGTGGAGGATTTGTTGTAATAACCCAAAAATTTATGATAAACAGTGACCTCGGGATCCGTGCCCGACTGGTCATAAGTTTGACCAAGTAGGAGTTCACTAGTTGACCCGATAGTGATGAACGGATGCGATGTGAAATTAAAGCAAACGTGTGGAGTGTGAGGTGAGATCTGGAACCACATACACCATCTGGGGTGTATGTGCTCAACACATAGAAAATGAGTATAAAAGGATTAAAGAACCCTAACTTACTCTTGTTTGGTTGTTGAAAGAGTTAAGAAGAGAGAGAGAGAGAGAGGGAGAGAAGTAAAGAGGGGTTGTTGTGCAAGGAGTGAATGCAAGCCAAGAGGGGATTGGAGTATTTAAAGCCGAATTCAACGCGAAGGATCCTTTGGAGCTAAAGCTGGAACCCTAACTTTCCCAACCTCTTGATCCAATCAAATTGAGAATTGATTGAGGTAAATTTTTGCTGAATTAAAGGCATAGATTGTAGAGGTTAAATGGTGGTCAAGAACATTTAAAATTATAGGATAAAGGCTTAGAAAAAGAAAGAAAATTGTTTAAGAAAGATTATGAAGAACAAACCCAAAGGGCTGAATCTGGCCAAATCAATTAATCGAAATGGGAGTTCGATTAATCAATTTTGGCCCAAAAGTTGAAAAGTCATGGAAGCCCGATTTTGATTAATCGAAATGAATTTTGATTAATCGATTTGGATTTCGATTAGTCAATTTGGAAATCGACTAATCGACTAGGAAGTTCCAGCCATTGGAGAAATGAAACCTGGGGAAATCGACTAATCGAATTGGGATTTCGATTAATCCATTTTGGATTTCGATTAATCGATTTGGGATCGATTAATCGATTTTGAGATCTCGATTACTCGAATTAAGAATCGACTACCTTATGTTGGAGACCTCGATTAATCGATTTGGGATCGATCAATCGAATTTGAATCTCGATTAATCGATTTTGAGAATCGATTAATCGATTTTGGTTTTGATTAATCGATTTTGGGAATCGATTAATCGAGTTGCATTTCTATTAATCGATTTTGGGAATCGATTAATCGACTTTAATAGTTTTGCTTAAACTTTATAGTTGACTTTGAGATTCAGGGAGGGTCTTGGACCTTCTTTGTTGCATCTTTAGTGATGAGTTACATGTGTTATGTTGTACCATAGGTGGTACGTATGATCATGAGCACAAGGAGCCGCGTGGGACCTTGATGCTAGAAGATTCAAAGACTTGAGGTAGGGAACACCTTGAACATGTACTTTAATTTCAAGAGCATGTATGTAGTGATATAATTATCAAATTGAAGTTGTTTTTGAATTGTGAAAAGCTTTGTGAAAATGGGTGCTTGTGTGACACCAAAAATATGATAAAGGCATCTGTGTAATGCAAGTAACTAAGAACAAGTAATCTAATGAGATTGAGACATCCCCAGGGGATGAAGAAGTGATAAGGCATCAGGTGTGATGCGGGTATGTATACATCCCAGAGATGTATACATAGGATTGAATAATTACTGTTGAGGCCTAACTGATATAAGATAGCACACTTACACGGCGAATAATTATATGTAATGCACATGATATTTTTGTTATTTGAGGTTTGGAGGATACCCCACCGACGTGGCGGGATACCCACGACTGACGCGACAAGATATCCATGACCGGTACGGCGGCGAATCTGTACACCAGCACAGAGGTTTATCCGTGACCGTAAGTACATCCTGTGGATGTGATTTTTAACCCGCCGCCATCGAGAAGGGGCTTGGGTCGTATTCCCAGGGAATATATTTTTACAACTGTCTAATTAGATGACGATGAAGGGTATCTCATCGGGGCTCGATGCTATATTGCTCGGGGATTACTTAAGTTGAAGATTTAAGTTTTACTTTAGGCCTGTTCAGTGTCATTCATGGTTAAATCAACAGTAAAGTAATACATGCAACTTACCAGTAAATTGAGTATAAAACATCTGCTTTTAAATTGATTTTCTAGCAAATGCATAGTTTCATCATGCTTTGAATATCATGGAATATATGTGAGTTTTGATTTATATGTTCATTGTGTTGTTCCCTATTGAGCTAGGATGTAGCTCATCCTTTTGACTATACGTCGCAGGCCCATTGATAGCAGCAGCGGAGGCTTCGGGAGACGTGGATCCGGGTGATTCAGATTACGTACCTGGAGACGAGTTGGAGCCTCCTCCCGAGTACTTCTTCTAGGTGACTCTGCTGAGCACTTTGATAGAGAGTTAGTTTTGTGAGCAGAGTAGTGCGGCTTGGTATGTCAAGCCTTTATTTTGAAACAATGTAATTAAACTAGATATTCTTTTGGCGAACCATCTGGGGTGATCTGTGTATCATTGATGGTTCGGGTCGGTTCTCGATTCATGCAGTGGCATGAGGGTAGAATTGTTTTTTGAATATGCCAATTGGGCATATTAATGTTTTCCGCTTTAATGAGGTTAATTACTTTATTTATTATGTAGTGCTTGTTATACCAATGTTCCGTGCTAAGCTTTGGGGCACAGTCTGGAGGATCGTGTTGATGGCACGAGTTTCGGTGTGCCGAAATCTGGGCTGTCACAGTTGTAGTCTCTTGAAGGTTTTAAGTGAAGTTACCTATAAACTTATAATATTTTTGAGTTTTTTCAAAATATTTTTCAAAACTAAAAATTTAAAATATAGATTTTATATACTAATTACTCAGTCAATCATTAAATATTCATTATTTTTCAAAAAATTTCTAATCTTTTATCCTTTGCTTTCTATCATCATAATTATCCTCAATCAAAGTTCAATAAGTCCAATTCGGTATAGCGTGGAGTGTGTGCATATCAGTGAAAATTTTATTTATTATAAATTTTTTTAAATTATAATTTTTAGAAAATATTTTCATCCAAACTCTCACTTATTGGCATACTCTCAAAATAATCAAACTTTTGGGTTCTCACAATATTGTATATATATATATATATATATATATATATATATATATATATATATATATATATACAATTTTCATCGGACAATTAACTAAGAAGATAAATCTCATGGAAAGGACAATCAGTTCTGTTTATATAACTTCTTCATTTATTTATAGTATTTATTTTATATATCTCCACTAGACTCATATTCTTGCAAATCGTAAATTCCAAAGGTCTTTCCTTCGGCTTGTAATAGGGCTTTAGGTTTTTAGAAAGTTTCAAAGAAAAAGGTAAAGAGAATTTAAAATTATTTCTGAGAAATAAACTCTTCCTTCTCTTCTTCTATATTTTTCTTTTTTTTAGCTTCAATAAGTATCCTCATTTTGGATAACTTCTTCCCATTTCTTTTTTAGTATAAATCACATTTTTCTTTTCAGGTTGGAAGCTTTTTTTTTTTTTTACTTCTCTTTTTTCATGGAATTGTCTTTTTACGATTTCTTCTATTTTTTTTTTCTTTTCCCATATTTTCATACAATTGTATATATTCTTACATGTGCCCTTTTTCAGCATATCCTTTATCTATTATGCATATACTCCTTTTACTCTCTCTTCTCCTCTTTTTTTACATTCTAAACTCTCAGAAATTGTAAGAGTCAAGGATAGAAAATTTTGGATAGTACATATGATTAAAGGTGTATAAAATTTTGGTACAAAGAAATTCAATTTTTAGGCTTCTAATATGGGTTTAAAGGGTAAAATATTTTTGAGATTTTTAGCTTTTTGACTCTGATTTAATAAAAGATAGTCTTTGATCATTTTCATGATTTACTAATATGGATGTCTTATTGCTTTGATATATTTAATAGACAGTTCTAAACAAATAAATCATTATATTTACAGCATATCTTGATTCTAAGTTCAGTATTATGAGATTTAGCATGAATAAAAACAGTCTCTCTTTCTCAGAATAACATAGGAAATAGGCTCTATAGCTTACTGGTTATATGATTTTGAAACTATAATATAAAATATTTACATTTCAGATAAATCGTATAATTACAAACATTCATCTGATACAATGTTCTAGAGATGCTTTACTTTGAATTGTAACTATTTTTATTTTGATTTTTGAACTACTACTATGATGGATTGCTAAGAATTTCAGATTTTCATAACTTTTTGTATCATAATTCTTATATAATGATTAACTTTTTTAAAATTGCTATTTTTCTAATCTGAAAAGAGAACTAATTTTTTTTTTTTTTGCAAATAAGTAAATAAAATCTAAAAACTAAAAATTAAAAAATATTTCCTACTAATATATACAGATCTGTATGTCCCCCCAATCTTAATAGGATAATGTCCTCATTGTGCAAAACAAGGGACACACAAGAAATTATTACCTTAATGGTGTTGGTTAGTTACCGGGTTTATGATCTACATTAGGATTCAACAATGATCCCCCAAACTTGGGAGAAATTGCTTTCAGTATTATGAAAACTAAAAGTACTAAAAAAATTTTGATTAGAAAAAAAGACGCTTTTTCATATATAATCGAAATATATACAGAAACTTGCAAAGAAAACTAATTTAATTAAAGAGAAACTTAGGAAAAATTTAGACACACACTAAACTAAGACAATGGCAGCAACGTCCGAGATAAGGATTTGTCTTCGATAAAGATCGGTCATCGTCTTCTAACCACCTTCAATCAAAGTCTCTCCTCCCCATCCTACCAAAAGAGTATCCACTCCTTGACAGGGTTGCACCCTCTGTCTTTCAAGTCTCGCTGAGCAATGCTCATCATGTTTCTCTTTGGGAAGAAATGCAAGTCACTGTGAAAGTCCTTTGAAGAGTGGGGAGTGAAAACCTCTTTGATTCATCTTTTGCCTATACTGCTCCCTTGCGAAAACTATGTGAAGGGAATGTAGCGCAAGCGAATGGAGGAGATAAGCAATGGAGAGGGGTGGTGAGGGACGAAGCGCAAAGAGTTAGGAACTCTCAGACGTCAAGATTCCTTTGTTGCAGCAATGCACAATAATGACTTCCCACAGTCTATTTAATGAGGTTGCATGATAAATTTCTATTTAAAGGGCATCATGGAGCTCAGTTTGTTTTATCTTGTGTATCTCCTTAGATTAGCATTTCATCTTCCTCAATCTATACCGAAATGCGATGCAACGGTTTAAGGAGGAGCCACTAGCTCACGTGACAATGTTTTATTTGTTCCTACGATGGTTGGGTTATCGGCATTCCCGACAATAACGAACTAGTTGTCGTTCTTGACCACAACAAGTCCCCTCCCCTCGCCGAAGTTATTATGATTCTGGAGGATGACAACCTTGCCATAATGCCACTTGTAGAATCCCTACTACTGCAACCGCCTCTTCTTCTGTCGGCTTCAGTGCCAGTGCTTCTTCTCTCGGCTTCAGTGTTGGTGCTTCTTCTCCCAGCTTCATAGCCGATGCTTCTTCTTCCGCCTCCACTTCTTCCTCTTCAACCCCAGCCACAACCACCGCAACCACCATCGACGATCCCGTAAAACGTTGCATCTTTCGGCAACGGCTCCTCTCCCAACCTACCAACGCCAACATAACCAACTCCAGCTCCTCCTCGACCACTTCCAGCATCACCAACTCCACAATGTAAAAAGGAAATGTAAAGAAATAGTTTTGAGGTTCTAATGAAATCATTTTGCTTGATAAATAAAATTGTTTTACTTGATAAATGAAGTTGTTTTGCTTAATAAATAGTCCTAACAAATATTAGAAGTGTCGTCGCTTCCAATACAAAGCGTCGTCGCTTCACTAATTTGGTTTGAATCAAATATAATCATAGACAAACTGTATAAAAAAGGGACCTAATCGTTCAAATTAAAAATGAACGGGTATAATATAAAAAAAATAACAACACATTAAAAACTACCATAGTCAATCCAAAGGAATCAAAATATAGGTATGATCTAATAGGGGCACAGGATTCATTCCGTAAGCGTCAACGCATTGTGAACGAGCAACATACATTTCCATAACGAAGCTCTCACGCTTCAAACACAAAGCGTCATCACTTTCAATACGAAGCGTTGTTGCTTCAATAATTTGGTATGAATCAAATATAATCATAGACCAACCATATGAAAAAGGGACTCAGTCATTCAAATTAAGAATGAATGGGTATAATATAAAAAAAATAACATGTAAAAGAACTAACATTGTCAATCCCGAGGAATCGAAATACATGTCTGATCTAATAGGGGCACAGGATTCATTCAGGAAGCCTCAGTGCATTGTGAATGAGGAGCATACGCTGCCATAATGAAGCTCTCACGCTTCGAACATGAAGCATCCTCGGTTTCAAAACGAAGCGTCGTCTCTTCTTGTAAGAAGCATCGTCGCTTTCGTAATTTGGTATGAATCAAATATAACAGGGCACGTATGCGCATGAGATAATGGAATCAACCTTCAAATTCTCGAGAATGAATGCGAAAAATAAATAAATTCAACAATTAAAAAATTACCATAGTCAATCCACATAAATCAAAATACAACTCTAGTCTGATAGGCCCACGGGTTATGTAAAAATAAAGCGCGAACACATTAGAAGAAGCGCCCATGCGTCAAGAACGAAGTGCTCATGCTTCATATACGAAGCGCCTGTGCATCCAAAAGGAAGCGATTGTGTTGTTCATAAAATTGAATCAGTGTTACTCTGTGATACCGCACTTTATATCGTCCCTTGTTCTGTTTGGCTTTGTCCAACCATCATCATGACTCTCTTTACCGGGCATGTTGTGATTTTATGACCCAACTCACCACAACAGTTAAACTTCCTTCTCTATTTTTTCATTGTTCAAAATGAACCTCAATTTCAGACTTCATTCTATCATTGTTGCTTGGCCTATCTTTGGTGGCACATCGTATTAGATCTTACACTGTAATATTGGCATGCTCTTACGATAAAATTCCTTGGCTAGCCATGAGGGCCGCCCGGACAGGCCGTGATAGTAGTGCGTCTTTCATTATCCTTTTCCCTTCTAATGGCCTCTATGCCTTCTAATAGTTTCATCATCCCTTCTAATGTGTAATCCGCCAAGCAATTCAATTATATTCCCAACTGAATTGACTTCATTCTGACTTCTCTTACCTTTCATATTTTCATCATAGAGACAGAATTAGAATCCCCTTTCTCACCGACCTCTAAACATATAGTACTGTATCTACCATCTTTTTTTCATCGAGGTAGAATGTGCTTAGATGAAATTTGGTCTACCTTTTCCTTGAAGTAAACATGGAAGATGTGATAACACAACAAGCCCACGCCCTTGAAGTGCTTGCAGTTACAAGTGACTGTGACATCTCCAAATTCGAAACGAACTTTGAATGTTCGACCGCTATCTTCTGTGCCATCCCCACCACTTTTACGCACTTCGTATATAATAATCGCCCTAGCTTCTTCTTCGACCACCTTTTAGGACTTAAAGAGGCAAATTTTTGGAACTCAGTGTGGAATCTATCGAACATGATTCTCATATACACAGTAGCGGTATGCCTCTTGATTGAATTTCTGAATAAGAGATTCAACGTCATAGACATTGGGATGAGATCCTCCCTATTTTCTTTATCGCGATGAGATTTGACAGCAAGATCATATTGCTTGACAGATTCTGTTAAACTCGTTTGGGCATTGACATAACTATCGAAGAAAAAATTTATACTTTGACCGCGTTATGTAGTGGTCATGTCAGCCCAAAAGGTATCACTCAAGTAGCATGAAATTCATTTTCTTCTAAGAGCGTATATTTGTTTGAACTATGTGTTGTCTTGCAATTGAAACTTCTCAACGAGTTCTGCTCATCTCCTTTCAAAATCATTAATTGTTTGACTGAACTTGCATTGATTGTAATTTCTGTCAAAATTCTCAAACCTTATCTTCAGCTAACAGTGATGGTTCAATTCATTCCTCCTAATGTGCCATATGCAGAGGTGATGCGTGGTTCTCGAAAGGACTTCGGAGATGGCCTTGTTCATCTCATTGCATTGATCGGAGATAATTGCATTAGGTTGCTTATCACCCATGCACTTCAGCTAAGTTTTAAACAATCAAATGAATGTTTCCTCCATCTCATCTGCGAGCAACGCATATCCAAAAAGCCTCTTCTGCCAATGATGGTTGACCCCAGTAAATGAGGCGAAAGGTAGCAACAATTTATTTATTTTGTAAGTGATGCCGAATACCACCACATCACCAAAATTTTGATACACAATCTATGACCTGTGATCAGCCCAAAATATACTACGCATACGATATTCTTTGTGTAGTTCGGCTTCAAAGAAGATACCATCTTTTTTATTCTGCCTATTAATAAAGGTCTTAATGACAGTCATACACATCAGATGAATGTTTCTCTCATTTCTTATCTTCTTTAGGTAATCCCAAATTTTTTGAGGGCTTACCGTCATGCTAGCTTCTCCATCCAAATTCGACAAAACAGTAGAAATATTTGAAGGAGGAATTATGTGAGTTGCGCCGAAAGATGATCATATTTCTCATCCTAATACATGCACTTGGCTATCCGATGAAGGGAATCTGACGGCTTCTGTTTAGTTTTGATGCTTTCAAGTATTTTCAACTATTGTATCGTTCAGAAGCATAAAAGAGCATACTTAAGGACAACATAGGAACATTAAACTATGGAGCCATTGAGAGCACTAAAATTCATGAAGAATCGATTGACCTATCCTCGGATCGATCGATCATTGTTGAGAAGAATAGATTGTGCAAACGTCACAGGCCAAAGTCGATCGATCGAAGCTTTAAATTCGATCGATCAATTGACAAAACTTTAATGCGTCAAAAGAACTAGGTCTAAATCGATCGATCGAGAACTTAGATTCGATCAATCGATTTTATGAGACCCTTGCCACTCAAATTTGATTTTAAATTCGATCGATTGATTAAGGAAATCGATCGACCGACTTTAAGATATTTTTGCCCGCTAATTTCTGATTTTAAATTTGATCAATCAAAAATTGAAATTTGATCGATCGATCTTAAAATGGAAATTCTCCAGCCCGCGCCCTATAAAAACCTAGCGATGTTTATGGTTCGGGGTAGCTATCTTTATTAAATTTTTTCGAGTTTTCTTCCTGTTTTTCATTTACTAGCTAGGTTTTAAGATTTGTGGCATTGTAATCTTAGATTTCTAGTCTTTAATCTTCTTCTCTAGCTGTCCTAGATCTTCTTTAGGCCTAGTTTTAATTGTTATTATAAGTTTTTCTACTTCCAAGGCATTGTAAGGTTCCAGATCTTGTCCAACAAAATCCAAACTTTTGATAATTGAAGAAAGTTGTTGATGGCTTCAGGTTGGTGCTTTGCGTACGGATTGAGGATGAGTGGCTAAACCTCTTGTTCAAGGAGGAAGCGACCCCTAGATGAGTAATTAACCTATTTCGATTAAGTCATTTCTTGTTAATAAATATTGAATCATACGACTATTTTTGTGCGTATTGTGAGATCTGTGAGTACTCGTCTGTAGTCGTTGATCTTGTAGATCGATGACCGCAGAAGGGCTATCTGGACCTAGATCGGCCTTGTAGATCGATATAGGATGCCATATGATTGATTTAAATTATCATGATTGCTCGTTTTTGATACGTTATGCATGTGCATGATTCATGCCATTATTTGAATGCGTCATAGTGCTAGGATAGTGTATGTAATATTCGATTAATTGCATCTTTTCAAATCATTTTGCTTATAGTAAAAATGAGGGTGAATATTTACTTTGGAATGATTGGATTGTTCTTAGGAAAATTATGAATCTAGGGTTAACAGAATCGTTGAATAGCTCATCATCATTGTTTTGATTATTTATTGCTTACCTTGCATAGGGTTTTTTTAAGATCACATTAATTTTCCTTGAAGTAGTTAGAAATTTATTCCAAAAACTTCCCGCCTTTGGAAATTTTTTCAAACTTAAAACTTTTCGGATCAATTTAATTACACGCTTTCCTGTGGTTTTGACACCATTGTATTCGCCCAGGTATAATTGAACTTGTGAACTTGCAAGGTTTTAATCTAAAACAATCATGATACTGTCAAATTCTCCTATCAATGATTTACTTGTCCCGCTCATCTTATTATGAGATCGTAATTCCTTCACCTTCATAGGTGTAAACAAATGATGATTATGCGGCTCTCTAAATTTCATTATCTCCCCCAACTTTTGCTCGTCGATCCTAATTTTCAACCTTGCCTCACATCCGTATCTGTTATCTCTTGAACACTTTATATCAGCGTGTAATTTACGCTCGTTTGACTGTTTAAACCCATCGAACGAATATACATATTTTCTCTTTATTATCTCTCCCTTTGCGGATTTATAAGTGTTACTTTTCTAATACTGAAACTAACTTTCTCGTGTATAAATTATAGAAGTTCTGTCTCGTCTTCAGTTTGGAATTTCAAGTCGATGTGTGGCTTCCATTCCTCACGGGTATTCTCAGACCCTCTACAATAATCCAACATTTCAATATCCCTATCACAACCAATTGAATCTCCTTTTAAAAAAACAATGTCAGGGGTGGGATTTAAATCAACACCACCTAAATTGAATTCTATAATCGAGTCCATTTCCAACGCTGCATTGGACGAAAAGTCAATAAACAATGGGCAAATAAGGAAACTGCTTCATAAAGAAGCGATGGCGTGGCTGTCTGAGGTGCTAGCACTTCATTAAAGAAGCGTTGACACTTCGAAGCCGTGGAGCCGACGCTCTTCTCACTTTACATACGAAGCGATGGCGTGGGTATGCTGAGCCTCAACTACGAGCAAATAAGGAGTGATCCATCAACTACTGCTTTGACTAAAATGAAGGAGCATACCCACGCCATCGCTGACGTAGATCATCCGAGGCGTCGTCGATTCATAGTGGAGCCACAATGCTTTTATTATGAAGCGCCATCGCTTCTATCGCTTCGTATAGGAAGCGATTGATGGATATGTTGAGCTCCAACTCTTATCAAAAGAAGTGTGTGCGTCGATTATAACATATATATTTTGAATGCTTATAATTTTATGATTTATAACCTATAAATAATACACCGAAATGAGCTGCGAAGTGCCAAACTTATATCAGATGTCACTGTTCTGTGCTTTTATAGACTCAGAGCACCAAGGAGAGACAAAGAGAGAGAGAGAGAGTTGTCCATGGGATCTGATTTTTTTACATACAGTCTCATAGTGAAGCGGCTGTGAGAGAGAGAGAGAGAGAGAGAGAGAGAGAGAGAGAGAAAGAGAGAGAGAGAGAGATGAAACCTATAGTCTCTTAGCTTTCTTGAATTATTTTACCGCCATATCATGACGAGATGCCTAGGTGCCTATGCTACCTACCTCAGTCAGGTGTAGCCGCCTACGCTACCTAATCTATCTACCACTGTCAGTAGCAAACCAAGCTGTGGATAATCCGGATTAGTGCTTTGCACTTTTCACGTGTTGGCTTCGCATTGGGGGGGGGGGGGGCGGGTAGAGAAATCTCTACGCCCAGACACATTTTCCCCTTTTCCATATATATATATATATAATGATCACATGTAGCCAATAGGAGCTCGAGTCATGAGATTATGTCTCATGACTCGAGTCATGAGATTATATCTCATGACTCGAGTCATGTAATTATTTATATATATATATATATATCAATTTCAACCATCATTCTTAACTTTTTTAGAAGTCTTTTTCTTTTCTCTCTCTTCTCTCTTTTTCCAAGAAGTGTCAAACTTACTTTTTCAGGTGTATTTTACTTAAAAAATGTGAGCGCCTGAAAGCGAAGTGCTAGCACCTCAGTAGTGAGGCGCCGACACCTAGGTAGAGAAGCATTGGCACCTTGGGAGAGAGGCGTTGACATTGTTGGGGCGCCGATGCCTCAATATCGAGGTTCCAGCGCTTTGCTATCGAGGTGTAAAAAGGAAAAAAGGGTGTCGACACTTCGCTACTGAGGTGCAAAAAAAAAAATTCACCTCTATATCGAGGCGTCAGGGCCTCGGCAGTGCTAGCGCTTCTCTACTAGGTTGCCAGTTGTCACGGGGTCACTCTTGCAATAGTGTCAACCCCCATGCGGCACCTAACACCCGACGGGCTAGATCAGTCTAACCCAACTCTTAACTAACACAACCGAGATAACACTGTGTCTTCTGTGAGCAACTGATGTGGCTCTAGGCAGCGCTGGGTTGGTCGGAACCAACCCCAACACGATGGCTCTAGGTAGCACAAATATGCCTTAGAGCAATGAAGCAACGCCAAGGCGAATGCTAAGTCTGGATGCAAGACTTGAAGCCAATTAGTGCTAGGCGTACGTGTTATTATGGCGGTACACTCAGGCTGATAATCCGTCTAATAGTACGACACGTAGTTGCTGAGCTACAAACCCCATGTATAAGGGTTAAAACTCATTTGGGGAAAAATTACGAGAGGACCTCAAAGGTATTGGTTTGATATACTCCCATGGCACAGAGAGCCCTCATCCACGCCAATACTCTCACAACACCCCACATCTTCCCCCATGCCATAGTCTTGCAAGCCCTCATGGCCCACAACCAACACACTCAAAATCTCTACGACTAGGGCTGTGCATTTTTTGGACCAAACCGACTGAACTGTCGGGTTTGATCCTGTTTGGATGGGTACCAATTTGGGTTTGGTTTGGAAAAAAGAAAAACCGAAAAGTTTTGGTTTGTTTCGGTTCCAAGCCTCCTCAAGCCAAAATCGACTGAACCAAACCGAATGTAGTTGGTAAGTAATTATATATATTAGGCGGAGGTCTTGATTAATTTTAAAGGGCATTTAAGTAAAATGCATATTTATATATAAAACCCTACCCTTGTCTTAAGCCTAATCTTAAATCCTAAAATGGTAAAGTGGTACTTACAGGAAAATCGGTTGAGAAGTTGAGAAAATTTTGATGTGCAAGTAGAACTTATAGGAAAACCGAAACTGACCGAACCAAATCGAATCGAATCGGGTTGGTTTGGTTTAAGAGCTGGACGGTTTGGTTTGAAAATCTAGAAATCGATTAGGACCTGTTTGGTTTGTGATTTTGGTTTAAAATGGATAAAACCGAACCGAATACACCCCTATCTACGGCGACACCCTCATGGCTTGGTGACGCGCCTATGATGCCCCGACGCGGAGAAGAAGTGGCCCTGCGACTGGCCCGGATAGCCACGCCGTGTGCTCTCATCACATCCTCCCCCACTTAAAATTGTCATCGTCCTCATTGATGCCAAGAAACTTCTTTCCAAGAACATGCCCTCCCCTCATGCTGCAGTCTCTGAACTCGAAGTCTTCACTACACGAAATCGGTGTTCGATCCAACTTGCACTTCACCTTAAATAGCATCTCATGCTAGCTGACAACATCTAAAGTCACTGCGACTCCCATACATGACATAGCTCACTCTTTTGTCCTAATCAAGACTTTTTAAAGGTTGCACAACTATTGATGCTCGACAACTCATGCCCACTACCATAGCTCCTCGGCAATCCCCACCTTCACCTAAGTAGCAATTCCAAATAAAAAATACTGCTCTAGTCCCTCAACAACCCTCACCTTCACCCTGAGTAGCAAAACAACCTAGCAAAACCCTATCTGGTGTTTAAGTCTTCCCACGGCCCACGCCAACAAGACGGAGGTGTAACGTCCACTCAACAATTCACTAGTCGAAGCGCCCCCTACCCTAGGAACGAACTCCCCATCATCAACTTCTTTCTCTTTCCCTTTCCCCTTTTTTGCAACCAACACATTCAAGGCAGCCTTCTATGGACACTCCTGCACCAGATGCAGTCTACCGCATAAGAAACAACTCTTTGTCTTCGACTTGTCATCTCTCTTCCTCTCAAATCCATTTCTCTCCTGACTGTTCCACTCATACCCATTCTCATTCGGCTTCCTCACATGCTTCTCAGCATTCTCCTTGGGTGCTTGTTCCTCATTTTCTCGCTCTTGTTGGTACTCAGTTAATCGCTCAACAACAGCCAACGTCTCATCCAGACTCTCTAGGCCTCTACGACTCAACTCATTCTACACTCAGTGCGCCAATCCATGAATGAAGTAGAAGACCCTGTCTTTCTTACTCATATCATCAATATCCAATATCAAGCTCGTGAAGGCCTTGATGTTGGTTTCAACGGCCCAGTGTCTTTCAATGTTGGTAGTGCTTGTCGTTCCACCCATCCAACATTAGTATGTAGAAATTGAGCTCGTAACTCCCTTTTCAAATCAATTAAAGACTCGATTGCCCCATTTTCCAGGCGTGCTTCTGACACTCGATGTCTCCACCATAATTTGGCATCTCCAACCAGGTACCTCGATGCAATCCTCAGTTTGATCTTCCCATCGATGTCTCCTAGGGATTCGAGGTATTCTTCCACATTCCAAATAAAGTTCTCGAGCTCTTTCGCCTTGTGAGGGCCCTTGAATGTTTCCGATTTAAGGAGCCTGAACTAGGGTGTCGACGTCCTAATTGGCATTGTGAGTAATAGCTTTATCAGAACCCACATGTCGTCGTGCATCTCTTCCAACATGACCTTGACATCTCGTACTTTTACAGAAAAATGTTGCACAGTCTCAGCCAACGTGGTATAGTTCCTCTCATGCCTATTCAGTCATTTGCCATGTCCCATTACCAACGTCATCAATGTTTCCATTTGTTCAACTTGAGCTTCCAGGACGGCCAGACATTCCCTTGTGTGTCACCTAGTCTCCTCTGCGTTCGAATTCACGTTCGCCATCTAGATGACTTTGATATCAACTGTCACGGGTCACTCGTGCAACAGTGTCAACCCGTGCGACACCTAACACCAGACATGCTAGATCAGCCTAACCGAACTCATAACTAACACAACTGAGACAACACT
This sequence comes from Chloranthus sessilifolius, assembly GCA_021018995.1. Lineage (NCBI taxonomy): Eukaryota > Viridiplantae > Streptophyta > Magnoliopsida > Chloranthales > Chloranthaceae > Chloranthus > Chloranthus sessilifolius. The sequence continues at coordinate 16,240,639 of CM037598.1, read as the reverse complement.
GCGTCTTCTATAGGCAACTGATGTGGTTGTGAGCAATGAATCGTGAAGGAAAGGCCTCCTTTCGGAGTTGACCTGCACCGCAGGGTTGGTCGGAGCCAACCCAAACATGATGGCTCTAGGCAACACAAATATGCCCTAGAGCAACCAAGCAACGGCAACGCGAATGCTAGGTCTAAATATACGTAAAGCCAAATAGTGCTAGGGGTACGTGTTTGTATAGCGGTACACTTAGGATAGCAATCCATCCAGTAGTACACCGCGTAGTTGCTGAGCTACAACCCTATATATAAGGGTTATAACCCACATGGGAAAAAAATAATGAGAGGACCTAAAATGTATTAGTTTGACATACTCCCATGGCACACAAAGCCCTCATCCACATGAATACACCCACATCTTCCCCCACATCACAGTGTCGTAAGCCCCCATGGCTCATAACCAATACACTCGGAGTCTCTATGGCGGAGCCTTCATGCTTGGTGATGCGCCTACGATTCCCCGACGCGTAGAAGAAGTGGCCCTGCAACTGGCCTGGATAGCCACACTGCTTGCCCCCGTCACACGACACTTCACTACCGAGGTGCTAGTGCTTCGCTACCGGACGCCCACATTTTTTGAGTAAAATATACATGAAAAAGTAAGTCTGACACCTTCTTGGACAAAGGGAGAAAAGAGATAAAAGAAAGAGACTTCTAAAAAAGTTAAGAATGATAGCTAAAAGGAAATATAACTTTTAAAATATTTTAAAAGTTTAATCCTGATTAGTAAAGTAGGCCCCATGCCACCCATCACTTCACAAAAAGACGCTACTTATCACGCCCATATCGCTTGGACGCAGAAATATCTCTACGCTTGGGCACATTCTCCCCTCTACCATATATATATATATATATATATATATATATATATATATATATATATATGATGGTACGTGTTGATGTATCATTCGAAATGATATGTATCGATTTTGCTGCCGGATGATACATATTGGAAAATTGAGATTTCCAATCACGATGTTGACCGCGTTCTAGAGAGGATGGAATCATTTTCTCCCATTCAATAAATTTGGAGATCATTATAATAGATTTAGAGATCATGACTCACCTATTAAATGATCATATATAGATTTTATGTAGCACACATCCCCTTCAATGATCGTGATCATGGTATATAATGATAAGGGTTTTTCGATCAATTTTTGGGATGTGTGCCACCTAAAATCACCACATGATGGGGGATAGGTGTGCCATAATCTGTCCTATTTTGTGAAATATTGGGACGCAAAAGTAGAAAGCCATCATCTTGAGTTGCAAATACCGGTACCCTAAATGCAGATCTTTGACCGTCCGTGTTAAGTGGATTAGTGGCAAGGACCTGTCTTAGCTGTCTCCCATAATTAAAAAACTTAATGGGCAGCGCATGCCACGTGTCCTCGCATCACGTTATCTATTAATGGCCGATTGCTCTCCCTTTCTTTTTCATTGCTTCTTCGATCTTAATAAGTGACTTTCTCTCTCTACGAATTCATATTTTTTCCTCTCGATTTTTTAAAAATGGGGACAGCGACTTGTGTAGACATAATCTTGGCGATCATTCTCCCGCCACTTGGAGTTTTTCTCAAGTTTGGATGCAAGGTTAGGGTTTCTAATTTCTAGATCGCGCTTGTATTTTGCTACAGATCAACCAATTTTATGAGTTGCTGAGCTCAAATCAGTGAATTATGTTTTCTGCTTCAGATCGCCCAATTTTATCAGATCTTGAGCTAAAAATAGTGAATTGTTTGCTTTTGCTGGGAAATTTGACGATTAAATTCGTGGATCCTTAAGAAAACGAGGAAATTACTTGTTTTCTAAAGAAATGGATTGAATCAAAGTAATTTGCTTGATTCAAACGATTCTATCGGTCGATCTCGACTCAAAACTGCTTAAAATTGCCACTTTTTACTAAAATTAAGTTGTTTGTTTTTTGAATTTTGCAGGCAGAGTTTTGGATTTGCTTGTTGCTGACGATCTTGGGATACATACCTGGAATAATATATGCCATCTATGCCATAACGAAATAAACTTCTCTCATTTCTCCCCAACCCCCTAACGGACGGCGGTGATTGGTGGCGCTTGGGTTTCTCGACGATCTGTGACCGTTCGTTGGCGTATATGATATTTGCTTATGTGACTGGTTTTGTGTGTTGGATTTCTCTGTAATTAGTGTTTTCAGATGACATTTGTTCATGGCTTTCTATGTATTCGATTTTAGTTTACAGTAAAAGAGAGATTATGTAGTGTATTTCCATCTATTGCACATCTTAAGCGGTTACTTGTCAACAGTGAGTGGCTTTCATAAAGAAGATACAAAATAGACGTTTGATTGCAAAAATGGGCAATTTTTTTTCTTTTCTGTTTTTTGCGGGGGAAGCGGGGTGGGAAGAAGCTTTTTCGATTAAATTTTTTCAAATTTTTTTTTTTTTTTTTCTAACCCTCGACAAAAGCTACATCATTCGAGAGCCTGTTGAATTCTTTGCTCTTTATAGCCGTGCGTTGCTAAAAGTCCATTTGCGAATTTCGAAAAAAACCGTGTGTTTTTTGAAAAATTTGCGCAATTCACGATTTTTTTAATAAATTGTGATTTTTTTTAAAAATTTATCCAAATCTTGATTTCTGTTACTTTCACCTAGTTTGCCAAATGGGATAATGGCTCTTGATTTAAATAACTTGTAGTTTGTCTATTTCTGTCTATTGTAACCTGCCTCTTACAAAAAGAGGCATTAGCCGAGCTGGTAACCTCCCTCTATTCGGAGGGAGGGAGGAGGTCGTGGGTTGAATACTCGTCCTTGACGTTGTTTCTACATTCGGTAACCCTTATTACTGTAGTTGGTGTTCTCTTCGTCAATTATTATATTTGTATGCGTGTCTCTTCTTCGTTTCTTAAGACTGTATCAGCTTAAAATTAATCGCAAAAAAAAAAATAATAATAATAAAAAAAAACCTGTTCATTGAAGTCAATAGGTTATTATTTGTGTACACGTGGCTGTAGTTCGTCTCTTTCTATCTATTATAACCTACCTTGAAGTGTGTCTGCTATTCGGTTCTTAAGGTTGTGTCGGCTTAAAATTGGCCGCATAATTAAAAAAAATAAAAAAAACCTATTCATTGAAGTCAATAGGCTATTGATTTTTGTACACGTGGCTGTAGTTTGTCTCTTTTTATCTATTGTAACCTGCCTTAATGTCAACAGATTATTGAATTTGGTACACGTGGTAAATATTTTCTTCACCATGATGGGTGTGATGGTGCTCACCAGTCACTAGGGATGCAAACCCACAGCTGAACACCGAAACCGAATCGAAAATCGGCCCTCTCGAACCGGCTTAAACCGCCCCAAAAACTAACTTAAATCGAACATAATCGGATGAAATAGGTTCGGTTTTTGGTTTGAGTGGCTGGAAACCAAAAACAGATTAAGTAGGTTGAATAAACCGACCCATTATTGAGCCAAATCGGCCCGAACCAGCCCAAACCAATCTGAACCGGCTCTCTAAATCAAACCTACACCGAACCTAACTGATTGGACGTTGAACCGGCGGTGATGGACCCATAGAAACCGATGGTGACTGACCGTTTGCCTCTCAGCTCCTTTAATATATATACCGAAAAAGTCAAAAAGTCTTTTCACGTTCTCTCCTCTCCACCATCTCCTTGTAACTCTCTCCTCTCCACCGTCCCCTCCGACTCCTCTCTACTTTCAATAGTGTCCGCCTCCGCCTCCGGCGTCTTTGAAACTTTTTTTTTCTCTCTCTCTAAAAACACTCGACCCAAATACCCTCTTTGCGCATTTTCTGGCGAGTAGATCTAAGATTGGCGTATTTTTAGAGAGAGAGAGGGTATTTTTAGAGAGAGAGAAAGAGAGTTTCAAGGACGCCGGATGCGGAGGCGGACACCATTGAAAGTGGAGATAGTTGCAGGGAGACAGTGGAGAGGAGAGAAAGAGGGAAGAGTCATTTGACATTTTAGGTAGGGAAATTTACCTGATCGGCCCTGTCAGATACGCCTTTTACGTCAGAAGCCCTGTAGTTTCACCTTTACCCAAACCAACCAGCTCCAAGCCTAGCCGACCCTAAGGAGAGTAAAAGGTCAAAATTACCTCATTCTATGACTTTCTTTAACCAACAAAGCATCCTCTTCTTCCTCATTTTATCCTGTAAAAAAGTTAGAGGTGCAAAACCCTAGACGACGTCTCATTCCTTAGTCTGATTTGCTCCGATCTGCTATTTCGAAGAAGAAAATAGAGGCTTGGGAGAAGAAGCCCCTGCATTTCTCCATTGTGGCAAGAAGACCCTGTAGTTTGTCCTTGCGATGTGAGATATCCTACTTAAACCCCATTTTCAGTTTATTAGTGTCTCTTAATGATGCAGTATCTCCTATTCGTGTAGTATAACAAAGTCTTTATATCTTTGGATCGTTTTTTTTTTAAAATATATATCGATTGCAAATACAATCGTCATCGACTCCATATAAAATCGATACCGACTCTATGTATAGTTGTTTTCGATTCTATATACAGTCGATATCAACTCTATATGCAGTCGTTATCGATTCTATATACAATCGACTCTATATGTAGTCGTTCATCTTTTGTTTCATCAGTCTTATGACCCATTCCTTCTCATTCTTAAACAGACGATGACGGACGTAAGGATTCCTCTTCTTTGTTACTATGATGGTCTTCTTGTAAACGATGATGGCTTGTATGAAGGTGGCCGGCGGAGGGTTATTAACATTTCAACTGATATTTCTTATGAACAATTCATAAGGCTTAATGTCTCGGCTTTATGCATGAAACAGTTTCCACAAAGTTTCATATGAAGATAGTGAATACGCCTGTGGTTGCCGACATTTTGGACTCTGATGATTTGACCACCTTATTTACGTTTTATAAATCCGCGGTGGACGTTATAAAAGTATTCATCATTAAGGAACCGTCATCCTTTCTAGTCGAAGCTGAACAAGTAGATCTCGGTGTGACTGATTTTGTGACTCATTCATCTCAGCCGTGTAAGTTTGAGGATGAAACTGTATACGATACCGTCCCATTAGGCGATGACGGTTATATTGCGGTGAACGATGGCAGAGGAAAAATAACTTTTGATTTAAACGATGCTCTGATTGAATCGTATGATGACCTAATAAAATACATGCATGGGTCACAACAATGTAGTCAATGGTCAGACTACACTTCAGAAAGGGTGGTGGATGCCGACGATTTCAGTCATATCTTCCCCGGTGGATGGACAACTTGGTTTACTCAAGAATTATGTTCTACCATGCCATCGATGGGAATTACCGGAGAAACTCAACCCCATGTCCATACACATGAGCACCCTTTCGGTGAAGGGCCTAGCCAACCACGCCATTATCCATTCGGTGAAGGATCCGATCAATCACATCAGAACCCCTTCGGTGAAGGATCTAGTCAACCACCCCAGAACACCGCTAGTGAATGACGTAATCATCCTCAAGCCACTAATGAAGATACCTTAGAAGAAGAATATGAAAGCGAATCGGATGAGTTTATCAAAGAGGATCCGAAAATTTTTGTGAGAGATATTGACAATCCCCTAGTAGACAGAGATTACGAAATGTCAGAGACATTGGGCGACTCCTCCGATGAAGAGGTGGAAATTGAATATCGGAATTGGACGTTTAAAATTAGAGAGATCTTTCGAGACAAACAAACATTTCAAAAAGCATTGAAAGAGCACGCGGTGGAGAAAAACTTTCAAATTCAACCTTTGAGGACCGCTGATTATCGAGTGACAGCCGGATGCTACAAACCCGATTGTTTGTGGCGAATATATGCGTCTAAATTGACTGGGCTTAATTCTTTCCAAATCAAGACATTCAATAGTACTCACACATGCGAAGCCGCTAAGATCGGACTGCACGGTCATCGTAATGCAACAATCTCCTTCATAGCGAACTATGTACGGGATAAACTTATGGAAGGATTCGACTACACACCAGCGTCGATAATGTTTGATATTATAAAAAGCTTATAATGTACAAATCTCATATGCAAAGGCTTGGATGGGAAAAGAACTTACCCTTAATAATATTAGAGGCAGTTGGGAAGGACAATTTATTGATCTACCGGCCTACGTGAAGGAGATGGAGAGGGTAGATCCTAATGTACAAACATTCTTTCAACTTACGCTTGACGATAAGTTTTAAAGATTTTTTTAGAGTTTTGGCCCATGCATCGGAAGCTATCACAATACACTTCGTCGCATATTGCTTGTAGACGGCACACACCTATAAGGACGTTTCGAAGGGATCCTACTTATCGCCTCTGCGTAAGACGGTAATGGTCATATATTACCGTTAGCATTTGCCGTGATCGAGTTAGAAGAAGAGGATACGTGGATGTGGTTTCTTGAACGGGTAGGTGCGTTCGTGATCGATGGGTTTAACGAAGATTTCGTATTTATCAAGGACAGGTCGAAGGGTTTAATAAATGTGGTGAAACGTATCTTCCTTAACGCATATCACAAGTACTGTATGCGGCATATGACACAAAATTTGCAGCACAAGTATCCCAGGAACAATGTGAAGGGTCTATAGTGGTGCGCCGCGTGATGAGTACTGAAAAATAATGATATTTCACCCCTAAATACCTATATTTAGCTGTCCGATGAAGGCTATCTGATGAGATTGATTAGATTTGAAGTGTTTCAGGTAAATACAAGCCAAGTATAGAAAACAACCAAAGAATTCTGAATATAATGTCAAAACACTGCAACTTTGGGTAATCAAGAACTTGGTGCGAATTGCGGCTAAATTGGGACCTTTAAGACGGCCTAATTATGAACTTGTCCAAACATGAAAGTTATAGATCTTTTCGTCAGCTTTCCAACGGCGCACGAATCACCTCAATCCAAGTTCGGGACAGAAAGTTATGACCGAAATACTGAAGCAGTGTCTGAACCAAAAGAAAGTGCTGAATTTCACGGATTTTTGGGGTCGATGCATCGACCCTATAGGTCGATTAATCGAGGATGAGTCAGAGTCTGACACGAAACTGACACTGTAAAGCAGATTTTTGGGACTTTTTGGCGGCTCGATGCATCGACCCTCCCTGGTCGATTAATCGACCCTAAAACTTTGGCTTGGGAGACTTCCGTGACGAGGGTCTATTTAAAGCGACTCAAACACTTCGAAAAAGGGGGAATGAGAGAGGAATTAATTAGATAGAATTAATTTTAGGAATTAGTTTTTAGTTTTAGAGTTCTTAGTTTTTAGCCATTATTTTTCTTAGTTAGACATAGAAATAGGGAAGTTTTATTATTCTTTTTTGAGAGCTTTGTTCCCTTAATTTTTCAGTATTCATTCCTTCAGTTTATAAATTTTGTTCAAAGTTTATTCCTGCATCAATTTCGTTTCTGAAGATCATCGTACTTTTGGATCAAAGTAAGTTCTTTTGAAGTTTGAGGTAATTTTAATTTCTTAAATTAATGTTATTTTCCCGTCTTTATTTATTTATGTCATTTAATTACAATATGTGTGGCTAAATTCATAGGGATGGGGATCTAATGATTCCCATCCGAGGGATGTACTTTTAATAATATAAATTTATGATTAAAATATGAGATTTTACTTTATGGTTGTTGTGCTATCATGAACGGATGAAATCCCCGCCACTAACCGGGATCGCGTGTGCCTAGCCATGCCCGGGATCTCAAATCTGTGACGGTAATTTTACCCAATCATTGTTATGGTCTTTTTGCTTTCATCGTGTGGATCTAATTACGATTATGTTCTGGGATCGAGTGTGCCTAGCCATGCCTTGGATCTTGGTTCTGTAATGGTAATTTTATCTTAAATACTCCCTAATCTGAATAAAGTGTGCCTAGTCATGCCCTTGATTTCAGATTTATAAGTGGTATTCTTGTTGGAATGTTCACCCACTTTGGGGATGATTTTTATTTGAACCTGAGATCATGTGTGCCTAGCCATGCCCTTGATCCCAGATCTATATATGAAAATCATCTAAGTCCTGATTGCAGGGATGCAACGTGGAACCTATTAGGGTGTTGACCATTGATCTTCCATAAAAGATGTTTGTTACCAATGAAATATCTCATAATTTAATCCTTAGATTTATATTATGGAAAGAACGGACCAAAGATGAGAGGATTTAGTATCTTCATCTTTATCATCATCTTTACCTTTCCTTTTTGAATTATCAATTAAGTTTTATTTTTGTAGTCATTAATTACCATCTCATCAACCGCTTAAATCATAAAACTGGTAGAATACTGTTAGATCTTCATAGATTTCTAGAATTGCTTGTCTCTTTTAGATCTTTCAAAATTAGTCCTCGTGGGAACGATCTCGTACTCCGCACCCACTATATACAAACCGATTCGTGCACTTGCGAGTAAAACATTACAATTAAAATATCACATCAAGTTTTTGGCGCCGCTGCCGGGGACCAAATTAAGAAAATCTGAATTTTTGGTAGACAGTAAATTTTAGGAATTTTCGAGGATTAAAATAGTATTTCTGCTTAATTAAAAAAAAAAAATAAAATTTGGGACGATGTATCGACCCATCCTCGATTGATCGAGTGTGACTCGATCAATTGATCTCTAAAAAAAAAAAAAAAAAAAATTTCTTCTGAGGTTTTCCTGCCTGAAACCTCAACTCTGTGCATTATTTGCATGCACACTAGGTCTTCTAAAAAAAGAAATTTAGAACCGTTAAATTCTGAGATCGAACGTGCCTGCCGGTCAAATCGTAAGGACGCTAGATCAAGGCAGAAATTTTTAAGTGAATCATCCACTGAAGTCAATATGACTGACAACATGAATGGGCAACTCGAATAAGAGGAAGAACCAACATTGAGAGAACTGTTTTCTCCGATAACTACAAATACCCCATCATGCATTATATACCCCGCCACACCTGGTGGCCGATTTGAAATTCGGACAAATGTCATCCAAATCCTTCCAATCTTTCATGGCATGGAGCGAGAAGATCCATACCAGCACGTTAAAGACTTCGTCGAAGTCTGCTCATCTGTTTACCAAAATTTCAGCGAAGAATCTGTTAGGCTGCGCTTATTTCCTTTCTCTATAAAGGATATAGCAAAAGCATGGTTAAATTCTCTACCATCGGGATCCATAACCACCTGGGATCAGATGGTCAAAAAGTTTCTGTCAAAGTTTTTCCCTATGGCAAAGACGAATGTCCTTAGACGTGAAATCACGGATTTCACGTAAGAGGAAGATGAGAGATTATATGAAGCTTGGGATAGATTCATGGATCTCTTACTCAAATGTCCGCACCATGGATACTCAAAGTGGAGATCGTCCGGTGTTTCTACAATGGTGAATCAACCAAATAGACATCCGTGGAGTCAATGAATGGCGGAGGATTCACGAGCCTTAAGGAAACCGAATCTTATGCTTTCCTAGAAAAGTGGTGAGGATTCTCAAAGACCGGATTTCACAAAGACTGAACAATCAACAAAGCCCGTGATCAAGCCGGAGTTCAACGAAGAAAGTAGGACTATACGTAGTAAAGGATTCCCCAGATCTGATGGCTAAAATTGATTTCCTCACTCAACAAGTGGAGGAATTGAAATTAAAGAAGAATGTGCATATGGTCAATACACAACCTGAGCCATGTTCAATTTGTGCAAGTCCAATGCATATGGCAGATGATTGTCCTTCAATGCAGAACTATCATGAAGACACATCTGAACAGTTAAATGTTGTGAATAATTATGGGCGGAATCAAGAACACGTATTCAATGAGAATAACCCAAATAGCTGGAGATACCACCCAAATTTCTCATGGAAACAAGATAATCAAAGAATGCAGCCCAGGAAACAGGGGACAAACTTTTATCCCCAACAAAATTTCAATCAAGGACCACAGCAGAACTACGGTCAAGGGCAATTTCAGCAGCAAGGGTTCAATAACCCGAATCAATTTCAATACAATCAAAATCAGTTGGGCGTACGGCAAATGAACCAGAATTTTCATTCTGCTGACCAATGGGAGGTTATCAAAACCAACCACAATAAAATTTTGTCGACATTTCCACCACCGGATTTAACAACCCACCGAAATCACCACGTCCTCATACACAAACTCCTTCTACTGAGGACCTGATGAAACTCATTCATTCTCCGTCCTCAATCTCTAAAATAGAGACCCAAATTGGGCAATTGGCATCCTTTCTCTGTGAAAGAGAAAAAGGTTCGTTTCCAAGCCAACCTGTTCCTAACCCAAGGGGCTAAATGGTTGTTGAACAAACATCAACTTCAACACAAGAGGATAATCAACAACAAATTCGGGCAATCACAACGTTGAGATCTGGAAGCGGTCGATAACAAAGTAGTGTTGCGGAGGAGGAAGAGTCTAATAGAGAGACGAATCAAGAGAGAAAAGAAATTGATGACAAAGTACAAGCAAAGAAATATTAGATGACGAGTGAGGAAGAAGAAAAGTTTTGTTAAAGCACCGTACCAAGAAGATTGATGGCATCAGAGAAATCGCGATGTCCAAGGAATAAATGCGATTTTCAAGCAACTAAAAACTAATATTTCCTTTCTGGCTGCCATCCGTCAAGTCCCTGCTTATGCTAAATTTTTGAAGGAGTTGGTCACAATCAAAAGAAAGACCAATATTCTGAAAAAGGCTTTCTTAGCCGAGCTGGTTAGTTCAGTGTTGCAAGCAAAGCTCCCAATCAAATACAAGGACCCAGGTTGTCCTACAATCTCGATCATCATCGGCGATAACCGTATTGATCAGGCCCTTTTGGATTTAGGAGCAAGTGTCAACTTGTTGCCTTATTCTGTGTATAAGGAGCTCGAATTGGGAGAACTTAAGACCACTGCGATGACCCTTCAGTTAGGATCATCGGTCAGAAAGATCCCTCGAGGAATTGTGGAAGATGTCCTCATCAAGGTGGATTCTTTCTACTTTTCTGTAGATTTTGTTGTTCTAGACACTGAACCGGCATCAAATTTGAAGAATAATATTCCAGTGATTCTAGGAAGACCATTCCTAGCAACCTCCAATGCGCTGATCAATTGTCGAAATGGGATCATGAATCTGTCATTCGGGAATATGACAGTGGAACTCAACATTTTTAATATTGCCAAGCATCCCATGGAGGATGATGAACATGCACAAGCATGCATACTCGATGAAATTGTAGAGGAAATATTTCATGCATCTGAATCTGAAGATCCTTTAGCAGCTTGCCTTGCGCATTTTGGAGAAAATTTCGATGTGGATCAACTAATCCAAGAAGTAAATCACATGTTGGACTCCACACCACGTCTGGGTGAAGAACAGGAAATAGAGTGTGGAACTCAAATTGAATTAATCAAGAAAAAGCCGAAAGAGGAGGAGAAAGTGTCCTTAGAACTTAAACCTCTTCCGGAAAATCTCAAGTATGCCTACCTGGGGGAGAATGACACTCAACCCGTTATAATATCATCAACACTGGATGCGAATCAGCAAGGCCAACTCATGAATGTACTTAAAGAGCACCAAAGTGCCCTCGGTTGGTCGATAAAAGATATCAAAGGCATTAGTCCGACGGTGTGTATGCACCGAATCTATTTGGAAGACAATGCTAAGCCTTCTAGAGAACCACAGAGGAGACTGAACCCTATAATGCAAGATGTGGTCCGAAATGAGGTAATCAAACTTTTAGATGCTGGAATCATATACCCCATCTCGGACAGTAAATGGGTCAGCCCCACACAAGTGGTCCCTAAGAAATCGGGAATCACAGTGGTGAAGAATGAAGAAAACATACTGGTCCCTACAAAAATTCAAACAGGGTGGAGAGTGTGCATTGATTATCGGAAGTTAAATTTGATGACGAGGAAAGATCACTTTCCACTCCCGTTTATCGATCAGATGTTAGAAAGATTGGCCGGGCATGAGTACTATTGCTTTCTCGATGGCTATTCCGGGTATAACCAAATAGTCATTGCACCGGAGGATCAGGAGAAGATCACTTTCACATGTCCTTTTGGTACTTTCTCCTACCGACGAATGCCGTTTGGGCTTTGTAATGCACCAGCTACATTCCAAAGATGTATGCTGAGTATTTTTTCGGATATGGTCGAGCGATTCCTTGAAGTCTTCATGGACGACTTCTCGATACATGGAAACAGTTTTACTGACTGTTTGAATCATTTGTCGCTAGTGCTTGCACAATGCCAGGAGAAGAACCTTGTTCTTAACTTGAAAAAATGTCACTTCATGGTTAAAGATGGCATTGTTTTGGGACACATCATATCGTCCCAGGGTATTGAGGTCGATAAGGCTAAAGTTGATTTAATTGCCGACCTACCACCACCGAGGACAGTGAAGGAAATCAGATCTTTTCTGGGACACACCGGTTTTTATCGGCGTTTTATTAAAGATTTCAGTAAGATAGCACGGCCGCTCTGCAGCTTACTTTCAAAAGATGCCCCATTCATCTTTGATGATAAATGTTTGCGAGCCTTTGAAACCATTAAGGCCGAATTGATAAAAGCTCCAATTATTCAATCTCCGAACTGGGAGTTCCCGTTCGAAATTATGTGCGACGCCTCTGATTATGCAATTGGAGCTGTTTTGGGGCAACGAATAGAAAAATTACCGCATGTAATCTACTATGCGAGTCGCACTCTCAACGATGCCCAGTTGAACTACTCGACCACTGAAAAGGAACTTTTGGCGGTAGTTTTCGCGTTGGATAAATTTTGATCCTATTTATTAGGATCTAAAGTTGTGTGGTATTCAGATCACGCCGCTTCCTCAAGTATCTGTTCGCTAAGAAAGACGCTAAGGCACGTTTAATTAGGTGGATCTTGTTGTTGCAAGAGTTCGATTTGGAGATCAAGGACAAGAAAGGTTCAGAAAATGTGGTGGCCGATCACTTGTCACGAATAATTATTGAGAAACCTGACGAGCCTGTTCCGATCTTAGAGCACTTCTCGGATGAACAGTTGTTCAGGATTGATTGCCCACCTTGGTATGCGGATCTTGTCAATTTCCTAGTCACCGAGAAATTACCTCACCATTGGTCGAAGAATGAGAAATCTATTTTCTTAGCTCGGGTGAAACACTATTTTTTCGAAGATCCGTACTTATTCAAATATTGTCCTGATCAAATCATACGAAGATGTATTTCTGAATCTGAGCAACCACGAATCATCTCGTTCTGTCATGAGTTAGCTTGTGGAGGTCACTTTAGTTCCAAAAAGACTGCAGCAAAGATCTTTCAAAGTGGTTTTTACTGGCCGACGATATTTAAGGATTGTCATCAACATTGCAAATCCTGTCACAACTGTCCAATGCTAGGCCGAATCTCAAAGCGCAACATGATGCCGCTCAATCCAATTTTAGAAGTTGAATTATTTGATGTTTGGGGGATCGATTTTATGGGTCCTTTCCCGAATTCGTTTGGAAATACGTTCATTCTTGTCGGTGTTGACTATGTTTCGAAATGGGTAGAGGCCGTGGCTTGTAAATCAAATGATCACAGAGTAGTGATCAAATTTCTTAAGGATCAAGTGTTTTCACGTTTTGGCATTCCAAAGGCGATAATCAGCGATGGTGGAAAGCACTTTTGCAATAAAGTGTTCACCAAATTAATGAAGAAATATGGTGTCACACACAAAGTTGCTACACCTTACCATCCTCAGACAAGTGGCCAAGTTGAAGTCTCTAATCGGGAACTTAAGCGGATTTTAGAAAAGACAATTAATCCGAACCGTAAAGACTGGTCGTTAAAGTTGAATGACGCTCTATGGGCGTATAGAACTGCATTTAAAACTCCGATTGGTATGTCGCCGTATCGGTTGGTCTTTGGTAAAGGATGTCACCTCCCGGTTGAATTGGAACATCGAGCATTTTGGGCCGTTAAGTCATTGAATTTCGATCTCCTGAAATCTGGTACCCAAAGGGGTTTCCAAATAAATGAATTAGAAGAAATCCGTGCTGATGCATATGATTGTGCTAAATCGTACAAGGACCGTATGAAACGGGTTCATGATCAATCTATTCTGCGGAAATCGTTCGTTATTGGTCAACTGGTTCTACTCTACAATTCCCGACTTCATCTATTTTTGGGGAAACTAAAAACCCGTTGGAATGGTCCTTTCAAAATCTCTCGAATACTCCCCAATGGGGCAGTAAATATTATCAACCCGAAACACGGGAATGTTTTTCGAGTTAACGGTCAGCGATTGAAACCGTTCCTTGAGAATGCGATTGCATTCTCTGACACTCTTTCTTTGAGTGAGCCACTGGCTCACCCTGACTGAGCGATTCCCAAGGTCGAGTTATCGACTTTAAACTAGCACTCATTAGGAGGCAACCCAAGTGTGTACTTTCCGTTTGGTTTTGTTTTGTTAAAAATAAAAAATAAAAAAAATAAAAATAAAAAATAAAAATAAAAATAAATTTTTTTTTGGGAGTCGATGCATCGACCCCCTCTGTCGATTCATCGACCCACCCTGGGTCGATGCATCGACCTTCCCAAGGTCGATTAATCGACAACTTTAATGTAGTGTCCTTTTTCAAGGAGACTGCATTTATGAAGGTTTTTGACTTTTTCTTTAGTCAATTAATCGACTCCTTGAGTCGATGCATCGACTGCTGATTTTCAAAATTGTGCTGCTTTTCGAATTCTGTCCATTTTGTCTTATTTGGAGTCGATTAATCGACTCTTTATGAGTCGATTAATCGACTTTTATTTTGGGGCATGCGTTTTTGGGTTTTTCTTTGCCTCGATTTAAGTCGATTCATCGATTGTTACAGTCGATTAATCGACTTTTCCACTTTTGGCCGTTGCGTCTTTTCACTTAAAGACGTTGCGTGTTTCGATACGTCGGGACTTCTGACGCGCCCGTTTTCAATGGAGTCGATTAATCGACTCTTTTGATCGATTAATCGATTATTTTGCGTGTGTCCGTCCCGAGAGGACGCCTTTGCGCCTATTTAAATGGAGCAGTCTCACTACGATTTTCATTGAGTTTGTATCCTATTTTTTCTGACTGCCCCCGACATTCCGACAGTGCAATCATGGCTTCGACCTCTGCCGTGCCGCAAAGACTTGTACAACGCCCTGCTGGTCATCCACGTGATCAGCCAAGTGGTCGCTTCGCGACCCGCGACCTATGTTCCGAATATGTTTTTGATCTCGCGGCTTTTCAAGCACTGCCTATCTGCGTCGTTTCCCTCGCCTATGCGATGGCTCTCAATGCCCTTTTTCTCCTCACTCCGCCCGTGATCAAAGTGTCCGAATGCGTTGTTCAGTTATTCTATTAGAATATGGCATGGGTGCCCGCCTCCGTCGAGAATCAAGTCGCCACCCACTTCACTGTTTCAATTGATGGGTGGTCACGCCCGATTTATCCTCACACCATTGCGGAGGTCTTTAATGTTTCGTGCCAGCGCCCTCACAATCACATTTTGGGTGAGGAACTCGACGAGTCTCAGGAGGATATAATCAACGAGATGTGCCACGACATATTTTCTTCTGGGATCGCCACTAGGCGATCGGCGTTGCCGCGCCCGCTTTTGTTTTGGGACAGTGTGGTCAGTAGCAATCTCTGCCCCCGTGGCCTCTTTTCTGAGCGCACCGGTGATCGGGTTCAAGCGCTTTATGGGGCCCACCGCAATTCATGGATCAACGTGCCCAGGATTATTCATGATGGCATGTGGCGATGCCATGACGAACTCACTAATCCTATAACTGGTGAAGCCCCGTTGGTCTACTTCCCCCATTATGTTATGAAGTTGCTTAATTTTCTTCGTTTCCCGTTCTACCGGGATGATGATATCGGGGACCTTGCATTCTATCGTTATGGTGCGTCCCAATGGAATCGTAGTATGCGTCTCTTGGGAAATATCCCTGATGCCCCTGCTGATGCACCGGCCCAACCGGCTCCCCCACGCCAGCGCCACCGCATCCGTCAGGATGACCAACATGCACCTGATCAAGGACCCGAGGAGGGTGTGTCGCTTGGCTCGCTCCAAGCCCAAATTAACTCATTACAAGAGGAGCAGCAGCAACAACATGGTGTCCTCCTGCGCTGTAGCCACTATGATCGTTCCTTCCTCCATCAGATCGGGCAGCGCATGTGGCCTGATAGTTATAATGAAATACGCGTCAGGGCCCGCCAAGCCGAGGAGGATGGAGATGATTAGTTTGATTAGTCTAGGATTAGGATTTTTTGTTTTGTGTTATTTTTCTTTCTTTTGTTTAGGCTGTTTATTTTAGGAGTCAAATCAGAAGTGTCCTTGTAATCATCGTCTTTATCAATGAAAAAGTGTGTTTTCTAATCTATGTGGGATTGCCAAAGTTTTGCTTATTACCTGTTGCCTTTAGAGTAGTTGAATAGCACCATTAAAATGTCATTTTTTGAAAAAATTTCAACTCTCTGCCAAGATGGTGTCGATTAATCGAGGGTTATACTCGATTAATCGATCCACTGTTTGCGAAAAAGAAAAAAAAAAAAAAAAAAAAAAAAATTTTTGGGAGTCGATGTATCGACCCCAATGTCGATTAATCGACCCCCAAAGGGTCGATGCATCGACCTTTAGGGATCGATTAATCGACCCTATGTTTGCGAAAAAAAAAAAAAAAAAAAAATTTTGGGAGTCGACGTATCGATCCCAATGTCGATTAATCGACCCCCAAAGGGTCGATGCATCGACCTTCAGGGATCGATTAATCGACCCCACCGTTTTTGTTTTTTTTGTTTTTTTTGCTGCGGTACTCCTATTGGAACTCTAATTTGCCACTTTTCTCACGACCGTAGACTCCCTTAGACGTATTGCCACAATTTTCATTGTTTCTTTTTTGGAGGACACCTCTTTCCACTCCTACTCCAACTCTATATATTTTTTCCCTTTATATTCACCTTTAGGCTCACTTTTCATTAACTCTGCACAATCTTTCTTATGGCCCGACGATTATATCTCACCAGGGCACGATTATCAAAGATGGAGGAGACTGCTAAAAAGCGGGAGCGCCGCTCTCATCGGACGGTCCCTTTTGTGCCAAACAATGTTGAAATCATCGACCTCGATCCGATGATCATTCCTTATTGGGGAGAACCATCTCGAAAATAGGTAAATCGCTCCAAATCTCCTACACCATGCTTCAATACTGATATCGAGATAATTGATGTGATGCCGTCACCATCTCCCCCATCTTCATCTCCTACTTTCGCCTCCACACCTCCATCCATACAATCGGCGGTGTCTCATCAATTTCCCCTTGATCTTTGGGAGAATTTGTTCCCTGTGCCTAAGAATATCAATTTAAGTGATCCGAGGTGGATGGGTCCGCCTGCCAATGATTAACAGAGTTGGATTCCTGTTTAGTTTATGATTTAGGATTTAGGATTTAAGATTTATTAGTTTTTTTTTTTTTTTTTTTTCCTCTTTCCTTTTTATTTTGTTTTGTTTAGTTTAGATTGTTTTTAATTCCCTCAATAGTGTAACCATATTCCCTTCAATATATTTTTTGTCATGTTTCAATTTGATGCACATATTCTCTACACCTGATCTTTGTGTTGAGGTACTTTTTTTCAAACAGGTTTGGGGGTACGCTACTTCTTTCAGTCAATGCGGACATTGTCATCTTTAGATTTGGGGGTATGGTTAATTATTTTGCGTCATTTATATGTTTTATCTAAAAAAAAAAAAAAAAAATTTTAAATTTTGAAGTCATCATGCACATTATTTTACGATTGTTTTTAAACTGTAGTTGATGATGCATGTGAATTTAATTTTGGAGAATAATAGTGTCATATTTTGATTACTTGTATCTAAGATGATGAAGCTGAATGTGATATGTTGTGGATAATTTTGATATTCATGCTTAGAATTTTTACACTGATACCAAGCTAAGACTTAGAAATCGATGAACTATTTTGAATGTTGACTCTTAGGTTCTCAGTGGAGACTAAACCCAGTGAGCTTTAGAGCTAATTTTCCGTCATTGATGAGTGAATATATAAACTCGGAGTTTTCTTTGAATACGACTTATTTTGCATAATCTCATACACTTCATTTTGACTTGTGACTTTGCATGAAATCAAATTCATATCATTATGTTAGAATGTACTGTATATCTACTCAAGACAAATAGGCAAGGTTACTATCTTTTAAGGACATGATTGAAGGCCATCTTTGGCTCGTTTGTGCTTAAAATGCCCCACCTCAAATAAATTTATCTTTCTAGTACCCCTTTGAGCCTATTGAAAAATTTACCTTTATACATTCTTTGATAAGCCACGTTAACCTTTAACCCTTCACCATTTCTGAAAATTCACCTGTACCCTTCTTATTTCTGAGAAATTAGAAACGAGGGATGAGAGTGAACGAAAAGAGAGTAAGTGGAGAGATACTGAGTTGTGGTGTTTACTGAGAGTGTATGGCAAAAATAAAAAGAAAAAATGGGGGGAGAAAAAGAAAAAAAAAATTGTGAAAAATAATGAAAAATATGAGGTGTTTCAAGAAAAAGGAAGAGAAAACGAAAGTTGAGAAAAATAGAAAAAAAAAATTGAGAAAAATAGTGAGAGATTAGAAAAGAAAAAGAAGAGAAATAGAAAAAATCAAAAAGGTGTTTCTTTTCCAATTTCTCAGAAATTTTGAATCCCAACTTCCAATTCTTTCTTACCCTTTCCTGAGCCCCATTACAACCCTAAAAAGACCTTCATGATCTGATCTTGCATTAGTAACTGCCTTGTGGAGAGTAAATATGTGATACTTATGACACGTGATATGACATGCTTAGGATATACAAGTATCTTCATATGAGATTTATTTTTGTTCATTGATTGCATCGTGTTTCATTTATCATGTGAAACCTTTTTATTTGCTTTGTATTGACCTCTCACATATGTGCGAAAACTTATCCATCATCGGTGTCTTTATATTTTGAGAGTATACCTAAAGTAAGGATTGAGTCAAAACAACAGATCCAACGATTTTCCGTTTGAACTAGTTCTGAGATAAATGAATTTTGGTTTGGTTATGCACATACTTCATGTTTAGGCATGAATGGATGAGCTATCTAACGATTTGAGCATTAGACTAATTTGAATGGATATTAGTATGATTAGTATAACATTGTTTTTTAAAATTGAGAATTCGCATGTTGAATTGATTAATGATTTTTATTTTTGAATGGTATATATGTTATCAAAATTATGTTTTGAAAACTCAATTTTATCGATGATTTCAAAAATGTATTGAAGTTTGTGGGTAACTTCACTGTAAACCCTCAGGAGACACAACTCCTCCACTAGGATCACCTAGGGGTTTAAAGGCTTGTTGCACATGTTAAGTGCAATCGTGTTCCCTACGAAAGTGGCATTTATTTTCTTTAGTTTGCTTTGCTTGAGGACTAGCAAAGTGTAGGTTTGGGGGTATGATGAGTACTGAAAAATGATGATATTTCACCCCTAAATACCTATATTTAGCTGTTCGATGAAGGCTATCTGATGAGATTGATTAGATTTGAAGTGTTTCAGGTAAATACAAGCCAAGTATAGAAAACAGCCCAAGAATTCTGAATATAATGTCAAAACACTGCAACTTTGGGTAATCAAGAACTTGGTGCGAATTGCGGCTAAATTTGGACCTTTAAGACGGCCTAATTATGAACATGTCCAAATATGAAAGTTTTAGATCTTTTCGTCAGCTTTCCAACGGCGCACGAATCACCTCAATCCGAGTTCGGGATAGAAAGTTATGGCCGCAATACCGAAGCAGTGTCTGAACCAAAAGAAAGTGCTGAATTTCACGGATTTTTGGGGTCGATGCATCGACCCTATAGGTCGATTAATCGAGGATGAGTCAGAGTCTGACACGAAACTGACACTGTAAAGCAGATTTTTGGAACTTTTTGGCGGCTCGATGCATCGACCCTCCCTGGTCGATTAATCGACCCTAAAACTTTGGCTTGGGAGACTTCCGCGACGAGGGTCTATTTAAAGCGACTCAAACACTTCGAAAAAGGGGGAATGAGAGAGGAATTAATTAGATAGAATTAATTTTAGGAATTAGTTTTTAGTTTTAGAGTTCTTAGTTTTTAGCCATTATTTTTCATAGTTAGACATAGGAATAGGGAAGTTTTATTATTCTTTTTTGAGAGCTTTGTTCCCTTAATTTTTCAGTATTCATTCCTTCAGTTTATAAATTTTGTTCAAAGTTTATTCCTGCATCAATTTCGTTTCTGAAGATCATCGTACTTTTGGATCAAAGTAAGTTCTTTTGAAGTTTGAGGTAATTTTAATTTCTTAAATTAATGTTATTTTCCCGTCTTTATTTATTTATGTCATTTAATTACAATATGTGTGGCTAAATTCATAGGGATGGGGATCTAATGATTCCCATCCGAGGGATGTACTTTTAATAATATAAATTTAGGATTAAAATATGAGATTTTACTTTATGGTTGTTGTGCTATCATGAACGGATGAAATCCCCGCCACTAACCGGGATCGCATGTGCCTAGCCATGCCCGGGATCTCAAATCTGTGACGGTAATTTTACCCAATTATTGTTATGGTCTTTTTGCTTTCATCGTGTGGATCTAATTACAATTATGTTCTGGGATCGAGTGTGCCTAGCCATGCCCTGGATCTTGGTTCTGTAATGGTAATTTTATCTTAAATACTCCCTAATCTGAATATAGTGTGCCTAGCCATGCCCTTGATTTCAGATTTATAAGTGGTATTCTTGTTGGAATTTTCACCCACTTTGGGGATGATTTTTATTTGAACCTGAGATCATGTGTGCCTAGCCATGCCCTTGATCCCAGATCTATATATGAAAATCATCTAAGTCCTGATTGCAGGGATGCAACGTGGAACCTATTAGGGTGTTGACCATTGATCTTCCATAAAATATGTTTGTTACCAATGAAATATCTCATAATTTAATCCTTAGATTTATATTATGGGAAGAACGGACCAAAGATGGGAGGATTTAGTATCTTCATCTTTATCATCATCTTTACCTTTCCTTTTTGAATTATCAATTAAGTTTTATTTTTGTAGTCATTAATTACCATCTCATCAATCGCTTAAATCATAAAACTGGTAGATCTTTCAAAATTAGTCCTCGTGGGAACGATCTCGTACTCCGCACCCACTAGAATTGCTTGTCTCTTTTAGATCTTTCAAAATTAGTCCTCGTGGGAACGATCTCGTACTCCGCACCCACTATATACAAACCGATTCGTGCACTTGCGAGTAAAATATTACAATTAAAATATCACATCACCGCGCGTGCATATTCGAAAGAGAAATTTGATTATTTTATTAACGAAATGAAGAAGCTGATCCTCGGGCTGTAGAATATATTTTGAAAATAGATCCGAAGCATTAGACGCGCGCACATATGGAAGGAAGGCAGTACGATTCCCTAACTACGAATATTGCCTAAAGCTTAAACGACGTGCTAAAGATAGCTCGAGAGAGACCAATTATCGACTTAATCAGAACTACTAGAGAGAAAGTCACCGATTATTTTTAAAAACGCAGAGAGATATATGAGAAATGGACCACCCTCCTCTGCCCGAAAGCAGACGCGCACATGAAGAAGGTGTTGCAATGGGCCGGTAGAAAGAGAGCTCAACCATACATGCGTAATCAATTTCAAGTCAATTCCGAAAATTTCATTCATCACGTCGACTTGGAACACAAGACCTGTAGTTGCCGCCGTTGGCACATTCATGGCTTGCCTTGTTCCCATGCCGTAGCGGCTATCAATCGAAGAAGTTATGACTACCATAACTTTTGTGAGAAATGGTTTTTCACTGCTTGCTTTAGACAAACATACAATGAGCAATGGGTTCCCACCCTCGATAAAAGTTAATGGGAGTTATAAGCAGAGCAACTCCTTGAAAATATGAAAGTGAGACCATCCTATTATTACCGAAAGTAAGTCCGCCGTCCGAGGAAGAGAATGATAAGGTCTAAGGGTGAGGTTAGGGCACTACAGTGTAGTAGGTGCAGTGAATATGGTCACAATCGCAGGAGCTGCACGGCAGTGGGACCGATGGATTAATAATGTATATTTTTAATAATGATAGATTGAATGTAAACTAGAATATATATTTGCTAAGAAATTCAGAATCTATATTTTTTTTACTGTAATATAGTCTTTACCGATTAATCATAGAGTCGTCATCGACTGTATACATAATCGATATCGACTCTATGCAGAGTCGCCATCGACTATCTATAAAGTCGAGATCGATTTATTTAAGAATCGGTATTGATCACTTATGTAGTCGAGGATGACCCTATATAAAGTCGTTATCGATTATATAGCCGATGACGACCCTATATAAAGTCGTTATCGATTATTTATATAGTCGATGACGACTCTATATAAAGTCGATAGCGACTCTATATAGAGTCGTTATCGATTATTTATATAGTCGATGACGACTCTATATATAGTCGATAGCGACTTCATACAGAGTCGTTACCGATTATTTATATTGTCGATGACGACTCTATATTCAGTGGATAATGGCTGCGATTTCTACTTTTTAACCACAGCTACATAAAAATGGTGCAATTATATTCAAAAAATTTTATTAACAAAAAATATTTTATTTACATTTATAAAAATATTAAAATACAACCACACTACTGCTGTGCCCCCTCCTTTTTGTCGTCCTTCACCAATACTCTTCCGCCATCGCCTGTGTATGTAGCCAATATATGGCAAATTTTTGCCCTAATCCTATCTATATCTGATTACGCGAAGTCAAATTTCTTTCCCATCATGAAGTACTAGACATACTTCACGGCAAACACTCCACAATCACACGAGTTGGTCTGTCGGGGGAGGGCTTTGATCCGGCAGTCACTAGATGACCAAGGATAGTTCTTTGTGATCAGTGCAGTGGAGTCACCGTACGAATATAAAATCACGGGAAGGTATTGGGTCTGTTTTGAAATAATAAAGAGGAGTGTCAAATATACTAAGCTAACAATGATAAAAGATATGCTAAGCAAAATATTTGACTAGCGCCTGCAATTGGGACACATATCTTTCCTTGGAGGGCCTATTAAATATAGGGTCGACGATCATTATCGATCGTTCAACTACCTTCACGATCATGGCGCTTCAAAGGTAGTGGTTGTTCTGAATGTATTGGCATAAATATCTACAAAAAAGTAATATAATCTCAAAGGGTATGATAGAAAAATTAAAAAGAATAAT
Source organism: Chloranthus sessilifolius (assembly GCA_021018995.1). Lineage (NCBI taxonomy): Eukaryota > Viridiplantae > Streptophyta > Magnoliopsida > Chloranthales > Chloranthaceae > Chloranthus > Chloranthus sessilifolius. Next base: position 16,217,366 of record CM037598.1, on the reverse strand, counting down.
TATAAAGAGGATAAAAGCATATTACGCTGCATTCGTGAGCCCACAGATTCCGAAACTCATTGAAGAAGAAAGTTTCCATCAGCTTCTTCCCTTCGGTCTGTTCTTGTCTATAGGCAGCCCACCGTTCAACTTGAACCTCGAACGATTGTTCGTATAATTTTTCAGCAAGCAGGAACTTGTTGAAATCTCTCAGTTCATAGCCCATTAACGTCAGCGCGGTAGGGTCCATAAGGAAGTTTTTGAGCTTTTTATCAGGATGAATTTTATTATCAATTACTTCCAAATGTCTCAGGTAGGTGCCCATAACCTGAAACCAATACAGTTAGATTAAAATATGCAGTTAGAGTTAAATACATAATCGTTATCGACTCTCCAATGAATTGATATCGGTGAGTTACAGAGTCGATAACGATTACATAAGCCATCGTTATCGACTCTATAAGCCATCGATATCGATTATATAATGAATCGATATCGACTCTATTTCGAGTCGTCGATAGCTTTAACTATTCTTATTTTTGCCTATAGTATGTTAAACTTACAAAGTTATCCAGGAACTGCGTGGCCGCCAGACATCTGAAGGATTGCACCTCCAGCTTATACTTGCCGACGGTGCTTACATAGTCGCTGCATAAATAATGGCCAACGTAACTAATCTTCACAATAAATATATAATAATAAAGTTAAGGATTCAGGGAAGAATAACTTACTCGTCCTCCTTCAGAGGCTTGTTCCATATGTCTAGCATATATTTTTGCTCCGCTGTCAGCTCAGGTGGAAGCTTAGTAGGAGCATCTTCAGCCATAGACCCAGGACCAGCGGTAATGAGTGCCACTAGTCAAGGCTCAGCAGTTGGTCCTTCACTGACCTTCTCGGTAGGCTTCTTTACAGCTGCTACCCTTCGCTGTGTCTTAGGTTTGACGATAGTTACTTTGCTGAGTTTCCCTTGCCTAGGTCTTAAGCGAAGCTCAGCTTGTTGGTGAGGCAATTGAGAAGAGGTTTCCTCTTCACCAGCAGGACCCTTATCAGTTTGAGTCTCAGGCTGCTCGTCAGCAGCTACCGTCACCTCATCAATGGGAGGAGGATAAACCTGATGCACAAGAGCTGATGGTTCCTTATCGACGACTGTGTCGCACACCTTTGATATCAGCTCCTCAATAGCCACTCTAGTACATCGAAATAATGGTGCAAAATAAGAATTAATTTTTTGTCCCATTTTAAAAAGTCCAAATCGATTTTAAATATAATCATTATCGACTATATATATAGTCGATATCGATTTTATATATGATGCTTATCGACTCTATTAACAATCGTTATCGATTGTATATAGAGTCGATATCTATAACGTCCCAACCCTTTTGGGCTTTGATCCGTAGGACTCGGTGCGTGTACCGACGAATCATGCACCGAGGACCCCCCTTTAACAGTGATGTAATGTCTATAGATCAAATCCAACGGACCAGATTGATCTTATAAAGACTGGATGTGGGAGTTTGAAACCCTCACACACGTTCCTTCAGTGTAGCTGTCCTACACTAAAGTATGAGAGTTAAGGTATAAAAGGAAACCAAGGGCATTTAATTGCATATTAAATGCCTGTGAACGAGAGTTAAGAAAAGAGAGGATAACCTTAAGGCATTGAGTGCCCGTGATTGATGAGATCGATCAGTTGGCATGGAGGGAGGCAGCTGCTCGATCGAGGATCAGACTGATCTACTGGGACTCAGAGAAAGCCCAAACTGTTCTTAAAAGCACGGAGGAGGATATGCCAATTTCTTTACAAGTTTCTGGTCATCAACAATTCAAGGACATGAGATCAATTCAGAATTTAAAAGTTTACCAGTCAATCGATTAACAGCCTTTAACCTATTGGAAGATATTGGGCTGATGGCTATTAGTCGATCGATTGAGACAAAGGTCTCAATTGATTGACTGCTACTCTTTTTAAATTTCGAAAATAGTCCTTAAAAATATATATAAATATATTTTTCTCAGTGGTCTTCTTCTTTTATTATTATTATTATTTTCCAAATTAAACATGACTCTAATACAAATACAACACCCCCAAACCTGAGTTTTCCAATGCCCTCATTGGATTAATTGTTGGAAAGTGTATGAGACCCCCAAACTTGTTAAATGCAATCGAGAAGGCTGACCAGGTTAAAGGTATTGTGAATTGAACAATAAAATTCAAAAGAGACACATTTAACTAAATTACTTTTATTAAAATGGCAATTGACTACATGTAATAAAAAGAGAACAAAAACTTAATTAAAATAACCTAAAAAAACACTTTAAAAAAAATAAACTTGAAAGGACTAAAAATCTAAATCCTAAACTAGTCCTATCCCTTAGTCATCCATGGTAGACCTCCCTTGCTTTGGCTTTGGAAATGCATAATGCCACATCTCTTCAGTGATTCCGACCTCGTCGAGTGGTGGTATGGGAGCTTGTGGTGGTGATGTTGGTGGGGTAGGAGGCGTCGGTACGAGTGGCGGTTGCGGGTTCAATTCCACCCATAAGTAGGTCGGAATTAAATTCGTCGTCGGGTCCTTTTCGACTTCGTCGAAACGAGCAAAAGTCAATTTGACTTCTCGATTTGATTTTAAGTCAAGATCAATGACTTCTCAATTTGATAAATCAAGAAGTTACTGTGGCGACTCTCGATGCAATCTTTTTCTTGCTGGTTCCGCCAATTTCTTGACTGCCGATCGGGTACGGTATTGGATTGAAGATATGGCACGAAGGTAGAGAAGATGGTTGATCTTCTTGACTGACGGGATGCTTAAAAAGAACTATCCTACGAAGGGTCTAAATAGAGAAGACTTTCCTAAATTACGGACTCTAAGATGACTCAAATCTGGATTTTCGAAATGAAAGAGGCAGTTTTCCGAAAACAAACATTAGTCAATCGATTGACTCATGAGTGTCAATCGATTGACACGTGATGTCAAGAGTGTTACATGGTGCACGGGGCAAATTCAGAAATTTTCTGTTCACCAAAGTGTCAATCGATTGAGATTGCTTCCTCAATCGATTGACCCTACCCAATGCAGACTAACAGAATATCAATTCAAAAAATCCTCAAACATTGAATATTAATTTGAATGTCACATTTGATCGATTGAAAAAGGGCTTTTGAATTGATCAACTGTCTTGACATACTTTTTGATAGTTGAGAATTAAAGTTCTCAATCGATTGAGATTTTCATCTCAATCGATTGACTAATGAACTTATGCACCAATCCGAGAATACTCAGCAAAATAACACACTAGAACACTGTGATTTCCATTCATTCAATCATGATTTGATTACAAACGTGATCTCATCAACAGAACTACAAAAAGCAAATCCTACATCCTAACACACAACGATAAAAACAACTAATAAAGCAAAACTTAAAACAAACTCTAAAGCAACGAACTACATATCATCATCATCATCTTCAAGATCTCCCTCTCCATCCATCGCCGTTCTCGCTCCTGCGATGAAGTCTTCGGTTTGCCCCGGGAATGATTCTCGGGCAATCCGCATGAGAAGGGAACTCTGAAATCGGGACCGTCGATTCATACCTCCCACCGTTGTACTCAACCCATCCATCCGCGCCTCGAGGCGAGTTACTGCTGCCTTGATGTTAAATTTGGGGACCTCTTCAGGACAAGGTCGTCGGATGCCGCCACGTTGGCATTGTGCGGGGTTTGGTCGGGGAGGAGGAGAAGGTATTTCATCGACATCAACTGGTGGTGGTGTAACACGTAGAATGACCTTGATGCTTTTGTCCCAAACTTTCGTACCATAGTGATAGAATTGCATATCACCCATTTCTTCATCATCAAAAATCAGGCACCCAAGTTGGTCCAACAAATGCATTACATTGTGCAAAAAATGCAAAAGGATGGCTTCTAGCTTTTTCGGTGCAGTGGTGATCACGATGTCATTGTGACACCTATACATTTCCTCAAGCATCAGACCCGGCGCGTCGAACCAAGTATTTGTGTGTGTCGCATAGAGTGCTAACACCCGATTCTTTGTCCTTTCACTCTTAGTACCATGGGGTAACAAATTGTTGAACATAATAATGTCCCAAAATAGAATATCCATTGGTAAGACCACGCACTTCGTCGACAATCCCGACCCATGCCTTCCACCACACATGTTGTTTATCATGAGCTCCTGACTGAGATCGAAGGCTAGATCGATATGGTGGTTCATTGGGCGAACCACGAAGAAGTTGAATGCACGGGCCAGATCAGCCCGTGCATTCAGATTATACGACCAGTTGTCAATCTCAAGGCGGATGAATGGCAATCCCGTCGGTGATAGCGGTGCCGATACCCACTCCATATTTTGGTAGAACAAACGTATAATACACAACGAAACATCAATAGGAAGAGGAGCAAGCAGCATCTCCAAGTGTAGCGCCTCGATGAACTCAATTGAGCATGCCGCCTCGGCGATGCGACGATACTTTGTGATATCGAAGAAATTTTTGGTTTGGCACTGGCGGTTTACGTACTCATCGCTTGGGATGCACATGGGGTTCTTGTCAGGATGAGGTGGTCGATACATTGATGGTCTAGGTGCCGCCATTTTGATCGTACGAGGAGAATGAAATGATTGTATGCAAAGCTCGGGTTGGAGGGAGATTGTGAAGAAGGGGACCACGGGTGTACCCCTTATATAATCATCTTGTCAATCGATTGAGTCCTGTTCCATAATTGATTGAGACTGATTGATCTCCACCACACCGCGTGAATTTTAATGGAGCATTTGGAACGTGGATGCGATGTGGTATAAACCATTCAGGCACTCTTAATGTCGATCGATTGACACAGTGGTGTCAATCGATTGACACAGGCCTTTTTGCGAAAAGTCACGACGCTTAGGTGCCTTGGGAATTGGCGGAGTTAAGTGGCATTTAGGTTAATCGATTGAGAGGTTAGTCTCAATCGATTGACATTGAAGTGCTCCTTAACTTAGCTACCCTCGAAAAGACGTGTCGATGGATGCTCCGATTTATGAAAACTTCCCATTAACTCGAGGTATTCTCAATCGATTGAGATATGTTCCTCAATCGATTGACATCATAGATGTGCCGATTGGTCTGGCAGACACATGATGAGGTGAGATGATGATGATTTGAGACATCAATCGATTGACAGTGCAATTATCAATCGATCGACCATTCTATAAGGTCAATTGATTGACTTTTCTCAAGGCAATCGATTGAGAAAAACTCCCTATTTCTATCACCAAAAATTAAAACACACTGGGTTGCCTCCCAAGAGGCCTTGAGTTTATATGTCGACAGCTTGACCGCTTCTTTTTCACATTGTCAGCTCAATGAGATCGATGACTTCAACCATCATTTGGGGGCTCGGTTCAAACATCGATTTAAGACATTGATCGTTTACTTTTAGGATTCGATTATCCTTCAAGTCTTTAATCTCTACGACACTAAATTCGGATGAGGAAATGACCTGAAAAGGTCCTTCCCATCTTGATCGCAACTTTCCCGGATGAAATTTTAGCTTTGAATTGAACAGCTAAACTCTTTGTCCTGGGTGAAATTCCTTTCTTGATATTAACTTATCGTGAGGCCTTTTGGATCTTTCCTTATATAGTCTAGCAGTCTCATATGCTTCATGACGTAACTCATTGAGTTCGTTTAGTTCCAGATGACGGTTCGATCCAGTAGATTGCATGTCAAAATTAAACCATTTAATCACCCAAAAAGCTTTGTGTTCAATCTCAACTGGGAGGTGGCAAGCCTTCCCAAACACAAGCCAAAATGGAGACATCCCAATTGGTGTCTTGAATGCCGTCCTGTATGCCCAAAGAGTATCCGATAGACGAAGAGATCAATCCTTTTTATCTGTTCTGACAGTCTTTTCTAAAATCCGCTTGATTTCATGATTTGACACCTCAACTTGACCACTAGTTTGCGGATGATAAGGTGTTGCCACTTTATGAGTGACTCCATATCTCTTCATTAAATTTGCAAACTGGAGATTGGAAAAGTGTGAACCACCATCACTGATGATAGCTTGGGGTATCTCGAATCGGTTGAACACATTCTCCTTGAGAAATTTTACTACCACTTTGTGATCATTCGATCTAGTGGCTATAGCTTCCACCCATTTCGAGACGTAATCTATAGCCACCAAAATGTAGAGGAATCCAAATGACGAGGGAAATGATCCCATGAAATCGATTCCCCACACATCGAAAATTTCGACAACCAAAATTAGGTTTAATGGCATCATGTCTCGTCTAGAGATATTCCCCAACTTTTGACAATTTACACACCTTTTGCAATAATTCATTGCATCACGGAAGATAGTGGGCCAATAGAATCCACTTTGCAAAATTTTTAATGCCGTTTTTCATCCCCCAAAGTGATTTCCACAAGCCCCATTATGACAAAAACTCATCATGCTTAATTGTTCATCCTCGGGCACACATAGTGGGATCACCTTATCAGAGCAAAATTTAAGCAAGTCTGGTTCACCCCAGAAGTAGTGCTTCACTTGGGAGAAAAATAAATTTTTATCGTTTTTGTCCCACTACAACAGTATTTGGTCCGTAACTAGGTTGTTAACAATGTTAGCATACCAAGGAGTTCCATTTAGAGCCCCATGGATAACCATCAACTGCTTATTAGGAAAAGTGTCCCAAATAGGTTCTGCAGAAGATGTTGCCTCCGGAAGTATACGAGATAGGTGGTCTGCAACCATGTTTTCAACTCTCTTTTTGCCTCGTATTTCAAAATTGAATTCTTACAGCAGTAGGATCCATCGGATCAATCTTGGCTTTGTATCCTTCTTTGCCAACAAGTACTTAAGCGTGGAATGATCTAAAAATACTACGATCTTCGGCTCGAGCAAGTATGACTGAAACTTGTCCAATGCATAAACTACAGCCAATAATTCTTTCTCTGTGGCGGTGTAGTTTATTTGTGCATCGATCAATATTTTACTTGCGTAATAAATTACATGAGGTAATTTATTCACTCTTTGGCCTAGAACTGCTCCAATGACATAATCTGATGCGTAGCACATTAGTTCGAAGGAAACTGAGTAATCCGGGGGTTGGATTATGGGAGCAGTGGATAACAGTTCTCTTATTTTTTAAAATGCCTTCATGCAATCATCATCAAAGATGAAAGGGACGTCCTTCCCAAGCAAGGTACACAATGGTTTAGCCACCTTGTTAAAATCCTTGATAAATCTTCTGTGAAATCCTGCATGCCTCAGAAATGATCGAATTTGTCGTACACTCTTTGGTGGTGGCAAATTAGCAATTAATTCGACTTTTGCCTTGTCGACTTTAATTCCTTTCTTGGAAATGATATGTCCCAAGACAATCCCTTATTGAACCATAAAATGACTCTTTTCTCAGCTTAAGACAAGATTAGATTCGACGCAACGTTATAATACTTGTGTCAAATGGTTAAGACCCGTTTCAAAGGTCATCCCAAAAAATGAGAAATCATTCATGAATACTTCGATGAATTTGTCAACCATATCCAAGAATATTGCTAACATACAACGTTGAAAAGTGGCTGACACATTGTAAAGTCTGAAAGGCATCCTTCAATATGCAAATGTACCATAAGGGCAAGTAAATATCATCTTTTCTTGGTCTGATGGAAATACAGACACTTGATTGTATCCCGAGTAACCATCAAGAAAACAATAATATTCTTGCCCTGTCAACTTTTCTAGAATCTGATCAATAAATGGCAAGAGAAAATGGTCCTTTCTCGTGGCAGTATTTAATTTTCGATAATCGATACATACACGCCATCCAGTGGTCTCACGTGTAGGCACCAATTCCCCTTCAGTGGTCTCTTTCACTGTAATTCCCGACTTTTTGGGAACAATTTGAACTGGGCTTACCCATTCACTATCAGAGATCACATAGATGATTCCAACATCGAGTAACTTGATAATCTCTTTTAAAATGACTTCTTTCATGTTTGGATTAAGTCATCTTTGTGGTTCTCTCGATAGTGCACTATCATCTTCCATATGTATTTTGTGCATATATACTGATGGATCAATCCTTTTAAGATCGGCTAAGGTCCATCCAATAGCTCCTTTTTAGTTCTTAAGCACTCTCAACAATTCATGCTCTTGCATTTTCAATAATGTTGATGAAATTATTATCGAAAATGTTTCTTGGGGTCCTAAGAAAGCATATTTGAGTGACTCAGGCCGTTGCTTTAATTCAACGGTTGGTGGCTGCCTGATCGATGGTATCAACTCACCCTTTGCCTCAATGGATAACGGTTCCACCTTAGTCTCAGTCTCGCATGACTTATCATCTTGACTTAATGAATTTAACCTCTTCTCTTCTGGTTGTTTCTTTTCAGTTTCTTTTTCCTCATAGATGGCTAATAAAGTAGTTTCGAATTCCTCTTTGGTCAGTATTGATGGCAAAGCTTCGTCCACTACTTCATCCACTGATCGATATAGAAATAGTCAACCTCATCCTCATTGGGGAAATGGGTCATCGCATGAAATATATTGAGTCTGAGTCTCATGTTTCCAAAAGAAACATCCATGACTCCAGTTCGACAATTGATATAGGCATTAGCAGTTGCGAGAAACGGACGTCCAAGAATGATTGGGACTTGATTTGTTGAATTAACAGGTGCTTCCATATCCAAAGCAACAAAGTCTACTGGAAAGATAAATTTATCTATTCCAACCAAAATATCTTCAATGATACCCCTAGGTCGTCTTTCTGACCTATCAGCCAGTTGTAGTGTAACTGTCATGGGTTTCAATTCGCCTAGTCCAAATTTCTCATATACTGAGTATGGGATCAGGTTGACACTTGCTCCCAAATCCAGTAACGCCTTACCAATTGGTTGCCCACCTATAAAATATGGGACAGTTGGAACTCCAGGGTCCTTCAGTTTCTGCGGTGCATCCAATTACAATATCGAACTGACTTGATTAATCAAGAACACGTTATTAGACACTTGAGTATGTGCCCTTCTCTTACAGGTGCAGAGATCCTTAAAAATTTTAGCATACTCAGGAACTTGTTTGATTGTTTCAAGCAATGGAAGATTTATCTTTACTTGTTTGAATGTTTTAAAAATTTCCTCCATTTTTGACAGTCCTTTCCCTATTTTAGAAGGAGGTGTCAGGCACTCAAGAAATGGTGCCTTTGGGATATAGGGATTAGATTCAAGTTTTGGTTCTTCTTCAGGGTCTCGTTGGACAATTTGAGGTGACTCTTTCTCTTTTCTTTTATCTGGCCCTTTGTCTTTTGCCGCTTGTTTTTCTTCTTTTTCCAATTCCATTGGCATTCTCACTTGATTATCAATCGCTCGCCCACTTCTCAACAAGGTAACAACTTTCATCTATTGGCTATTCGATGGTCCTTCATCAGGTGATGCTTGACCTCGAGGATTGTTAAGGGGTTGACTAGGAAGCCTACATTCCTCTCGTTGATTCAATTGATTGGTCAATTAGCTGACTTGGTCCATTATCATCTGCTGAAAATCTTACATGTTTCACATAATCTTCTCTTCCAAATCAGAATCTTTCGAAGCGGTGGTATGAGATTGATTAAAATTCTGATTGAAATTCTAATTTTTTCAGTACTCAAAATTGGGATGATGATAATAAGAATTCTGTTGAAAATTAGAATTATGTTATGGACGAAAGTTCTGTTGTCCATTCATTGAGTTAGATCTGTACTGCTAGTTCGCCTGTCCAGTTTGGTTTGATCCTCTCTATCCTAAGTTGGGGTGATTTTTCCATTCCGGACTGTATGTGTTGAAGTATATGTTTCTACCCTACCGCTGATAAGATTGAGTCACATTCACTTACTTTTAAGGAGTAGGTTCATCAGGAAAAAATGATAGGGTAGTTGGACATTCATTGGCCATGTGACCTACGTGGTCACAAATCGAACAAGCAGTAGGGTTGATGGGACTTTTAGCTTGCTTGGTTGTAGCTAACAACATATTCATTTGTTTGGACAACATATCAACTTTTATTGATAGATCTGAAAAATTATTGTTGACATCATAAAGTCCATCTCTTGTCAACACATGAGATTTGGTTGCCACATCCAGGTTGGTTCGCCCCAATGTATCATTTTGTATTGAGGTTTGGTATAACTTCTCAAACAATGCCCATAATTCATCAACCTCTTTTGTGGCACATGATCCTCCACAAGATGCATTAACCATGCGTCTCTCTCCTGAAATCAGTCCATTATAAAAACTTTGGACTTGTTGCTACCTTGGAAGTTGATGATTAGGGCAACTTTTGATCAATTCCTTAAAGCGTTTCCAACATTCATAAAATATTTCTGTAGGTTGTTGGGAGAAGAACTGAATCTTCTGACGCAACTCAATGATTTTGGTAATGAGAAAATGTTTTTTTAGGAATTGACGGTGTAGCTCTATCCAACTCTAGATAGATTGTGGTTCTAAGGAATAGAACTTAGTTTTTGCCTTATCCCTTAAAGAAAAGGGAAAGAGTTTTAACTTAGCTATCTCGTCGGTGACATTATGAACTCTAAACATTTTACACACCCCAGTAAACTCATTTAAGTGAACATGTAGATTTTCATTGGACAATCCATCGAAAATCGGTAACATTTAAATCATTGCGGATTTGAATTCATAATGGTTTCCTGGAATGCGGGCATGCATGATACTATCCTGATCTTCGTAAAAACTAGGATCATTGTAATACTCCATTATTCTTAGGCCCTCATCATGATTATTATTTCCATTATTTTCATTATTAATATTTTGATTGTTTCCATTCCTCTCTTGTCTTCGATCTGCCATGGTTTCAGTATGATGATACTGAATCCTTTGGGTTTTACGATTCTCCTTGCAAGACCTTTCAATTTTACGATTCAACGGTTGTAGATGTGGGTGATGAGATCGAGCAAAGCTCATACACCAACACCCAAGACAAGGATTAATGAATTCACAATAAATCCACAAACTTCAGATTCAATCGATTGAGGCAGTGGTTTCAATCGATTGAGACAAAACACACAACAATGTTCCTGTAGAGACTTATCAGTCAATCGATTAATGTATTAAAATCAATCGATTGAGGTTCAAATGTCTAGCTGGACAACACAAAAATTACAACTGAAATAGCACACAACAGAGGTCTAGTCAATCGATTGATAGAGAAATGTGAATCAATTGATAGTCCTAAAAATTACACAGTACACGCTGGCAAATGATAATCCAATTTCAATCGATTGACAAAGAATTGTCAATCGATTGATTTCTATAGTGAACAGTAGCCAGTATTAGAAGAAAAGAAAATTAAATTTTGACTGTTTTTATTTATTTATTTATTTTGAATTCCAAAATTCAAAATTCAAAATTTTAAAATTTCAAAATCAAAATTTAAATTTCAAAATTTTAATCCAAATTTCAAAGTCAAAATCAAAATTAAAATTGAAAATTAAGATTTCAAATTTAAATTTCAAAAACCAATGTCAAATTTCAAAATGAAAATGAAAATTTAAAAATTTTAAAAATAAAAATTCAAATTTTAAAGTTCAAATTTAAAATTTCAAAAATTGAAATAAAAATTTAAAATTTAAAATTCAAATTCAAATTTCAAAATCAAAATTTAAAATCCAAAGTTGAAAATCAGAATCAAGATTTGAACTTTAAAATTTAAAAATCTAAAAGCAATCCCACAAAATCCTACAAAATTTTACCTAAAAGGAGGGAAAGAATAGAGAATCCTATAAATGCTAAACAACAAATCCTAAAAATCCTCTACCTCCTAAAAGAACTCCACAAAAATCCTACCAAAGAAAAGAAAATCTTGCAAATAATAAAAAAATCAACATGCAAATTCTAACTTTCAAAATCAAAATTCAATTTAAAAATTAAATTTCAAAATTCAAATTGCAAATTTCAAATTTCAAAAATCAAAATTCAACTTTCAAGCACCAAATTTCAAATTTCACAAATTGAAATTCCAAATTTCATAATTTCAAAATTTTCATCATTCAAATTTTAAAGATTCAAATTTCAAAATTTCAAAATTCAAAAATTCAAAATTCAAAATTCAGATTTTACTTTGTTAGAATTTTAGAAATTAAACGTAGAACAGTCGATCGATTGATACTTTCGAATCAATCGATTGACAAATCAGCAATTAATAATCATAGCACTCAGTCGATCGATTGAAGAAGTCTCAATCGATTGACTGCCACACAAAATCTCTTCCCGAATTTTTAAAATTTTGCCTTCTCCCCGGCAGCGGCACCAAAAACTTGATCGATTTTAAAATGTACCATTGCAAGTGCACAAGATCGGTTATAGCATAGTGAAATGAAGGGTGTCGTACCCATAGGGAAATATGAAATTTAATTAATTCTTAAAGAGAAAAAGACACCCAAGGAAGTATCAAGGGAGAGAGTTCGATTTGCCAAATAATTATCACACTATTCTAGATGCAATAAAGAAAAAGTAATCTATGCAAGAACAAATTCTGACAAATAAAAGGACAATCTTGAGAAATGATCAAAGAATTTGCTACCCCAGATTTATAACTTTTCTATCATTAAACTCATAATTTTATAATACTTCAATCACACCATCATTTATCTAAAAGAAAAAGGAATCGTAAGAAAACGTGATCATCGATCCTGCTTACCCTATCAAAAAATGATGACTCGGCCTATCATTGTGGTATGAATTATATAAAAAGCATAGCGTATCTCAAAATTTGAAAATCACGACGGTGAGCAAATAATCACTCTATAGCTTAGATCGGCCTACAGGTACAGATCTAGAGATTATGGTCGTTGATAACCTAGGTCAACGGCCATAATAAAGCATTCAAATGATATTAAATGAAAAATACTTTTTGAGCAGAATGATTCCATGATGAAGCAAATAAATTGTGGAGTTAATAATAAAAGTGTTAGTTATTTGGGGATCGCATCCTCCTTGAACAAATGGTTTTAGCCGCTCTTCCGTGGTGTGCAATCTCGTTGTAAACTCGAAGCCATTCTCTTGAACATGCACTTTTTATTTACCATAAAAATCTCTTTACAATGCTTTGGTTCCTAGGTACAAACTAAGCTCCAAAAATTATAAAAGAAAATAATTATAAAACCTAAATCCAATCTATTGAGAGAAAAAGAAAACTAAAGGAAAAGAGGGAACAGAACAAGAGCCAAAAAGCTAACCCCTAACTCAGCCGTGGCTTTGTTTTTATAGGAGTTGACAAGACAATTTCCATAATAGTCTCAATTGATTGAGAATCTATTTTCAATCGATTGAGTCTAAGTTGACTAAATTCGAATTTAAAGTGGAGGGAAAAAGCTGTCCTTGTCAATCGATTGAGAATTTTTTCTCAATCGATTGACACATAGGTGTAAGGTCTTCTTTCTTCTAATGGATGCTAGGCCAATCACTTGTTTTCACAGATTTTGATGCTTCTGCTGGCCTCGTGGTCCACTGTTCTTGTGTAACCTTTAATTATTCCTTTTTATACTCTTTGAAGATCCAATGGTTAGAAATACCTGCAATCACTAAAATTATATAACAACCATCAGATGCTTTCATCGGATAGCTAAATGTAAGAATTAAGGTGCAAATATAGTCACATTTCGATACCGATCAACATCCTAAACGAGACTCTAAGCCCTGAACAAATCAACACAAACCAAGAAGAAAATCAAAAAAACTCTCAACCGTACCACTCATATGACCAAGCTCAAGATCTATACACAAACTAAGATCAACACCCATACCAACCTTTATACACCAACCAATACACAAACCTACACTACGATAAAAACCAATACCCCAATGACACGCAAACTAACATTACCTATTACAACCCATTGTTTGATCAAACTCAACTCGCATACGAGACCGTACACTCATTCACCCCCGCCCCATTCCACCCAGCTAGCCTGATCCGAAGGATTAAACCTCCCTCGGACCATGTCCATATCATTCACTCACAACCAACCAACACTGTCTCACATACTTATAAATGTGAAATTACCTTCCGCTTAGAACCGGTCACTAAGATCACTAAAATTCAAACTATCACCAAATCTACCCTAAACTAACTCAACCCATCACCAAAATCATTGCCAAGCTCAACGCACTTATCTCCAAACCAACTATTAAATCCGATAACCTACCAACAAACGAATCAATCCCCACACCTCCTGAACATGCGTCCAAACCAATGACGCAAACAACCCCCAAACAGGCTCACGTGCCGAGTCTAGAAGTAATTTTTGAACCAATCAATCGACATTATACGACGCCATTCATACTTAAACCAATCACAAAGTTAAACTCTGAACCCAAACCCGTAATCTAGTGTACCCCCGAAATCACTAGCCCTCTCACTTTCTAATCAACTCTGAAACTAACCCACAAAATCGAACACATTATCAAACACATTGCCCCACCAATCTCAAAACTAGTCCTTAAATCAATCCCTACACCTGCTTTAAAATTTGAACTCAACAACAAACACATCACCCCACTAACCTCAGAGTCAACTCTCGAATTGACTTCTACGCCCACTCTGAAACCTAAACTCACTACCACCTCACCAACTTCAAAACAAAATCTCGAACCCGAATCTCCTACCAGACACACCTCCGAACCATCCATTTCACTCATCACAGAATCAACCATTGAACCGATCTCAGAACCAACTCACAAATCAATCTCTACACCCGCCTCAAAACTTGAACTCACCACCGGACTTATCACCTCACCAACCACAAAACTGAACCTCAAACTCAAACCTACTATCAAAACTAAACCTATTACCAAAACAAAACCTATTATCAAAACTAAACTTATCATCAAACCTAAACTTCCTATAAAACTAAACCTTTTATAAAACCTAAACTTATCATCGAACCTAAACCTACTATCAAAAGTAAACCTATTATCAAATTTAAACCTATCCTCGAACATGAACCCATCATTAAACCTAAACCCATGATCGAATTTGAACCCGTCATCGAACACGAAACCAAACAGATTGTTGAATTTAAACCAATTGTCGAACCTAGACCCGAACCTATCATTGACCCCGCACCTGTCCTCAAGCTCGAACCCACCATGAAAAGCGAACCCGCCATCAAACCTGAACCCATGGTCAAACCTGAACCTGTTGTCAAGCTCGAGCCTGTTATCAAATACGAACTCATCACTAAAACCAAACCTATTCCTACAACGCCAACTCCACTCACCTTTGAGTCAACTACCGAACCTATCGAGGAGCCGATCATCGCTCTCACTTTCAAAATTGAAACAAACTTAAATCCTACGACCCCGATCGACATCCAAATTAGCGTATTGCCGAATCCTCAAATCTCACCACAACACAAAATTGACATCATAACTAAGATCAATTTTAACCACCGGATCCAGATTTTCATAGACTTCACGATCAAAACCTTCATAGAACCCTAAACAGCAATAATACCACCACGTCAAACTTTTGACACTAAACCTCCTCCAAAAATTACAAATAATACTTTAAAACAACCTCACGATAAACCCAAAGTGTGAATTAAACAAAACAAGTAGAATCAAAAGAAACTAAAAACCCACACGCCAAAGAAAGGTCCACCTTGGCCTATGTCCTCGTGTCTCCTCCTCCTACTCTACCTCTGCCTTATCCTCTCATTACCTTTACAACACCACGTCCCCTCTCAACGCATCCTGCTCCAACTTCACCCACGAACAACTTTCCAACAACCCATAAATAATTATAGAAAACTCTGTAACAATTTTACCCTCCAACTCTATGAGAGGCCTCCCTCCATCGAAAAGTTGAAGAAGGTCCCTCCCGACAAGGAGCCACCGATCATAAGAGACTTATCAAAAGAAGAAAGTTAAAGGACACCACATCTATTTCGACAAATCTCACATCATCCAAACCACAGACCCGAACATGACCTCTCTCATCCCAGATTGACCAAATCTAGAGAGATCGAGGACCCTGAAATAAACCATCCAACTGTCACTTTGCCCATCCGACCTCTTGAGTCAAACTCCGCTGAAGGAGTTGATGCTGTATCATAACACAAAAATACAAAAAAATCAAAAAATATATACAAAACAAATATATATATATATATACGTCATCTGCCTAGTAATATCTCTAACTTATAACTCTTACCTGATCGAGAACTCGAAGTCGGGGAGCTAGTGCTAAGGAAAAAGTGCCTATACAACCTCCTCACCTGGAGGAAATCAAACCCATATGGGAAGTACTTGTATTATCTTAGTAACATGCCCAAGAAATAACCATAGGGGAAGGACTTTCTGACCCTTGAAATCATAACTCAATAACCATCATGTCTCGTAGCCTAAACAAACCTACTTATATCATCCTCACAGTCATCACAAGGCATTCGCCAGTCGTAGGTCATCATTTTTGAAACTATTTTGGGTATCATCTGACTCATTGACCACCTTCCTATTCGGGCAAGTTGATCGAAAGGACTAGTGGATCATGAAATTCTCTTTCTGAAATATAGAAAACTCTGGATTCTCATACACCCTCTTCAGCCATTGGAGTCAATGTTAGAGCAGAAAAAATAAAAATTTAAGGTTCCATCAAACCTCATAATTCTTGCGTTAGCATGTTGTTTAAAAATATATATATACGAAAAAGAAGCACAAATTCGTGGAAGCATAAGTACCAGAGGGCATTCCTGATATTTTCATTAGGAGAGCATAAGCAAACCGTGAGGGCCTCCCTGACATTTTACACTACTAGATATTGTTGTACAGTAGCGGGAGGAGGACAAAACTCCTGCTAACCATAGAATTTGAGACTTTGATTGTGCTGGATCATGATGGAGAGCTCAATTATGACACCGCATCCCCCACCGGAGAAGAAAGTAGTTGACTACTATTTCAAAATTTGGTTGAATAAGAAGCTACCCTCAGATCAATGATCCTTATCTCTTCTTCATCCCTTTATTTCTCTTTTGGATGATGAGTCAAATGACTTTCAAAATCTCTTTTAGAAAAAAACTGAAAACTCTCTAATGATAAGTGATGCAATCACCCATTACCTACCGCTCACCTCAATCTTGTTAATACATGATGATCGTTCAACACTTACCAAAATCGAGCCTGGCATATGGCCGAAATAATCGAGCTGCCTTCCAACATGAGATCATCACAATACGCTCCACGATATCTGTGAGGCAAATAAAAGTTCCACTGTCACTTGACACTGGAGCATTTATTTTTAAAGAGTGCTAGCACCTTGGTAGCGATACTCAGGTCACAAGATCGGATCCCCAAACTGGGGCATTTTTTTTAATTTTCAGTTTAGTTTTTATTTTTTCACCTCGGATACTCCAAACTGGGGCATTTTTACTTATTATTTTATTTAGTTTTTTTCTTGCTTTTCAACCATGGCCCCGAAACGAAAGCTTGAAACAGAACTACAGAATACACCCGAAAAATAAACACCATGCTCTAACACTATACATTCCCCCTCCAACGTAACCTAAGAGATACACACAATAAACACAATCAAACATTAATGAAACAAACACAATGAATAAAACACCTCTTTATTTATATAATAAAACTTTACAAGTATCACCGGAAGCATACCTCCTGGACATACAATCCAAACGAAAACCTAAAATCCTAATCTACAACCCAAAACGAAAGCTGAACCCAAAACAGACACAAAACGAGGAGCAGCGTCCATTCGGAGGCTTCAGAAAAGGTAGGGGGAGGATTGGTTGGGGAACATCCCTTTCCGTCCATTTGGAGGACTTCCCTTCTGCCATCTTCACCTTCCAACAATAATGAAAGATGTATAGAACACTCCCTTTCCAATACCGTCCATTCTCAAAGTCACACCACCGTCGGAAGCCCCTCAGGCTGAAGATCATGAGAAACCATGAACAATGAAAGAAATGACATCACGATCGGATGGTCAGATCACACAATATCACAGAAAATGGGAATCCGAGCGCCATGAAAGCGAGAAAAGTCAAGCCGAAACCAGAAAGCATGGGAGGAATGAAGATTCTACCCCTTATATGGAGCATGACCCAATCACGCGCCTGGGAACTTGTTTTGGATCCAAATCATGCACACTAAACACTACGCGTAATAAAACCCTCGCCCGTGCGAACGGCGTGACGCTCCAGTCACGCGCCCAAGACCGAACGCTTAATAGCATTGCACGCCCCACAAATTACGCAAAATCCGAAGGGTCACCCACACAGTGACTTGGTGACGCTCCAATTGTGTGCTCTGATCTAACTGCATAATTGGATTACATGCTTTCACTCATGCGCGAAATCCGGATCAACACCCAAACACTGCTGTTTTACCAACTCGGCGACCTTTCGATTGCGCGTTATACAAGAAGCGCATAATTATATTACACGCACGCACCCAAACGCATAGTCGACTCCTTCAAGCCCTAAATCACACGCTCCCGAGCAAACGCAAAATTCAATTCAACGCTTCGAATCAGGCATGTAATTCCTCAACTATAGCACACACCTCCGACAAAATAAACACATCATGTCACAACATGGAGCACCCATCACAAACCAACCAAGGGCGAGTACATCTCCCCAAACGTCCCATCACGATTTGACTGGAGAAGGAGAGTCCTATCGCAATTTCGTGACTTCATTGTCCCATTGCATCCATCAAGAAATCACCAGACTAACTATCCACCGCACGCTCATAAACACGTCCTGTCGTGATACAACCACAACGTGATCTCATATATCCCGAGATCTACCAAAGATAGAAGCCCCATCATTTCCTTATCACGACATTGAAATAACTGAGGAATCGACCACGTCGCACATGTCCCATCGTGATCTCACTACAACTCAATCGCCTTACAACCCTTTTTCATCATGACAGTACTACCTAAGACACTCAGACGCAACCCGTCACGATCCACAATCAGGAAAGGAAGGCTTAATCAAGGTCCCATTGCGAAAAGCAGAGAGCCGAACCTTCCAAATCTCATTTGCGACCTACCTCAAATATCCCATTGCGAGTATCTCACCAAGGGTTCCGGGCATCCCGTACCCAGCAACTACCAAATCCCATCACAAACCACGCCTCCCTGAAATCCCATTGCATAACTTTGCATAACAAACTGAGGGGAAGGCTGGAGCATGTCCCATCACGAAAGCATAGAGCCCACCTCCCAAACACCTCGCCACGCACCAAATATCACTGCTGCAGGAACATATGAATAAAGAAAGGGTCTCGACCCATGTCCCAACACATCCGACCAATATCAACCTCCCAGCACGAGCATCTCATCAGAATCCCCAATGTCCCACCGCACCTGTAATCACAGGGACTCATCATGGCATGCCACCATAAGAGAAGGCTACCATGATCCCATCGCAAACTTTACCTCCCCAAGACATTTTTATCACACGGATGACCCCAAGGTCCCGCTACAGCAAAAGTGAAGAAAAGAGGAAACTCTCTAGTATCCCATCACAACATCACTACAACAACTGATCAGTCTCATCATGAACTATACAGGTAAGTATCACCCCCTCAGGTAAGTATTATCACCCTTCTTTATACTCGATATTCTCTCTAAAATATAGTCAGTTATGATTAAGTCAAAATTTTTTTAAAACTCATCTTTCTCGACTCTCGAATCATTGTAGTCCTCCCATAAGTTACCATCATCACTATTCACAAGAATGTTAGACGGAGCATCCAGCATGCTAAGTGTCGTATTGATAACCACGCAAATGGTCAACTCCACAAATCTTGTACCGGTGGATCTGCTCAGCGATATCTTGGGGGCCATATTTTTCACAGATTTAACACCGAATTGATCTTAAGTTAAATTCCTAAACTGCCAAAATTAAACTAACATTTCCAAAAAAAATTAATGAATAAATAATAATAAATTTACAATACATAGACTCTTATCAATCAAAATTCACTTATCGCCCCAACCCATTCCTTCCCTTAGGAAGCCGAACACTGAATATACTCAACCTTGAGAAATCTCAAATGACCACTGGAAAGGGACACCTGATACGTCATTGGTGTGAGCAATGATGCACCCTGTCTGACATGATTTGTGAAAGCCTTCGCCATTACATGATATTTTATCTTATTATTTGGTCTCTGAACCTTGTCTCTAGACATTCGTATGAAGCCCTCCGATACCTTGACTGTATCATATCCCTCTGTTTGACTGCCCTTTGCAGTAGGTCGCGACATGCGACGGGATACCCCTTGCACCTATAGATTAGGATATGATGATTCTCCTTCTGTTTAACTGTCATTCGCAGTAGGTCACGACACGCGACGGGATATCCCTTGCACCCACAGATTAGGATACGCCGACTTTCCCCATTGACTACTACTCGCAACAGATCGCAATACGCGATGGGATGCCCTCCCGCATCCACGGCCAGAAATACGCCTTTCGACACCTACTACTGGGCCCCCGAATGCTCTATTTTAGTTTGCGCTGATAGATAAAAAAGCCAAACATTCTATGTCAGCATCCCCAGTTTATATTTGTGATTTTCCAAAAAATGAGAAGGTACCTCGGATGAGGGTGTCAACTTCTTCGATGCATTCTTACTTCACAAGAACACGCCGAAGAGGGGCATCTGTAGACACCCCCATTTTTCCCTCTCAGAGTATACAAATCTATTCGATCAACTTTTGACCTCCCCATGACCGTAATATGAAAATCATATATTGAAATAATAGTATATGTCTAAACACAAGCTGAAACAATAGCTCTGGGGCTCAGATCCCATAATGGTAGGTACCATATACTGATATAATAGTATATGGTTGAACACAAGCTGAAACAATAGCTCTATGGCTCAGACCCCATAACCATAATATGAGGATCATATACTGATACAATAGTATATAGTTGAACACCAGCTAAAATAATAGCACTGTGGCTCAGATCCCATAAAGGTAGGAACCATATACTGAAACAATAGTATATGGCTAAACACAGGCTGAAACAATAGCTCTATAGTTCAGATCTCATAACTCTAGGGGCAGAAACTATATAAATAATAGTATATATGTAATATCTCGAA
The DNA here is from genome assembly GCA_021018995.1 of Chloranthus sessilifolius. NCBI lineage: Eukaryota > Viridiplantae > Streptophyta > Magnoliopsida > Chloranthales > Chloranthaceae > Chloranthus > Chloranthus sessilifolius. Next base: position 16,196,242 of record CM037598.1, on the reverse strand, counting down.
TATTTTAGACCCAATTTCGATTACCTCGGTAAGCGTGCCCAAAAATGTTACGTGAGGAATTATGGGTATTCGGGTAGGTAAGCCTAAAAGAAGAAATTTGGTCAAAAGAATTCGGGTTTGGAATTGAAGAAGTCCTATTTTGATAACTTATACACTAAGAAGTATGTGTGTTCTTAACACTGAAATTAAATTCAAGTTAAGTGGATAGACTTGTAAATAAAAGATCAAGATATTTTGATCAAATATCATGATATTTTGGGTAGGAAATTGATATTATAAAGGGAGAAGAGTGAAGGAGAAGTTTCATTCTTCCTCCGTCACGTGAGAACCAAAAGCTTGAAGCTCTTGCAAATTTCCTTGTTGCCTTTGCTTTGATCCCGTGTGATTACACTCACTCTCCCCATCTCAGTCGTATACAAACCTTGAGTACAACCTCTATTTTGCTTTGAAATATTGATAAGGAAAGTAGGGGAGAGTGGATACCTGTGTGGAGAATCTGGGCTAACTGTTGCTCTAGCAACAATGTTAGAGAAGGATTGATTTGGAGTTTGACCGATTGAGGCTTGTGGCTTTGACCCAGCGCTTGGATTTTGGATCAACGGAAGCCGAAGGAATCAATCTCAAAAGGTAGGCTTTGAAAATTCATTTGGTCAAGTTATTGTTCTCTAGATTAGATTAGACAAACTGTGGAAATAGAAATTAATGGCAGTTTGGTTTTCGGACGAAATATCAGGTTAGGAAGAACAATTTTTTAATCGATCGACAATGACTCAGATGGCATTGTTCTTCCTTAGTGTTTTCAGCAATAGTAGAATGAAGTCCATTAAGATGGCTTCCCATTTCCACTCAAGAATTGATAAAGGTTGTAACAACCCTGTAAGATTCTGATGGTCAACCTTAACCTACTGACAAACCAAACACCGTGACACGTACTTGGCGACGTCCCATTTCAAACCACTCCACCATAAGCTCTTCTTCAAATCTTGATACATCATGGTACTACCATGATGTATAGCATACATCGGTTTGTGAGTCTCTTCTAAAATGGTGTCCCGAAGCTTAGTGCTCGTCGGTACACATACTCGGTCGCTAAACAGCAAGGTCCCATCTTCCCGAATGGAGAACTCCTTTCTTCCACTAACTACATCTTGCCTAATTGCCACAAGCTCATCGTCTGTCATCTGTAGCTTCCTAATATTCTCAAAGAGCGTAGGGCGAAGTACAAGGGTAGCCATCAGTGCTCCTGAGCCTTTCACATCAAATCGCGAGCTACCTAAGGCCATATCTTTCAGTAGCTTCCATCTCTATATCCTACTGACAAAATGCGATAATAGCGCTGAAGACTTCCTACTGAGAGCATCAACAATGATGTTCGCCTTTCCCAGATGGTATTGGATAGAGCAATCATAATCTTTCAAGAACCCCATCCATCGTCGCTGCCTCATATTCAAGTCCTTCTGAGTGAATAGGTACTTGAGGCTCTTGTGATCGGTGAAGATATCAAATATCTCATCATAGAGGTAATATCTCCAGATCTTTAGGACAAAGATAATCACAGCTAACTCGAGATCATGAGTCGGATAATTATTTCATGGTCCTTCAACTTCCTAGAACCATAAGTAATGACCCGCTCATTTTGATTAAGCACACAGCCTAATCCCCCATAAGAAGCATCATTGTACACTGCGAAGCCTCCACTGCCTAAAGGTATAGCAACTACCGGTGCTATAGTCAATCTATGTTTAAGCTCCTGAAAGCTCTGCTCACACTGCTCTGTCTAATCGAACTTAGAGTTTCTTTTCGTAAGCTGTGTAAGTGGACCCGATATCTTGGAGAAGCCCTCAACAAATCTTTGATAATATCCTGCCAGACCAAGGAAACTACAAACTTCAAAATGCTCCCAGTTCACCACAGAATCAATCTTTGACGGATCAACAGATATATCAGTCTCAGAGATGATGTGGCCCAAGAAATAGACTTGATCGAGCTAAAACTCACACTTGGTGAGTTTGACATATAGCTGATGGTCCGTGAGTGTTTGAAGAGCCACTCGTAGATGCTGCACATGGTCCTCTCTGATTTTCGAATAGATGAGGATGTCATCTATGAAAACTACCACTGATTTATCGAGGTGTGGCTTGAACACTCGATTCATCAGGTCCCTAAACGATGCAGGTGCATTCATCAACCCAAAAGGCATTACTAAGAATTCGTAGTGACCATACTTCGTACGAAATGCAGTCTTGGAGATATCTTCTGCCTTAATCTTGAGCTGATGATAGTCTAACCTTAGATCAATCTTCAAAAAGAACTTTGTCCCCTGCAATTGATCAAACAGGTCATCTATCCGTGAAAGTGAATAACGATTCTTAATCGTCATCTTGTTGAACTGGCAATAATCGATGCACAGACGCTTCGATCCGTCCTTCTTCACAAAGAGAATCGGTGCTCCCTAAGGTGAAACACTCGGTCTAATAAAGCCCTTACCCAACAACTCTTGAAGTTGTTCCTTTAGCTCTTTCAATTCAAAAGGCGCCATTCGATATAGAGCCTTAGACAATGGTTCAGTACCCGGAGCTAACTCGATCGCGAACTCGATCTCTCTATCAGGTGGTAATCCAGACAGTCTTCAGGGAAGACATCAGGATATTCACATGCAACCGTGATAAGCGTAATGTCCTTCTTTTCCTCCTTATGATCTCGTAAGTAAGCAAGATATCCACAACAACTGCTCGTCATCATACGCTCAGCTCGGATAGCTGAAATAAGTGGCGTGATGCTCGATTTAACTCCACAAAATCGAAAGGATTTCTGCTTTGGGGGTCTGAAGGTCACAATCTTTCGAAGATAGTCCACACTTGCATGATATGCAGACAACCAATCCATCCTGAGAATCACGTTGAACCCTTCCATGCTCAGCATAATCATATCGGTCATTGTCTCATGATCATCAATCATCACGATAACTGAATGACACACAGTATCCGTGCTCACCAAGCTTCTCGTAGAAACTGATACCGCCAAGATAAATGCAAGGGGTTTGAGAGCAATGTCCAACTTCTTAGAGAAAAGAGGGGTAATAAACGAGTGTGTAGACCTGAGGTCTATCAAAACTCGTACTTTTATTTTACTCGAGTCACCTTCACGACTCATAACAAGGGTACCTTTTATCAAGAATGTTCATTAATTATATGCAGTGATTGTAGTTTTCAAATTTTTCTTTAAAGAATTTATAATTCAAAATAATAAAAACTAATACAAGAATTGACACTCTGATACTTGGGCATCATGTGCAGTCACCACGTAGGCTCTAACCCTAAATAGTAGGTCGAGAGGATTTCTGCATAGAAACTGAAGTAGTCCTTCCCTTGTCCTCCTCAGGACAATCCTTGATCATGTCACCAATCTTCCCACACCTGAAGCATCCTCCAGTGTTCCTTCAACAATCCTCTGTCCTATGTGGTTTCCCACATCGTGTACATGTTGGAGCTAGAACTGGAGTAATAGATGGTCCACGAGAGGATTCTTATGCCACAGAGGCCCCCTGTGACAGCCCGAATTTTGGCACCTCGAAACCCGTGCCATCAGCACGATCCTCCAGACCGTGTCCCAAAACATTGCACGAAACATTGGTATAACAAGTACAATTAAATAAATAATGCAATTAATCTCATAAAGCAGAAAATAGTTAATATGCCCAACTGGCATACGCAAAAGACAGTTCTACTTTCATGCCACTGCATGAACAGAGAACCGACCCGAACCATCGGTGATAAACGGATCACTCCAGATGGTTTGCCAAAAGAATAATTCAGTTTAATTATATCTTATAAAAATAAAGGCTTGACATACCAAGCCGTACAAATCTGCTCTCAAAACTGACTCTCTATCAAAGTACACAGCAGAGTCTCCTAGAAGAAGTCCTCGGGTGGAGGCTCCAACTTGTCTCCAGGCACGTAATCCGAATCACTCGGATCTACATCTCCCGAAGCCTCTACAGCTGCTATCAATGGACCTGCGATGTATAGTCTAAAGGGTGAGCTACATCATAGCTCAATAGGGAACAAACATAGTGAACATATAAGTTAAAACTCACATATATTCCATGATACTCTAAGCATGATGTGTCTATACTTTTGAAAGAAAATAATTTAAATCTGATGAATTTACATTCAAGTTTGCTGGTTATTAGCATTTCTTACTTTACTATTAATTTATCATGAATGACACTGAACAGGCCTAAAGCAAAACTTAAATCTTCAACTTAAGTAATCCCCAAGCAATATAGCATCGAGCCTCGATGAGATACCCTTCATCGTCATCTAATTAGACAGTTATAAAAATATATTCCCTGAAAATACGACCCAAGCCCCTTTCTCACTAGGCGGCGGGGTTAAATATCTCACAACATCCCTAGGATGTACTTACGGTTACGGAGAAACCTCCGTACTAGTGTACGGATTCGCCGCCGTACCGGTCACGGATATCCTGCCGCGTCAGTCGTGGGTATCCTGCCACGTCGGTGGGTTATCCTCCAAACCTCAAATAACAAAAATATCATGTGCTTTACATATAGTTGTTCACCGTATAAGTGTGCTATCTTATATTAGTTAGGCCTCAACAGTAATTATTCAATCCTATGTATACATCCCTGGGATGTATACATACCCGCATCACACCTGATGCCTTTATTACTTTCTCATCCCTTGGGGATGTCTCAATCTCATTAGATTTACATGTTCTTAATTACTTGCATCACACAGATGCCTTTATCACATTCTTGGTGTCACACACACAGCCATTTTCACAAGCTTTTCTCAATTTAAAAACAACTTCAATTTGATAATTATATCACTACATACATGCTCTTGAAATTAAAGTACATGTTCAAGGTGTTCCCTACCTCAAGTCTTTGAAACTCCTAGCATCAAGGTCCCACGCGGCTCCTTGTGCTCATGATCATACGTATCACCTATGGTACAACATAACACATGTAACTCATCACTAAAGATGTAACAAAGAAGGTCCAAGACCCTCCCTGAATCTCAAAGTCAACTATAAAGTTTAAGCAAGACTGTCAAAGTCGATTAATCGATTCCCAAAATCGATTAATCGAAACCCAAATTGATTAATCGATTCTCAAAATCGATTAATCGAAATTCAAATTCGATTAATTAATCCCAAATCGATTAATCGAAGTCTCTAACATAATGGAGTCGATTCTCAAATCGAGTGATCGAAATCACAAAATCGATTAATCGATCCCAAATCGATTAATCAAAATCCGAAATCGATTAATCGAAATTCCAATTCGACTAGTCGATTTCCCCAGGTTACTTTTCTCCAGTGGCTGGAGCTTCTCAGTCGATTAGTCAATTTACAATTCGATTAATCGAAATCGGGCTTCCATGACTTTTCAACTTTTGGGCCAAAATCGATTAATTAAGATCCAATTTCGATTAATCGATTTGGCCAGATTCAGCCCCCTTTCGGGCTGTTCTTCCAAATCATTCTCAAACAAATTTTCCTTCTTTTTCTAAGCCTTCTTCCAATGATTTTAAATATTTCTAACTACAATTAAACCTCTATGATCTATGTATTTAATTCTCATAAAATTTACCTCAATAAAATCTCAATTTGATTGGATCTCAAGGTTGGAATGGCTAGGGTTCCAGCTTTAGCTCCAAAGGATCATTCGCGTTGAATTCGGCTTTAAATTCTCGAATCCTTCTCCCTTTGCTTGCATTTACTCCTTGCTTAACAACCCTCTTTACTTCTCTCTCTCTCTCTCTTCTTAATTTTCTTCAACAACCCAAAACAATGGAGTTAGGGTTCTTTAAACCCTTATATCCCCACTCTCTTTGTGTTGAGCACATACACCTCGATAGGTGTATGTGACTCTAGATTTACACTACACTCCACCTACTTACCTCATATTCACATCATATCTGTTCATCACTTCTCGAGTCAACTAGTGAACTCCTACTTGGTCAAACTTATGACCAGTCGGGCACGGATCCCGAGGTCACTTTTAACGCAATTTTTCGAGATATTACACCCCCCCTCACAGTGGTGCTACCAGCTCTGAAAGGTTGTGCAGGTGAAGAATTATGTGGTCTCTGATAGGAGGAAGATACAGGTCTAGAGGTAACAGCTGGTCTGGAATATGATGGCTGAGTAGGATAGCGAGGAGGTTTTGAGAACCTTGGCTTTTTGTTCGCTTGCTCAGACACACTAGGTTGTCCCTGACCGAACCGATTCCTATTTCCATGATCCCTTCACAAGTACAACTTCTAGATTTGCTCGTCAGCCTCAGGCCACGCTGGAATTTCTAGGCCCTCATTAATTCGGTGGCCACATGTAAAGGTGCGAATCGTGAAAGTCTATTAAACTCTGTTATGTACTCGCGCATAGACATCTCATTCTGTTCCAGCTTTATGAACTGGATCTCCCATTGATTATGCATGATCTTGGAAAAATACTGATCGTTGAACGTCTCCACAAACTCTGCCCAAGTCCATGGAGTGTTAAGATAGTCCTGCTCTCATGTCCTGGATACAGACTTCCACCAAGGACTGGCCTCGCCTAATAACTTGAAGGCTGCCTAGCGCACCTTCTCAATATCGATGTATTACAACACCTCAAAGATCTTCTCCATCTTGTCGAGCCAACCCTCGGCTTCCAATGGATCAGTCTGACCCGTGAATGTAGGAGGTCTCATCCTCCTGAATTCAGTAAAACCTCTTGGTTGATGCCTGGCTGCCAGCAGCTCTGTCTACTGAGTCATCGTCACAGCCTGTTGAGCCATATTATTGGCCAAAGCCGCCAATACTTAGTCAACATTTCTTCCTCCACCTCTACCAGTTCCCAAGGGGTCTGCATTAAGACCAGACACAAATCTCTCTCCGCCTCATGAGGTACATATGCCCTCATCAACCTCTTCAACACGAACCGTTCTAGGTCCGTCCCGACCTCTGCTCCTACCTCTGAACTTTGGAGCCATGCTGATCTGTCATCGTTGAAGAACAATAATAATTGATCAGTATTAATTATAAAGATAATCATGCCCTTATTGATTTCTCAATAAGCCGCATATCAAACTAAAGCCGGCAGTATAAGCATAGTTCTAAACAGAAATAAAACTAATAAGACAAGAACACGTCTCATACCATCAATATATCTCAAAAAGGAATCAGGAAGAACCACCGGTGATGGCCAATCCAATCACGTAAACAATAGTTCCTAATGATGGTTCCTCAGAATGATATAAAAAAATTATCCAAACAAGGCCTTGGGCCCATAATTTAAAATGATTCTAAACAAAAGTATACCAGACAAGTAATCCTAGATCAAGGAAAGAACTCCTCTGCTAAGATCTCTGGCTCCTCCTTAGGGATGTAGTCAGAGTCCTCAAGATCAAGATCATCGGAGCCTAAGTCAGTCATAGCACCTGTGATGTATAGTCGGGGTGAGCTAACATCGAAGCTCAGTGGAGGAAACTTATTTATTCACATTTTATCATAAGCAATGGTTTTCAAAGACAAAAATTGGATCAGATATGGTTTTCAAAATATGCTTTGATTACTAAATTCCAATTCTAAAACGGTATGCCAAAAGGGAAATTTAACAAGTCAAAAGTTCTTATGTTTTCAGATTCTGATTTCATGCATGCTTCTTCCCTTAAATTTAAAACTTAAGATTATCTCTCAAATTAATATATCATGAGAGCGAAAGTACTACCGATGAGAAACTCTACTAACCATCGTCATTCAATGAACCCTTTTTCTGAAAGTGCAACAAGCCTCTACGTCATGAGGGAAACTTACGATAAGTTGATTTACCATCAACATGATTTGTAGAATCTAGGATTTTATTCTAATTAACCTCAAATCACATGCGGATACTAAACATATCGGATTTTATGTAATTAATACATTTCCTGATTTTCAGAGTTCTAATACACATTTTATATTCAAAGGTGAGGTTCGGATGTTCCAAAATTTCAGAGTTCATATGTTATTTCAAGGTTTTAGAGTTCACATAATCATGCTATATTAACTAAAATTCAGAGTTTATGCTTAAAAACAGATTAACCAATACTTAGGACAAAATGCAATAAGTTTTAAGGTTCCCCTACCTTGACTTTGAATTGGTCTAAGTCCTCACAGAGGTCTCCACATTGGACCCTTCCAATTTAGAACCTACAAGGATTAACACCATCATGTGTTAATGGAGTCTACAAGTCCAAACAAAGATCCCCATAAATTTTCCAAGAAAGTTTAGAAGGCCGGAAACAGGACAAAATTCGACCATCGAATTCCTCCAAAGTGCATCAGTCAGAAATCCAAAATTCGATCATCAAATTTTATTTTGATGCTCGGATTTTGAATTCGAAGTTCGAATTTAAATTCGAACTTCGAATTTCTCTAGGTCTGTGCTGAGACTGACTTAGGCTCCAATGGTCTTGATCTTGAGGACTCTGACTACATCCCTGAGGAGGAGCCAGAGATCCCAATAGAGGAGTTCTTTTCTTGATCTAGGATTACTTGTCTAGTATACTTTTATTTAGAATCATTTTGAATTATGGGCCCAAGGCCTTGTTTGAATAATTTTTTGATATCATTTTGAGGAACCATCATTAGGAACCATAGTTTAGGTGATTGGATTGGCCACCACCAGTGATTCTTCCTGGTTCCTTTTTTAGATATATCGATGGTGTGAGATGTGTTCTTGTCTTATTAGTTTTATTTCTGTTTAGAACTATGCTTATACTGCCGACTTTAGTTTGATATGCGGCTTATTGAAAAATCAATAAGTTGGCAAACCAACCTTTCTTATACCATGAGGATTGAAAAAGTTGGGTCGTCATAATATAGTCGAAACGTAGGCTAAAAAAATAGTCTTGCACCTCGGACCCGACTTGAACCCGAGACAATCCCGAATTAGGCGCACAAAGCCACACGCGTAATTCAATTATGCGCCACACCACAAGCGCACAATTGGTCCTCGTTAGACCAAACTTTCCCTCCCTTCGCCCGCCTCAAGACTCAATTGCGTGTGCAATTGGATTATGCGCCCAATCACTGGCGCATAATTGGTCTGTTTCAGACCTGGTCTCTAATTCCGTAGACCATCAAAACTCCACGATTAAGCGCTATGCATGAAGCGCTTAATCAGATTGTGCACACCAAACTAGGCATGTAATTAGTCTAATCAGACTAGGACTAGGACACCCCGGCTGAGCCAGTCAGCCGGTCACTTACAGAGTCGATCACCGACTCAAAGTGGTTAAGCACCTGATATAGGGTGCGCAATTCAATTAAGCACCTCGGATAGGGCGCGTAATTGAAGTTGACCGACTAATTAAATGCACCCTATAGGGCGTGCAATTAATAAAATACCTATAAATAGACCTCCTTACCTCAACCCTAAAGGACACACAACAACTTTGAGATTCAAGTTTTGAGTTCTTCGTCTTCAGGCACAGGACTTCGAGATTTCCCATCCTCCGGCGCTTAGGTCCAGGTAATACCCTAGGTTCTAGTTTCTAGTTCTTAAATTTCTATTTTTCAATTTTTAGGTTCTAGTTCTTAACTTTTAGGTTTTAGTTCTTAATTTTGGCCTCAGTTCTTAATTTTCATTCTAGTTCTTAACTCTTAAGTTCTAGATTTCAGTCCTTAATTTATGATCCCAACCTTTCCCAATTGTCAATCATGTCACTTTTTATTTGACCCATTTTAAAGCATCAAATGAAATCAGATTAATGAAAAATTTGTCACATTTGAATGCTTATCGAAGTAGCTTTCCAACGAGCTAAAAAATGTACAATTCCGACATGTATCAAAAAAGTTATGGTCAGTTTTTGGAAGTTGCGCAAAACGTGATGTTTTTCAAAACTCCTAGTTGAATTATTTTTAGATTAGTCTCTTTATTATATTATTTTAAAAAATAGGATCCGTTTCTTTTATTAGAAATAGGATCAATTCCCTTATCGTTCTACGACTTTACTTTGTTCTTTAGAAGAACTAGGAATTAGAGTTATACTAGGATTTCTAGTAAAAGCCTATAAATAAGACCTTTACCCCTAGCCATTGAAGACATAATTTTTCTCTACAATTTTTTTTTACACAATCTCCCTCTACACAATTTCCCTACAATTTTCTTCTGCACGATTTACACGATTCTTCAGGTAATTTCTTAGTTCTTAATTTTTTGATTCCAGTTCTTAAGTTCTAGAGCCAGTTCCTCCTTTTTTAATTCCAGTTCTAGATTTAGGTTCTAGCCCTTTAGTTCTTAAATTTTAGATCTTAGATCTTAGCCTTTAATCTAAATTTTTTAATTTTCTGATTCTAGTTCTTAGTTTCTAGAACCAACCCTTAATTTCAGTCAGTAATTTCAGTCAGTAATTTCAGTCCTTAATTTCAGTCTTAGAATTTCAACTTTAGTTCTAAATCTCTCGTTTAAAATCTTAGGTTCTTATTCTTAGATCAATTTTGACGTTCTAGTTCCTAAATTTTAGTTCTAATTTTTTAATTTGATTCTCAAAATCCTCGATTTTCGACCCGTAAATTCATAATTTATAAATTCTAAAATTTATTTTTTCAATCTATATTATTTTCAAAATAAACCCTAGCCAACTTATTTGCCCAAGGGAGCTTACGGATGGTACTCGGGAACGGGGCCGATCCTCCTTAGCATAACGGGCCCAAAATCCTTTTTTTTCTTTTCTTTTTTTTTGATTAATTAGATTTCTAATAGGATTAAGATATTTAAATTAATTAGACTCCTAATAAAATTATGAGACTTAATTAATTAGACCACTAATAGGATTAAGATATTTAAATTAATTAGACTCTTAGTAGAATTAGGAGACCTTTTTCAATTAGACTCCCAGTAGAATTAGTAAATCAAGTTAATTAAAATCCCAGCAAAAATAGAAAAACTAAACTAGTTAGACTATAGGCAACCTACAGCTGCTTACGTCGGCAGGCCGGTGATTCAGTAAAGGAGTTCAATCTGCAAGCCCCCACTTCCCTTAAAGCGTTATCAGTGACGTGTTGTAGTGTCGATAAATATCAACCTAGGTATTCTTCATTTAATATTCGCATTTTCCTTTTAGCAATGTAATATTTTCTAATTTATTACTCCATCGCTTTTGCCAGAGTCCACTTGGACCGAATTGGGACACTCTTTTCGGGGATCGAAAGGGACCCAGAAAAAGCGCGTACCAATAGTATCACGCAAAGATTCCTTAATGATGGATTCAGACATTTCATTTCTAAACATGTGATTAGCCACCATATTCTTAACTCTCTTTTTATCTTTGATTTCGAAGTTGAATTCCTACAAAAGTAGGATCCACCTAATTAGTCTAGGCTTGACATCCTTTTTGGTCAATAAATATTTTAATGTTGAATGATCAGAGAAGATGACAATCTTTTATCCCAATAGGTATTGCCGTAATTTATCTAATGCAAATACGAGGGTTAGGAGCTCTTTCTCAGTAGTGGTATAGTTCACCTGAGCTTTGATCAAGGTTCTACTTATATAATAAATTATGTGAGGAACCTTATCTTTTCGTTGTCCTAAGACTGTACCTATTACATGATCAGAAGTGTCACACATAACTTCAAAAGGTAGGGAGTAGTCAGGAGGTTGGATGATTGGAGCAGATGAAAGAAGTGCTCGAAGTTGATTAAATGCGTCAAGATAGGCATCATCAAAGTCAAAAGGTACATTGTTTGCTAATAGGTGGCACAACGGTCTCAAGATTTTTGAGAACTCTTTGATAAAGTGGCAATAGAAGCCATCATGGCCAAGGAAAGATCGAATCTGTCGTATCGAAGTTGGTGACGATAAATTTTCTATTATGTCAATTTTGGCCCTGCCAACTTCTGTTCCTCTTTTAGAGACATTATGCCCTAAGACTATACTTTCTTGAACCATAAAATGGCTCTTCTCCCAACTTAGCACCAAATTAGTTTCTTCGCATCTTTCTAAGATGAGGACAAGATGATCAATACAAGAATCAAAAGTTCTGCTGAATATAAAAAAACCATCCATGAAAACCTCAAAAAACATGTCTATCATATCAGAAAAGATGGCCATCATGCATCTTTGAAATATTGCTGGATCATTGCATAACCCTAAAGGCATGCGTCGATAAGTAAACGTTCTAAAAGGACAAGTGAAGGTAGTCGTCTCTTGATCTTCCGAGTATACCGAAACTTGATTATACCCTGAATACCCATCTAAAAAGCAGAAATATTCCCGCCCTATAAGTTTTTTCAAAATTTGATCAATAAATGGCAATGGAAAATGATCCTTGCGAGTCATTGAGTTGAGTTTCCGGTAGTCAATACATACGCGTCACCCTGTGATTTCGTGTAATGGCACCAACTCACCGGCTGCATTTTCCTTGACAGTAATCCCAGATTTCTTTGGGAGTACTTGGAATGGACTCACCCACTCACTATGTAACAGCCCGAATTTTGACACTCTGAAACCCGCGCTGTCAATACAACTGTTTAGGTCGTATCCTAAACTTCACATAGAACACTTGGTACTTAAACTTCTAAGCGGAAACAAAGCACGTCTAACTAATCAAATAAACGCGAATAAAGCAATTAAACTTCCATCTCTAAAAAAGGTATTTCTAACTACCAAAAGATGGTTCAATCCTCATGCCCATCACATGAAACAAAGAACCGAGCCGAACCATCAGTGACACAACAAAGGTCACTTGGGATGGTTCGCAAAAAGATTAACCTATCTCTAGGTAAGTTGACTTCTTTCAAAATAGAAATGGCCGGACGTGCCAAACCTTACAGTAATCCTTATAAAAATCAAAGTGTCACGACACACGTCTACTAAAAGAAATCCTCTGAAGGGGGCTCCTGTTCCTCCAAGGGCACGTAGTCTCTGTCCTCAAACTCCTGGTCCTCAGTGTCTTTAGCTATCCCTGAACCTGTGACGTATAGTCGAAGGGTGAGCTACATCCTAGCTCAATAAGGAAATAAAATAGCATGTATATTTTCTAACATCACACATATATTTCATAACGCATTTCTAATCATGAAAATGGAATTTAAAACACTTGCTTGACTCAAAAAGGCTAGATGATGCATGATTTCTAATCACGTTATTACTAATCCAATGAAACACACCCTTATACACACACACACTTAAAAGAATCACTTAAATAATTGCTCGAGCAGTATAACATCGAGCCCTCGATGGAAGTACCCACCATCGTCGTTCATATGAACCATTTCACAATGCCCAAGCCCCTTTGCAAGAGGTGACTTGTGCCGAACGAAGTATTTCCACTGTTGGAAATCAAAGAACGGATATCCCGTCGAACCTGTACACAATTTATACGGATTGGCTGCCGTATTGGTCACGGATATCCCGTCGTGTCGATCACGGGTATTCCGCCGTGTCGGTTGGGTATTCGCACTTAAACCTCAAATCAAATGTGCTAGTTTACATATAGTTTATCACCGTGAGTTGTGGTAAATATACTTAGTTCACGTTTCACATATGGTTCTCACATACTACTTCACTCTTCTTTGCTACCACTCACAACAAGGCTTGCATCACTTTGATGTCACACACATACTTATCTAGAGTTTTCATACACATGCGCGAAAGATTCTCTTTCTTAATGATTATACTTATAAAAATCATGAGATGTAAGCTATGAATGAAACTCATGCAATTACAAAATCTCTTACGGAAAGAGCACATATTTCCTTATCGTATTATTACGCACATGCCAGTTGAAATTAAAATACACATATTGTTGAGTTTCCCTACCTCAATTTGAGTCGTACGAAGATTAAACCCAATTGTATCAAGCACGCACTCAATCAAATCCCTCGTGTCGATCCTACAATTTAATATATCCAACATCTAATAAGAAAACCTAGAAGAATAAAGGGCATAAATCACTGAAGAATTCGAAAGAAAAGAATAAGTTAAAGTACCCTGTTCCTCGCGCGAGCGAGCCCCGAGGCTCGGGCGCGCGAGCATAAGTTGGTCAAAATCTCGTGCGACCGAACTGACATTCAGTTGTCTGATGGGTGTCGCGCGAGGCCTCGCTCGAGTGAGAGACCCTTTTTGCCTTTAAGTCCTTGGGCGAGCTAGACACAGCATTCTCACAGTTCTTCTTATCCTTTCGCAAGGCTATCTAAGTCATGTCTCTGAGGCACGGGCGAGCGAGCCTTTAAGCTCGTGCGCACGAGGGACAGAGACATTTCAGATCTGAGTTTTTCTTAAACTCGATCCTCACCAAACCTTGACTGTTTTGAACCCTATTTCTCAAGGAACATTAAATGCTAAAATTACTACATAACTAGCATTCAATCCATACCTTTAATGCCATCAATGTTCGTTAGATTTGATCTTCTCTTTCTTGAAGATATCAAGGAGGGTTTTAACAACCTTCTTCACACTTCTCATCAAGCTCACGAATCCCCATGATTATTTGTAACGTGCAGCACGAATCTCTATGCACAATCACTTTACTTGACTCACCTTCTACTAGATCCACTCACTTATATCTCAAGACTATTTTATCTTTCTCTACAAAACCCCTTCTTTTTCTTCTTCTTCTCTCTCTCTCTCTCTCTCTCTCTCTCTCTCTATTTCCCCACAACTCATATGGGTTCTAAATGAAACCCACGTGTGAGACCCCTCTCCCTTATCTCCACTAGTTGGGTTTTTCAACATGTAAAACATCAACACTCTATAAAGGTGTTAGATGTCTTTACCTCCTTATGTGTCAAACACATATACTCCAAGTGTGAGTTTGTGCATGGGTTCCCTTGTGAACTACATACACACACTTGAACTACACCAAACCTACTCAGTTCATGAAATCCGGGGTTATTACACACTATCAGAAATCGGGTAATAGTGTTTGCGTCTAGTAGTTTCACGATTACTTTATGAACAACTTCCCTCATATTTGGATTCAGTCGTCGCTGACTTTCTCGTGAAGTCTTAGCATTGTCCTCTAAGTGAATTTAGTGCATACATATTGTGACAGCCCGGATTTCGGCACCCCGAAACCCGTGCCATCAGCACGGTCATCTTGACCGTGCCCCTTAACTAAGCACGGAACATTGGCATATCAAGCATAAAATGAAATAGTAAATGAAACTGCGGAATTTAAATCTATATAAAAGTATTTCTCAAAAGACAGTTCTACCCTCATGCCTCTGCATGAATGGAGAACCGATCCGAACCATCGATGATAGCAATTTATCACAGATGGTTCGCCCCAAAAGAATAGTCTCAATTATACAGGTACATTGTTTAGCCAAAACAAGGCTTGACATACCAAGCCAAACAAATCTCTATCAAAAATCCCTCAAAGCGGCACAACGGAGTCCTCTAGAAGAAGTCCTCAGGAGGTGGCTCCACGGTGTCTCCTGAAGCCTCGGCAGCTGCTAGTAGTGGACCTGCGACGTATAGTCTATAGGGTGAGCTACATCCTAGCTCAATAGGGAACAAAACACAGTTGAACATATAAATTATCACTCACATATATTCCATGATATGCCATGCATGATGTGTTTATGTAGTCACTGATGAAAACAATTAAAAGCATTACATTTTACTGGTAGTTTACTTATGTCTTTATTTATTCATGAATGATACTGAAAAGGCCTAAAGCAAAACTTAAACTTTCAACTTAAGTAATCCCCGAGCAATATAGCATCGAGCCCCGATGAGATACCCATCATCGTCATCTATATAGACACTTTTAACGTATTCCCTGGGAATACAATTAGTACCCGAGCCCCTTTCCCCTGGGGATTGGTGGCGAGGTTTCACTAGTCTCAATCAACACGGGTGTGCTTGTCTGGATAAGCCTCATTGGCAGCCCACGGTTTCGCATCCGTATCGATCCACGGGTATCCTGCCGTGTCAGTCGTGGATATCCCGCCACGTCTGTGGGGTACCCTATCAAACCTCAAATAACAAAAGTATCAGGTGCTTTACATATAGTTATTCACCGTGTAATTGTGCTATCTTATATCAGTTAGGCCCTATCAAACATAATTCAATCTTGGATACATCCCTGGGATGTATCCATTCGCTTGCATCATACCTGATGCTCTTATCTCTTTACTTCCTCATCCCCTGGGGATGGTTCATTATAATTACTCTTATGGATGTCACGCACACACACTTTTCACAATTCTTAAGCAATAAAAATATTTTGAATTGAATTCTATATCACTACATACATGCTCTTGTAAAATAAAGTACATGTTCAAGGTGTTCCCTACCTCAAGTCTTCGTTCGATCAATGCATCAAGGTCCCACGTGGCTCCTTGTGCACTAGCTCACACGTACCACCTATGGTACCACATATCATGTGAAACACATCACTAAAGATGCAATAAAGGAGGTCCAAGACCCTCCATGAAGCTTAAAGTCAAACTCAAAAGTCAACATAAACTAGCACAGTCGATTAATCGAACTCCAAAATCGATTAATCGAATCTGATTCGATTAATCGATTTCCAAAAATTGATTAATCGAAAGTCAATATCGATTAATCGATTCTCAAATCGATTAATCGAGATTCCCATTCGATTAATCGAAACCTAATTCGTTTAATCGAAATTCTCCACTCTATCTGTCGATTCTCAATTCGAGTAATCAAATTTCCAAAATCGATTAATCGATCCCAAATCGATTAATCGAAATTCTAAATCAATTAATCGAATTCCCATTTCGATTAGTTGATTTCTCCAAGCTATTTTCTTTCCTCCACTGGAGTTCACTGTAGGTTCCCAGTCGATCAATCGATTTCCAATTAGATTAATCGAAATCTAAAGTCAATTAATCGAAATTCAATTCGATTAATCGAGATCGGGGTCCTCTGACTTTTCAACTTCTTGGCCAATTTCGATTAATCGAAACCCAATTTCGATTAATCGAATTGCCGATTCAAATTTCTTCATGTTCTTCCCAATCTTTTCCCTTACTTTTTCCTTCCATTTTTCTAAGGATAAAGGCTTAGAATCTAACCACAAACTAACCTTTTAATCTATGCATTTAAACTACAAAAATTTACCTTCAATCTATCTCAAATTGATTTCAAATCAAGTGGTTGGAAAGGCTAGGGTTCCAGCTTTTGCTTGAACAGATTCCTCGCGTTGAATCGGCCTCTTTAATGCTAGAGTCCCCCCTCCAATCACCCAATAACTCTTGTTTAACCTTCTTTACTCCTCTCTCTCTCTTCTTTACTCCTCTCTCAACAACCCAAAAACACAAATTTAGGGTTATTAAACCCTTTTATCTCTCCTCTCACTTGTGTGTTGAGCACATGCACCGCGATAGGTGTATGTGACTTCGCATTTACATCATACACCACATAAATACTCAAACTATCACATCTCATCCATTCATCACACTCTATGCTAACTATTGAACTCCTAATTGGTCAAACCTGTGACCAATCGAACACGGATCCCGAGGTCACGGTTTAACGTGATTTTTTTTCAGGATATTACACATATCGAGGGATCAAACCCTTTTAGGTCAGCGACAATCCATTCTATTGCATGCTTATGCTTTACAAGTATGGCTAATAACTTACTCTCTTGTTCTATGTTAAGAGCAGATGAAATGATTACTGAGAGAGTTTCATTAGACCCAAGAAAAGCATATTTAAGGGTGTCAGGAAGTAGTTTCAAATCTAAAAATGGTGCTTTTTTGATAGATGGCTGTAATGATTCGTTGGAAGTAACGAGTAAAGGTTTTATCCATGGCTTCCAAGTTTGGGATTGGGAATCACGGGAAAAAGTGTCCAGCAGATAAGTCACCTCCTCATATTATTGCTCAAATTCTCCCAAGTCCGTATACCATAGTGAACCTGCAAAAGCTTAAGAAGTGCTTCTTCTACCAATTCTTCAATTTCATCTATGTTGAAGCATTCCTCGTCGTCAATTGAAGCCATCTGATTGGCTGCCAAGAAGACATTTAGCTGGTATTCGCATGTCTCCAACAGAAACTTCCATCACCTTGGTTTTACAGTTTATGCAAGTATTAGCCATGGCCAAGAATGGTCTATCGAAAATGACGAGAATTTGTGTTGGAGATTTCGAACTTGGTTCCATGTCCAGTACTAAGAAATCGTCAGGAAAAACAAATTTGTCGACCCTAACTATCACATCTTCGATAATTCCTACCGGCCTTCTTTCTGATATATCGGCTAACTGAAGAGTTACCGAAGTACGCCTCATTTCTCCGAGTCCCAATTTTTCATAGATAGAGTATGGTAGCATATTTACGTTGGCTCCCAGATCCAAAAGTGCTTTGTTTATTACATGATTACCTATGATACATGAAATTGTGGGTACTTCAGGATCTTTAAGCTTGGGCGGAGTTCTAACTTGCAAGACTGAGCTTACTTGCTGAGTTAAGAAAACTTTTTGCAAGACATTATTTCGCCGTTTCCGTTTCTGCGTGCACATCTCTTTCAAAAATCGTGCATAAACTGGGACTTGCTTGATTACCTCAAGGAGGGGCAAGTTAATCTTCTCTTCTTTAAAGATTTCGGTGATTTGGTGACGGTGCACCGAAGGCATTAGGAAAAGGTAACTTTGGTACATAAGGTACTTCGGTTATTTTTAGATTTGGGTGCACTATCTTTATTTTTATTTTTTTGATGTTCTTTTTCTAATTTTTTTATTTTTCTGGCAGTGGAACTTCTTCTATGACTTCTCTTTCTTTTTCACGGGTCTCAAGGATGGCTACTTATGTAGGCATCTCTACCCTATTGTCAACAGTTCTGTCACTTCTTAAAGTCTGAATCGCTTGAATGTGAGATGTGAAAATTGGTGTATTTCCCTCACTAAATTACACTCCCAAGTTGTTCACTGTTAGTGGACACACTTGGTTATTTTCCTTCTCCACCCATTGTGTGGCTAGTTGCCCAATTTGGGTTTCTAGGTTCGTAATGGATTACGTACAGGAATATAAGTCCTGGGAGATCTGGGCAAGTCGAGATAGCTCCTTAGAGCGTTGATGTGCCTGTTGTTGTAGATCTTGAAGGATCTGAATAATAGTAGCATCATTATCTTCCTTGGACTGTTGGTCAAAAGATTGGTTTGAGGCATATATTTGTTGAAAATTCTGAGGATATTGTGGGTATGCATATGATAATTCTTGCTGAGTTACCCTTGGGAAGTCCTAGTAGTTTTCCCATTGCGGATTATAGGAATTCTCAGGAATACCCCAATGAGAGACAAAGGCATGCTCTGTTCCCGTTGGATAAAAGGAGATGGTCGGGTATTCCATCGGGACATAAATCGATTGGTAACTTGGCCAAAATGGTTTGTCGTGGACTTGCATGGTTGTCTATTTATTATATGTGTTTTTTTTTTTTTGAAAGCAAGGAGAGAAGACAAATCTGAGTCTCTAGCTTCTCTTATCAGTAGAAGAGTTGGGACCTTTGACTTGCTACTTTGAATGAACCTGCAAAAGTATAAGAAGTGATCAAGAAAATTAAAAATATAAATAAAAATAAAAAGTGAAAGACCAATTCTGATTTTATAAAATAGCACGAAAATATAGAGAAGAAAATCCGCTTCCTCGGCAACGACGCCAAAACTTGATATGCTCTAAATTCGTAGTAAAGTCTTAACCTATTGCAAGCGTACAATGGAAATTGCAACACTAGTATAGGATGGAAGTGATTTCTTCTATATTTTATTTATCCTAAAAACTTATATTTGTCTTTTAAGATCCTAATTTACGGGACAAATATGAATAAAAGAATGGTTTGTTTAAACTAATTGCAGAAAATAAATCCTCCTCCTTCCAAATTATGGTCGTCAATCATAATCCTTCAGCACTCGGATATTTACAAAATTAAAGTACCATTACACTGTATTTCAGTCCTCTAGAATTTGAGCGTCAATCAAATACTAAATTCCTTAACACAGATTTAATCTAATCAACAATCTTCTTAGAATTTAGGCGTTAATCAAACTCAAGAAAATTGAAGATAGAAAAATAAAAACCATTACACTAATCTGCAAATTTCCAATCTGAGTCGTCAATTCAAATAAAAAACATTTAGATGTTTACAAAGCAGTAAAAGTGCATAACAATAAATCTAAACTAAAAAGCAATAAAAAGATCTTTCATCCCTCAGTCACAGCCGTCAATTACTCCTAAGAAATTACAAATACTCTAATCTAATCTTCCAGCTCCGAATTGCAGTCGTTAATTGCTCCTGAGAAACCTTGGATATCTAAACTAAGTTAAACTAAAGTTGATCGGAAGAAAACTCAACCTCAGTCATCAATTGATACTGAGGGTTCCTTCGATAACTCTTCTCCTATGCCAAGCTCTCTTATTTATAGATTATAAGGAGTCGGTTTACATTATTTTAATCCTAATCAAATAAACTACTAAGAACAAAAGTTTCCTAATATAACTCTACTTATAATCCTAGTCCTTCTTTGCTTTGAGTAGTTGATGCGCTCAGGAATTTCTCCTTTGTTTCAACAGAAGAGTCCTTTAGTAATCTCTCTTCATCAATCTTCTCGGATCCGTGATTTGTCGGACTTCTATTTTGAGATATCTTCTAAGTATATGCATGGCGGTGTAGATCTTCACATTCAATAGCAACAAGAGTCTGCTATTTTCAATAGGAGCTCGAGTCATGAGATTATGTCTCATGACTCGAGTCATGTAATCATTTCCATATATATATATATATATATCAATTTCAGCCGTCATTCTTGACTTTTTTAGAAGTCTTTTTCTTTTCTCTCTCTTCACCATTTTTCCAAGAAAGTGTCAGACTTATTTTTTCAGGTATATTTTACTCAAAAAATATGGGCGCCTGGTAGCAAAGCGCTAGCACCTCGATAGTGAAGCGTCGGCACTCGGGTAGAGAAGCGTCGGTACCCCGGGAGAGAAGCGCTGACACTGTCGGGGCATCGACGCCTCGATATCGAGGTTCCGACGCTTTGCTGGTGAGGTGCAAAAAAAAAGGGGTGTCGGTGCATCGATATTGAGATGTCGGTGCTTCACTACCAAGGTATAAAAAAAAAATTCCTTAATATCGAGGCATTGGTCCCCCGACGATGCTAGCTCTTCTCTCCTGGGGTGCCCGTGCTTCTCCACCAGGTTGCCGGCTGTCAAGGGGTCACTCATGCAACATTGTCAACCCCTGTACGACACCTAGCTCCCGACGCACTAGATCAGCCTAATCCAGCTCATAATTAACACAATTGAGACAACACTGCATCTTCTGTAGGCAACTGATGTGGCTATGAGTAGGGAATCGTGAAGGAAAGGCCTCCTTTCGGAGTTGACCCACACCACGGGGTTGGTCAGAACCAACCCAAACATGATGACTCTAGGGAGCACAAATATGCCCTAGAGCAACCAAGCAACGCCAACGCGAATGCTAGGTCCGGATGCACGTACTCAAGACAACTAGTGCTAGGGATATGTGTTAGTATGACACTACACTCAAGCTAGCAATCCATCTAGTAGTACGACACGTAGTTACTGAGCTACAATCCCCATATATAAGGGTTAAAACTCATCTGGGGAAAAATAATGGGAGGACTTCAAAGATATTGGTTTGACATACTTCCATGGCACACAGAGCCCTCATCCACACCAATACTCCCGCAACGGCCCATATCTTGCCCCACGTCACAGTGTCACAAGCCCTCATGGCCCATAACTAACACACTCAGAGTCTCTACGGCGAACCCCTTATGGCTTGGTGACGCTCCTATGATGCCCCGACGGGGAGAAGAAGTGGCCCTGCGGTTGGCCCGGATAGCCACACCGCGAGCCCCCATCACATCCTCCCCCACTCAAAATCGTCAACGTTCTAGTTGACGCCAAGGAACTTCTTTCCAAGAACATGCCCTCCCCCTCATGTTGTAGTCTCTGAACTTGAAGTCTTCATTACACGCAATCGGCGTTCGGTCCAACTTGCACTTCACCCCAAACAGTATCTCATGCTAGCTAACAACATCTAAACTCACTACAACTTCTCATACATCACATAGGTCACTCTTTCTTCCTAACCAAGACTTTTTAAAGGTTGCACCACTACTGATGCTCGACAACTCAAGCCCACTACCACAGTTCCTCGGCAACCCCTGCCTTCACCTAAGTAGAAATCCCAAACAAAAAACACTACTCTAGTCCCTCGGCAACCCTGACCTTCACCCTGAGTAGCAAAACAACCTCCTCCGTTGGTGTTTAAGTCTTCCCATGGCCCCCTCCAACAAGACCAAGGTGTAAAGTCCACTCTCAACAATTCACCAATCGAAGCGCCCCTACCCTAGGAACGAACTCCCTATCATCAACTTCTTTCTCTTTCCCTTTCCCCTTTTCTGTAGCCAACGCATTCAAGGTGGTCTTCTATGGACACTCCCACACCAAATGCGATCCACCACATAAGAAATAAACCTTTTCTTCGACTTGTCATCTCTCTCCCTCTCAAATCCATTTCTCTCCCTACTATTCCACTCATACCTGTTCTCATTCGGCTTCCTCACATGCTTCTCAGCATTCTCCTTGGGTGCTTGTTCCCCCTTCTTCTCTCGCTCTTGGCAGTACTCAGTTAATCGCTCGACAGCAGCCAACGTCTTATTCAAACTCTCCAGGCCTTTATGACTCAACTCATTCTCTACCCAGGGCGCCAATCCATGAATGAAGTTGAAGACCCTGTCTTTCTCACTCAATATCCAACATCAAGCTCGTGAAGGCCTTGATGTAGGTGTTCAACGGCCCAATGTGTTTCAATGTTGGTAGTGCATGTCGAGGCTCGACTGCCCCATTTCCCAGGCATGCTTCTGACACTCGATGTCTCCACCATAATTTGGCCTCTCCAACCAGGTATCTCGATGCAATCCTCAGTTTGATCTTCCCATCGACATCCCAAATAAATTCTCGAGCTCTTTCACCTCGCGAGAGCCCTTGGATGTTTCCGGTTCGGGGAGCCTGAAATGGGGTGTCGACGTCCCCATTGGCACTATGAGGAATAGCTTTTTCAAAACACTCATCTCGTCGCACATCTCTTCCATCGTTACCTTAACATCTCGCACTTCTGCAAACAGATGCTGCACAGTCTCAGCCAACTTGGTATAGTTCCTCTCATGCCTATTCAGTTGTTCGCCGTGTCCCATTACCAACATCATCAATGTTTCTATTTGTTCAACCTGAGCTTTCAGGACCATCACACATTCCCTCGTGTGTCACCTAGTCTCCTTTGCGTTCGAATTAATATCCACCATCTCGATGGCTTTGATACCAACTATTACGGGGTCACTCTTGCAACAGTGTTAACCCGTGCAGCACCTAACTCCCAACGCGCTAAATCAGCCTAACCCAACTCGTAACTAACACAATCGAAACAACACTGCGTCTTCTGTAGGCAACTGATGTGACTGTGAGCTGGGAATCGTGAAGGAAAGACCTCCTTTCGAAGTTGACCTGCACCGCGGGGTTGGTTGGAACCAACCCAAACACGATGGCTCTAGGCAGTACAAATATGCCATAGAGCAACCGAGCAACACCAACTTGAATGCTAGTTTCAGATACATATACTTAAGCCAACTAGTGCTAGATGTACACGTTAGTATGGCGGTACACTCAGACTAGCAATCGGTCCAATAATACGGCGCATAGTTGTTGAGCTACAACTCCCATATATAAGGGTTAAAACCCATCTGGAGAAAAATAATGAGAGAACCTCAAAGGTATTGGTTTGACATACTTTCATAGCACACTGAGCTCTCATCCACACGAATACGCCCACATCTTCCCCCACGTCACAGTGTCGCAAGCCCCCATGGCCCACAACCAATACACTCGGAGCCTCTATGGTGAAGCCCTCATGGCTTAGCAACGCTCCTATAATGCCCCGACGCGGAGAAAAAGTGGCCTTATGGCTGGCTTGGATAGCCACGCCGCGAGCCCCCATCACACGATACTTCGCTACAAAGGTGCCAGCGCTTCGCTACCAGACGCCCACATTTTTTAGAGTAAAATATACATGAAACAATAAGTCTGACACTTTCTTGGAAAAAAAGATGAAAGAGAGAAGAGGAAGTCTTCTAAAGAAGTCAAGAATGATAGTTGAAAGCAAATATGATTTTTAAAATATTTTTAAAGTTTAACCCTAGTTAGCAAAGTAGGCCAATGACACCCATCACTTCACAAAAATATGCTACGTGTCATCTCTCCCCCTTGGCGCATTCTCCCCTCTACTATATATATATATATATATATATATATATATATATATATATATATATATATATATATATATATATATATGTTACTTACCGGTATATCATTCGAAACGATACGTATCGATTTTGCAGCAGGATGATACATATTGGAAAATTGAGATTTCCAATCATGATGTTGACTGTGTTGAACAGAGGATGGAATCATTTTCTTTCATACAATAGATTTGTAGATCATGACTCACCTATCAAATGATCAGACATAGATTTTATGTGGCACACATCCCCTTCAATGATCGTCTTCATGGCATATCATGAAAAGGGTTTTTCGGTCAATTTTTCGGATGTGTGCCACCTAAAATCAACACATGATGGTAGGATAGGTGGGCCATG
Source organism: Chloranthus sessilifolius (assembly GCA_021018995.1). NCBI lineage: Eukaryota > Viridiplantae > Streptophyta > Magnoliopsida > Chloranthales > Chloranthaceae > Chloranthus > Chloranthus sessilifolius. The sequence continues at coordinate 16,171,593 of CM037598.1, read as the reverse complement.
GCTGCCGAGACGGAATCTTGAGTTGCAAATACCGGTATCCTAAATGCAGATCCATGACTGATTACTTAACTAGAGAGTGGATTAGTGGCAATGGAAGGACCTGTCTTAGCTGTCTCCGATAATTAAAAATCTTAACGGACAAGCAAACGCGGTCGGCCATTTGATACATGCCATGTGTCCTCGCATTCCACGTGTCCTCGCGTCTCTTTTTCTATAAATGGCCAACCACTCTCCGTATGGTCTTTCATCTTTGCCTTCTTCGATCTTAACAAGTAATCAAAACCCACTTCCTCTTTTCTCTCTTCTAATTCATATTTTTTTCTCTCGATTTCTCCAAAATGCCGAGCGAAGGGACAGCGAATTGCGTAGACATAATCTTGGCGATCATTCTTCCGCCACTTGGAGTTTTTCTCAAGTTTGGATGCAAGGTTAGGGTTTCTAATTTTTAGATCGCGCTTGTTTTCTGCTTCTGATCGACCAATTTTATGAGCTGCTGAGCTCAAACCAGTGAATTGTGTTTTCTGCTTCAGATCACCCAATTTTATCAGCTCCTGAGCTAAAAATAGTGAATTGTTTGCTTTTGCTGAGAAATTTGACGATTAAATTCGTGGATCCTTCAGAAAACGAGGAAATTACTTTTTTTCTGAATAAATGGATCGAATCAAAGTAATTTGCTTGATTCAAACGATTTCTATCGGTTGATCTCGACTCAAAACTGCTTAAAATTGCCCCCTTTTACTAAAATTTAGTTGTTTGTTTTTTGAATTTTGTAGGCAGAGTTTTGGATCTGCTTGTTGCTGACGTTCTTGGGATACATACCTGGAATAATATATGCCATCTATATCATAACCAAATAAACTTCTCTCGTTTCTCCCCAACCCCCTAACGAACGGCGGTGATTGGCGGCCTTTGGATGTTTATAGTTTTTATGTAACTGATGTGGGTGGGTTTCTCGACGATCTGTGACCGTTCGTTGACGTATGTGATATTTGCTTATGTGACTGGTTTTGTGTGTTGGATTTCTCTGTAATTAGTGTTTTCAGATGACATTTGTTCATGGCTTTCTATGTATTTGATTTTAGTTTACAATAAAAGAGAGATTACGTAGTGTATTTCCATCTATTGCACATATTAAGCGGCTACTTGTCAACAGTGCGAAGCTTTCATAAAGAAGATATAAAATCGACGTTTGATTGTGAAAATGGGCAATTTTTTTTCTTTCTTTTTTTTGGGGAGGAAGCTTTTTTAAATAAACTTTAAAAAAAAAAAAAGCTTTTTTTTATTAACCCTCGCTAAGAGCTACATCATTCGAGAGCTTGTTGAATTCTTGAAAAGCAGATTTCCATGGCGTTCTGAGGTAATTCAAAATAGTTGGCCTACAAATGAGACATTGCATATTCATCCTAGACAATGACTGATTTGATGTTCACGGATTTCTTTGCTCTTTATGGCCGTGCCTTGCTAAAAATCCATTTGCGAATTTTGAAAAAAACCGGGTGTTTTTTGAAAAATTTGCGCAATTCATGATTTTTTAAATAAATTGTGATTTTTTTAAAAAAATTAATCCTTTTAATCTTGATTTCCATTACTGTCACCTTTTTTTTTTTTTTTTTAAAGGAAATTTCACCTAATTTGCCTTTTGAAAGGAACTTCACCTAATTTGCCAAAATGGGATACTGGTTCTTGTTTTATACCCCTACTTTTACCATTAAATTTAAATTTTTTATCTCAGACCATTGAAATATAATTTATTAGTGTGTCACACACATTTATAATTAATTTAATTTAAATAATTTACGATTCATCTTTGAAACATATCTCCGTAAAAAAATCATACTTATTAGACATGTAAAAATCATACTTATTAGGTATCCGATCGGTGAATTTTAATATCCATAGAAATTAAAAACAATCTTTAATATTAGAATGCACCAATGGAATGATTTAAATCTCTCAAAAAAAAATATAATTTTTTACTTATAGCTCTTTAATTGAAGATATATTACTTTGATGATATGAATTTCGAAAGATCACAAGCCAATAAATGATATCTGATCGTTTAAGTAAGATTTGATTTTTTTTTTTTTTTTTTTTCAATAGAAGATTTGGTACTTAAATGAGGAGGAGATTTTATTTTATTTTTTCCTTAATAAGGCGGTGAGTGTGGTGCTCACCAGTCACCACCAACTTGTAGTTTGTCTCTTTCTTTCTATTGTAACCTTCCCAGTGCCCATTCATCCTTGAAGGTTATTGATTTTTGTACACGTGGCAAACATTTTCTTCACCACCAACTTGTTTGTCTCATTGTTCCTATATATTATATGGTTGCTAGCCATTCATTCTTGAAGTGAACGGTCATTGATTTTGTACATGTCGACCTGTGGTAAACATTTCCGACTGGGGTACATCTGTTCGCGCCACAGAATCTCTAAGAGTCCTACATTTATTTTTCTCGAAGTGAACGGTCGTTGATTTTGTACATGTAAACATTTCCGACTAGGGTACCTCTTCGCGCCACAAAATCTTTGAGAGCGCTTACATTTAAAATTCCCCGAAACCCGTTGATTACTTTGAATCAGATGATTTTGATCATTTTTCACCCTATTCTTCCATACGATGTATCTTGAGATCGTGAACATACTACCAAACAACTTATTTCTTATTCTACGTTTTACAGATTCTAAAAAAATTTCGTTTGAACGTGATGTGTCATGCGGAATCTGATTTCATGTGCAAGTAGTTGCTCTCTATTTTTACGAATTTGTACCATGTGAAAAAAAAAACAAATCCTCTAATGTTACCTTCATGATCTTAAGATCCCTTAGGTGGATGATTAGAGGTGAAAACGATCTAGATCGTTAGATTCAAAATAATCTAACAAGTTTCAGGGTTTCTAATATTGTAGGTGCCCCCAGTGCAGTGGCGATGTTGAGACTTGGGTGGTCAATTGACACCCAAATTTAGTAAAAATCTATTATTAACCTTTAAAAGTTCTAATATATATTCAGTGGCGGAGTCAGAATTTTTCTGATGGGGGTCCTAATAGTCGTCACATAGTAATAGTTTTGCCGAGCTTGCTTTTACCAACCACATTATTCCTTAAAAAGATTATACTATAAGTAATAAATTAGAGCTTTTATTTTTTATTAAAAAAATATAATAATATAATAATATACCTTACGATTTGGCGCAAAAATCGATGCCATTCTAAGCTCTTGGAGTTAGATATTAGAGAAAATGTTAGGAGAGTGAATGAGATTATGAAAGAGAGAGAGATATCTGAGATTTGAGAGAGACATGGGACTGGGGAGAGAGAGACTGCTGAGAGAGAGAGAGAGAGGGAGCTTGAGAGAGAGAGAGAATCAAAGAGGTTTGGCCGACTGGGCGAGAGAGAGAGAGACGTTGGGGTGGAGATATGGGGAAGTGGAATTGCAAGAGAGCGTGAAAAAGAGATCGAGACATGGGAGTGGGGCCATGGGAGAGAGGCAGGGTCGGAACCAGAAACTTTTATGAGAGGGGGCCGAAGTATGAATAAGAAATATATAATATTATAAAAAATAAAAATAGCATTCATTTACTGTTAACAAAATTTTTTTTAAAAATAAATATGTTGTTTATATATATTCGTGCTCCTATCAATAGGCATTAGGGTCAATCTGTCATAGTTAGGAGCCATATTAATTAGGCTAAGTCTTATTTTTAACTTTGAAGGTCTGTTTGGATAAAATAGTAGGAAAATGACGAATTTGAATTTATAAATCTAATAAATTCACATGATTTTTGAGGTTATAGGAATCCACAAGATCTTTTATTTTTTATGATTTCGATGGCCTCATGTGTCAGAGAGAGAGAGATGTGTTACGATATCATTTAAGAAGAGAAGTTTTAGGAGGGTGGTTGAATTATTGCTGCTAAAAAATAGGAGAGATTGAAGTAGTATTTGATTGAGACGCCTAAAAGGTAGGAAAGAGAGGAGACGTCTAAAAGATAAGAGAGAGGAGATGCCTAAAAGATAGGAGAGAGAGAAAGAGTTCAGATGTGCATTTATTTTTTAGGCATAGGAGAGAGAGAGCTCAAATGTGCATTTATTTAGACAGGGCCAATCATTTTAGCGCCTAACAAATAGGTAAGATAGATTAAAAAGAAAGAGAAAGAAAAAACTAAATAAGTGGTCGTGGCCCCTGTTAGGCCCCCCTTGGCTTAGTCTCTGGGGAGAGAGAGAGAGAGAGAGAGAGAGAGAGAGAGAGACATTGGGAGATTTGGGGAAGTGGAATCGCGAGAGAGCTCGAAAAAGGGGGTGAAAAAGAGAAGCTTTGGGTCCCAAGGAAGTGAAATTAAGAGAGAGAGAGAGAGAGAGAGAGAGAGAGAGATAGAGGGCAAAAAAGTTGGTGACAAGAGAGAAGTTTGAGGAATTTGGGAGTCTCATTAAGAGATCTTGCTGACAATTGGGATTTGGGGGATCCTCTGTAAGAGCGTTAAAAGATCTTGGGGCCTAAAAGGTTGGACCTCAAAAGAACTTTAAAATTTTTTTTACCTATGGGGGATCTTGGAACCCCCATTGGTTAACGTGCTTCTGCCACTATTTATATTAGTGGATGTGCATCCATCCAAAATTATATTAACCACCCAAATTTATTTTAAAACTTAAAACAAAATTTTATGGTATTTTTTTTCATAACAAATATTATCTTTTTAATTTTTTAAAAACTAAAGATATTTCCTCTCTTGATTCTCTCTCTCTCGACCCACTTTCTCTCTCATTCTCTCTCTCTCTCTCTCTCTCTCTCTCTCTCGGCCCACTTTCTCTCTATCCCCGCACATTCCCGCTCTCTCTCTCTCGGCCCATTTTCTCTCTATCCTTGCGCATTCCTGTACACACTCTCTCTCTGTCTCTCTCTCTCTCTCTTTCCCTGGTGTTCTATCAAATCGTTCTACGCCAAGCTGAATTATAGAAAGAAAAAAAAATCTCGTTCTATGTTGTCACCCGCTTCCTGCAAGACGCCGAAGGTTTTTTTTTAATTTTTTATGATCATTATTAACTTCTTGTCTACTAATCATAGTGACAAATTTCGCCGAAATTTGACGAAATTTCACGAAAAATAACGAAATTGGGGTCAAACGAAACTTTCAAAGAAATTTCGGTACTTTTTTGAAATTTCAAGAATTTCGGGGAAATTTTGATTTTTTCGGCAAAATTTCAAATTTATTTATTTATTATATTAGTAATTTACTAATATAATAATTTTCAAAATTTTCAAATTTTTTGAATTTTTATATTTTTATATTAGTAATTTACTAATAAATGGCAAAAGCAAAGTTTGACTCTTTGCTCACCGGTCACCGCTCACCAGTTGTTGTTTGCTTAAGAGTAGAGTTGAAGCAATTTATAGAAGGATTGGAGTGTGTAGAATCTCTCCCCAACGATGTGGGACTAAAGCTACATAACAAAAACCGACACTTTTTCTATATGCCTTGTAGCTTTGTGCTTAAGCTTCAATGCTTAGCACAAATACTTAAATATAGTATTTTATATATATTTGATCCCCGAAATTTTTCTGAAATTAATCTGAAATGTATTGAAATTAATCCAAAATGTGCTGAAAGGACCCCCCACCGAAAAGTTACCGAAAATGAAATTTGTCACTATGCTAATAACATGCTACATTTTAAATTTATATTTTTGAATCCTTATTAACTTAATGTTTAATGATATGCGTCTAATGATATGTCACATTATTTTTTTTGTTTTCAATATGCCACGCTATTGAGTATTACCCTATTAGGGTTTTAAAGTGATTAAAGTTTTAATATTAGGTTAAGGGTAGCTCTAAATGAGCCCACGCATTCTCTGAAAGCACCTACCTTGACTAGGACTGTAACGGGCCGGACCGGGCTTTTGTGTAGGCCCGTTTTTTTTTTTTAAAGATATAATGAGAGCCAGAACCCGACCCAATAGCTATCCGGGACGGATCAGGCTCAGCCCGATATTTAAATATTGTAGCCCGAACCTGGCCTGGAAAAACCCAACCCGTTATGAATCGGGTAGAAACTCGGGTTCAGGCCCATATTCGAGCCGAGTTTCTAATATTTTTAAGAGTTGGTCATTCACTGTGCACGAATTGAACCCATCGGTGTCAGTCGTCTGTTGTGAAGAAACTTCAGGGCTAGAAACCCTACTATGATACCAATCTAGGAGAGATTGACAAATCAAAATGGTTAGGAGAGATTGAGAAAGATTGTAGAGAGAGAGAGAAGAAGAGTTGTTGTGAGGAAGAGAGTTGTGGCTATCGACTGGGAGAGATTGCAAAGAGAGAGAGAAGAAGAGATTAGAGAGTTGCGGTTGGGCTGTTGTGAGGAAGAGAGCTGCGGCTGGGAGAGATTGCAGAGACTAGGGAGAGAGAGAGAGAGAAGAAGAAGAAGAGAGTTGTGTGACTGGGACTCTGGGAGAGAAGAGAGTTGCAGCTATTTGCTTGCTAATTTGCTAATTGAGAATGAAGAATGAGAGACAAAGAAACCCTAGTAGTCCTTATATAAGAGAGTAATAATAAATTAATAAACTAATAAGGGGTAAAATGACTTATTTATCCCCTTATTAATCCGTTGAATCACTTGAACTGTAACAAAATGGGGGTAAGGGCGTCATTTTATAAGGCTGGGCCGGGCTTACTGGCCCAAAAATTTTAAGGCCTACTTAGGCCCGTTTATTTCCTACTTTGCACCCCGAACCTGAATCCGAACTCATTTCTTATTCGGGCTTAGCCCGGCCTGACTCATTTATTAAATGAGTTAAAATCTTGGGTCTGAAACCCATCCCGTTGACAGCCCTACTCGAAACCCCTTGAAGAATGCTCCTCAGAACCTTAAATTAACTTCACATGATATTCAGAAAGATATTATTCATAGGTGTGCAAAGGAAACTACAACATTTATCATTAATGATCTTGCAGGTTCATTATTTTCTATTTTAATCGATGAATCTCGTGATATATCTATCAATGAGCAAATGGCTATTTGTCTACGCTACGTGAACAAAGATGAATGTATAATTGAATGTTTTATTAGAGCTTTACATGTTGAGAAAACTAATGCTGGATCACTAAAAAAAACAATCGATAAATTATTTGCTGTACTTGAGTTGAATATATAAAGATTGCGTGGTCAAGGCTATGCCAGTGTCATTAATATGTCTGGGGAATTTAATGGCCTTAACCTTAAAACACTTATCATGAATGAAAATGGATTTGCATTCTATGTTCATTGTTTTGCACATCAACTTCAATTGACTCTAATTGCTATTGCAAAAAAATATTACAAGATTGAGTCACTTTTTAGTGTAATTTTGAATGTTGTGAATATCATTGGAGCTTTATGCAAACGTAGAGATCTTCTTCGAAAGAAAGAGACTGCTAAATATTTGAAAGAACTAAAAAGTGAGGAGCTTTTAAGTAGGAGAGGTCTAAATCAAGAGAATAGTTCTTAATCGTCCTGGAGAAACATATTGGAGCTCATATCATCGTACACTATCAAGCTTGACTAGGATGTATTCTTCTGTGATTGAAGTACTTGATAAAGTTGGTGGGGATGACTCAGAATTTGAAACAAAAATTACAGCAAATGCCTTCTTAGTCATTTGAATTTGTATTCAACATGCATTTGATGAAAATAATATTGGGAATTACTAATCAATTGTCCATAGCGTTACAACAAAAGGACCAAGATATTGTGAATGCTCTGAATCTGGTTAGAATTTTTAAGGAATGAATACAAGAAATGAGAGAAAATGGGTGAGATTCATTTCTAGTTGAAGTAACCTCATTTTGCATGAAACATCATTATTCTTAGCATGAATGATAAACATTTATCTCAAGAGTGTTTACGTCATAAAATTGAAGATACAACGAATCCATATCACTATCGCATTGAAATGTTTTATACAGTTACTGATATGCTACTTCTAGAGCTTAACAACCATTGCAACGAAGGTAATACTGAGTTGCTTCTTTGTATGACATGTTTAAACCCACGAGACTCGTTTTCAGCTTTTGACAAGGAAAAATTATTTTGTCTTGCTTGAAAATATCCAATGGACGTTTCTACATTATATATCTTAGATCTGGACAATCAGTTTGAAACATACATTCGTGAAATGTGTTCTTCTACGAGCATTTTCAACTAGTTTTCTTTCTCATTACATTGGCCTTAACGCTTCCTGTTGCAACTGCCACTGTTGAAAGAACTTTTTCAACTATGCATATTCTAAAGAACAAGTTACGCAATTCAATGAGAGATGAATGATTGTTTAATCACATGTATCGAGAGATATTTTTAATAGCATCGATGATGAAAAAATCATGAATTACTTTCAGATTATGAAAACTCGTTGTGGGCAATTGCTATTGTAATTAACAATGATCTATGAAAGGAACCGCTTTGTAAGTAGATGATATACTTTTCTTTTGTTTATTTATATATTTTTAACGCTTATTTTTTTACAAATATATATATTTTTAGTGTTTGTTTAGAAAAAAAAAATTTATATAATTTTTTAATATTAATTGATTAGATGACTACCCTATGAAAAAATCTTAGCTCCACCCCTGCCCCAGTGATTGTGTGCGCCATAACATAGGTATCCTTTCGACTATGGTGGGTGTGATTGTGCTCAAAGCCTCAAACTAACTTACAGTTTGTCTCTTTCTTTTGAGTTGGTATATGGCGAGTTCATTTTATACATGTGACAATCAGTTTTGTTCTTTTTATGATACAATCGTTTTCATATCATGTGGTGTCATGTCATTAACAGGCCCGATAATATATTATCGAGCTGAGCATTATGCATTTTCCCTTTGCAAACTCGTCTTTATTCTTTACTCTTTATTATTAATTATTATTTTCATTCTTATTTATTTATTTATTTTGACTCTTCATCCTCATAATGACAAATTTTGATTTCACCAATATTTCAGTAGGGGTCATTTTGGTTCATTTTGGATAAATTTCGGGAAAAATTTGAAAAGTGTCGGGAATATTTCAGAGAGTATATATAAAAATTATGTTTTAACTTTTATATAAAAAATATTTATTATTTAAAAATGGCTGAAATTATAATTTTTTCATAATTTCGGTGAAATTTCGTTAATTTCACTTAAACTATTGAAATTTCGGTGATTTCGAAGAAATCACCGAAAGTTTTGTCCGACCCTATTTCGGTGAAATTCAGAGAAATTTTAGAGAATTTCGGAGAAATTTGTCACTATGTTCATCCCTACTTAAAAATATGGCTTTGGCTTAAAGTATAGATTATCTCTATTGGCGCCTACCCAATTATTGAGGGCGACTACACTGTAAATTTGTTAATTGAGTTAACTCAGACAATGGAGATGAATTTCCATCCCAATCTTTCACATGATTGATCTTGACAACATGAGTCTACTATCAAAGTTTTGTATTTCACCTGGTACAAATCCCAAAAAGTCATCCTAAAATCACCTTTGAGTGTGATGTGTCCCACATGATTTTTGAGCCAATTTTTCGAGAATTATGTCATGTGAATTACGTACGAAACTGACGATCTGATGGTATGTTCATGGTGTCAACATCCACATTGGCGTAGCCACATAGAAGGGTGTGAGGGCTCAAGCTCCCATTTAACTCTAGAGTTTCTATTAAATATAGTTCTTATACAACCTTTGTTTATATAAGGCCCCAAATCTACGATGTAGAAGCCCCAAAATTGGCTCAAGTCTCCCATTTAGTTCTAGAGTTTCTATTAATTCTCAAAAAAAAAAAAAACCTCCAGAGTTTTTATTAAGTATGATTCTTATACAACTTTTGTTTGTACATAAGCCATTATGCCCCAAAATCTATGATGTAAAAGTCTCCAAATCGATGATAAAATAACTACTAACATTATATTTATCATTTGTAGCCCTCACAAATAAAAAATCCTGGCAACGCTCCTAAACATCCATATATAGTTTGCAAGATTGGGATGAAAATCTATCTCTACCATCCGATTCAACATAGTCGATAGGTTTACAGTATAGGCGCCATCAATAATTATGTAGGTGCGATCGGAGCTACCCTAAAGTATAAAATATTTAGAAAAAGAGTCATCACTAGCACACACAATATATGCCTTTCAATAAATTTAAAAGAAAGAATTGCTATTTTGGGGACGTGTCATGTGAGAATACCATTCAAGCCATCTGAATTGACGTGATAATCTAAAATCTTTGGTGTAAAAGATTGACACGAATTACAAACTCTATCATACGATTGAATATAGCTAACGCTTAAATCATATCATATGATAGCATGCAACGATTGATTCATATGATTGAGATCCTTTTTGGTGCCAATATTTTTGGCCAAAGATGCTTCTTTCAAATGATCAAGTTTTCCAAGCTATCCGTTGGCCGACTTTGTGCTAGCAGCTAATGATTCCCTCATGCAACATAGAAAATAAAGTTAAAATGAAAAAAGGCAAGTGCTGTACAACTCATGGAATCCCGAATCTTTGCTTTTCTTTATTGATTTTGGATATTTCTTTTTTTTATTAAATTTTTCCTTGGAATCGAAGATCACATACAGGTAGGGCTCTAAATGGACTAGGTTGGCCCTTAGGTTTTGGCCCTGTCTAAGCCCAGAAATAACAGCTGGCTTTTTGGGTGTATAAGCCCGGCCCTGAATCCAACTTGAGCAAAGCATGATCAGGAGTGGGTTAAACCAGGCCAGGCTTGGACTACCTACCCCAACACTCGGTTGTCCAATTCTCATATTATATATGTATACGAGAAAGTGGCATATGGGTTAATTGGCATGTATGGATGACTCTGTGCATTTCAATTCAGGATCACGTGTCATGTGGAAATTGATCCTAAAATAACACTGATTTTTAGATCATGTGCTATCTGGCTTGTGATCTTAAAAAAAAAAAAAAAAGTTTTTAATGGTAATTATAGTAGTTAAAGTTTGGGTACGGCCCCACATATTTTGGGTGCATTTAATTTTTTTCCCTTTGCCCACATTTTGAATGATGGATAAGTATCAAATCATGCTCAAATTTTTGAGTGATCTCTGATCATGTCTGAACAAGTTTCCGTCACCCGATATAGTTTCTACATGGACCGTATTTGATTGGAATTCATGAATCCTCTATGCATTCCAAGCCATATTCAAGGGCTTATATATATATATATATATATATATATATATATATATATATATGACTTTACAACCGATTGTAGCAAAAAATACTTCAATTAAATGTCAAATCACATGCTAAGTGACACGATTAACCCAAAACAATACCCATTTTGGGTTGATCAGTCATGAGACATGTGATTTAAAAAAAAATATTTTTTTTTTTTTATCTTTTTGCCCTTCGCTCCACTATAAAAATAAGGTGTTTCAACGACACTTATTGTTAAGGCAATTTTTAGTAACGACAGGATTAATAGCAGTACTTTTTTATAGCAACAGGATCAATAGCAACAATTTTTTATTAAAAAAACTGTCGCTAATAGTCTTATTTTTTGTAGTGTTCGATGGGTCAAAGATAAGATAATGTCTAACCAACTTAGTGCATTGATTTTAGACATCTCTGACCACATGTTTAACTGTGGATATGCATCAAATAGAGCCCAAATTTTTTGGATAATACCTGATTTTTATTATCCAAGTTGCTGTCGCATCTGATCCTCGTGATGGATGCCATGTTGTGCCCAAATGATCTAGCTATAGCGTTTTTTGCTACAACCGGTTGTATAATACTGAGCCTCTCTCTCTCTCTCTCTCTCTCTCTCTCTCTCTATATATATATATATATATATATATATATATATATAACATGTTTTAGTTAAAAAATATTTTACTAAAATACCCTGAGATTAAACCAATAAAAATTGTAAAGGATCCTTTCATTAATATAAAAAATTTGATTTAAACAAAAGAAATATTAGCAAAAAAAAAGAGTCTACAACCCGGTCAGGTAGAGTCGGCCTTGGGCTGAATACGTAAAACCCAGTAAGGCCCAGCTGAAAAAATCTTAACTCGCCTAATCTGTAACTCGGTCCATTGAGAGGCCTACGCATAGGATGGCTAGAACTACCAAAACTCCTCGCGGAACCCAGTAAGGTGCACTGATCGTAACTCTATTCAAGTGGCAAATCAAAGGGAGCGCAACTGAGGAACTATTACGAGGAATTAAAGCATAAAACTCTTTTTAAATTAATAAATACTTATTTATTAATAAAAAAATTATTTATTTATCTATAAATAAATAATCGCTTTGAAATAAATATTATTTTAGGGTTTTTTGTAAATACCCCTGAGTTATGTTGATATTACAAATAACCCCCAATTATAGCTATTTGTTTTAAACCCCCTGGGTTAGCATTCTCTTTAATGGATGCTACTTTAAATGGTTAATCAGCCGTTAAAGAATAGCCTAAATACTATATTTATCATTTTTAAAATTAAATTACTAAATTGTCACCCTCTACACTAGGTAAGAGTAATTTTAAAACCACCCCTCCACTTACAAAAAAGAATAGTTTTAAATCCACCCAACAAATATTTGAGTTCACCCACGCTGAAAAACATTGACTGCATTGAATCGGACGATGGAGATAGTTTATCGTCCCAACGTTTCACAAGATGGATCTTGAGATCACGGTGACACTATTAGACGGTTGACTGTATTGAATCGGACGATGGAGATCATTTATCGTCCCAACCTTTCACACGATGTATCTTGTGATCATGGTAGCACCATCAGACAGTTGACTGCATTGAATTGGACGATGGAGGTCGTTTATCGTCCCAACCATTCACACAATGGATCTTGAGATCATGGTGGCACCATCAGACGGTTGATTGCATTGAATCGGATGATGGAGATTATTTATCGTCCCAACCTTTTACACGATGGATCTTGAGATCATGGTGGCACCATCAGATGGTTGATTTTTTATTTCAAGTGGTACACACCCAAAAAAATAACCTTAAAATTATTTTTAACCGTATACGTGATGTTAAGGTCACTTTTCTGAGATGTGTGCCACGAAATAAAACACTGATCGTCTAATGGTATGCCTAAACGATCTCCATCGTCTTATTCAATGCAATCAATGTGTTTTAGCGTGGGTGAACTCAAAGATTCAGTGGATGGAAGTAGACGCGGTTAGACAATCCAATTCCTAAAAATGGGTCTTGAATCATATAGGAAATTGGAGGGACGAGTATTTTGAGTGGAACATGTAGAGTGAAGGTTTTCTTTTCAAGAATAATTGCATCGTTTGCCACAAATCCTCCATTGGTTGAGTATTCGTCTAAACGTTGGCATGCTTTAATGGGGGAATCACCCATCTGATGAGTCTTGAATCTGATAGGTGAATGACGGTCCTTTTAGAAGAGTACCTTTAAATCCACCCACTGAATCTTTAAGTTCACCCACGCTGAAACACGTTGATTGAATTGAATCGAATGATGGAGATCATTTATCCTCCCAATCTTTCACATGATGGATCTTGAGATCATGATCGTACCATTAGACGGTCAGTGTTTTATTTCATGTGACACACATCTCAGAAAAGTGACCTTAACATCACGTGCATGCTTAAAATTGATATTAAGGTCACTTTTAGGGGTGTGTACCACGTGAAATAAAAAGTCGACCGTCTGATGGTACACCCATGATCTAAAGATCTATCTCATGAAAGATTGAGACGATAAAAAATCTTCATCGTTTGATTCAATGCAATCGATGTGTTTCAGCGTGGGTGAACTCAAAGATTTTAATTGGATTTAAAGATGTAAATTATAATGGCATGACTTGTAAATAAAGGTGAATGAAGGGCCTTTTAGAATGGTGATAAACTTTAATAGCATGACTTGTAAATATAGATGAACGAAGGGCCTTTTAGAATGGTGGCATTTTTAAAATATTGGTTTCATTAAGGGCAAAATAGAGTTTCCGTCCATAAACTCACGACTAGTTAACGGCAGGGAGTTATATGAAACAAAAACACAAAAGTAGGGGCTGCAGAATAAATACTCATAACTCAAGGGGTTTCTTATAATATTAGCATAACACAAGGGGGTATATGCAAAAAACCCATTATGTTGTAAGGGTTTTACTATACTTAGCACACAAAATCGGAGCCATTAGCTATGTTCGCGCCTGCACAATTACTAAGTGAGGGTACCGAGACTGGAAACATGCTGATTGGGTTGATGGAGATGGATTTTCATTCCAATCCACAATTGATCTTGAGATCGTGGGAGTGCTATCGAAACGACATGTTTTCTATTTCACGTGGCATAGATCTCAAAATGTGACTCAATTAGGTTTACTTTTTGGAATTAGAAAATGATGGTCTATGGCACGCTTAGGGTCCCAATTGTATAGAAGATTGAGATGAAAATTGGTCTCCATCATCCAATTCAATCCAGTCAACTGATTTTCAATGTAGCCACCATCAGTAATTGGGTAGGCAAGAACAAAGCTACCCTTACTTGCACACAAGAAGTTGGCCCTTGCACATAATTTACAAGAAAGACTTATTATACTGGCGACTTGTATCATTTGAAAACACCATCTAAGTCGTCTAAATCAGAGGGCATGATCAAAAGATCTTTGATACTAAAGATTGGCACAAAACTAAATTCCATGTAGTCGACTGTTAAATCAGATAATGGCAGGTAGGCAAGAACAGAGCTACCCTTACGTGCACACAAGAAGTTGGCCCTTGCATATAATTTAAAAGAAAGACTTACTATACTGGGGACTTGTGTCATTTGAAAACACCATCTAAGTCGTCTAAATCGGAGGGCATGATCAAAAGATCTTTGATGCAAAAGATTGGCACAAAACTAAATTCCATGTAGTCAACTGTTAAATCAGATAATGGCCTTCGACTACATTGAATCATATGATAAAGATCGTGTTTCTTGCCAATCTCTTGCACCTAAGATCTCTAGTTCACGACCTTCAAATCAGATGGCTTAGATGGTACTTTCACGTGCCACATATCTCAAAATATTATCTTTATTTTAAACGATGTGCAAGGGCCAACTTCTCATGTGCAAGCAATGGCTCCCACATGAAAATCATACTATTGTAAGTCGGGGCACCCGAGTAAATGGGGGCACCCACATATAAGATTATAAGGCCCTTTTTTTCAATCTTCCTCCCATTTTTTTTGTTCTTCCTCTTCTTCTTTGTCAGTTCCGACAGCTACAATGACGTTATCATCATTCTTGAATCACCTTCTTCAACTCCAACTAATCACAACGATGATGAGAGCATCACCAAAGTACCTTCTTTTTCTTTATCTTCTTCCTCAACTCGGGCGAGTGGCAACAATGCGCGGCATCACTGAAGCACCTTCTTTTCCTTCTCCATCTTCCCCACCTCCATTAAAAACCCAACAAAATAAACTAGAAGCCCAAAAAAAGGAGAAAACCCCTAAAACCTAAAAAAAATCCAGCATTGGTGAAATTAGGGATCCACCACTAGGTGTGATAATTTGACAATGGAAACCCACTATTTAATGTAAAATAGTGGCAGTGGGCGCTCATTGCTAGTTTTTAACAACGGATGATGGGTACAGTCTAATTTTTTACAACGGACAGTGGGTACGGGGTACCCATAGTTAAAAATTCAACTATTATTTTTTAGGTCTTAGAATGTTTTGGTTTTCTTTTTTGTTTTATAGTTTTTTTTTTCTTTTTATAATTTTTTTAACATTGTGGTTGATAGTTTAGTGATGTCGTTGTCATTAGGAGTTGTTGGAGTTGAAGAAGAAGAGGATGAAGAGGAAGAAGAAAAAGAAGAAGAAGATGATGCTTTAGTGATGCCGTCTAACGGTGCCCAGAGAAGAAGGTGGCTGGAGAAGAATGGAGGACGGTGGGTGCTTTCAAGTTTCAAGTAGGATATATCCTTACTATTATATAAAAGCACGAATGATATCCTCTTATTTCTGTCAATTTTAGTGTTTTTATACTCTAGGAATAAAATATCCCTCGATACCTTATTTACCCCTAAAATACCCTATAAACTCTTAATTTTCCTAAATTTTCAATAGAAAACATTCTCTAATTTTCTCTCTCCTTAAAAATCTCACATCTCCTTAAATATAGGATACCTCACGTATATATTTAGAATTATCATAGTTGATAATTTGCACGTGAGCCATAGATATCTTTAACTTTCTTTAAATACTTAAATTCACTAATTACTAATTACTAAACACTAATTAAAGACAACTGATAAATATAAAACTTATATGTAACACATGCTTTAAGTTGGTGTTAGCATATGCAAAATTATTGCATAGAAGAAAAAATGTCACATTCAATAAATGTGTAGAAGAGGTAACAATATTTTCGATGGTGGAGATTGTTTTTCATCCATATATTAGAGGTTAAGCACATTAAACTGAACTTGAGACTGCTTTGAATCAGATGATGGGGTTCATCCAAATATTTGACACAATAGATCTTGAGATCATAGGCATACAATTAGATGGCTGTATTTTGATCCCACATTACACACATTGCAAAAATCTAACATGAGCATGGACGCACATCAAACGTGGTTCTCCGATCACTTATCAAGACCTCTGTCACGTAGAATAAAGATCTATTGTCCGATGGTAAGACTGTCACAAAAAATGATCTCCACTTTTGATTCAAAGCAATACTCAATGGTTTAAGCACGTGAAACCTAAGTTGAGATTGCTTTGAAGGAGCCGCTAGGGATTTTCTTTTTTAAAAAGTTAAATAGTTGCACTCAAGTCGACCCGACCTGATAAAAAACACCTATCTTTTCTACCTTTTTAAATATAAAAAATTGGATAGGGTCAGGTCAACCCGACCCAGCAAATACCTAACCCGACAAAACCTCTTGGTCCACCCAACCCGACCTTCGGGTTGGGTAGGATGTCTTATGCTTGAACCAACAAGTTAATTTTATGTTTCACTCCCGTTAAAATATCGAGCCAGGTATCAGGTTGACCCAATCCATTGACAGCCCAGCCCTATTACAAAGAGTACCACTATTCCCACTTCAAAAGCTTGCTTCCTCACCCCATCTCTTACAGACTGAATGCATTGATCCACATTGAAATCAGATGATGGAGATCTTAATTTTTTCTTCTTCATCTTCCGCATAATGCACCTATATACATCATGGGCATACCAATAGGTGGTCATTTTCTATATTAAACATAGCCCACATTCCATAAAAGTGATCCTAAAATCATGTGACATATATCACACTCAAGCATGATTTTAGGGTCAATTTTTGAGATGTGTGTCATGTGTAATTAAAAATATGGTGGTTTGATGGTGGGCTCATAAACACTATTTTTTTTTATTTTCAATAAAGTTATCTTAATTTTAAATTTGTCTTGTACAAATCACATGTAAAATCAAACATCAAATGGCTACCACAAACATAGGGTTAGGACTGTGAATGGACCGGGTCGGGCTTTGAAGGCCCGGATCTTAATCAGACTAAATAATCAGGACCAGCCCAGCACATATAACAACCTGATTGGGCCTAGGCCTGACTTTTAATAGAACCTAACGCTATAGCCCGAACTCGGTCCAAATTGAATCGAGTCGGGCTGGGCCATGAGCCAGCTTTGCCATTTACCCATTAACTAGTCAGATTTCGCTGGGCCTTGTTAGGCCTAGGCTCGATTCCAAACCAGGCCGGGCATGGCCATCCCAGCCCGTTGACACACTAAATAGGGTGCCACGGAGTACCAATTTTGATGAACAGTGCACCACAGGTGGTGCGCGGGCAGTGCAGCCAATGCCTAGTCCATTTGAAAATAAGTTGGTTGGAACTTGGTTGTAGGGAAAATTTGCCAAGAGATAAGATCAAGGACAGAGGGTTGAAATTTGATAGCAAAGCGGTTGCAGATGTGGGTATCGTGGCATCTGTAAGGGCCTCTGAGCGCTTTCAAGGGGCCCTCTTATCCACTCACAGTTTCCTAATGTGGAATTTGATGCACTTTGAGATCTTTCCAATAAATTAAATATGAGGTCAAATTAGGCAAAATATAGGTCATATCCGCTGATAGTATTTGATAGGAATCGGGTGTAATACCAAAAGAGCTCATGCTGCATATTTATTTTTATAAATTATTTATATTTGTGATATTTGAAAATTAGAAAAGTAATTTATCAGTCTATTTGACTGATACATATATGATATATCCAATTTGTATGAACTTCGGACCTCGTCGATATGCAATAGTGTATCGATTGTTTACATCAATCATTTACTCTCGAAAGTCCGAAAATGGAAAATACCCCAACCATGGAGGGGAAAGAAATAAGTCGGTTTCATCTCCGAGTCTAGAGCAACATGGCATAATTTTAATAGATAACTGCTACATGCACTACCTTTTTCAGCGGACAAAAACAAAATTAAGTGGTGTGTGGATAGCATAAGATATTGTGTGCTTAGAGAATATTCATTTTATATAACAAAAAAATAAAATTAAGAAATTTTTGTGCATCCAAAAGCGGGCATGAACACACTTCTTGCTAAGTAATACATGTTACGAATCTTTATTAGCTATTAATGGGTGTGTGGATTAAAATAGCGTGTGGGTGTGTGGATTAAAATAGCGTGTGAGAAGAAAAAAGTGTGGTGTGAGTGGCAACTCTTTTTTTTAACATCAGGACAAGTCTCAAGCAAAAAACATAAAAGATTTGAACATTCCCTTTAGGCTGAATTTCGGGATTTGGATTTAGATCTCCTAAATTTAAATCCACTGTTTGATTCCACATTTTTACGTTTGGATTTGGATTTGGCAAATCTATTAGAATTTAGAAATTCATGTCTGTATATAAAAAAGTGGATTTGTAAATAATACCTCATATGCGTCATTTGAAAATTCAAATCTTATACCATCATATAATTGGCTATGATTTGTGAATAAAAAGTTGTTGTCTAGTACATCATAGGTATGGTTCGACCTGATACTCAATCCTCCCGAGCCGAGTATTTTTAACCTTGACCGATATGGTTGGATTGAGCATAAGGCCTCCCAACTAAGGGTCAAAGGTTGATAATAAGGTCAAACTTTGATTTTTAATTAAAATTTTACTTTTTATTAAAATGACTTTTATAATTTGATAGCGAAAAAATGATACGTCCATGTTGATCTATAATGTGATACTAGAATCTCAATTTTATTAGTCAATAGTTTGGCCTTTAGTCAAACTTTGACTTTTGGTCAAACATTAACTTTTACACAAAATTTATTTTTAGTCAAACTCAAAACATGTTTATAAAAAGAGTTTACTACATAAATTTATACCGTATTGGTGCAATTTTTCCTTAGTTAAAGTTCGATTTTTTATAAAAAATTACAAATTTTAATTAGTGGATTACTATAATTAAAAATATCTATCATTGTTTAATTTGTAACTTTAAAATACATTGCCTCAATTTTATTAGTCAATAGTTTGATCTTTGGTCAAACTTTAATTTTTACTCAAACTTTGACTTTTACATAAAATTTATTTTTAATCAAACTCAAAACATGCTTATAAAAAGAGTCTACTATATAAATTTATACCCTATTAGTGCAATTTTTCCTTGGTCAAAGTTTAACTTTTTATCAAAATTCGACTTTTTTATAAAAAGTTATAAATTTTAATTAGTGGATTACTATAATTAAAAATATCTATCATTGTTTAATTTATAACTTTAAAATACATTGCCTCATTTTTAGTAGTAAAACTTTGACTTTTGGTCAAACTTTGACTTTTATGCAAAATTTATTTATAGTCAACCTCGAAATATGTTTATAGATAGAGTCTATTACTACATAAATTTATATCATATCAGTGCAATTTTTTTTTTGTCAAAGTTTGACTTTTATCAAAGTTCGATTTTCTATATAAAGCTATAAATTGTAATTAGTGGAATACTATAATTAAAAATATTTATCATTGTTTAATTTATAACTTTAAAATACATTGCCTCATTTTTATTGGTCAAAGATTACTATTAATCAAAATTTGACTTTTATTCAAATTTTGACTAAGGTTAAAATTTGATAAGTGTATCTTGACAGTAGATAATACTTATTACTGTGTTATTTGTATTTTGGTATTATAAATTTTTATCTGTGATCAAAGTTTGATATTTGGTAAAACTGACTTTATAATACAATTTTTATTCCATCTATGTAATTATACTTTCATGTTATCAAACAAAATAAATTAATTTCCAATAAAAAGAAAATTGACCCTAAGCTGCAAAACTAAAAAAACTAAAAATAAAAAAAATATTCGAAAAAACTCAAAAACAGATCGGTTCTATTTCGGCTCAGGGGGTGGGGAGTTCGGTTAACCGAACTCAAAACATTTCAGTTATGGTTTGATTTTCGGTGATCCAATACCGAAACCGAAATTTTCAGTTTCGATTTTGGTTCGGCTCACCGAACTTCCACCCCTACATAGAATGAAGGAAACCAATGAAATATAAATTATTTTTATAAAAAAAATTAGTCAAATAAAGTATCTATAAATTCTTGGGCCAAATCCTAATGCAATGCTAAAACATCCAACCAAGAGATTTGCAAATCCAAATATTTTAAATTATGAATTTAAAATGCTTAGATTTGAAATGCTTGGACTTGAAATTCTCAAATGCAAATGTTTGTTCCCAAACGCAGCCTTAAGTGCATTTTAATTTGGGTCATTGAAAAATATAAACAACTGTTCAATTTGAACTGAATAGATCGGACGGTTCAGATTTCTCAATGAACTCATATCACTTGATTGCTTAGAAAAGAAAAAAAAAAGGGAAATTTACCTGATCGGCCCTATCAGATACAACTTTTACGTCAGAGGCCCTATATTTTCACCTTTACCCAAATCGACCAGCTGGGAGCCTAGCCGACCCTAAGGATAGCAAAAAGTCCAAATTACCCCTTTTCTTTAACGCACAAAAACATCATCTTCTTCCTCATTTTAATCTGGTACAGTTTTTAAAAGTCAGAGGTGGCGGAGGTGAGGATGCCTTCTCCTCAATCCAAACTATTCCGATATGCTATTTGAATTGACCCAGATACATCTTTTTCATCAGAGACTATAGCAGATTAGAATGAGGAAGAAGATGATACACCTATATAATTTAAAATTTTAAATATTTACATTTTTCTATGTTTACGCAATGTGAAACGAGATTTATTCCGATCCAAACTATTCAGAGCTGCTATTTGGATCGACCCAAATACACATTTTTCGTCAGAAACTGTAGCATATTAGAATGAGGAAGAAGAGGATACACCTATATAATTTTAAATTTTAAATATTTACATTTTTCTATATTTACGCGCTGTGAAACGAGATCTATGCCGTCTGATTTGAAGGCTACAATATAAAATCGATAGTTCCAAAGATAGATATGAGAAAAAGGCGATAGCGACTCTGTACACAGTCGATATCGACTCTGTATATAGTCGGTACCAATCATTTTAAGAGTCGCCATCGATTATATATAAAAAAATAATTATTTTTAAAAAATAATTTCTCATATCTATCTTTGGAACTATCGATTTTATATTGTAGCCTTCAAATCGGTGATGGATCATCCAAATAATAAATAGTTTGGATCAATAGATGTACATCACAGAAAATGAAATTAAATATTTAAAATTTTAAATTATATAGGTATATCCTCTTCTTCCTCATTCTAATCTGCTACCGTCTCTGACGAAAAAGGTGTATCTGGGTCGATCCAAATAATAGATCGGAAAAGTTTGGATTGAAGAGAAAATTAAAATGAGGAAGAAGATGCTTAGCCGGTTGTCATGCTCGTTAAGATAATTTTTATTATCATTATTTTAAGGACGCTGACATTGGACCCCATCTCTCTAAGTTGAAGAGTAAATAAATCTCAGAGTGGGTCAAAAGAGGTTTCCTTTAATTTCTATCGGAAAAAACATGATCGCTTTGTAATAGCCTTGTTGTCTTTTCCACCGAGATATTTCTTTGTGACTTTTTGTCTTGTTTCTTGCTATTATTGCTTTCCGTACCTGAGGTTGGCGGAGTTAGGCGGGAGACTTTGATTTCTTGCCAACAAGTCATGAGATCAGGTGGTGGTGGCTCTCTTCCTATAAGATAATACTCCGTATGGTCAATTTGTGAAGTACTTATTATACGGTGCGACTACTCGTTACACGGTGCGACTAAGGATAACCCTTACGGTGTGACAGAAATTTGGTACACCCTGGGGGTAAGGATGAGAGGGATAGTCAGGAATTTTTATTTGTAGAGACTAGACTAGAAATGATAAAAGAACTATATTTAATAGAAACTCTAAAATTAAATATATTAGAGCTTAAGTCGATTTGGAAGCTTTTCCATCATAGAATTAAAGACATATATACAAACAAAGATTGTATAAAAATCATACTTAATAGATACTAAAAGTTAAATGGGGGCTTAAGCCCCCGCACCTTTCTATGTGGCTACGCCACATTAGGGTGTGGCCGAGCCATAAATTTACCTAAATATGCGATTATATCGCAATATAGCATACTAAATCGCAAGGAAACCTAAAAGGACTTCCACATTCTTGTCAGAAATTTTGCTGCTAGTCGAGCATCAGTTGAAGAGTTTAGATTGTAGTAATTTTATTTATAATCCAAGTTTCTTCCTTTTCAACCCGACTTTGATGTGCTTACAATAGTGACTCCTTTGAAATAAACAATGGAGATTGTTTTTTATCTCAATCTTCGTCACAATAGTTCTTGAGATCATGGGCCTATCATCAAACAGTCATATTTTTTTTCCACATGATACACATCCTAAAAATGAACATGATTGTGGACATGCATCAAACTTACATCTCTAATCATTTTTCGGGAAGCATGTCACTTGGAATCAAAATCGGTGTCTTATGGTAGGACGGTGACTTCAAGATCTATTCCTTATATGATTGGGACAAAGTCACAAAACACAATCTTCATAGTCTGAGTTAAAGTAGTCAACTATTTTAAGTATGTGGGCAATTTTAGATTGATCATAAATGTGTGCCATATGGCAAGTGAGCATAACCAAACTATTACGTCAGAAGCCCTGTAGTTTCACCTTTACCCAAACCAACCAGCTCCAAGCCTAGCCGACCCTAAGGAGAGTAAAAGGTCCAAATTACCTCCTTCTATGACTTTCTTTAACCAACAAAGTATCCTCTTCTTCCTCATTTTATCTTGCAAAAAAGTTAGAGGTGCAAAACCCTAGACGACGTCTCCTTCCTTAGTCTGATCTGCTCCGATCTGCTATATAAAAGAAAAAAACAGAGGCTTGGGAGAAGAAGCTCCTGCATTTATCCATTGTGGCAAGAAGACCCTGCAGTTTGTCCTTGCGACGCGAGGTATCCTACTTAAACCCCATTTTCAGTTTATTAGTGTCTCTTAATGATGCAATATCACATATTCGTGCAGTATAAGAAAGTCTGTATATCCTTGGATCGTTTTTTTTTTTAAATATAAATCGATTGCAAATACAATCGATATCGACTCTATATATAGTCATTATCGACTCTATATACAGTCGATATCGACTGTATATGTAGTCGTTATCGACTATATATACAATTGACGAAGATTTATAGTCGTCTTTTCTCTTTTGTTTCATCAGTCTTATGACCCCTTCCTTCTCATTCTTAAACAGACGATGACGGACGTGAGGATTCCCCTTCTTTGTCACTATGATGGCCTTCTTGTAAACGATGATGGCTTGTATGAAGGTGGCCGGCGGAGGCTTATTAACATTTCAACTGATATTTCTTATGAACAATTCATAAGGCGAATGTCTGCTGTCAATTTTGCGAAGACGGATGAAACAGTTTCCACAAAGTTTCATATGAAGATAGTGAATACGCCTGTGGTTGCCGACATTTTGGACTCTGATGATTTGGCCACCTTATTTACGTTTTATAAATCCGCGGTGGACGTTATAAAAGTATTTATCATTAAGGCTCATCCTTCGATCAAGCTGAATAAGTAGATCTCGGCGGGACTGATTTTGTGACTCATTTATTTCAGCCATGTAAGTTTGAGGATGAAACTGTATACGATACTGTCCCGTTAGGTGATGACGATTATATTGTGGCGAACGATGGAAGAGGAAAAACAACTTTTGATTTAAACGATACTCTGATTGAATCGTATGATGACCCAGTAAAATACATGCATGGGTCACAACAATGTACTCAATGGTTAGACTACACTTCAGAAAGGGTGGTGGATACCGACGATTTCAATCATATCTTTCCCGGTGGATGGACAACTTGGTTTACTCAAGAATTATGTTCTACCATGCCATCGATGGGAATTACCGGAGAAACTCAACCCCATGTCCATACACATGAGCACCCCTTCGGTGAAGGGCCTAGCCAACCACGCCATTATCCATTCGGTGAAGGATCCGGTCAATCACATCAGAACCCCTTCGGTGAAGGATCTAGTCAACCACCCGAGAACACCGCTAGTGAATGGCATAGTCATCCACAAGCCACTAATGAAGATACCTTAGAAGAAGAATATGAAAGCGAACCGGATGAGTTTATCAAAGAAGATCCAAAATTTTTTATGAGAGACATTGACAATCCCTTAGTAGAGGGAGATTACGAAATGTCAGAGACATCGGGCGACTCCTCGGATGAAGAGGTGGAAACTGAATATCGGAATTGGATGTTTAAAATTGGAGAGATCTTTCGAGACAAACAAACATTTCAAAGAGTATTGAAAGAGCATGCGGTGGAGAAAAACTTTCAAATTCGGCCTTTGAGGACTGCTAGTTATCGAGTGACAGTCGGATTCTACGAACCCAATTGTTCGTGGCGAATACATGCGTGTAAATTGACTGGGCTCGATTCTTTCCAAATCAAGACATTCAATAGTACTCACACATGTGGAGTCGCTAAGATCGGACCGCACGGTCACCATAATGCAACAATCTCCTTCGTAGCGAACTATGTACGGGATAAACTTATGGAAGGATTCGACTACACACTGGCGTCGATAATATTTGATATTGCAAAAGCTTATAATGTGCAAATCTCATATGCAAAGGCTTGGAGGGGAAAAGAACTTGCCTTTAATGATATTAGAGGCAGTTGGGAAGGATAATTTATTGATCTATCGGCCTACTTGAAGGAGATGGAGAGGGTAGATCCTAATGTACAAACATCCTTTCAACTTACACTTGACGATAAGTTTCAAAGATTTTTTTAGAGTTTTGGCCCATGCATCGGAAGCTACCACAATACACTTCGTCGCATATTGCTTGTAGACGGCACACACTTACGAGGACGTTTCCAAGGGATCCTACTTATCGCCTCTGCGCAAGACAGTAATGGTCATATATTACAGTTAGCATTTGCCGTGGTCGAGTTAGAAGAAGAGGATACATGGATGTGGTTTCTTGAACGGGTAGGTGCGCTCGTGATCGATGAGTTTAACGAAGATTTCGTATTTATCATGGACAGGTTGAAGGGTTTAATAAATGCGGTGAAACGTATCTTTCCTAACGCATATCACAACTACTGCATGCGGCATATAACACAAAATTTGCAGCACAAGTATCCCAGGAATAATGTGAAGGGTCTATGGTGGTGCGTCGCGCGTGCATATTCGAAAGAGAAATTTGATTATTTTATTAACGAAATGAAGAAAGATCTTGCTGATCATCGGACCGTAGAATATATTTTGAAAATAGATCCGAAGCATTGGGCACGCGCACATATGGAAGGAAGGCAGTACGATTCCCTGACTACTAATATTACCAAAAGCTTAAACAGCATACTAAGGATAGCTCGAGAGAGACCAATTATCGACTTAATGAGAACTACTAGAGAGAAAGTCGCCGATCATTTTCAAAAATACAGAGAGATATATGAGAAATGGACCACCCTCCTCTGCCCGAAAGCAGAAGCACATATGAAGAAGGTGTTGCAATGGGCAGGTAGAAAGAGAGCTCAATCATACGAGCGCGATCAATTCCGGAAATTTTATTCATCACGTCGACTTAGAACACAAGACCTGTAGTTGCCGCCGTTGGCACATTCATGGCTTGCCTAGCTCCCATGCCGTGGCGGCCATCAATCGAAGAAGTTACGACTACCATAACTTTTGTGAGAAATAGTTTTTCACCGCTTGCTTTAGAAAAAACATACGACGAGCAATGGGTTTCCACCCTCGATAAAAGTCAATGGGAGTTCAAAGCAGAGCAACTCCCTGAAAATATGAAAGTGAGACCACCCTATTATTGCCAAAAGCAAGCCGGTCGTCCGAGGAAGAGAAGGATAAGGTCTAAGAGTGAGGTTATGGCACTACAGTATAGCAAGTGCAGTGAATATGATCACAATGGCAGGAGCTGCACGGCAGTGGGATCGATGGGTTGACAGTGTATATTTTTAATAATAATAGATTGAATGTAAACGAGAAATTCAGAATTCATATTTTTTTACTGTAATATAGTCTTTACCGATTAATCATAGAGTCGTCATCGACTGTATACATAATCGATATCGACTATTTATAAAGTCGATATCGATTCATTTAAGAATCGGTATAGATCACTTATGTAGTCGATGACGACTCTATATAAAGTCGATAGCAACTTTATATAGAGTCGTTATCAATTATGTATAGAGTCGTCATAGTCGATGACGACTCTATATATAGTCGATAGCGACTTCATACAAAGTCGTTACCGATTATTTATATAGTCAATGACGACTCTATATGTAGTCGATAATGGCTGTGATTTCTACTTTTTAATCACAGCTACATAAAAATAGTGCAATTATATTTAAAATTTTTTATTAATAAAATATATCTTATTTACATTTACAAAAATATTAAAATACAACTACACTCTCTTGCTACCCTCCTTTTTTGTCGTTCGCCAAGACTCCCATCACACTGTATGTAGCCAGTATATGGCCAATTTCTGCTCTGATCCTATCTATATCTGATTGCGCAAAGTCAAATTTCTTCCCCATCATGAAGTACTCGACATACTTCACGACAAACACTCCACAATCACACGAGTTGGTTTGTCGGGGGAGGGCTTTGATCCGGCAGTCACTAGATGACCAAGGATAGTTCTTCGCAGTCAGTGCAGTGGAGTTATCGTACGAATATAAAATCACGGGAAGGTATTGGGTCTGTTTCAAAATAATAGAGAGGAGTGTCAGATATGCTAAGCTAACAATGATAAAAGATATGCTAAGCAAAATATCTTACCAGCGCCTGCAATTGGAACACATATCTTTCCTTGGAGGGCCTATTAAATATAAGGTCGACGATCATTATCGATCGTTCGACTACCTTCACGATCGCAAGCGCCCAGTGTAGTGATTGTTCTGAATGTATTGGCATAAATATCTACAAAAAAGTAATATAATCTCAAAGGGTATGATAGAAAAATTAAAAAGAATAATTATAAAGAGGATAAAATCATACTACGCTGCATTCGTGAGCCCACAGATTCCAAAACTCATTGAAGAAGAAAGTTTCCATCAGCTTCTTCCCTTCGGTCTGTTCTTCTCTATAGGCAGCCCACCGTTGAACTTGAACCTCGAATGATTGTTTGTATAATTTTTCAGCAAGCAGGAACTTGTTGAAATCTCTCAGTTCATAGCCCATGAACGTCAGTACGGTATGGTCCATAAGGAAGTTTTTGAGCTTTTTATCAAGATAGATTTTATCATCAATTACTTCCAAATGTCTCAGGTAGGCGCCCATAACCTGAAACCAATGCAGTTAGATTAAAATATGCAGTTAGAGTTAAATACATAATCGTTATCGACTCTATAAGTCATCGATGCCGATGACTTAAGTCATCGTTATCGACTCTCCAATGCATCAATATCGATGAGTTACAGAGTCGGTAATGATTACATAAGCCATCGGCATCGACATTAAAAGCCATCGATATCGATTAATTTGAGAGTCGATAATGATGATGTAAGTCATCGTCATCGACTCTATAATGAATCGATATTGACTCTATTTCATGTCGTCGACAGCTTTAACTATTCTTATTTTTGCCTACAGTATGTTAAACTTACAAAGTTATCCAGGTACTGCGTGGCCGCCAGACATCTAAAGGATTGCAACACCAGCTTATACTTGCCGACAGTACTTACATAGTCGCTGCATAAATAATGGCCAACGTAACTAATCTTCATGATAAATATATAATAATAAAGTTAAGGAATCAGGAAAGAATAACTTACTCGTCCTCCTTCAGAGGCTTGTTCCATATGTCTAGCATATATTTTTGCTCCGCTGTCAGCTCAGGTGGAAGCTCAGCAGGAGCATCTTTAGCTGTAGACCCAGGACCAGTGTTAATGAGTGCCACTGGTCCAGGCTCAGCAGTTGGTCCTTCACTGGCCTTCTCGGTAGGCTTTTTTACAGCCGCTACCCTTTGCTGTGCCTTAGGTATGACAGTAGTTACTTTGCTGAGTTTCCCTTGCCTAGGTCTTAAGCGAGGCCCAGCTTGTTGGTGAGGCAATTGGGAAGAGGTTTCCTTTTCACCAACAGGACCCTTATCAGTTTGAGTCTCAGGCTGCTCGTCAGCAGCTGCCGTCACCTCATCAATGGGAGGAGGAGGAACCTGATGCATAGGAGCTGATGGTTCCTTATCGACGGCTGTGTCTCACACCTTCGATATCAGCTCCTCAATAGCCACATCCTGTACATCAAAATAATGGTGCAAAATAAGAATTAATTTTTGGTCCCCATTTTTAAAAGTCTAAATCGATTTTAAATATAATCATTATCGACTGTCTATATAGTCGATATCGATTTTATATATGATCGTCATCGACTCTATTAATAATCGTAATCGATGTATATAGAGTCGATATCGATTGTAATCGATATCGACTCTATATATAATCGATCACGATTGTACATATTATCGGTATCGACTCTATATACAGTCGATAACGATTATGTATATAGTCGTTATCGTCTCTATATACAGTCAATATCGATTTATGTTAACAAAATTGAATATATAAAACCATATTTCAACACATACCTTAGGTCTCGCCTCCAATAAATTTTTAAGGAGTTCTTTTATATTCGACTGGCCCTTTCTGATCAAAGAGTTGTAGTGATTTAACTTTTACAATTTCGCATCCTTTGAATTCAGCCGCTCTTTGAAAGAGTTGCATAGTTTCTCTACAAAAGCGCAACGTTTAGCCAGGGCCTTATTCTCTCCCTCCAAATCGCCCACTCTTTGGGTGAGCTTCAAGTTCTCCAGCGTCAAATGGTCTACCCTCCTCAACAAAGAATCATTGGAGGTGGACGGTTCAGCTGGGCTATCTTTCGCTGCCAGGCTCTCCTTGGTGGCCCCCCTAGTTCTTGGCCAACCCTCTCCCACATGGACGGGGCCCTTTTTCGAGGGGGGTTCTTCTTCTGACGTCGATGCGTCATCCCATTCTTCCTCTTCAATATTCTTGATCGGAATGTAATTTCTTTTCTTCTTCGGTCGCATCTCTTTCATAGCTTTCTTGACCGATTCTTTCCTCTTCCCCCAACCTCCTTTTGAACCCATAGATATTCTCTTAACACGGGTATCTCTAATTCAAAGCCCTGAGGCACGAGGGGAGCATGAACCTTTTGAAAGAAAAGGAAACATGGTAAATAACATAAATAAAATGATCGTATATATAATAAATCATTCTCGATTATGTAAAGAATCGGTACCGACTATTTAATAAATCGTTATCGACTCGATACTGAATCGCTATCGATTATTTAAAGAATTGTTATCGACTACTTAGTAAATCGTTATCGATTCCGAAATGAATCGCTATCGACTTACTAAGAAGTCGATACCGATTCTGTACTGAGTCGCTATCGACTTCTTAAAAAGTCGTTATCGATTCTGTAATGAATCGTTATCGATTCTAGAATGATTCGGTAAGTTACTTTTTGAATTAGCAATAGACCTCATACCTTGCTATCTAACATCTGTTCGTGACTGTAACCTTTGATCCTTGACTGCGCCCTGTCCGACCATTTCAGCAGTCATGGGAAAGGGTCCTAGAGGCCTAGTTGGGATGGCGATATATCGGGCAGGATCTCATAAGCCCACCATTGAAGTACACATATGCATCCATATGTGTTGTACGTCTTCAGGGCTTTATCCATCTCGACAGTCTTTCTATTCGCCGCGCCCTTCATTATATACTCGATCAAGTCTTGGTAGACATGCAGACCCCACGGAGTTCGGTTAAAGTTCTCCACATCATCGATGAGGTCAATGTGGCCTTCCGAAAGCTGATGGTGGGACCAGGGGAAGAGAAATATGTACAACACAAATAAGAGGGACAACTTTACGAAGTTTTCATCACTTTTCGCTCTCCAAATTGCAGCATCTATATGAGACCGGAGAATTTTTCCAGGAGGCGTTCCACGAAAGTATTTGTATCGAATGGTTTTTTATGTGAATTTTATGTAATATTTTACTCGCAAGCGCACGAATCGGATTGTATATAGTGGGTGCGGAATACGAGATCGTTCCCGCGAGGATAAATTTTGAAAGATCTAAAAAGACAAGACAATAATTCAAGAAATCCACTAAGATCTAATAGTATTATACCAGTCTTATGATTTAGGTGGTTTGATGAGATGATAATTACTGACTACAAATTAAAACTTAACTGATAATTCAAAAATAAAGATAAAGATGAAGATACTAAATCCTCCCATCTTTGGTCCGTTCTTCCCGTAATATAAATCTAAGGATTAAGCTATGAGATATACCATTGAAAACAAACATCTTTTATGAAAGATAAATGGTCAAAACCCCGATAGGTTTCACGTTGCATCCCTGCAATCAGGACTTAGATGATTTTCATATATAGATCTGAGATTAAGGGCATGGCTAGGCACACTTGATCTCAGGTTCAAATAAAAATTATCCCCAAAGTGGGTAAAAATTCCAACAATAATACCACCATAGATCTGAAATCAAGGGCATGGCTCGGCACACTCGATTTCAGATTAGGGAGTAATTAAGATAAAATTACCATTACAGATCCAAGATCCAGGGCATGGCTCGGCACACTCGATCCCGGATCATAATCGTAATTAGATTCACACGATGAAAGCAAAAAGACCATAACAATAATAGGATAAAATTACAGTCACAAATCTGAGATCCCGGGCATGACTCGGCACACGCGATCCCGATTAGTGGCGGGAATTTCATCCATTCTTGATAGCACAACAACCATAAAATAAGATTTCATATTTTAATCCTAAATTTATATTATTAAAAGTACATCCCTCGGATGGGAATCATTAGATCCCCATCCTTATGAATTTAGCCACACATATTGCAATTAAATGACATAAATAAATAAGGAAGAGAAAATAACATTAATTTAATGAATTAAAAATACCTCAACTTCAAAAGAAATTACTTTGATCCAAAAGTACGATGGTCTTCAGAAACGAGAATAATGCAGGAATAAACTTGAGCAAAAATATAATAAACTGGAGGAATGAGTACTGGAAATTAAAGGAACAAAGCTCTCAAAAAGGAATAAATAAAAACTCCCTATTTCTATGTCTAACTATGAAAAAGAAAAGCAAAAAACTAAAACTCTAATCTCCTATCTCCCTAATTTCTCATTCTCCCTTGAAGTGTTTGAATCACTTTAAATAGATTTTCAGTTACAGAAGTCTCCCAAGCCGCCAATTTAGGGTCGATTAATTGACCCAATAGGGTCAAAATCAGCTTTAAAGTAGTCAATTCCGTGTCAGACTCTCCTTCTCCTCGATTAATCAACCCCCAGAAATTCGTAAATTTCAGCACATTTTTTGTATCAGACACTGCTTCGGTATTGAAGCCATAACTTTCTGTCCCGAACTCGGATTGAGGTGATTCTTATGCCGTTGGAAAGCAGACGAAAAGATCTACAATGTTGGTGTTTTGACAATTTCATAATTCGGCCGTATTGAAGGTCCAAATTTAGCCGCAAGTCGTACCAAGTTCTCAATGACCCAAAGTTACAGTGTTTTAACATTATTTTCAGAATTCTTGGACTGTTTTTCACACTTGGCTTGTATTTACCTGAAACACTTCAAATCTAATAATTCTCATCAGACAACTAAATATAGGTATTTAGGGGTAAAATATCATCATATTTCAGTACTCATCATACCCCCAAACCTACACTTTGCTAGTCCTCGAGCAAAGCAAACTAAAGAAAATAAACGCCACTTTCTTAGGAAACACGATTGCACTTAGCATGT
Organism: Chloranthus sessilifolius; assembly: GCA_021018995.1. NCBI lineage: Eukaryota > Viridiplantae > Streptophyta > Magnoliopsida > Chloranthales > Chloranthaceae > Chloranthus > Chloranthus sessilifolius. Next base: position 16,139,263 of record CM037598.1, on the reverse strand, counting down.
GCAACAAGCCTTTAAATCCCTAGGTGATCCCTAGTGGAGGAGTTGTGTCTCCTGAGGGTTTACAGTGAAGTTATCCATAAACTTCAATACATTTTTGAAATCATCGATAAAATTGAGTTTTCAAAATATGATTTTGATAACATATATACCATTCAAAACTTAAAATCATTAATCAATTCAATATGCGAATCCTCAATTTTAAATAACAATGTTATACTAATCATACTAATAACTCATCCATTTATGCTTAAACGTGAAGTGTGTGCATACCCAAACCAAAATTCATCCATCTCAGAACTAGTTCAAACGAGAAATCGTCGGACCTGTTGTTTAGACTCAATACTCACTTTAGGTATACTCTTAAAATAAAATCACTGCGATGATGGGTAAGTTTTCGCCCACATGTGAGAGATCAATACAAAGCAAATAAAAAGTTCTCACATGATAAATGAAACACGATGCAATCAATGAACAAAAATAAATCTCATAAGAAGATACTTGTATATCCTAAGCATGTTATATCAAGTGTCATAAGTATCACATATTCACTCTCCACAAGGCAGTTACCAATGCAAGATCAGATCATGAAGGTCTTTTTGTAGGGTTGTAATGGGGCTCAGGAAAGGGTAAGAAAGAAAGGGAAGTTGGGATTCAAAATTTCTGAGAAATCGGAAAGGAAACACTTTTTTGATTTTTCTATTTCTCTTCTTTTTCTTTTCTAATCTCTCACTATTTTTCTCAATATTCTTCTATTTTTCTCAACTTTCTTTTTCTTTTGAATTTCCTTTTCTTGAAGCACCTCATATTTTTCATTATTTTTCACAAATTTTTTTTTTCTCCCCTTTTTCTTTTATATTTTTGCCATACACTCTCAGTAAATACCACGACTCAGTATCTTTCCACTTACTCTCTTTTCGTTCACTCTCATCCCTCGTTCCTAATTTCTCAGAAATAAGAAGGGTAAAGCTGAATTTTCAAAAATGGTGAAGGGTTAAAGGTTAACGTGGCTTATCAAAGAATGTATAAAGGTAAATTTTTCAATAGGCTCAAAGGGGTACTAGAACGATAAATTTATATACGGTGGGATATTTTAAGCACAAACGAGCCAAAGATGGCCTTCAATCATATCCTTAAAAGATGGTAACCTTGCCTATTTGTCTTGAGTAGATATACAGTACATTCTAACATAATGATATGAATTTGATTTCATGCAAAGTCACAAGCCAAAATAAAATGTATGAGATTATACAAAGTAATTCGTATTCAAAGAAAACTCCGAGTTTATGTATTCACTCATCAATGACGAGAAATTAGCTCTAAAGCTCACTGGGTTTAGTCTCCACTAAGAACCTAAGATTCAACATTCAAAACAGTTCATCGATTTCTAAGTCTTAGCTTGGTATAAGTGTAAAAATTCTAAGCATGAATATCAAAATTATCCATAAAATATCACATTAAGCTTCATCATCTTAGATACAAGTAATCAGAATATGACATCAGTATTCTCAAAATTAAATTCACATGCATCATCAATTAAAGTTTAAAAATAATCGTAAAATAATGTGCATGATGACTTCAATGATAAAAATATATATTTTTTTTGTACTGTCGATTAATCGACTCAAAGGAGTCGATTGATCGAGAGTGGTAGGTTGATCAATCGACTCTTTTGAGTCGATTGATCGAGAAAAAGCTAAATTTTTATATTTTTTTTAATAGAAAAATAAGTGACGCAAAATAGATAATCATACCCCCAAACTTAAAGATGACAATGTCCGCATTGACTGAAAGAAGTAGCGCACCCCCAAACCTGTTTGAAAAAGTACCTCAACACAAATATCAGGTGCAGAGAATATGTGCATCAAATTGGAATATGACCAAAAACTTATTGAAGGGAATATGGTTACACTATTTTAGGGAATTAAAAAAAAAAACAACCTAAACTAAAAAAATAAAATGCTAGAAATAAACATGAGAAAAAAAATAAAATAAAATAAAACCTAAATCCTAAACGAAACCAAACGGAAACTACACAATTGGGTTGCCTCCCAATGAGCGCTAGTTTAAAGTCGATAGCTCGACCTTGTGAATTGCTCAATTAGGGTGAGCAATTGGATCACTCAAAGGAAGAGTGTCAGAGAATGCAATTGCATTCTCAAGGAATGGCTTCAATCGTTGACCGTTAACTCGAAAAGCATTCCTGTGTTCCGAGTTGATAATATCAACGGCCCCATTGGGGAGTCTGCGAGAGATTTTGAAAGGGCCACTCCAACGGGTTTTTAGTTTCCCCGGAAATAGATGAAGTCGGGAATTGTAAACTAGAACCTGTTGACCAACAACGAAAGATTTTCGTAGAATAGAGTGATCATGAACCCGTTTCATACGGTCCTTGTACGATTTAGCATAGTCATAGGCATCAGTACGGATTTCTTCTAATTCATTTATTTGGAAACCCCTTTGGGCACCAGATTGCAAGAGATCAAAATTTAATGACTTAATGGCCCAAAATGCTTGATGTTCCAGCTCAATCGGGAGGTGACATCCTTTACCAAAGACCAACCGATACGGCGACATGCCAATCGGAGTTTTAAACGCCGCGTCATTCAACTTTAGCGACCAGTCTTTACGATTCGGATGGATTGTCTTTTCTAAAATCTGCTTAAGTTCCCGATTAGAGACTTCAACTTGGCCACTTGTCTGAGGATGGTATGGCGTAGCGAATTTGTGCGTGACCCCATATTTCTTCATTAATTGGGTGAACACTTTATTACAAAAGTGCTTTCCACCATCGCTAATTATCGCCTTTGGAATGCCAAAACGAGAAAATACTTGATCCTTGAGAAATTTGATCACTACTCTGTGATCATTCGATTTACACGCCACAGCCTCTACCCATTTCGAGACATAATCAACACCGACAAGAATGAACGTATTTTCAAATGAATTCGGGAAAGGACCCATAAAATCGATCCCCCAAACATCAAATAATTCAGCTTCTAAAATTGGATTGAGCGGCATCATGTTGCGCTTTGAGATTCGGCCCAGCATTTGACTTTTGTGACAAGATTTGCAATGCTGATGACAATCCTTAAAGATCGTCAGCCAGTAAAACCACTTTGGAAGATCTTTGCGGTAGTCTTTTTAGAACTAAAGTGACCTCCACAAGGCAACTCATGACAGAACGAGATGATTCGTGGTTGCTCAGATTCAGGAATACATCTTCGTATGATTTGATCAGGACAGTATTTGAATAAGTACGGATCTTCGAAAAAATAGTGTTTCACTCGAGCTAAGAAAATGGATTTCTCATTCTTTGACCAATGGTGAGGTAATTTCTCGGTGACTAGATAATTGACAAGATCCGCATACCAAGGTGGACAATCAATCCTGAACAATTGTTCATCCGGGAAGTGCTCCAAGATCGGAACAGGCTCGTCAGATCTCTCAATAATTATTCGTGACAAGTGATCTGCCACCACATTTTCTGAGCCTTTCTTGTCCTTGATCTCCAAATCGAACTCTTGCAGTAACAAGATTCATCTAATTAAACGCGCCTTAGCGTCTTTCTTAGCGAACAGATAACGCAGAGCAGCGTGATCTGTGAATACCACAACTTTAGATCCTAATAAATAGGATCGAAATTTATCCAATATGAAAACTACTGCCAAAAGTTCCTTTTCATTGGTCGAGTAGTTCAACTGGGCATCGTTGAGAGTACGACTCGCATAGTAGATTACATGTGGTAATTTTTCTATTTGTTGCCCCAGAACAGCTCCAATTGCATAATCAGAGGCGTCACACATTATTTCGAACGGGAAGTCCCAGTTTGGAGATTGAATTATTGGAGCTTTTATCAATTCGGCCTTAATGGTTTCAAAGGCTCGCAAACATTCATCATAAAAAACGAACGGGGCATCCTTGGAAAGTAAACTGCATAGCGGTCGCGCTATCTTGCTGAAATCTTTAATAGAACGCCGATAAAAACTGGCGTGTCCGAGAAAAGATCTGATTTCTTTCACTGTCCTAGGTGGTGGTAGATTGGCAATTAAATCAACTTTGGCCTTGTCGACCTCAATACCCTGGGACGATATGATATGTCCCAAAACAATGTAAATTTTAATTGTAATGTTTTACTCGCAAGTGCACGAATCGGATTGTATATAGTGAGTGCGGAGTACGAGATCGTTCCCACGAGGACTAATTTTGAAAGATCTAAAAAGACAAGCAATTCCAGAAATCTACTAAGATCTAACAGTATTCTACCAGTCTTATGATTTAGGTGGTTTGATGAGATGATAATTACTGACTATAAACTAAAACTTTACTGATAATTTAAAAATAAAGATAAAGATGAAGATACTAAATCCTCCCATCTTTGGTCCGTTCTTCCCATAATACAAATCTACGGATTAAACTATGAGATATACCATTGAGAATAAATATCTTTTATGGAAGATAAATGGTCAAAAACCCCGATAGGTTCTACGTTGCATCCCTGCAATCAGGACTTAGATGATTTTCATATATAGATCTGAGATCAAGGGCATAGCTCGACACACTTGATCTCAGGTTCAAATAAAAATCATCCCCAAAGTGGGTAAAAATTTCAACAATAATACCACCATAGATCTGAAATTAAGGGCATGGCTCGGCACACTCGATTTCAGATTAGGGAGTAATTAAGATAAAATTACCATTACAGATCCAAGATCCAGGGCATGGCTCGATACACTCGATCCCGGATCATAATCGTAATTAGATCCACACGATGAAAGCAAAAAGACCATATAACAATGATTGGGTAAAATTACCGTTACAGATCTGAGATCCCGGGCATGGCTCGGCACACGCGATCCCGATTAGTGGCGGAGATTTCATCCGTTCTTAATAATACAATAACCATAAAATAAGATCTCATATTTTAATCCTAAATTTATATTATTAAAAGTACATCCCTCGGATGGGAATCATTAGATCCCCATCCTTATGAATTTAGCCACACATATTACAATTAAATGACATAAATAAATAAGGAAGAGAAAATAACATTAATTTAATGAATTAAAAATACCTCAACTTTAAAAGAAATTACTTTGATCCAAAAGTACGATGGTCTTCAGAAACGAGAATAATGCAGGAATAAACTTGAGCAAAAATATAATAAACTGGAGGAATGAGTACTGGAAATTAAAGGAACAAAGCTCTCAAAAAGGAATAAATAAAAACTCCCTATTTCTATGTCTAACTATGAAAAAGAAAAGCAAAAAACTAAAACTCTAATCTCCTATCTCCCTAATTTCTCATTCTCCCTTGAAGTGTTTGAATCGCTTTAAATAGATTTTCAGTCGCAGAAGTCTCCCCAGCCGCCAATTTAGGGTCGATTAATCGACCCAATAGGGTCAAAATCAGCTTTAAAGTAGTCAATTCCGTGTCAGACTCTCCTTCTCCTCGATTAATCGACCCCCAGAAATCCTTAAATTTCAGCACACTTTTTGTATCAGATGCTATTTCGGTATTTCAGCCATAACTTTCTGTCCCGAACTTGAATTGAGGTGATTCTTACGCCGTTGGAAAGCGGACGAAAAGATATACAAGTTTAGTGTTTTGACAATTTCATAATTCGGCCGTATTGAAGGTCCAAATTTAGCCGCAAGTCGCACCAAGTTCTCGATGACCCAAAGTTACAGTGTTTTGACATTATTTTCAGAATTCTTGGGCTGTTTTCCACACTTGGCTTGTATTTACCTGAAACACTTCAAATCTAATAATTCTCATCAGATAGCCTTCATCGGATAGCTAAATATAGGTATTTAGGGGTGAAATATCATCATATTTCAGTAATCATCATACCCCCAAACCTACACTTTGCTAGTCCTCGAGCAAAGCAAACTAAAGAAAATAAATGCCACTTTCGTAGGGAACACGATTGCACTTAGCATGTGCAACAAGCCTTTAAATCCCTAGGTGATCCCTAGTGGAGGAGTTGTGTCTCCTGAGGGTTTACAGTGAAGTTACCCACAAACTTCAATACATTTTTGAAATCATCGATAAAATTGAGTTTTCAAAATATGATTTTGATAACATATATACCATTCAAAACTCAAAATCATTAATCAATTCAACATGCGAATTCTCAATTTTAAATAACAATGTTATACTAATCATACTAGTATCCATTCAAATTAGTCTAATGCTCAAATCGTTAGATAACTCATTCATTCATGCTTAAACGTGAAGTGTGTGCATACCCAAACCAAAATTCATTCATCTCAGAACTAGTTCAAACGGGAAACCGTCGAATCTGTTGTTTTGACTCAATCCTCACTTTAGGTATACTCTTGAAATAAAATCACTCCGATGATGGGTAAGTTTTTGCACACATGTGAGAGATCAATACAAAGCAAATAAAAAGGTCTCACATGATAAATGAAACACAATGCAATCAATGAACAAAAATAAATCTCATAAGAAGATACTTGTATATCCTAAGCATGTTATATCAAGTGTCATAAGCATCACATATTTACTCTCCACAAGGCAGTTACCAATGCAAGATCAGATCATGAAGGTCTTTTTGTAGGGTTGTAATGGGGCTCAGGAAAGGGTAAGAAAGAATTGGAAGTTGGGATTCAAAATTTCTGAGAAATTGGAAAGGAAACTAACTTTTGATCTTTCTATTTCTCTTCTTTTTCTTTTCTCATCTCTCACTATTTTTCTTAATAATTTTTTTTTTCTTTTTCTTTTGAATTTCCTTTTCTTGAAGCACCTCATATTTTTCATTATTTTTCACAAATTTTTTTTTTCTCCCCTTTTTCTTTTATATTTTTGCCATACACTCTCAGTAAATACCACGACTCAGTATCTTTCCACTTACTCTCTTTTCGTTCACTCTCATCCCTCGTTCCTAATTTCTCATAAATAAGAAGGGTAAAGCTGAATTTTCAAAAATGGTGAAGGGTTAAAGGTTAACGTGGCTTATCAAAGAATGTATAAAGGTAAATTTTTCAATAGGCTCAAAGGGGTACTAGAACGATAAATTTATATACGGTGGGATATTTTAAGCACAAACGAGCCAAAGATGGCCTTCAATCATATCCTTAAAAGATGGTAACCTTGCATATTTGTCTTGAGTAGATATACAGTACATTCTAACATAATGATATGAATTTAATTTCATGCAAAGTCACAAGCCAAAGTAAAGTATATGAGATCATGCAAAATAATTTGTATTCAAAGAAAACTCCGAGTTTATGTATTCACTCATCAATGACGGGAAATTAGCTCTAAAGCTCACTGGGTTTAGTCTCTACTAAGAACCTAAGATTCAACATTCAAAATAGTTTATCGATTTCTAAGTCTTAGCTTGGTATAAGTGTAAAAATTCTAAGCATGAATATCAAAATTATCCACAAAATATCACATTAAGCTTCTTCATTTTAGATACAAGTAATCAGAATATGACATCAGTATTCTCAAAATTAAATTCACATGCATCATCAACTAAAGTTTGAAAACAATCGTAAAATAATGTGCATGATGACTTTAAAATTAATTTTCTTTATTTTTTATTTTTTATTATTTTTATAATTTAAAAAAAATTAAGTGACGCAAAATAGATAACCATACCCCCAAACCGAAAGATGACAATGTCCTCATTGATTGAAATAGGTATTGCACCCCCAAACCTGTTGAAAAGTACCTCAACACAAAGATCAGGTGCAGAGAAGAGGTGCATTAAGTTGAAACATGACCAACCAACGAAACTAAAAATTTATTAAAGGTAATATGGTTACACTATTTAGGGAAATAAAAACAACCTAACTAAACTAAAAACTAATAAATCCTAAATCCTAAAAAGAAATTAGAATTTTATTTTATTTTATTTTTTTCGAAAAGAAATTACACAAAATTGGGTTGTCTCCCAATGAGCGCTAGTTTAAAGTCGATAGCTCGACCTTGTGAATTGCTCAATCAGGGTGAGCAATTGGATCACTCAAAGGAAGAGTGTCAGAGAATGCAATTGCATTCTCAAGGAACGGTTTCAATCGTTGACCGGTAACTCGGAAAACATTCCCGTGTTTCGGGTTGATAATATCAACTGCCCCATTGGAGAGTATGAGAGAGATTTTGAAAGGGCCACTCCAACGGGTTTTTAGTTTCCCCAAAAATAGATGAAGTCGGGAATTGTAAAGTAGAACCTGTTGACCAACAACGAAAGATTTTCGTAGAATAGAGTGATCATGAACCCGTTTCATACGGTCCTTGTACGATTTAGCACAGTCATAGGCATCAACACGGATTTCTTCTAATTCATTTATTTGGAAACCCCTTTGGGCACCAGATTGCAAGAGATCAAAATTTAATGACTTAATGGCCCAAAATGCTCGATGTTCCAGCTCAACCGGGAGGTGACATCCTTTACCAAAGACCAACCGATATGGCGACATGCCATCGTACTTTTGGATTAAAGTAATTTCTTTTAAAGTTGAGGTATTTTTAATTCATTAAATTAATATTATTTTCTCTTCCTTATTTATTTATGTCATTTAATTGCAATATGTGTGGCTAAATTCATAAGGATGGGGATCTAATGATTCTCATTCGAGGGATGTACTTTTAATAATATAAATTTAGGATTAAAATATGAGATCTTATTTTATGGTTGTTGTGCTATCAAGAACGGATGAAATTCCCGCCACTAACCGGGATCGCGTGTCCCGAGCCATGCCCGGGATCTCAGATCTGTGACGATAATTTTACCCAATCATTGTTATATGGTCTTTTTGCTTTGATCGTGTGGATCTAATTACGATTATGATCCGGGATCGAGTGTGAAAATAAGGGAAAGAATAAAAGATTCCTAAATTTCCTAAAGAAGGTATCCTAAAAATCTATACTTCCTAAAAAGACTCCTACAAAATCTAAAATAAGAAATCTAAAAATTTCAACTTCCTAAAAGACTCCTACAAAATCTAAAATAAAAAGCCTAAAAATCTCAACTTCCTAAAAGACTCTTAAAAAAAATACTTACCTAAGAGAGAAAAATAAGGGAAAGAAGATTTTGCAAAGTAAAAATCTAAAAATTAATTTTTTTCTTTTTAATTAAAAATAAAATTCGAATTCAAAATAAAGAATTTTTTTTTTTTTTTTTTAATTCGAATTTCAAAAATAAAAATTTAATTCGAAAATTAAAATATAAAATTTTAATTTGAAAACCTAAAGACAATCCTACAAAATCCTATAAAATCTTATCTAAAAGAGAAAAAGAAGGGAGAGAATAGAAAGATTCCTACAAAGCCTAAAGCAAGTAGTCCCACAAAAATTAATAAATAGATTTTAGAAAATCCTACAAAATATCTAAAAGAGGAAAATAAGGAAAATAAATTCCTAAATTTTTTTTTTTAATTTTTTTATTATTTATTATTTTTTTATTTTATAGCATAAATACTATCTACCAAAATTTTTTTATTTTAATCTCCGAAAATTCATAAAATTTACTGTCTACCAAAAATTTAGATTTTCTTAATTTAGTCCCCGGCAGCAGGCCAAAAACTTGATGTGAATTTTAATTGTAATGTTTTACTCGCAAGCGCACGAATCAGATTATATATAGTGGGTGCGGAGTACGAGATCGTTCCCACGAGGACTAATTTTGAAAGATCTAAAAAGACAAGATAATAATTCAAGAAATCCACTAAGATCTAACAGTACTCTACCAGTCTTATGATTTAAATGGTTTGATGAGATGATAATTACTGACTACAAACTAAAACTTAACTGATAATTCAAAAATAAAGATAAAGATGAAGATACTAAATCCTCCCATCTTTGGTTCGTTCTTCCCGTAATATAAATCTAAGGATTAAGCTATGAGATATACCATTGAAAACAAACATCTTTTATGGAAGATAAATGGTCAAAACCCCGATAGGTTCCACGTTGCATCCCTGCAAATAGGACTTAGATGATTTTCATATATAGATCTGAGATTAAGGTCATGGCTCGGCACACTTGATCTCAGATTTAAATAAAAATCATCCCCAAAGTGGGTAAAAATTCCAACAATAATACCACCATAGATCTGAAATCAAGGGCATGGCTCGACACACTCGATTTCAGATTAGGGAGTAATTAAGATAAAATTACCATTACAGATCCAAGATCCAGGGCATGGCTCGGCACACTCGATCCCGGATCATAATCGTAATTAGATCCACACGATGAAAGTAAAAAGACCATAACAATAATAGGATAAAATTACCGTCACAGATCTGAGATCCCGGGCATGGCTCGGCACACGCGATCCCGATTAGTGGCGGGGATTTCATCCGTTCTTGGTAGCACAACAATCATAAAATAAGATCTCATATTTTAATCCTAAATTTATATTATTAAAAGTACATCCCTCGGATGGGAATCATTAGATCCCCATCCTTATGAATTTAGCCACACATATTGTAATTAAATGACATAAATAAATAAGGAAGAGAAAATAATATTAATTTAATGAATTAAAAATACCTCAACTTCAAAAGAAATTACTTTGATCCAAAAGTACGATGGTCTTCAGAAACGAGAATAATGCAGGAATAAACTTGAGCAAAAATATAATAAATTGGAGGAATGAGTACTGAAAATTAAAGGAACAAAGCTCTCAAAAAAGAATAAATAAAAACTCCCTATTTCTATGTCTAACTATGAAAAAGAAAAGCTAAAAATAAAACTCTAATCTCCTATCTCCCTAATTTCTTCTTCTCCCTCGAAGTGTTTGAGTCGCTTTAAATAGATTCCCGGTCGCAGAAGTCTCCCAAGCCGCCAATTTAGGGTCGATTAATCGACCCAATAGGGTCAAAATCAGCTTTAAAGTAGTTAATTCCGTGTCAGACTCTACTTCTCCTCGATTAATCGACCCCCAGAAATCTATGAATTTCAGCACACTTTTTGTATCAGACACTGCTTCGGTATTTCAGCCATAATGTTCTGTCCTGAACTCGGATTGAGGTGATTCTTATGCCATTGGAAAGCTGACGAAAAGATATACAACTTTTATGTTTTGACAATTTCATAATTCGGCCGTCTTGAAGGTCCAAATTTAGCCACAAGTTTAACCAAGTTCTCGATGACCCAAAGTTACAGTGTTTTGACATTATTTTCAGAAATCTTGGGCTGTTTTCCACACTTGGCTTGTATTTACCTGAAACACTTCAAATCTAATAATTCTCATCAGATAGCCTTTATCGGACAGCTAAATATAGGTATTTAGGGGTGAAATATCATCATATTTCAGTACTTATTAGTTTGTTCTTCCGATGGTTTAACGGATGTGGTATACTTTTCTGGGCCAACTATGGCAAGGCCCAGTATTAATGCAATATTTATCTTCCGAAGATAGACATCAGTCTTCTCAATTCGGAAGTAATTTTTTTCAACCCAAAATGTCAACATCGCATCCACCACATCGAAAAGAAATCCCACACCCTTAGGCATTTGAAATATTCTACCAAAAACTGAATCTCTCAGCAACTTCTTTCGAGCTGGGGTAGCATTTTTGTAGAGATTCGAAATGGCATCAAGTAACACTTGGTAAATGTACAACCATCTTGACAGCCTTTTGAAATGAACTGTAATAAAAAAGAAAGGACTGAGCCCCATACTAACAAGGATAGTTTAAATGTTGAATAAAATGTAATATATAAAACCGATATCGATTACATATAGAGTCGATATCGATTACATATGTAATCGATATCGACCCTATATATAATCGATATCGACTCTAGATGTAATCGATATCGAGTCTATATATAATCGATATCGACTCTATATATAATCGATATCGAGTCTAGATGTAATTGATATCGACTCCATAATCGTCATCGATTATATATGAAATCGCCATCGACTATTTATATAGTCGGTATCGACTCAATATAAAGTCGCAATGATCTCAAAATATTTATTTACATTGAAAATATTTAATTTACTGACTCAAAAGATTTCATGAAGTCGCCATTGAATCAAAATATTTCATTTACTTTAAAAAATTTTCAATTACATTCATAATATTTTATTTACAATTAAAAATGAAAATAAAATCTTGCAGCAACGTCCTAAGGAAGATTCTTCGATAAAAGCGGTCCTCCGCTTCTAACCAAAATTTAGGAAGATGGATGAAGAGCAGGTGGTGGATGGGGTGAAGAGGCGGGTGGTTTCGTCTTAAGTTTCTTTTTCTTTCTTTTATTCTTCTTCTTTTTCTTTTCTTCCTTCGCCAAAATTTTCATTACTTCATCATACTCGTCCCACAAGAATTGCAGAGGATCTGATTCTGGTGGTGGTGGTGGGTCCCCCCATACAGGCTTGAACTTGATTGGGTTATAGTAGGTTTTTTTCTTCGTCGTCTGACATTGGAAAAAATATGGGCTGATAGAGATGGTAGGTTTGCTAAGGACGAACTAAACCTGTATTTAAAGCTCCTAGATGGTGGAATACGAATCGTTGTATTAAATTTTCTCATTCTTTCATGCTTACTTGCCATAATGGTTTTACAAAAGGGTAGTTGGTAATAAATTGAACGTCGGCTGAGATAAATATAAAATCTCGTATGATTTATTATGGGTTATGGCATCGAAGGTACTAATTATAGGGAAATTAATTAATATGATGGGTATTAATTATATTCATAGAGAGTCGATATCGATTTTTTATAGAGTCGTCATCGACTATTTATATAGTCGATTACGACTACATATGTAATCGTTATCGACTCTACATGTAATCGATAGCGACTCAATATGTAATCGGTAACGATTACATATAAGATCAATATCGATTACATATGGGAAAACCTTCAAAAATTATGTCAAAATATGCACCAAAGAGAGGAGAAAAAAAAATCTAAAGCAATGGAAGGTAATTTTAATTCAAACTTACAGATTTGGTAGCTTGAAGATTGTAGATCTGAATGCTAGCGTCTACGAAGCGACAATGACTCTCCACCGACTTCGAACGAAAAAGTAAAAAGTAAAAAAGGTAAACAGTAAATGATTTGAAAAGAGGACGACTATTTATTACATTGGGGGTAGTTTGGGCATTTCCTAAAGGTGTGCGTCGGCTTGGTGCGCAGCAGGTTTGTTTGGGTAAAAGTGAAACTACAGGGCTTCTGACGTAAAAGGCGTATCTGACAGGGCCGTTCAGGTAAATTTCCCAACCTAAAAGGACTTCCACATTCTTGCCGAAAATTTTGCTGCTAGTCGTGCATCAGTTGAAGAGTTTAGATTGTAGTAATTTTATTTATAATCCAAGTTTCTTCCTTTTCAACCTGACTTTGATGTGCTTACAATAGTGACTCCTTTGAAATAAACAATGGAGATTGTTTTTTATCTCAATCTTTGTCACAATAGTTCTTGAGATCATGGGCTTATCATCAAACAGTCAGATTTTTTTTCCACATGATACACCTCTTAAAAATGAACATGATCGTGGACATGCATCAAACTTACATCTCTAATCATTTTTCGGGAAGCATGTCACTTGGAATCAAAATCGGTGTCTTATGGTAGGACGGTGACTTCAAGATCTATTCCTTATATGATTGGGACAAAGTCACAAAACACAATCTTCATAGTCTGAGTTAAAGTAGTCAACTATTTTAAGTATGTGGGAAATTTAGATTGATCATAGATGTGTGCCATATGGCAAGTGATGTGACAGCCCGTATTTCGACACTCCGAAACCCGTGCCATCAGCACGATCATCTTGACCGTGCCCCTTAGCTAAGCATGGAACATTGGCATATCAAGCACAAAATGAAATAGTAAATGAAACTACGGAATTTAAATCTACATAAAAGCATTTCTCAAAAGACAGTTCTACCCTCATGCCTCTGCATGAATGGAGAACCGATCCGAACCATCGATGATAGTAGATCATCACGGATGGTTCGCCCCAAAAGAATAATCCCAATTTATACATGTATATTGTTTAGCCAAAACAAGGCTTGACATACCAAGCCATACAAATCTCTATCCAAAAGCCCTCAAGGCGGCACAACGGAGTCCTCTAGAAGAAGTCCTCAGGAGGTGGCTCCAACTCTTCTCCGGCCGCAAGGTCCGACTCACCGGGGTTAGCGTCTCCTGAAGCCTCGGCAGCTGCTAGTAGTGGACCTGCGACGTATAGTCTATAGGGTGAGCTACATCCTAGCTCAATAGGGAACAAAACACAGCTGAACATATAAATTATTACTCACATATATTCCATGATATACCATGCATGATGTGTCTATGCAGTTACTGATGAAAACAGTTAAAAAGCATTACATTTTAATGGTAGTTTACTCATGTCTTTACTTATTCATGAATGATGCTGAAAAGGCCTAAAGTAAAACTTAAACTTTTAACTTAAGTAATCCCCGACCAATATAGCATCGAGCCCCGATGAGATACCCATCATCGTCATCTATATAGACAGTTTTAAACATATTCCCTGGGAATACAATTAGTATCCAAGCCCCTTTTCCCTGGGGATTGGTGGCGGGGTTTCACTTGTCTTAATCAACACCCCTGGGGTGTGCTTACTGTGTACGGATAAGCCTCCGCACTGGCCTACGGTTTCGCCGCCGTATCGGTCATAGATATCCTGTCGTGTCAGTCGTGGATATCCCGCCACGTCGGTGGGGTACCCTATCAAACCTCAAATAACAAAAATATCGGTGCCTTACATATAGTTATTCACCGTGTAAATGTGCTATTTTATATCAGTTAGGCCCTATCAAACATGATCCAATCTTGGATACATCCCTGGGATGTATCCATTCACTTGTATCACACCTGATGCTCTTATCTTTTTATTTCTTCATCCCCTGGGGATGGCTCATTATGATTACTTTTATTGATGTCACACACACACACTTTTCCCAACTCTTTAAGCAATAAAATATTTAGAATTTCAAATCTATATCACTACATACATGCTCTTGTAAAATAAGGTACATGTTCAAGGAGTTCCCTACCTCAAGTCTTCGTTTGATCACGCATTAAGGTCCCACGTGGCTCCTTGTGCACTAGCTCACACGTACCACCTATGGTACCACATAACATGTGAAACACATCACTATGGATACAATAAAGGAGGACCAAGACCCCCCAAAGATCTTAAAGTCAAACTCAGAAGTCAACATCAATTGGCCCAGTCGATTAATCGATTTCCAAAATCGATTAATCGAAAGTCAATATCGATTAATCTCAAATCGATTAATCGAGATTCCCATTTGATTAATCAAAACCCAATTCGATTAATCGAAATTCTCTGCTCTATCAAGTTGATTCTCAACTCGAGTAATCGAATTTTCAAAATCGATTAATCGATCCCAAATCGATTAATCAAAATTACAAATCGATTAATCAAATTTTCATTTCGATTAGTCGATTTCATCAAGCTCATTTCCTTTCTCCACTGGAGTCCACTGTAGGCTCCCAGTCGATTAATCGATTCTCAATTCGATTAATCAAAATCCAAAGTCGATTAATCGAAACTCAATTCGATTAATCGAAATCGGGGTCCTCTGACTTTTCAACTTCTTGGCCAATTTCGATTAATCGAAACCCAATTTTGATTAATCGAAATTGCCAGATTTTGCCCCCTTCTGGCTGTTCCTCCAAATCTTTCTCCATTTATTTTCTTTCTTTTTCTAAGCCTTTAATCTATGATTTTAACCATTCCTAACTACGATTAACCTTCCATATCTTATGCATTTAATTGACAAGAAATTTACCTCAATCAAATCTCAATTTGATTAGATCTAGTGGTTGGAAAGGCTAGGGTTCCAGCTTTAGCTCTAACAGATCCAAACCGTGTCGAATCCGGCTTTTATCGCTTGAATCCCCCTTCCAATCAGTTGCAATAACTCCTCTCTTTACTTCTCTCTCTCTCTCTCTCTCTCTCTCTTCTTTACTCTCCTTCAACAACTGAGATACAGATTTTAGGGTTATTAAACCCTTTATCTATCCCCTTCTTTGTGTGTTGAGCACATACACCGCGGTAGGTGTAAGCGACTTCTCATTCACATCACACATCATATAATCACTCAAACCATCACATCTCGTCCGTTCATCACACTCTATGCTAACCCTTGATCTCCTGATTGGTCAAACTTGTAACCAATCGGGCACAGATCCCGAGGTCACTGTTTAACGTAATTTTTTTTCGGGATATTACATCCTCCCCACCTTGGGAATTTTCATCCTCGAAAATAACCCAAAGTGCGTCGGTCTGGGTCTCTACCCCCCGCCCCCCACACTCGCAGGTGAGGTGGGCGAGTTGATTCAAACGCATTCAGATATTTACAAATACCAGCATAGAATTAAATTTGACGAATTGGAACAATTTACACAAAAATTTTGCTTTGTATTTATAATTGAAAATTTTTACAATGGCAGATAAGTTGGCGTACAAAACAAATCTACAGGTATATAATCAAAATGTAAAAATAAATACAAGACTCAGATAGTCCCCTCGCCAGTCGGGTGGTGGTGCTGAGGTTGGTGGGTCTCGGGCCCAGGCTGGTCATGTGGTGGTGAGGCCGTCGGTGAGTAAGCGGCGGCTGTGGCGGGAGTGTCTCTGTCGGCGGAGCGGATGTAGATGTGGAAGGAGTCGCGTCAGTAGTGGCGGTGGTGGGATGGAAAACAGGACCTCTGTGGAAGGCGGTCCGTCCTGCAGTCCACTCCTCCTGAGCGAGATAGCAGTGGTAGTCTGTCGGGTAGATGTGGCGGAGGGTGTGGAACATCAAGAAGTCCATCCTCCGATTCATCCGCTCGTTGTTGGCCTTCATGCGAGCCAACACGTCGTCGATGGTAGGACCGGATGGAGCGGCGCACCGGCGGTATGATGAGGTGGGTGTAGCAGGCGCGGAGTGAGCGGGGGTGTCGGTGAGGCTGTGGTATGAGAGGTAGCCCTCTCCACTGATGGCTCGGCCGGGTGTGCCCCACCCACGGGTGGGTCTTGCTGTGGTGGTGGGGGTGGTGGTGGTGCTACTGCTGCTGCTGGAGCGGGACCCGGAGCCGGTAGGGTCCGCTTGAGCAGGTTGTAGCTACGGGTCCATGAAGACTTGGAGAACATCTTCACGCAATCCGTAGCCCTCACCTCGTGAGGTGAGATGGTGTAGGAGGGATCGTTGGAGTAGCACTCCAATATGCTCGAGATGAGGCGAGCGTAAGGCATCTTCTCCTTGGGCCGGAGGTTGCCCTTCATCAGTTTGCCCTTGATGTACCTCATCCCCTCAAGGATGATCATGGTGGCGTCGAACCACCGGCCACAGAAGGCCGCGTAGAGTGCGTGTTGCACTCGCTCCAGGCGCTCGGTGTCGTGGCGCATTGGGTAAAGGTTGCACTTGATTACCGAATCAAGCATCCACATATAGTGGGGAAGGTCAACCCTCTTTATGGAGGATCCTGACCCCTTTTTATCGTTGATCATGCGGGTCATGACCTCCTCAAATTGAGGGTCCTCCTCAAAGGGTGGGAATAGGGTGGTCTCAGGGGTGAAGTCGAGGTAGCACTCAAGCACCTCGTGGATGTGGTGACGTGTGATCGTGTAATCTCGACCCTCGTGGTGGTCTTGATCACATCGTCCGTCGGGCCATCCACAAGCCCCTGGTAAAACAATCTCACCAATCTAGGGTAATAGGAACCCCGAATTGGTTTGAGAAGGTTGCCGAGACCGGCATTGTTAAGGTAAGTTCGAGCCCATTGGGTCTCGCCCGGCACATCAGGATTTGTGAAAAGGGTAGGGTCAATGAGGTACTCAACCTCAAAGGTCTTTGCGGCCCACCACTCATTGGGTTGTACCACGTTAGTGGGTGGTGGCGGCATCGGTGTAGATTCACGAGAAGACTCGCGCGAGGATGCGCTCGTCGAATCGGAGGTGGTCTCCGATGCCGACGGTGATGGAGTCCTCACCGGCGATGGGGTAGGTGGTGGTGGTGCGGCGTTCTTACGCCGGACTGGTAGCTTGGAGGTTGCCTTCTTCGAAGACAACCGTGTCTTAGGCGGCATTTTAGGTGAAGTGATAAAAATCTAGGGTTTAGCTAGCTCAATTTGAAAAAGATTATGAATTTTAGGGTTTACCGTAGGTTTTGGAGGCGATGCGATGTGAATACAAGCCGAAAACTGACAGAAAAGGAAACCCTAGGGCGCCGGATGGTCGGAGAAGAAGAAGGAGATAAAACGCCCCAAAAATCCGAAGCTGAAATGATTTCGAATGGGGAGTGAAATCCCCAAATTTTTATATATAGGCCCCAGCTCGATTAATCGAAATCCAGAATCGATTAATCAAGATTCAAAACTAGGTTAAGCCGCGCAAAATCGATTAATCGATTTCCCAAATCGATCAATCGAAAGTCAAAATCGATTAATCGAAAACATTTCGATTAATTGAAATCGTATCCGTTTAAAAATTTAAGTTTTAGAGCTCACTGGCGCGAGCTAGTCGATTAATCAAAATCTATTTCGATTAATCGAAATTTCAAAATCGATTAATCGAAATTCACTTCGATTAATCGAAATCGTGCAGTCCCTTCCAAATATTTAAGGATTCTTTAAGTTATTCGATTAGTCGAACTATGGTTCGATTAATTGAAATTTCAAATCGATTAATCGAATTCTACTTCGATTATTCGAAATCGTTTCTCTGACTTAGAATTTTCATAGTTCCTTTAAGTCATTCGATTAATCGAACTTCCAGTTCGATTAATCGAAATTACAAATCGAGTAATCGAAATCTGCTCGATTAATCGAAAACCTCAGTAATTTCCTCTAAATTATTCTAACATTCCCAGTTTGTTCGGTTAATTGAACATGTAGTTCGATTAATCGAATTCCCAAAATTGATTAATCGATCCCAAATCGATTAATCAAAATCATAAATCGATCAATCGAAATTGCATTCTGTGTCTGTCCTAACTCTTATGCAAATTTTCAGTCACTGGCACATGCCAGTCGACTAATCGAACAAAATCGATTAATCGAAATTTCAAAATCGATTAATCGATTCGAATTTCGATTAATCGGTTTTGCCCAATTTCTGCAAATTTTCAAGTTCTTTGGTTCTTTGATTTCTCTTGGTAGTTTATGACATGAAGTGGCTCCTAGTTCCATAAAAACACATACACTTGGTCATGTGCATACAAAATCTGTTCCTTAATTCATACTTTGATCAAGACTTCCATTGATTTACAAGTATTGTGAAAATCCACAAACATGCTTGTGGTTTACATTGGATTCTCACTTCGTTGGAAACAAGGCTGGATATTGTTCTTTCACATCGGCCTCTCGTTCCCAAGTAGCCTCTTCCTTTGGATGATTGTTCTACCGGACTAGCACTAAGGGAATCACTTTAGTGCGCAGTACCTGTTCCTTTCGATCCAAGATTTTCACTGGTTCCTCTATCATGCTCATGTCCTCACACATCTCCATAGGTTGTTTCCCTAACACATGAGATGAATCGTTCACATACTTTCTGAGCATCGATATGTGGAAAACGTTATGTACCCGATCAAACAGCGGTGGTAAGCCAATGCGATACGCAACTTCACCTACGCGTCCCAAAATTTCAAATGGTCCAACATAACGTGGGCTTAACTTCCCTCTCTTACCAAATCTCATTACGCCTTTCATAGGTGACACTTTCACAAACACGTGCTCACCCACTTTATAGTCGACACTAGTCCGCTTCATGTCGGCGTAACTTTTCTGTCTACTCTGTGCTGACTTCAGCCTTTCTCTGATTATTCGAACGATGGTGGTGTTGTCTTCAAGTAGTTTTGGCCCTAAAACAAATTTCTCACCTGTTTCTTCCCAATTGAGGGGTGATTTACATCTCATCCATACAGAGCTTCATACGGTGCCATGCCAATGCTCATTTGGAAACTATTGTTGTATGCGAATTTGAGCAATGGTAGATATTCATCCCAGTATCCTTGCATATCTAGCATGCACGCTCTGAGCATGTCTTCTATCACTTGGTTCACTCGCTCTGTCTGCCCATCAGTTTGAGGATGGAAAGCTGAACTAAAGTCTAGTCGTGTTCCCATTCCTTCTTGAAATTTCTTTCAAAACTTGGATGTATATAGTGGATCACGATATGAAACTATGCTGCTTGGAATCCCGTGTAACCTTACGATCTCCTTCATGTATAAGTCTGCCAGTCTTCCTGCCGTATACATAGTATTGTACGGCAAAAAGTGCGCTGATTTGGTCAATCGGTCTATGACGACCCAAATGGCATTGTGTCTCTTGGCAGTACGGGGCAATCCAACAATGAAATCCATCGAGATCGATTCCCACTTCCATTCTGGTATTGGTAAAGGCTGCAATAGTCCAGCAGGATGTTTATGATCAATCTTCACCTGCTGACAAGTCAAACACCGTGACACGTATTCGGCCACGTCTTGCTTCAAACCTCTCCACCAGTAGTTCTTTTTCACGTCTTGGTACATTTTGGTGCTACCAGGGTGGATAGCATAATTTGACTTATGGGCTTCATCAAGAATGGTTCGTCTTAGATCGGCATTGTCCGAAATGCATAGACGGCCCTTAAATAATAAAGAACCATCTTCTTTAACTGAGAAGTCTGACCTGATGCCTTCACTCACGTCTTGATGAATCTTTGTTAATGTTGGATCTTTCATCTATAGATCGTGGATATGCTCAAATATCACTAGCTTTACTGATATATTAGCCAAAAAGGATCCGGTAGCTTTTGACTCAATATTCGCATCGTAAAGTGCCAGGTCTTCCAATAATTTCCATCGGTGCATACCCAAAATCAAACAAGCTAACTGAGCTGAACTCTTCCGACTCAAGGCGTCTGCTACTACATTCGCCTTTCCTGGATGGTACTGTATAGAACAATCATAATCCTTGAGAAACTCCATCCATCTACGCTGTCTCATGTTGAGCTCTTTCTGTGTAAACAGGTATCGGAGGCTCTTATGATCGGTGAAAATTTCAAAAGTCTCACCATACAAGTAATGTCTCCAGATCTTCAGCGCAAAGATGACTGCTGCTAGCTCCAAGTCATGAGTCGGATAATTTTTCTCGTGTTCTTTCAGCTGTCTTGATCCGTAAGCTATCACCTTCTTGTGTTGGTTGAGTACACAACCCAAATCGTTGTATGACGCATCACTGTACACGGCGTATCCTCCACTGCCTGAAGGAATAGCAAGCACTGGAGCCGAAGTGAGTCTTGTCTTGAGTTCTTGAAAACTCTTCTCGCATGCCTCACTCCACTCAAATCTTGAATCCTTTCGTGTCAGCTTTGTGAGAGGTCCCGATATCTTTGAAAACCCCTCGACGAAACGTCGATAATAGCCTGCTAAGCCCAGAAAACTTCGGACATCGGTCACTGTCTTTGGTTGCTCCCATTTAACCACTGCTTCTATCTTTGCTAGATCTATAGTGACACCATGCATTGAGACGACATGTCCTAAAAAGCTAACCTCTTCCAACCAAAACTCACATTTGCTGAGTTTGGCGTACAATTGGTGTTCACGTAGCGTCTGTAGAGCAATCCTCAAATGTTCTTCGTGTTCCGTCTTGAATTTGGAGTATATCAAGATATCATCAACGAACACTACGACGCAGGAGTCCAAGTGTGGTTTAAACACTCGATTCATCAGATCCATAAATGACGCCGGAGCATTCGTTAACCCAAACGGCATCACAAGGAATTCATAGTGTCCATACCGTGTCCTGAAAGCTGTCTTCTGGATGTCCTCTGCCTTGACTCGCAACTGATGGTATCCAGATCTCAGATCGATCTTGAAAAAATACCTTGCTCCTTGCAGTTGATCGAATAAATCGTCAATTCTAGGCAAAGGGTAGCGGTTCTTCACAGTGAGTTTGTTTAATTTTCGATAGTCAATGCAAAGCCGCATTGACCCATCTTTCTTCTTGACAAACAAGACCGGTGCTCCCCATGGAGACACACTCGGTCTGACAAACTCCTTGTCCATAAGCTCTTGTAGTTGTTCCTTCAACTCCTTTAACTCAGCAGGAGCCATTCGATATGGCGCTTTTGAAATAGGCTCCGTTCTTGGTGCTAAGTTGATGGCGAATTCTACTTCTCTCTCTGGAGGTAATCCAGGCAATTCTTCTGGAAACACGTCGGCGAAGTCTCGCACAACTGCTATCTCAGAAATGGCATTCTTTTCTTCCTTGTCCTCCTTTAAGAAAGCCAAGTATCCACTGCAACCCTTTTTAATCATTTTCTCGGCCCTTACTGCTGAGATCAGTGGCACAGATGACGACCTCACTCCTTGAAACCGAAATGATCTTCTTGTGTTGGGTCTGAAAATGACTACCTTGTTCTTGCAATCGACGGTTGCCTGTCTTTGCGTCCATGCCAAGGATCACATCAAACCCTTGCATGTCTAACGATATCAACTTCGCTTCCAATTCATGCACCTCTAGGTCTCGAATGCTACAATGATGGATTTTGCAAGCTAACTCCGTGTCCACTAACTCTCGATGAATAGACACAGATAGGACGAAGTCCAACGCCTCTGGAACAATCTTCATCTTCTTGGCGAAACGTGGAGTGACGAATGAGTGGGTAGACCCTGGGTCTATCAACACTCTAGCGTCATATCCAACGAAGCATCCTTTTTCATATATAGTTAAAGTACCTATAGTATACATACATACATACAATAATTTACACATCAATTCACACCCCTAATTCACATATAAATTTAGTACTGAGAAAAGAATCTATACAAATCCTAATGCATGCACCTTCTCTATCTAAAATTTTAATGAACTGGAAATTTCTTTAATTTAAAAGAGTCTCACCTTGGATGATGTCATGCACGTTTCCTGCTTCCTGAGCAGTGATTGCATAGGCTCTCCCCTGAACGATCTTCTTCTTTGCTTGAATGGGTCGTGGTGCTGCAACTGAAACCGTCTTTCTTTTATCCGTCTTGGGGCAATCCTTGATCAGGTGGCCCACCTTGCCACATCGGAAACAACCCCTAGTCTCCGCTCTGCAATCCACTGTTCTATGAGGCTTGCCACACTTTGCGCAAGTCTCCCGAGGTGCGGAAGAAACAGTACGAGAACCCTGTGTGATGGTGGCGCCAGTAGACATGGCAGGGCTCTCATAACGTAAAGGTCTCCCCAACGCAAGTAATGGGAACCTCTATTGGTGTTGTTGCTGCGCCGGCCTTCCAAAACCTCCTTGAAACTGTGGTCTCTGAGCTTGGGCCACGAATCTCGACTTTTTTGTTCACCGGTTCATAGGTCCCCATCCTTCCATGTTCATTTCCTCCTCTCTGCTGCTCCCTCTGTCTATATCTGTTATTGTTCTCCTCCTCTACAACCAACGCCTTACTCATGACCTCTTCATAGGTCCTCAACTGAAATGGAGCTACGCCTCCCCTAACCTCAGGCTTCAAACCTTGCTGAAACCTCTTGGATTTCATCACGTCGATAGCGACGTAATCCGGAGCAAAACGGGCAAGTCGTAGAAACTCCACCCCATATTCTCTCACTGTCATTCTCCCTTGCGCTAACTGTAGAAATTATATCTCAAGCTGATTTCTCACCACTTCCGGAAAATATTGTTTGTTGAACTCCTCAACAAACTCCTCCCACGTCCAAGGCAACTCTGGGGTCTCCTGAGCCCTAGTCCGTATCACGGACTTCCACCAAGGCCCAGCCTCCCCGTCTAACATATAAGCTGCCCATCTCACACTCTCATCTTTCGTGCATGTCAGCATGCTAAAGACTTTCTCCATCTCCATAAGCCAGTTCTCAGCGGCCATTGTGTCCGCCTGCCCAGAAAATGAAGGAGGTCTCATCCTCCTAAACTCTGTAAAGGATGAGGGCACAGGTAGCGCAGTCCTCTGGTGTGGTGTAGGTGGTCGCCTTCTCTTGATGCATGGGCTGCAAAGGATGCAGCCTATTGTGCCATGGCAGCTGCCATAGTCTCCATAGTATGCATCATCCTTTGTCGCTCCTCTCTATCTTCTTATCTCTCTCTCACCCTCTCCTGTTCTCTTAGATCTTGATCCTGACGATCTCGATCCTCTTCATCATCTTTGTCTACTACCCACCTTAACTCTATTAGTAGGAGAGATGTAATCATCTCCACTACGTGAACTCCTCCGCTGGCCTCCTTGGTGGCCTCTTCCTCTAGATGACATTTGCATTGCATTTGAAACTAAAGTTTCAAGTTAGCGAAGCCCTATGTTCGACCAAAAGAACGATTGTCGAGAATTGCTAAAAGAAATAGCTTTGATACCAACCGTGTGGCCGGATTTTGGCACCGAAACTGTGCCATCGACGATCATCTTGACTGCCCTTAGCTAAGCATGGAACATTGGCATATCAAGCACAAAATGAAATAGTAAATGGTGGAATTTAAATCTACATAAAAGCATTTCTCAAAGAGCGGTTCTACCCTCATGCCTCGCATGAATGGAGAACCGATCCAACCATCGATGATAGATCATCACGGATGGTTCTGAATAATCCCAATTTATACATGTATATTGTTTAGCCAAAACAAGGCTTGACATACCAAGCGGTACAAATCTCTATCCAAAAGCCCTCAAGGCGGCACAACGGAGTCCTCTAGAAGAAGTCCTCAGGAGGTGGCTCCAACTCTTCTCCGGCCGCAAGGTCTGACTCACCGGGGTCAGCGTCTCCTGAAGCCTAGGCAGCTGCTAGTAGTGGACCTGCGACATATAGTCTATAGGGTGAGCTACATCCTAGCTCAATAGGGAACAAAACACAGTTGAACATATAAATTATTACTCACATATATTCCATGATATACCATGCATGATGTGTCTGTCACGATTCTTGATAAGCAGTTAAAAAGCATTACATTTTACTGGTAGTTTACTCATGTCTTTACTTATTCATAAATGATGCTGAAAAGGCCTAAAGCAAAACTTAAACTTTCAACTTAAGTAGTCCTCGAGCAATATAGCATCGAGCCCCGATGAGATACCCATCATCGTCATCTATATAGACAATTTTAAACGTATTCCCTGGGAATACAATTAGTACCCAAGCCCCTTTCCCCTGGGGATTGGTGGCAGGGTTTCACTTGTCTCAATCAACACCCACATGTGCTACTTCGTGTCGGATAAGCCTCCACCTTTGACCTCTTGTTTTTACTTTGTATCGGTCACGGATATCCTGCCGTGTCAGTCATGGATATCCCGCCACGTCGGTGGGGTACCCTATCAAACCTCAAATAACAAAAATATCGGTGCCTTACATATAGTTATTCACCGTGTAAATGTGCTATCTTATATCAGTTAGGCCCTATCAAACATGATCCAATCTTGGATATATCCCTGGGATGTATCCATTCACTTGTATCACACCTGATGCTCTTATCTCTTTACTTCTTCATCCCCTGGGGATGGTTCATTATGATAACTTTTATTGATGTCACACACACACACTTTTCCCAACTCTTTAAGTAATAAAACATTTAGAATTTCAAATCTATATCACTACATACATGCTCTTGTAAAATAAGGTACATGTTCAAGGAGTTCCCTACCTCAAGTCTTCGTTTGATCACGCATCAAGGTCCCACGTGGCTCCTTGTGCACTAGCTCACACTACCACCTATGGTACCACATAACATGTGAAACACATCACTATGGATGTAATAAAGGAGGTCCAAGACCCCCCAAAAGATCTTAAAGTCAAACTCAGAAGTCAACATCAATTGGCCCAGTCGATTAATCGATTTCCAAAATCGATTAATTGAAAGTCAATATCGATTAATCGATTCTCAAATCGATTAATCGAGATTCCCATTCGATTAATCGAAACCCAATTCGATTAATCAAAATTCTCTGCTCTATCAAGTCGATTCTCAACTCGAGTAATCGAAATTTCAAAATCGATTAATCGAAATTACAAATCGATTAATCGAATTTTCATTTCGATTAGTCGATTTCATCAAGCCCATTTCCTTTCTCCACTGGAGTCCACTGTAGGCTCCCAGTCGATTAATCGATTCTCAATTCGATTAATCGAAATTCAAAGTCGATTAATCGAAACTCAATTCGATTAATCGAAATTGGGGTCCTCTGACTTTTCAACTTCTTGGCCAATTTCGATTAATCGAAACGCAATTTTGATTAATCGAAATTGCCAGATTTTGCCCCCTTCTGGCTGTTCCTCCAAATCTTTCTCCATTTATTTTCTTTCTTTTTCTAAGCCTTTAATCTATGATTTTAACCATTCCTAACTACGATTAACCTTCCATATCTTATGCATTTAATTGACAAGAAATTTACCTCAATCAAATCTCAATTTGATTAGATCTAGTGGTTGGAAAGGCTAGGGTTCCAGCTTTGGCTCTAACGGATCCAAACCGTGTCGAATCCGGCTTTTATCGCTTGAATCCCCCTTCCAATCAGTTGCAATAACTCCTCTCTTTACTTCTCTCTCTCTCTCTCTGTCTCTCTTCTTTACTCTCCTTCAACAACCAAGATACAGATTTTAGGGTTATTAAACCCTTTTATCTATCCCCTTCTTTGTGTGTTGAGCACATACACCGCGGTAGGTGTAAGCGACTTCTCATTCACATCACACATCACATAATCACTCAAACCATCACATCTCGTCTGTTCATCACACTCTATGCTAATCCTTGATCTCCTGATTGGTCAAACTTGTGACCAATCGGACACGGATCCCGAGGTCACTGTTTAACGCAATTTTTTTTTCGGGATATTACAAGTGAGCATGACCAAACTATTACTATTTGATGACTATTAGGGACAATTTTGCAGGCAACCTATGTTGTTGGCCACACACATAGTGGGGCCCAAGCACTATAGCCAATCACATTGCGGCGCCACATAAGCTACCTGCAAAATTGTCAACACAAAATTATCCATCTTTTACAATTTTCCCGTAGGGACCCCTATCAGAAAAATCCTGGCTACGCCATTGCTTAGGGATTGGTCCAGCGTAAACATAGGATTACCCTAAGTTATCAGGAAAAAAAAAAGAAAAAAGAAGTCAATTGTAATTTGTGGAGAAAAAGGCGACCTCTCTCTTGCTCTTACTCTTAGGAGACATGGCAAACCTTTAGGAAGGAACAGAAATTTACGAGCTTTACTAGCAAGAAGCATTCTATATAAGAACTCATAGGCAATGATCTTGGGCAATATTATTTAGGATTTTTAAGATAGGGTAATGATCAAATGTCTTGAGTTACGCATGACTCGAGAAGGTGGCTGTCAGATCACGTCGTGGTAAATGTTTGACTGCAATCTGACGGTCACTTGCTCGAGTCACGCATGACTCGAGCGTGACTAGTCCAAGGATCAAAATTTCGGCCGAAATGACTAAAATTTCGGTCAAAAATTTTGGGATTTTTGTATGGGATCCAAAATTTTGTCCAAAATTTCGGATCTCGGTTTCAGTCATGCCCGAAACTGAAATTTTGATCCTTACTCGAGTCAGGTGATCATTACCCTTTTAGATGTTAGGGCCCCTCCAATCTCGAATTAAGATATCAAGGCCATCCCTTAAAAAAATTAGACATTAGGGCTTTTCTCTCTCCATAAGACTTTCAATTATATAAAAGGAAAATTATAAACGGAGAATAGATTTGTTAAGGACAAAGTGCACGTAGCACGACGTGGTTGGCTGTACCGACCTATATTAATTGAGCCCCATTGCACTTGCAGCCAATTGCATCGTGCCACATCAGCCGCCTACACTTTATCTGCATTAAATCAGTCCTCCATATAGCATCGTCATATATAAAATGATCGGATTACCGTTTTGCAGTAATTGTGGACTATAATCAACGGATTTCCTGTCATATATTAGTTAGGGTAATTAACTATTATAATTTATTCATGTTTAGTTGTATTTGACATCTTACGCCATAGAAGATGTATGATGACTGCTCGTTAATGCATAAGTTCAAAGTCAATAGTGTAAATGGAAATTAATAAAAAAATTAATTTAATAGAAGCTTCCACGTGTTTACATCGATTGATACAATTTAGATTATCTATATGCGCTTTACACCTAATACAAGGCGTCCATCTTTGTATGTTATTTATTGTAACAATTCGGCCTATTTTGACTATTTTAACGGTATTAGATGATATACCACACTGTGCATGGTGTTAGCGCTTCACACTGGAATCTATCATCTTTTAGAAAAATTTTAATTTTTTTAATATTCATTTTTCTTAGTCAAATTTGGATTCGTTGCGAAGTGCTCGTCGATACGGTTCCAATAATATATAATTTATTGAATTCCAACAAGAATATAAAAAGTTATGCCCGTTTTAAAATATGAAACAAATTAAAGGGTATAATTATAATTTCGGTAGAGAAACACCATTTGCTTTGGTGCCTACACAAAGTACTAGAACCAAACTTTTTCACAACTATTCACTCATATGCATTCTTACATGGAAAAATCCCACTTTATGAATCTTTTACTAAAAGTCTTAATTATGGTTAACCTAAAATCTTAATAGGTTTCTATTATCTACAATAAAATTATTCTCACCCAAAACTGTCCAGCCTTCTCTCAAATCTCCCGCTCAATTACCGACAAGATCGAAGAAGGAAAAAGGAAAATAAAGCTTGGACGCAACAATGCTTTGGGCATTGATCTCTTCAACCTGAACCGCCACAAGATCAATCATTCACGCTTCAACAAGTGGATACCCATTAATTCTCTTTATTATTTTCAAATTCCGTCGCGTAGGGTGCCTTCGATTGCACATCGACGGGTTTAAAAACTAATTAAACCCTAAAATCTTATAAATCTGATAGATATGCTTATTTGGTATATTTTATTGAACTTGTAAATCTGATATATCTGTATAGTTAGTAATTTACCCTTTTATTAAAACTGTAATTTTATGTTCTCATTTAATTAAAATTAATTAAGCCTTAAAATCTAAATTATATTCTAATTTTATTTAAAATTGGTTAAGCCCTAAAATTTTAATCTATATTCTTATTTTATTTAAAACTAATATAGTCATACAATCTAAACTATATTATTATTTTATTTAAAAATAGTTAAGCCCTAAAATCTAAACTATATTCTTATTTTATTTAAAATTAATTAATCTTTAATATCTTGTAAATCTGATAGATCTGCTTATTTGATATATTCTATTGATACTGTTTATGTGTAAATCTGATATATCTGTATACTTAGTAATTTAGCCTTATATTAAAACTATAATTTTATATTCTTGATTTATTTAAAACTAATTAAACCCTAAAATCTAAACTATATTCTTGTTTTCTTTAAAACTAATTAAGCTCTAAAATATAAACTATATTCTTGTTTTATTTAAAATTAGTTAAGTCCTAAAATTTTAATTTATATTTGTATTTTATTTAAAACTAATTAAGCCATACAATCTAAACAATACTCTTGTTTTATTTAAAATTAATTAAACCCTAAAATCTAAACTATATTCTTGTTTTATTTAAAACTAGTTAACCTCTAAAATCTAATCTCCATTCTTGTTTTATTTAAAATTAATTAAGCCCTAAAATCTAATTTATATTCTTATTTTTTTTAAAACTAATTAAGCCCTAAAATCTTATAAATCTGATTGATCTGCTTATTTGATATATTATATTAATACTGTTTATTTATAAATCTGATATATCTGTATAGTTAGTAATTTATCCTTCTATTAAAACTGTGAATCTATATTCTTGTGTTATTTTTTTGTTATCTTTCTTTTGTTTGACCACCGTCGGCAAACCACCGACATCGTATCTTTTGGTGAAATATCAAGTACTCTACCCCTAATGTATTATGACTAGAATTCTTATTGCATGTTAATCTTAAAATTAGATTTTCGATTGATGATCATGATAAATCTAAATTTAAAGCGTAATATCTTTTTGTGTATTTATCTAATTATAATATATTATATATATATTTTTATCTCCCCGACACAATCTTCACGATGATATAAAATTTTTAGGATTTCGATGTCATCTTGAAGTCAAACTTGATCCTTTCATATTTTCAATCACACGTACACTAAGAATTACAATTATTTTATACTTGTAATGATGTATGCCTATATATATATATATATGTAATGTAGCTTGTATATTTAATTCTATATATCAAGTAAAATAAGACTATATTTCTATCGTTATTATGTGGTATGTTTTATGGATAAGATGGATCATATATGCGACTGTGTGAGATCATGTCTACGCTTGAGTTTGGTGATTCACTGCGATGATATTGAAGCGGAGATCACACCGTATTCACATACCTTATAACTTATGGCGGTATGGGACATTATGACGAGTAGGGTGAGTGCGAATTCAGTGTAACCTCGTATACAGTGACATATGCGGCGACCCTATTACTCCTGAGTTTTAAATATGATAGATTAAGTTAAGATATAAGATATAAGATATGACACTCGACCTTTATGCCTTAGTTATGTTTGGATTCCTTTCCCTATCCTGTTGACGCTGACTTCATTGACCTGTGGACACTGAGTACTAAGAGCCTTGGGAGGGCAACGCTACAGGACACCAGGAGGACCTCGGTGCCGATTATGATTGTCATGCCCCTCACGCCCCTCGGCCTTGCGTAATCCGAGATGATGGCGACGAGGGCGCGCGACGGACACCGCTCATATTCAAATTCATATTCAGGTATTTTGAATTCTTACGTTATTTTCCTTTCCAAAATCCTTAAATTTATATATATATATATATATATATATATATATATATATATAATATCATGAGAAATACTTTCAGTGTGGAAACAATTAACTTCGTTTATCGAAGTAGTTTGTACACCAAACCCATATCGAACTCAGCTATGAAATCTTGCCAACGAGCCTATTTCGGCGACAACTTGTTCTGCGTTTGAAAGTAGCTAGTCGCGATGTTGTTTGTCATCACAAAGAATTTTGACCCAAGTCGGTAGTGCCACCACGTTCTCAGACAGTGAACTCCTGCTCGGTATCATTTAACTTTCAGCTCTCGTAGGCAACCAAATATTCCTCTTGCATTAATACTCCTATGTCATAATCGGAGGCATCCGTATGCACTTGAAAAGGTTTGGAGTGATTGGGTAGCTTTAACACGGCATTTCTTGGACCATTGCCATGGTCGATCTTTTTTTAGTAGATCGGTCAATGACGCGGGTTGATGTAAATACCCTGAGATGAACCTTCTATAATAGATTATGAGACCCAAAAATGATCGCAGCTCGGTTAACCCTTCTGGCATTGTCCACTCTTGGATTGCACAAACTTTTTCAAGTCCATGTTGATGTTTCCTCCTCCAATACGGTGCCCTAAGAGCATATCTGCCCTTGTGAGAATGAACACTTTTCCTTCTTCACATAAAGTTTGTTCTCTCGCAGTACATTGAAGATAGTCTGGAGGTAGACGAGATGTTGTTTCAAGGTGTGGTTGTACACTATAATATTGTCCAGATATACTACCATGAACTTGTCAAGGTAGTCATGGAACAACTCATTCATCAATGTGCAGAATGTGGCTGGGGCATTAGTCAGCCTGAAGGGCATCACTAGAAACTTAAAGGCCCCATATCTCATCACGCACATAGTTTTACTTTCATCTCTCTCAACAATTCACAATTGATAATAGCCAGATCTCAAGTCTAGCTTGGTGAAGTATCTTGCATTGCCCAACTGATCGAACAAATCTGCTATCAGTGGCACTGGATACTTGCTCTTGACGGTAACCTTGTTCAAGGCTCTGTAGTCTATGCATAATCGAAGACTACAGTCATGTTTCTTCTGGAATAAGACTGGGGCGCCAAATGGAGCCTTCGGCGATCGAACAAACTCTGCCTCAAGAAACTCATCTAACTGCCTACATAACTCGGCAAGTTCAGGAGGAGCCATTCGGTAGGCCGAGAGCCTTAGCCGGAGGCTTCGCACTAGGTTCCAATTCGATTTGATGATCCACATGTCTCCTTGGTGGTAACACCTTTGGCAACTTTGGAGGCATGATATCTTCAAACTCCCTCAGTAACCCTGACACACCCTCTGACACTATTTATGTTGTCCCTGTCGTGTGCTCTTCTAACAGTGCGGCTAGGTATGTGGGTTGTCCTTGCTTTAATCCCTTTTTTAGCTGGAGTGTCGAGATAAACTCAACACCCTATACTTCTTTGCCTTTCTAAATGACGGGGATCATGTAAGGTGTTTCCTCCCTAAACATACACACTGAACCGAGATACGGCATGAGTACTGCTTTAGCTTGGTGTAGGAGTTCTAACCCAAGGATAACTTGAAAATCATCCACTGGCACGATCATGAAGGTTGACGTTCGAGTCCATGGCCCGATCTTCAAAGGTATGCCCTTTGATAGGCCAACAATGGGGCGTTCTTCAGAGTTTATGGCTTTTATTCGATTGGAATCTTGCTCTAGCTTTAACCCCAAGCGATGTACTTCTCTATCTGAGACGAAGTTGTGCGTCGCCCCCGTGTCCACCACGACACGAGTATTCTTTTCGTTGATACACACTTCAACGTACATCAATCCTTTCGGGGCAGCCGACTTCCCTTTCTCGACTTGCCCTTTGATGGCGTTTAGTAATCTGAGCGCCCCCATTCTTGGTTCCTCTCCTGAGGTAGAAGGAGAACTAGTGGAAGCTTGAAGAGAATTCAAGGCTTATTTTTGCGAGCAATCTCTCCCCTGATGTGGTCCTCCATAGAAAGTAACCTGACGTCGACCCCTTGTTGGCTGACTCGGCCGACTTGGCATAGGACTCTTTTCCATGCGACTTCTTGTCATATGTGCCATTCTTGTCTCCTTTATTGCCTTTCGCATGATTCTTCGAAACACTCTTATTTTCTTGCGGCTTCTTCTTGTTCTGGTCAACTTACCCAAAATCAGTTAATTGTTTAGCAGCAGCCTGCACGACTGCGAGGTCCTGTACTCCCCTCCTCTATAGTTATGTCTATGCCCACGGCTTTAGACCTTCGAGGAAATAGAGCAATTTTTCCTTTTCGGAAATATCCTTGATGTCCAACATCAAGGCGGAGAACTGCTTCACACTCCCTTACTGTGCTCGTATGATGTAGTTTTCGTAGTTTACATCGGGCAATGAACTCTACGTTCTCTGATAAAAACTGAACCTTCAGCCCTCTTTTGAGATCTTCTCAAGTGTTGACGACACAATGTCCACACTGAATATCTTCGTAGCATGTATGCCACTACAACTTGGTATCCCCTTCAAGGTACATGGTCGACGTGACCACTTTTATGCCTTATGTGGCAAGCGGCAAGACACAGAAGTATTGTTCCATGTCCCACAAGAAATTCTCTAATTCCTTAGCGTCTTGAGCACTACCGTAGGACCGCGGCTCAGGTACCCTTACCTTAAGTGGGCCTCTGACTGCGAAGCAGCCCTAGAGCCCAACGCCCTCATAAGGACGTTCACCTTAGAGGTGAGATCTTCGATTTGTGCACGAAGAGTTTCAACGGTGCCCCTCGTATCCTCGGTTAGGATTTCCATGTTTTCAGCCAATGCAGCGTGGTTTCCTTCTTGTTGGTTCAACCGTTCCCCATTATTTGTCACCAATGACACCAATGGGTCTATCTGCTGCATCTGAACTTCTAAATTATCAATGCGCTCCCGAGTACAACGTCTCGTATCTTCCCCAGTCCCCTTTGCGTCAGCCATATCGATAGCTTTGATATCAACTGTCATGGAGTCACTCTCTTCGACGTGCACTCGCGTGTGGCACCTAACGTCCAAACTAGGTCAGTCTAAGAACTCACTTACCTGGAGAAACAATGTGGAATGGCAGAGACGGCGAAGAATGCGATGAGCAGTAATGAGTAGATGCTCAGCCCCGCTTGGGAGTTGACTCGCACTGCGGGGATGGTTGGAAACCACTCCAAACTCGATGACCCTAATACACAAGACGTGACTAGAGCGATCAAGCACTAAGCAAGACCTGGATGCACGAACTCAAGCCACCGAGACTATTGTACCTGTTGGTATAGCGACACACCCAAGCTAGCAACACGTCCAGTAGTATAGTACATAGTTGTTGAGTTATATATATATATATAGGTTAAACACCATATATGGATAAATAATAGGAGGACCTCAAACGTATTAGTTTGGCATACTCCCCTGACAGAGCCCTCATCCCCACCATGCGACCGTGTCGCGACCGATCATGCCATCATGTTGCGTGCCCTCCTGGCCCATGACCAAACGCACTCAGAGTATCTGCGACGAAGCCTCATGGCTTGGTGACACGCCTACAAACCCCAACGTCAATCCACCATGCCCCCTCGTGGAGCAAAAGTGGCCA
This sequence comes from Chloranthus sessilifolius, assembly GCA_021018995.1. Classification (NCBI taxonomy): domain Eukaryota; kingdom Viridiplantae; phylum Streptophyta; class Magnoliopsida; order Chloranthales; family Chloranthaceae; genus Chloranthus; species Chloranthus sessilifolius. The sequence continues at coordinate 16,104,895 of CM037598.1, read as the reverse complement.
TATGATTGGCCTGGATAGCCACGCTGCGAGCCCATGTCACAGCTGGCACCCCGGGTGAGAAGTGTTGACACTTTGGTAGTGGAGCGTTGACACCCTAGTAGAGAAGCATTAACACCTCGATTGCAAAGCGCTGGCACCCCGGGAAAGAAGCGCTGACACTTCGATAGCGAGGCGCTGAAATCTCGATAGTGAAGCGCTGACACCCTTTAGTGGAAGAGAGGTGGGTTGGTGGGGTTCTAACACCCACGTGGTCAGACGAAAGGTATTTAAAAAAGGTTATCTATTTTAATTTTTTGAAAACAAAGGTAACCCTAATTAAAATGTGGTTAAATAATTATATAACAACACACATCACTTCATAAAAAAAGTTACATGTCATGCCCATATCAATAGGTGCAGAGATACCTCTACGCCCGGGTGCATAGTCCCGAGCCTCTTTTAGAAATTTGATTATGAATAATATAATATATATCTTAAAATATACTTTATATATATATATATATATATATATATATATATATATATATATATATATATATATATATATATATAGTTAAAATAGATATATAGGTTGGGCCGGCTTACAAACTTTAACTTGTTAAGCCCTTATCGGCCCGACACACAACGGGGTTTTGGCATTGAAGCACTACCCCAGCCCTATTATTCCATTATCGAGCCCTAAGATTTTAGGGCTAGGCTAGGTGGGCTGACGGGCCAGTTTGGCCCTATTGACAACCTTACTTGTGACCTTGAGATTGCAATGTTGTCAATGACAATAAGCTGTGGCACGAGAGCTGCGCACTGCATAGACCTGAAGGTGCATAGAGAGTTTATCTGCTCATGCGTCGGTTGATTTAGCGACAGGGGAACACCTACTATGATCTAGACCGTTCAATAAGGAGCTACCTCATTGATGGATCATAGCACAAAATCACATTAATCGGCTGGTTGATGTCCCCGACTTTGGAAGTGCAAAACTCGGAGCTTGTTTCGATAAATGCATTTTAACCTTCTAAAGGTAACTTTATTTGCGCCTACCAAGGATTAAAATTTCGGTTTCCGGGATGACCGAGATTGAAATAAAAAATTTTGAATCCCATAGAAAATGACCAAAATTTCAGTCTCATATTATCATTTCGGTGGAGATTGAAACCGAAATTTTGATCCTTCGCACCTATCAAAGTTTTAAACCCCGGAAATTTGATCTTTCGCGCCTACCAAAGCTTTAAACCATAGAAATTTGAGACTCTGACCTCTTTAGCCGTAAAATTGATGAAATCAATTGACAGAGTCACTATTTCTTCACATGTCCGATAAAATTCTCCAAATCTTGTGATAGTGGCTGTTTTCCCAGAACATCTATACTAGAGCAGTCAATACCGAAAATAAGTAACAAGAGTGTGATAAAATCGTCAAGAAATTGTTCTTTTTATTCATATGGAAATAAAAAGATCTAATAGCTTATGCATATGAAAATAGCATCCGCCTTACGCGCTCCGAGTTAGTTTGCATTTATGAAATTCACTAAAAAACAAAAAAAAAATGTATTCAATTGTTAATTCAGATGACTTTAATATTGCAAAGAAACTCATAAATTAATCAACGGTCTCATGATAAATGATTATATAAAACTATAAAAATAAGAGAAAATCAATCATAAATAAGTTATAATGGGCAATAATAATTTACTATATTAATGATTACACAAAAATATAAGAACATTCGAACCTCACCAAAGCTCCTTTCAAAATCTTATATAATTTTTTCAAAGCTTTATAATAATATCTCAACTCTATAATTTGATCAAGAGCTTTCCCATTATATAAAAGACATAAATCCTACTTCTAATCCAAAAGAGACTAGCCTTATATAAAAAATCTAAATTATAAATTTATTATAAGAGAAACTAGCTTTATATAAAATTTAAACATAATTGAGCCGTCACATATCCTCTAAGTTAGAGTTAAATAACAATTCAACTTCTAAGTTAGAATCGAACAACATCCAAGCCTGTATCCAAGCCCTTGAAAAGATTTTAAAAGCAATGATCATTGGACGGGTGATATTTACCCGTGCACCACCACACTTTGTACACGGGCAAATCAGTATAAAAGGGAAAGCACATTCAAAAAAGGAGTTAAAAAAAATTGCAGGAATTATTGAAGCCCCAAATCTTCATGCAGCAATGGACATGGGAACCAACTCTTTCAAAATGCTCGTCGTTCGCGCCCACCCCAACGGTCGTTTCCTCTCCCTCGACCACCTCAAAGACCCGTCCTCCTTGGCCGTGGATTCTTCACTCTCACCAAATCTCTCACTGTCGACTCTGTCAACTGCTCTATCCTCGCCCTCCGCAAATTCTCCGACTACTTAACCAGCACCGAATCCGCCGCGTCAAGATCGTCGCCACATCGGCCGTTCGCGAGGCATCCAACGGTCACGAATTGGTTTCTAGAGTTAGAGATGAACTAGGGGTTGAAGTCAATGTTCTCTCAGGCGAACAAGACGCTAGGCTTGTGTACTTAGGGATTCTGCAGTGTCTACCTGTGTACTCCCTGTCAATATTGGCATTTGATATTGGCGGCGGGTCGACGGAATTCGTCCTTGGGATCCACGGAGAGGTGGTCTTCGCCACTTCGCTTAGACTAGGGCACGTTTCTTTGACTGAATCGTTCGTTAAGAGTGGCGATATCGAAAGCATGCGGCGACATATTATTCCATATGTGATTATTGAATCTGGATTGGTGGATAAAGGTTAAGGAGATCAGGTTCGAGGTAGCCGTTGGATCTTCGGGCACGAAAGAGCGATTTCCATTGGGAAATTGGGCAAGGATTGGAGGTTTACAAAGGAGGAATTGAGGGGTATTGTTGTTTAGGTTGGGAGAAGAAGAGGCGAAGAATGTTGGGTTTTCGAAGAGGCGGTCGGAGTTCATTGTGGCAGGTGCGATTTTGTTGCTGGAGATATTTGAGATTATTGCCATTGATGAGATGGAAGTTTGGGAGTATTTTTTGGGAGAATGCCTGATTGCGGAGACATTGGCTGAGGAGGATTGTGAGGGCTATGATGTTAATGCCAATGCACGGTGGCGCTCGCTTGTTCGGCTTGAGGTAGGAGAATGGAATCAAATGCCAATGTGATTTAAATGCTCTTGTGGTCAAATGCATTCAAAATTTCAATTTTCTTACAAATCGGTTGTGACATTGATCGACTCTTTTGATTTTTCGTAATTGATCTGGACGATTATGTAGAGTTTACCATTTTTCTGACCTTGCTCCGATACCACTTATCGTAAAGTCACACATGGTGGTCTTCACCCTGAGAGATTAAGTAATGACCTCCACACTCTCTTTTAAGACGCATTTTAGATGGAAGTAGTGGCCCATATCTAGGGTCGACTCATACCAAAAATAAAATCATGAAAGGAAAGAGCTGTAGGTGGAACCCGGGAAGGGTGATGGGAACAAGTGGAGCCATTCAAAGAGGACAATATTTTGACACGTGGAGTCGGGACGTTACAAAATGGTACCAAAGCTGAGGATGACTCAATTATAATATGGGGAGATTGTAAAGTCTCACATCCAATAATAACTGGTCCTGACCCTGAGTAACGACCTCCACTCCTGTTAAGATGAGTTTTTGGGTTGGCCCAGCAACCCATATCTGTGGTCGGCCCATACAAAAAATAAACCTTTGAAGAGCAAGGGTTGTTAGTGAGATCAAGTGGAGCCATCCAAAGAGGACAATATCTTGACACGTGAAGTCGGGGATCTACACTTATAGTCACTTGACGGAAAATTTAGTAGGGCTTCGCTTTTATGTGGTGAAATGTGGAATTCTAATTAAATTTTGATATCTTTTTAGTGCTCTATAGCTTAAAGACAGTAAGTAGCCCTTCACTTCGTCCCTGTGGAACTCACTCACCACAGAGGCTTCACTTTTATGTGGTGAAATGTGGAGTTGTAGCTCAAGGGCCCCCCCCCCTCCCCCCCCGCCGATGTAATCAGAAGCTCTTCCTGCTTTCTCCGCTAGAGTGAGTGGAGAAGAGGAGAAGTGATCCGTTCTGATAGCTTTTATGTGCTATATAACTAAAATGCAGTAAGTAACCCTTCACTTCGTCCCTACGGGACTCACACACCACACTATGAGGGAGGGAGAGAGAGATTCACGGCTTACAATTGTCACGTACTGAAGATGTGGTTTAGTACATACCACAAGCACCTAAGTTGGTGCTAACATTTAACATAAGTGACTAAATATAGACAAGCTCATGTGTATGCACAAATACAATGGAAATAGTGTAGTGGTCACTGCAAATGACACGAAGCACTCTATCCCTCATGTTGGGGATGTAGATATAGCAACAAGATTCAACAATGATCGGTTGCTGATAGAAGTCTATCATGTTTCATGTCCAATAGCAGGAAGTTAGCTTCTAATTAGTGCGCTGCTCCTGCTTCAGAATCTCACTCTCGCTCCCGCACTCGCTTTCGACCATAAAATAGTATATTTTTAAGTTTTTGATGATGCTCTTGCTCCCATCCTACCACACGCTCCATGCTGCTTCCAGTAACTAAGTTTTCATGTATGTGCAAATTTAAATATCGGTTGTAGCATTGATTTACTCTATTGATTTTTCATAATCTATCTGGCCGTGTAGGTAGAGTTGCACATTTTACCGACCTTGCTCTGATACCTTGTAGAGTCGCATAACAAAAAATTTGGCAGGGCTTCGATTTTATTGGTGTAAGAAGTGGTAGGTTCTTATTTAGAGACTTGGATAACCGACTAAGCCTAGCCAACTCACTTATGTGTTGTGTGGTGTAGTAAACACTCGCGACACAACCATGTCACCATAGAAAGTGTAGGTTCTTAAAATACTCGTTGGGTCAACTGCATTAAGAATTCCAATTTTATTAGAAGTCTGTTGGGACATTGATCCGACTCTGGAGATTTCTCGTAATTGATCTGGCCGAGTATGTAGAGTTGCCCATTTTACCGACCTCGCTCTGATACCACTTATATAATCGAACGCGGGAAAATTTGGCAAGGCTTCGCTTTTATGTGGTGAAATGTACATGGAATTCTAGTAAATTTTGATAACTTTTATGCATGGTTCAAAATTTAAATGATAATTTGAACCGAAATTTCGGTCCAAATATATATGGAGGGGATATTATCGGCCGAAATTGAAGCTGAAATTTAAATTTTCGGCCGAAATTTTGGTTCAAAATTTCGATTTCGGCCATTCCCAAAACCGAAAACAAAACCGCTATTTTGATCCTTGCTTTTATGTGCTATATTATTCCAGGCAGTAAGTAGCCCTTCACTCTGTTCCTATGGGACTCGCACACCGCACTGCGAGAGAGAGTACTAATTCATTTATAATAAAATAAGATACATTGAAATACAATATCCAAATTCTTGATTATATGTCGTACCCACAACATATAATCCAATAGAATCCCCAAAGACTTTGAATCCAGGCTTATCCGATCATCAACTGGTCACCTCGACCGAGATTCTCGAAATCACCTGAATTATAGGTTGGAATCATAGCGTATAATTCATTATCCGCTTGATCTCTAGCGTATAATCTGGTTTATAGGCTGAACTTCCAGTGTATAATTCGAAATTATACGCTGGACTCCATGCATATAATTAGTCGGGATTATAAATACCCCCTACCCCACTCATTCTCTACACATAATTTTCTTGCTTATTCTCTTTGGAGCTCTTGAGGTTGATTCTGAGATTCCGAATTATAACTGAGTTGAATTCTAAACATTTGGTCTTAGAACTTCGACTATCTTCTAGGAATCTCGTAGAGTAGTTGTTTTAGTTTGGGTTGACTCTTCCACTTCAATTTCCAAGAAGTCTGAAGAGAAATAAAGCTAACCTTAGATCTGACCCTTAGGAAACCTCTGCCGAAATTCTCAACTTATATCCAATTAGGTCCACACTCATCATATTTTTAAAATCTTCATAGTCATCCAAACCAATTTGTCCAAGGGAGCCAACAAAGGGTACTTGGGAACAAGTACAATTGTGACAGCCCGGATTTCGGCACCCTGAAACCCGTGCCATCAGCACGATCATCTTGACCGTGCCCCTTAGCTAAGCACGGAACATTGGCATATCAAGCATAAAATAAAATAATAAAGGAGCTGCGGAATTTAAATCTATATTAAGTAATTCTCCAAAAGACAGTTTTACCCTCATGCCTCTGCATGAATGGAGAACCGATCCGAACCATCGATGATAGCAATCATCATGGATGGTTCGTCCCAAAAGAATAATCCCAACTCAATATATACATGGTTTAAACAAAACAAGGCTTGACATACCAAGCTGTACAAATCTCTCTCAAAAAGCCCTCAAAGTGGCACAACGGAGTCCTCTAGAAGAAGTCCTCAGGAGGTGGCTCCAACTCTTCCAAGGTCCAGGCTCACCGGGTCGGCGTCTCCTGAAGCCTCAAGCCTGCTAGTAGTGGACCTGCGACGTATAGTCTATAGGGTGAGCTACATCCTAGCTCAATAGGGAACAAAACACAGTTGAACATATAAATTATTACTCACATATATTCCATGATATGCCATGCATGATGTGTCTATGCAGTTATTGATGAAAACAGTTAAAAAGCATTTCATTTTACTGTTAATTACTTATGTTTTCATTTACTCATGAATGATGCTGAAAAGGCCTAAAGCAAAACTTAAACTTTCAACTTAAGTAGTCCCCGAGCAATATAGCATCGAGCCCCGATGAGATACCCTTCATCGTCATCTATATAGACACTTTTAACGTATTCCCTGGGAATACCATATAGTACCCAAGCCCCTTTCCCCTGGGGATTGGTGGCGGGGTTTCACTTGTCTCATATCAACACCCCTGAGGTGTACTTACTATGTGCGGATAAGCCTCCGCACAGGCTTACGGTTTCGCCGCCGTATCGGTCACGGATATCTTGTCGTGTCAGCCGTGGATATCCCGCCACGTCGGTGGGGTACCCTATCAAACCTCAAATAACAAAAATATCGGTGCCTTACATATAGTTATTCACCGTGTAAATGTGTTATCTTATATCAGTTAGGCCCTATCAATCATTATTCAATCTTGGATACATCCCTGGGATGTATCCATTCACTTGCATCACACCTGATGCTCTTATCTCTTGACTTCTTCATCCCCTGGGGATGGCTCATTATAATTACTCTTATGGATGTCACACACACACATTTTTCACAATTCTTAAGCAATAAAATATTTGAATTTGAATTCTATATCACTACATACATGCTCTTGTAAAATAAAGTACATGTTCAAGGTGTTCCCTACCTCAAGTCTTTATTTGCTCAACGCATCAAGGTCCCACGTGGCTCCTTGTGCATTAGTTCACACGTACCACCTATGGTACCACATAACAGGTGAAACACATCACTAAGGATGCAATAAAGAAGGTCCAAGACCCTCCAAGAATCTTAAAGTCAAACTCAAAAGTTAACATAATTTATCTCAGTCGATTAATCGAACTCCAAAATTGATTAATCGAATCTGATTCGATTAATCGATTTCCAAAATCGATTAATCGAGATTTTCATTCGATTAATCGAATCCTAATTCGATTAATCGAAATTCTCTGTTCAGCCAAGTCGATTCTCAATTCGAGTAATCGAGTTCCTAAAATCGATTAATCGATCCCAAATCGACATCGAACATTGAATCGATTAATCGAAATCCCATTTCGATTAGTCGATTTTCATAAGTCATTTCCTCCACTTCAGGGTCCTTTGGAGAGTTCTCGATTAATCGATACCCAAATCGATTAATCGACATCCAAAGTCGATTAATCGAAATTCAATTCGATTAATCGAGATCGGGTTTCCTGACTTTTCAACTTCTTGGCCAATTTCGATTAATCGAAATAGCTGATTCAAATTTCTTCATTGTTTCTTCTCAATCTTTTTCCACACTTTTTCCTCTATTATTCTAAACCATTTTCCTATGATTTACCATTTTCAACTACAATCTAACCTCTACAATCTATGCATTTTATTCACAAAAATTTACCTTGAATCAATCTCAAATTGATTTCAAATCAAGTGGTTGGAAGGCTAGGGTTCCAGCTTTGCTTCTAGTGGATCCCTCGCGTCGAATCCGACGTTTATTGCTCGAATCCCCCTTCCACAACTAGCATTTACTCCTTGCATCAACTATGCTCTCCTTCTCTCTCTCTCTTCTTTACTTCTCTCTCAACCACCAAAGCTATTGGTTTTAGGGTTATTAAACCCTTTTATCCCCCCCTAGCTTGTGTGTTGAGCACATGCACCTCAATAGGTGTATGTGACTTCAGATTCACAACACACACCACATGGTTTCACAAAACATCTCATCTCATTCACTCATCACACTCTACGCTAACTATCGAACTCCTAATTGGTCAAACCTGTGACCGATCGGGCACGGATCCCAAGGTCATAGTTTAGCGTGATTTTTCGGGCTATTACAACAATCCTCCTGCGCATAATGGGCCAACACACCCCTTTAGTTAGACCATTTAGAATTAGAGAAAACCCAAATTAGCTAAAACCTTAGGCAATCCTAGTTGCTAAAGTCGGCAGAGGTATTTAGTATAAGAGTCCAAATCCACAAACCCCCCGCTTCATCCTTGCGATCAATGACGTTCTACAACGTCGATAAACATCTGTAGATGGTGTTCATAATAACCCAGGTATGTTATTAATTCAGTTGCAACTAACATATCCCTGCAGGTGCACATATTAAATACCCCTATCTATTGCTAAGTTCTCTTCGCCCCTTTTTCGCAAACAGAGTCCCATGTGACCACATTGGGCCATTTTTCTCGAATCAGAGAGGATTCTCGACAAATTTGTACCAACAGCACCGACTTGTATTAATTGAACCCCACCACACTCACAGCCAATTGTGTCGCGCCACATCAGTTGCCTGTACTTTGTCTGCATAAAATCTGTCCTCCATATAACATTGTCAACGTTGGAAACCTCAGTAGCCCAAGACGCTATATACACCATCCATTGGGCACGATTTCACACCCATCACGAGGATAGGGTGCTACAGAAACTTGGGCAAGGTTGATTAGGTGTCATACAATTTGTTTGTTTAAAAAAGAAGCTTATCCACCATTAAAAACATGGTCAAAGGTCCAAAATATTAATGCATTAGGTTGATTAGCCGTCACCTTATTTTCAACCACTAATTTAAAGGGAAAAAAAATTCTAATTCCTTTTTTCTTTCAAATCACTTGCCATATGACACAACACATGGTTTGGAGATTATGTGCCATGTGGCACATGATTTGGCATGGATGTGTAGCCTACAGGGGCGTAGCCATAAATTTTTGTTCATGAGGGCTATATATAATGTTAGTAGTTATTTTACGATCGATTTGGGGGCACATATATAAACAAATGTTGCATAAGAATCATACTTTATAAAAACTTTAGAGTTAAATGGGGGCTTGAGCCCCCACACAAGCCTTCCATGTGGCTATCCCACTGGTATCCTAGGCAAGCTATGTTGGAATCATGCATTATCCCTTTAGCCACACACACACACACACACACACACACACACACACACACACACACACATATATATATAGAGCCGGTTAGGTCCTCCAATGGAGGTCGGTGACTTTCCTCCAAGATACATGTGGAGCTCCACGTGGCATTCAAAATACATTTTGGATGCCAAGTGGACTACGTGTGAGTTGTTTAGATCAATTTTTTTTTAAATAATTAAAAATATATGTTTTTTAAAGTACAAGTCAAACTTTGACTAATTTTAATGGTTCAAAATTTATTTCTAAAGAAATACATAATAAAGATGAGTTAAAAAAAAAGTAAAATTCAAAGATGATCTAAGCAATGCACCTGTGCTCCATGTGGCATCAAAATAGTATTACGAGTGCTACATGAAGCTCCATGTAGGATTTTGAAAGATGCTCACTATCCTCTATTGGACACACACACACACACACACACACACACACACACACATATATATATATATATATATATATATATATATATATATATATATATATATATATATATATATATTATGAAAATGATTTGCTAATTCTGAGTCATGGGACTAAGCCTATGATTCGGGTTCCTATTGATTGTAAATCTAATGAGTTGACTTTAAAAGCCAACTAACACCCAATGGTAAGATATTAACCCATGACTCAAGCTCCTATTGGTTGTATGTCATTTCACCATTCTTTGAGTACTTTTAAAGACAGTTATTACAACCAATAGGAGCTAGAGTCATTGGATTATATTTCATGACTTGAGCTATATATATATATAGGCTCGGGACTATGCGTCCAGGGGTAGAGATATCTCTGTGCCTAATGATGTGGGTGTGCAATGTAGCGACTTTTTGTGAAGTGATCGATGTTGCTTTATATTCATTTAACCACGTTTTAATTAGGGTTATCTTTATTTTAAAAAAAGTAGATAATCTTTTTGAAATACTCTACGCCTGACCACGTAGGTGTCAAAAACCCACTAATACTATAAAAAATATGACTATTAGCGGTAGTTTTTTGCAGCAAAAAACTGCCGTTATTAACGAAAAAACTATTAACACTATTAGCGGCAGTTTTTTGTTAATAGCCGTAGTTTTTGGTCGCCGCTAATAGTCTTATTTTTTATAGTGCAACCCACTTCTTTTCCACAAAAGGAGTGTCAATGCTTCACTACCGGAGTGCTAGCGCTTGCACGTGGGCATTATTAATGTTCCAATTGCCAAAATGCAATATGAAAATTAAACTATTAAGTCAGAGCTAATTGTTATCCAAAATAGAGACAAACATACACAATTAATATTAACAAAATGAACAATCAAAATATAATATAATATAAGCTGCATTGGAGGTTAGAATCTCTTGTTTAGTAACTAAAAATTTCATATCACAACAAGAACTTTTGCTTCTTTATCTCCTTTTGAACCCTTCATTATCACAACAAGAACTTTTGCTTCTTTATCTCCTTTTGAACCCTTCATTCACTATAAAAAATAAGACTAGTAGCGACAGTTTTTTGCAGCCAAAAAGTGCCGCTATTAACAAAAAAACTATTAAGACTATTAGCAGCAATTTTTTTTGTTAATAGCGGCAGTTTATAACTGCTAATAGTATTTTTTTTTTGTAGTGATCTCTAAAGGTCCCGTTATAAGCAGCTTTGGGCATTAGCTCTTTTGGTGAGTGCCACACACCTAAACTAAAACACTTCAAAGAATGACATTAACAAATAGAAAAATAAAAGATACAAAAGTAAAATATACTACCAAAGAATTTAAAAGGAATGGGAGCGTACCTTTTCATTCACTTTTTCTGCATATATGCCGTAACTATTTGCAACTATCACAAAAAAAAGTCACAATTTAAAGAAATAAAATAGTAGCTTGTTTGTCAGAGTTGAGTCACATAATGCATCATGTAAAAATTAAGATTATTTGATCCAAATTGACTTCTAAAAATAGATACTTAATAACTAGTACTTAATACCCTATCAGCTCATAGCAAGGCTTAATGAATTAAAGTGCTCATTACTTGCACACAATCATAGTATTTAGCTAAAAAACAATGATATTCAATTCAAAAACAGTGTTATTATATATAAGAATAAACAAATTAACTGTAATGTCATTTGATTGAAGATCCTATAAACAAGATTTATATAATTTTTACACTTCAAAGCAGCTAATACAGGAGAAGACACTCATGGTTTATATAATTTTTACACTCCAAATCAGCTAAATCAGGAGAAGACATCAATTCCACTGGCTATACAGTATTAAAGTGAAGCTGGTCTACAGTGATAAGCCTCTTTAATGTCAACTCATAGAAGGGGCTGTTTGTAATTAGTTTTAAACTGAGCTTGAAAATGAGAGACCAACTTTCAATTATAACCTGCTTCCATAAAAGGGACTGGTTAAGACAGACAGAATGACCATCTCCAATACCTCAGCGTATTCAATTCCTCTTTACATATTAGGCTATTTTTTTATTTATGAAAAAAATGATTATATATAGATAAAATCTAACATGGGCAATTATTTTCCTCAGAATATCCCATTTCTCTTTACATATAGGCTAAGTTTTTTTTTAAAAAATGATCATATTGATATAGAATTTAACATGGGAAATTATTGAACTTTAAGTGTCATAAAATATGTTTAAATCATTTAACTCAGCTCTTATCTGCTTTTCATGATGCCAGTAATGCAAAAGGATTCTCTATGGACAGAAGAGGCAGCATGATCTTTTTCTTGGGTTTGATCCACATAAAAAAGAGAGAAATAAAAATTAAATATTAAATAATAAATGAAAATAAAGCAACTCTCATATGTTGATGACAATTCAAGAGGTCAATATGAACAGATCAATCAAAATCATTAAAGAACTTGCCACCTTCAAATTAAAACAACATAAAAGTTTTATTAAACATTTTAAATAAATAATAAAAATGACCCTCAACAATTTTGTTAACACGTTTGAAGGAGTCTTTGAGCTGGTCTTACCTTCAGGGATCTAAAAACCGGTACATATGAGCATATCGGCTGGGTTACAAGCCGATGAGTTTCAAATATATGGGATTCGTATCCAGCAAATCGAATGATATTAAAGAACCTTCTTTTTGTTTAAAATATTAAATATAATTTAAAATAGTTAAAACATTTGGTCAAAGGACAATTTTAATGCTATGTGCAGTTCATATTGTATACATATCGGCTGAATGATCCTATATTTAACTATTTTAACCTGATATTTGACGCTATATCAAATTGGGAGTAATATTGTACCAAGTGGGGGCAAACTCGAAACATATGGGCTGACAAAGGAATAACTATTTTATTGACTACCCAAAATGACAAACCAAGATTCCACTACAAAAAATAAGACTATTAGCGGCAGTTTTTTTAACAAAAAATTGCCGCTATTAATTCTGTCGCTACCAAAAATTGCTGTTATTAGTCCTGCCGCTACCAAAAAATGCCTTAATAGCAAGTGCCGCTAAAAGTACTTATTTTTGTGGTATTTTTTTAAAAATCTTCAGTCTGAATTAGTAAAAGTGTCATATAAATCAGTAAGTACGAATTTTATAGAAAAGGCAAAGATAATTTAAACAATAAAGATGATAATAAAATTCAAAGAGTAATATGCATTTGTAACAGAATCGTAACTAGGCACATTGCCACATATATGACAAGTTCAAAGCTATTGCTTTAGTGAAAAAATTGCAAATATGTGACATCTTGAGACCATGTCGAAGAACCAAACCAGTAAGCTAGAACACTAGCAAAATTTGAAGAATTAGTTAGATGATTATGTGGGAGAGTTGACAATGCGGTAATTGAAAAGCATTATACATAGCTTACACTCTTGTCAATATAAATCCTAAAATTATAAAAGATAAAAAAATAAATATTGAAACTCATGTTATGCTGCAAACTCATCTTTAATATAACAAGATTAAATGTTTGCAGATGATCTTCTTCTGTTTTTGAATGATGACGTTGGGTCTACAAAAGTGGTGAAAAAATCTCCTGAGTTCTTTCATTGCTGCTCCGGCCTTATGGCTAATGATAACAAAAGTTCAGTGATCTTTAGTGAAGCTTGTCAAGCCAAGAAAGACATCCTAGAGGCTTTAAACTTCAAGCAAGGTTCTCTACCCTTTCGTTATTTGGGCATTCCTTTATTCTCTTCAAGGATGACTCATTCAATGTGTAGCTCTCTCATTCAAAAAATCAGGAATAGGTTGGAAAGTTGGAAGGGACACTTTCTCTCTTATGCTGGCAGACTTGTTTTGATTTCTTCAGTTTTGAGCAGTTTTCAAGTGTACTAGACGGGTACCTTTGTCCTTCCAAAGAGAACTATTAAAGAGATTGAAAGTATCTTTTGTAGGTTTCTTTGGAGAGGACCGTCGCTAGCCCAGTCTATGCATCCTATCAGTTGGAAGAGAATCTATAAACCAAAAGAAGAATGAGGCCTTGGTATTCGACATCTTGCTGATTGAAATCGTGCTAGTATGGCAAAATTATTTTGGTCTATTGTGCAGAATGATTCTCTTTGGGCACGAGCTATGCGGGCTAAGTATGTAAGGAGACAAAGCATTTGAAATTGTTCTTTGCCAAATGATCCTTCTTGGGCGTGGAGAGGAATTCTTGCTGCCAGAGACGTTGTTTTAAGAAACTGTCGGTTAGTGTTGGGGAATGGAGCTACCACTAGCTTTTGGTTTGATCCTTGGGTTAATGGTAAATCTCTTATTCCTACCTATAGTAAAAGACTTTTACTTCATTCCGGTCTTGATGAGAACACTATGGTCAATGATGTGGCCCATGATGAGTGTGAGATTTGCCACATCCATCAACGATTCACATGGAAGAGGCTTTGAGAGATGTTCATACTATTAGTGCGCTGAATATGGATCTTCATGATAGATGGAGTTGGGAATCTTAAAGGGATGAGAAGTTTTCTCTTCGATCAGCTTGGCAGGCTATTAGAACTAAAGGAATGGTGGTTGACTGGAAATGCTTCATTTGGAATTCGGGTGTTATTCCAAAGTACTCTTTCTATGCATGGCAAGCAATAAATTTTAAGCTCATGACCATGGATAATCTGTGCAAATGGGGTATTAGTATCCCTTCTAGGTACGTTTTATGTTGGGCGGATTCGGAGGACATTGGGCATTTATTTTTTGGATGTGGTTATTCTCAATGGATTTAGAGATCAATCAAATCCAGGTTGGGAATCAACACTAACAATAAACTTTCGTTGCTTGAAGAGTTGAAGAGATGTATGGCACTGTCTAAGGGGAGAAAGTGGAAGACCATTTGATTCGTAATGCTTTTTGCACGGCCATTTCTTTCATTTGGAGAGAGAGAAACGCCTGTATCTTTAATGATGTTGTTACTCCAAAGAAGACTATTCTTCATAATATTATTAGAGAAGTCTCCTTTCGGGTAGAATCTCTAAAGCTTCCTGACGAGGATAACTGTATTAGGGCAACATGGATGGTACATTAGTGTAATAACTCAGATTTTTTAAACTTTATTTAATGATATTAGATAATGTACCACTCAGTGCGTGGTGCTAACTCTTAATACCGGAATCTACCCACTTTAGAAATAGTCTAATTTTTTTATATCAATATTAGACTCATTATGAAGTACTCGTCGATACGATTCCAACGATATATAATTTGTCGATTTTTGACAAGAATATAAAAAGTTACGCCCATTTGAAGAGTGAAGCAGGTTAAAGGGCATAACTATAATTTCAGGAGAGAATCACCTTTTGCTTTGGTACTTACACAAAGCCCTGGAACAAAACTTCTTCTCAAGCTATTCAAGTCACGTATGAATTCTACTTGCGTGAAGAAACTACTATTTTATTAAATCTTGTACGGAAAGTCTTAATTAGAGTTAACCTAGAAAGGGAATTAGATATATATTCACTTTTTCTCTCAGTTGTCTCTCTCTATTCTCTCTTCTCTGTAAAAGCTTCAACAGTGTCATCTTTCACAATTCCTCATCGGATCTCCATCGATTTTTTGATCTTATCAGAGAATCTTCCACCATCAAAATTTCTCATCGCCGTGACCGATCTATCATAAGAAAGGAATTCTCGCGAAAAGACTCGAGCATATCGTCTCTCGAATCCGATTTCCATCAACCCAAATCATCGTAGGATTCAAATCACGCTTCAACAAGTGGGTGCCTCTAAATCCATCTTAAATTATTCAGAAAAAGAAAACTAATTTTTTTTCTAAATTTTGATAAATTTCGGGTCTTAAAAACATAAAAATTGGCCCAAAATCCATAGGATTATTTTTCTCAGATTTTCGTGAAATTCGGCCAAACTCTTTAACATACATAGCCTTGGTAATTTAGTCATAACTTTTTACTCCAAACTGAGATTGATGTGATTCTTACGGCATTGGAAAGAAAATAACGAGATCTATAACTTTGTCTGAAATAACAATTTCACGAATTTAATATTTTTAAGGTTAAAATTGAGCTGCAAGTCGGGATACGTTTTAGATGATCCAAGATTGCACGAGTTTGACATTATTTTTTTAACTCTTGGGCTACTTTATGCTCAACTTGTCTCCAGACTTATAACTCACTAAAATTACATAAAATATATTAAATAACTTTCATCGAATAATAATCTATAAGTTTAAGGAGTCAAATATTAACGTTTTTCAACACTTATGATTTTATTACCTCTTTTAAGCCTCATACAATCTTTGAATGGACACATGTGCTCCTTTAGAATTTTAAAATATGTCGGATTGCTATACCAGTCAATCACTAAATTTTATGGATACAATTAATCCCAATGAAGTATATTTTCAACTCTATTATAAAATAAATGTAGTTAAATATTTCTTATTCTTTGTTTTTACTTCAATGCTTTATGTGTTATGTTCTATATTAATTTTCTTTAAAAATATAAAATGCTTAGGATTTATGTTACAGTTCATTCTTATATATGTTCACCATTATCATATGACATTCATCATGTAGAAAATCACGATAGGGCATACGCATATAAGTTAAAAATAAAATATGACACATGACATAAGCCGTCGTCACGGTGAGGTTTCTTTCACGGTCACGAGGAACTTGGAATGTAGGGATCCATGTACGGATGCAACCCCTCTATGGTAGTATGAGATACCACACGAAATACATCCAGGTTACTACGGAACCAGTCCCTTGGAAAGCGTGGTTTAGTAAAGCCTATCGCACCGTAGCCCATTCTAACTAAGTTTTAAGAAAAAATGAGAAAAAAATATGTTAAGACACATGTATGTTAAGAAACTGGGGACTTAAGCCCACGCAAATATGAAATCGAGGCGGGGACCTAAGCCCAGAACCGAATAATATTATAATATGTTAAGATATGCTGTGAGGGCCAGCTAAATATGAATTAAGTTTCTACACGTGCCATACCTTAAGAGCCACCGTAAGGGCCTAACGTCTGCAGCCAAGACGGGTCTTAAGGACATTATAGCCTTGTCTCGAACTAAGGGGACATCGTGGTTACTATGCCGGCAACCTCATCTGACTGTATGGTGGTTTATGTTATGATATGGAAGTTAGGTGGTTATTTACATGTGGACCTCACGTGGTAGGCTAGAGCAGTGATCCTGGCACAGATCGTTTAAATAAGATAAGATGTGAAGTACGTTGTATAGGCGTATGGAGTAATTAATAAGACTTAAGATATGTCACGTATGCTAAGTTGATGAGACAAATAGGAAAAGAGATAAGAAAATTAGAAGCATCATATACCCTTCATGTTATAATATGCTTTTCAGTTGGATTATGATATGTTATGAGTTATGGATAATTTAGTCATTTTATTTAAATGCTAATTTTAGTTTCAAAATACACTGCAACTTAAGCAATTGCACACACGATCATCTGGGTAAGTTATGGTGGATTGATTGTGCAACCCACTGAGTTTACACGACTGAGGAAACCCACCCCGCTCCCAAAATCTAATAGTTTCAGGTGAAGATTCTGCTTATGCCGTCCTTGATGATACGGAAACTGCTGATCCGGAGACGGCTCATATAAACGTGGATGTCGGCTACCACCTTGATGAGAACGTAAACCAGACAGATTTTTACCAGCATTGAGAACCCTTTTACTCTAGTTTTTCCTTATTTCTTGAGAGACTGGTTTTAGCCTTGATACATTTTTGTGAGTTTACGTTTGGGATCATTTTACCCTACGTGAAACTGGTTTGATTTTGATCCTAGATGCATGATTAGGATTTAGTATTTCATTATTATTGTCTACGTTTTCGTTATTAATTTATGAGTCATTTATCGTTTAATGTTATCTTAAATGCCTCAATCCTTATGGCAAGTTAATTTATAGATTATGTGTATGTCCGCTTATCGCCTTAACCTGCATGCGGTGTCATAACACGGAATTTTAGGCCCTCGATATCGAGTAAGGATTCTGGATCATGACAATTAGGGTGACTTTGGGGATTAATAGGGGTGATGGCGATGCTGAAGCTCCTAGAAATCTTTAAAGGTTGATGTGCTTGTAATTCTTTGTAATATGTTACTTCTCTTTTAATAAAATAGGAGAGAACCCTACAACCTCAAGCTTATCTATCAAAAAATCTCAAGCTTACCTATCAAAAAAAAAAAAAAAAAAAGATTAAATGAGAAATATAAGTTTCATTAGTTTCATTTAAGACCCACATCTATTTAATCATCATAAAAGTTTTAATTCATTATTCCCCAATATATTTCAGATATAATATATAATATATTAACAGACTTAATTCTATGACTTTGGGTATTATTAATGAGATTTAATAATACTCTTGTACAATTCTAAAAGCAACTAAAATATGAAAACGAAAAATCAAAGTCCAAAAAAGATAAAATTATTAGGAAAAATCATTTCATCCAAAAGTCATGACACAATATCATACCCTTTTACTTGCTTCGGTATTGACTCTATAGAGATATCCAGGGATTTAACAACCGATATATATTTGTACATCGGTTGGCTCCCCAGGTCAATATGTATCGGCCATACAAGGCGATATTAAAGCAACTTCTTTTCTATTTTTAAAATACTAAATATATAAATTCTAATAATTTTTTGTCAAAGAGCATTTTAGGTATTACATCCTATATTTATCCGCTACAAATCCAATATGGGCTGATATAGACCCGATATCACCTATATGGAACCGATATTTGACCTTGTTGACTTGATTTTTCCACCTTCAATCCACACAATCGGGGTTGTATATCGTGTTGGATAGGGCCTAATCCGATACATATTGACTGATGTGTATCGGATATGGCCGACATTTAAAATCATGGAGATATTACATTGGTTTTAAATATCGGCCATACTCGGTACATATTGGCAGATATGTATCGGGTTAGGCCCCATCTGAGTTGATATATACCCCCGATTTAATATACAGTTGAAAATCGGGTCAAACAAGTAAAATATTGGCTCATATCAGGTCATACAGGTCCATATTCGGTCGATATATATCGGATATGACTCGAACAAAATAACTAAAATGCATTTTGCAAACTTTTATATTACAAATTGATATTTTCTTTATTTTTTAAACTAAAGAAAGTGATTAAATATCAGCTAGTTTGTCCGATACGTATATGTCGGATATGTATAGGCTCAAGACCCAACCAATATGCTGATATGACTCGGATGTTGAATCCTTGGATTTCAATAAATAGATAGTAGTGGTGTTTTAAGAAATATAATCTATATATCATTAGCGGATAATATTGACATGAAATATAATCTTTATCATGTGATTAAATATAGTAAAAGGTTATTATTTGATTCAACGGTTCACAATAATATATCATATGATAAATATCGTGTTTTACTCCATTCTTATCCACTAAGGATCTATATATCATTAACTTTAAATCAGACAACCTAGATTGTGTTTTCACATGTTACACGTCCCTAAAATATAAAGTCTTTCTTTAACCTCGGTACAATCACTTAAAAAGCGGAAGCAAGTATGGGTTCCCTTTAAAAACTAAGGAGATGTTTCATACTTCATGTTAATTATTACATGACCAATTATTATTATTATTATTATTATTTAAAATTCTCGCATAGGTGACATTTGGACATGAAAAGGAACAATGGATCACCAGCGTTTAACCAATAGGAATGAGGCTCTTTGGTCCATTTTCTTAAATTAAATTTAATATATTTATAAATGTTTTTCATATTAAGCTCTTTTTTTAAGGTAAAAGAATGGAAGCGTCCAAACAAAGCCTAGAGGGCCAAAGCTATATGACATTTGAGTACCGTTTTGGGCGTGAAAAGCACCTATGGACCAGCACTTAACTGTAGGAATAAGAGTCGGACTCGGAGGTCCATTTCTCTAAATTAATTTACATATATCTACAAAAATTATTCATACTAAGCTCTTTGTTTAAAAAAACAAAAATGTGTGTCCAGACAAAGCCTAACTGTGGGGCGGCGCAGTCTATGGATAGTGTTAACCACGGCCTCGACCTTCACCAAAAACGCATATAGCTAGGGCCCGGCTAGCCGTTAGCCCGCTTGGCGTGGCCCTAAATTCGTAGGTCTAGGGCTTAAAAATGAGGTGAGAGGGTAGGGTGGTTCAGGCTTCGAAATCAAAAATCCGCTATCTGCCGGGCCGGGTAAGGGCTTAATAAGTTAAACCCGCAATCTCGGCCAGACTCATTCATCACATTTAGTTATATATTAAATATATTATATAAAATAATTATACTATTTAACCTCAAGGGGTTAGGCGAGTTGGCGAGGTACCTGCTTCCAAAAGCAGGAGACCTGAGTTTGAATCCCCTCCACCCCTGAGGCCACCCTAAGGATTTATATCCTATGCTGACCCTGCATGTGCTGAATTTGGGGTGCCCATGTGCCCCTGGGATTAAGCGGTCAGGTGGTCACTCTAAGAGAGTCTTGGATACCGAGGTTATAAAAAAAAATAAAATAAAATAAAATAAAATAAAATAAAATATACTATTTAAAATCAAATTACCGAAATAGTACTCGATGTAATAGAAATTTTTATCTAAAAAATTTAGACAAAATATCAATAATCAATAAAGCCCGAGGCCTAACCTGAGCCCACACCAACTGCCTAAGTTAGGGCAAAGGCTGATTATATCAAAGCCCGCCTAAGTTAGGGCTAGGATAAATTTTAGGGAGGCTGGGCCCTAACCCAGCCCCATTGACAGTCCTACGTGAATTCATCAGTTTCCAAGGGGTTGCCTCATTTTGCCTACATGCTCAATTTGTTTGCAATTAAGAGAGGTTAAAAGAATAGATACAGTCACTATATAAAATAAGACTAGTAACTGCAGCCAAAAACTACCTTAACAGCAAGTGCCGCTGAAGCACTTTATTTTTGTAGTATACAGTGGATAATTTTTGGTGGATAATTTTGTCGACAGCTTATGTGGCACGACTTGAGAGGCTGCACAAATTGTGGGGCCCAAGCACTACAGCCAGTCACGTCACGCCACATAACCTGCATGCAAAATTGTCTACCAAAAACTGTCCACCGTTTATAATTTTTCAAAGAATACATCCACCCAAGGTTTCAAACTCGGTATCGGGTATTGGTCCATGGCCGATACATATTGGCCAATACCGAGTTGTATCGGTGCCATTTAAAATGAAATAAAGGTATCGGCCAATACCGATACCCGAGTTGATACCTGATACACCAATATATATCGGTTTGCCGAAACCGATATGTATCGGTATCGTCCGATATTTGATACCATGCATCCACCAAATCATATAAACATTAACCTACAATGACTTCCCTCTGATTTTGCTAGATTTTCTCACATTAAAGCAAAATCCATTCGGAGATCATGTGTGACACGTGTCGTTAAGATCTGATCACGGATTTCAGTGAGAATCATTTACGGGCACCTTGAACAATGCTAAGCGATGAGACCATATTTCCTGCCTTCATGACCGGTTGGACAATGAGATTTTGAATGGATCTCCCTAAAAAACATAAAACAGTGTTTCAAATTTAGGTTTTGAGTGTTGCAACGGAAGATGAACCTCTCAATCTAACGTGTCTTATCTCTCATATGAATAAGAGCCAATGGCTCATTACCGACAATCAACTGATCGTCTTGTCAGTTGTGCAGTGATTTGACCGTGAGACATGTACATAGACTTTTAACACACAAATCCGTGCAAGTTAATTTTAAAGTTCAAATGAACGCACAAATGAGAGGCATCAGCTCATTGGCTTAGATAAGTTGGCAATGAGCCCGTTGGCTCATTGATAAACTCTTAACATATGATCATTAAGTTATTATTATTATTTTTTAATAGTTAAGCTACGATTGAATCTGCAAATGAATCATTCAAGCCCAAAATGAGAAATGGCTGACAAAATTTTTTATGCAAGAAATTTATAGTTTTGGAAGTCCATAAAAAGTTGAAAAGTTAAAAACAACACTATATTCATAAATAAAAAGTTTTAAAAACAGTACAAAAGGTTGGCTTTTAGCGACACTATTTTAGGAGGATTAGTAGGGAAGACCACTAGAAAACACAATTGTCGGCGTTTTATGTAGAAGCGCCACTAACTTATTAACGGACATGGGGGTAATCACTTAGTTTTATATTCAATTTTCAAAATAGAGAAATAATGATTTTCTATTTTAACTTAATTTTAAAAAAAAAAGCAAGAATAAGGGTTTATTGATTTATTTTTTAATAAAAATTTGAGTAATTAAAAAATTATTTTCATCGATTACGTGGTCATTAAAATGGAAGGCAAAACATTTTGGGAAATTAAGTATGTTCAATATTTAAATAAAATCTCTCCTTCTAAATTTGAATTATTTTACTATAACCACATTATTATTATTATTATTATTATTTTTATTTTTATGACCCAAAGGGTATATGCCTAGACTAATCGCTATAGGGCGTAGAGCCACACCCGTGCCACTGCCACAATTATTTCATAATTTAGGCACATCCACTAGGCCTGGTTAATAGGAGGGGAGTCGTTTGGAACCGGTAGCTATATAGTTGACTAGGTGATAGGTCTTTCTCACTCTCTCTCACGTTGCAATGGCTTAGGAGAGTAAGGGCGCCACCCCTGAGCCTGCATTGAGTCCTTGTTTCAAGGAAATCACATTAATTTTAGTGAGTTGTCAACATAAACACCCTGAGTCACACCGACCATGTTTCATATCTATATCAAGATTTTTTATCACCCAAATATAGTAATACACTAACACCATTCAATCCAATAACACCTCACCCTCTCACCTCTTGACATTGTCCTTAGCTTCTATAAATACCACATAATCAGTTACCTTCTTCAGGAGCCATGGCTCGTAAGAAGTTGAAACTTGCATGGATTGCTAATGACCAATCTAGGAAAGCCACCCTCAAGAAGAGGAAGAAAGGATTGTTGAAGAAGGTGAGGGAATTGAGCACACTCTGCGATGTCAATGCTTGCGCCATCATCTACAGCCCTAATGAGACCCTACCGGAGATTTGGCCTTCGTACACTGAAACCCAAGACGTCCTCTTCCGGTTCACCTCCTTGCCACATGGAGAGCAAATTAAGAAAATGCTGACCCAAGCAGGGTTCCTCAAACACCAGCTAGTAAGACTTAAGGAGCAACACAGGAAGCTAGAAAAGGAAAACCATGATTGCCAGATCACTATTCTCTTGTACCAGATCCTGGTGGGCAAAGGGCTTGAATACTTGAGCATGGATGTTATGAGCGATTTGACAACGTTGGTTGACTCGAAGTTGAAAACGGTGCAAGAGAGGATCGAGTCCCTCACAAAGCGAGCCACAGCAAACTTAACCGAGGAGAATAGGGCGTTGGAGATGGCGATCGAGGCCTATAATAAGCAACAATGGCTCGTTAAAATGCTCAGCTCAAATGTCGTTAGAGATGTCGGAACCGAGGACTCGGTGATGCCTTTCGGAGTCAGTAGCAGCTCTTGGTTTAACCCTTCTCGTTAAAATGCTCAACTCAAATGTCGTTAGGGATGTTGGAACCGAGGACTCGGTGATGCCTTTCGGAGCCAGTAGCAGCTCTTGGTTTAACCCTTCCCGTCCTTAGAGATTTCATTCTGGATGTTGTTTGCCAGTTTGTTGTGGGCTTTAAGTTTATGTGATGAAAGGGACTCCTTATATTGGCCCTACCTTTTCAAATTGCCTTTCTAAGTCTATCAAACTCAATAAGAGGAGGGTTGTTTCTTAAATTGATCTCTTTCATTGCTTTGTGTGATTGTTCTATTTTTATTTTTTGTTTGGTAGATCAACAGAGATTTGTAGGTCCTCACCCGTTTATTAAAGAAAGAAAAAATAGAAAAAGTTGCACTTATTTATTTTTCTTGTTTTATCATGTTATCGTTGACCCCTATTTATTTCGTAGTTTCGTTACGATGGTTAGTAAATATATCATATCCATACAATCAGTTTTTATAAAAGCATTCGAATCTTCTACGAACATTCTAATCTCTACGCTGTTCTGCCTTTTTCACTAATGTCAACTTTAATGCTTTAATCCTTATAAGCACTACAAAAAATAAGACTATTAGCGGCAATTTTTTTAACAAAAAATTGTTGCTATTAATTCTGTTGCTATCAAAAACCCGCTATTAATTCTGTGGCTACTAAAAACTGCCTTAACAGTAAGTGTCCTTAAAACATTTTTTTTTTAAGTGAGGGAAGTATAAATCCTTCCCATCATAAAACAACACCTTAAGCAGTTTTGATACTCAACCAGGCCATTTTGCAAGGCCCAGTTCTTCGACACGTAACTCACTTGGCGCTATTTCGTCAAATAGTCTGCGAAAAGCTTGCTTAGATATAGAAGTCGCATAGTACCAAATGTGCATATTTGGGGGGTGCACATGTTAGTAGTGAAAGTGGTGCTCTTACAGTGTCGATGGATGCAAATAGACCTTTCCTATTGTAGATTTTGTATATTCAACATGGAAAGTTGTATCAATCAGATAATTTTGATCGTCTGAGCAATGCAATCTCAAAGTTCATAGAGGGCAATCGTCTGGTCCAATTGATTGAACCAGATTTCATGTTGAATCAGTTTTACACCCATTAGATAGAAGAGAATTTTGACTAATGGTTGCAAAACTGGTTGAGTTTAAACATATGCACCAGGCCGTAGGCACAGTTGATAGGGGACTTTGGTAGTGTTGGCATCTCCCTTATGCAATAACAAGATGCCCATAAGGTGTGTAAATCTTGAAATACTCCGCACCCGAGGCTGCGAGGGCATCCCTTTGGGAATAATTCAAGTGTAAGTTTGGGATTATCCTAAGTTATCCAAAAAGAAAAAAGAAAAAAAAAAAAAAAGAAATCAAATTCAACCAGTTGGTCCGACTATTGTACAGTTCATAGATGCCACGTGTGATACAGATGACCCGAACACCTTGGCTACTTGTACGTTGAAAATCCACTTTAAATTTTGGACTTGGCCTGGCCATTGCCCAGTACATAGATGCCACGTGTGATACGTACAGATGACCTGAACACCCTGGCTACTTGTACGATGAAAATCCACTTAATTAAATATTCATATCTTTCCATGCTTTTTAGATTTTTATGGAGGGAGATTGAAATGTACAAAGCCTTTGGTGGATCGGCCGAGCACCTAATACCATCTGTAACCTTATCTTAAATTGTTCATATTTTATACCACTGCGACATCATCATAGCTAAAAACTCTCTTCATTTAATAAACTTTCCACTAAACAATCTACATAAACTCTCATTTCAACGGTTCAAGTTCATTTATAATATAATGAGAGAATTTAATAATATATTGAGATAATGCAATACTATTTAAATTGAGGTATAAGCTATTTACCTTTTGTTAAATATCTTTTCATAATATTTAATAATAATTCATTCGTTTCACCTTAATCCTTGTAAAATTAAAAAAAAAAAAAAAAAAAAAAGGTCTATTTGCATCTTACATATATTTTCCTTTAAATAACCCCTAGAATTCTCATATAATGCTAATTTTTTTTTAATTGAACGATAAAATTTAATTAAATTATAATTTTTTTAATCCTAAACGAAAGTTTTCCTCACCTAATACGACACTCATTTTCACGTTTTTTATTAGGACTACTAAAAAAATTAATACACGTGTGTTGCACTTGGACATTAAAAACAAATTTCAACATAAAAAAATAATAAATAAGGTACTCCTATTCGTTGTATGTCCAATTAGTTGGGTTTAAAAGCCAACTAATATGACATGCAATCATAGTGACAAAGTGGGGGTTCGGAATAATTCGGCTTGGAAAAAAATCTGAAATATTTTTGGAAAGAATTGATCAAAATTCGAAAAAATAAAAAAGAAATACATTATAGAAATATATTAATTAAAAATTATAAAAGTAAAATAAATAAAAAATTTGAATTTTTTTTGAAAAATTCAAGAAATTTGTGAATAATTCTTTAAATTTGCAAATAATTCCTGAAAGTTGCAATTGTTTTTAAAAATTTGCGAAGAATTATACTTTTATTCGTTTTTCAAAAAATCGCAAACACTATAAAAATAAGGTGTTTTAGCAGCACTTATTGTTAAGGCAATTTTTTATAGTGGCAAGACTAATAGCGGCAGTTTTTTGTAACGACACGACTAATAGCAGCAGTTTTTTGTTAAAAAAACTGCCGCTAATAGTCTTATTTTTTGTAGTGAAATTATGCAACTTTTGTTAAAAAGTCGAAAATTTTGGTCACTATGTATGTAGCCAATGGCAAGATATAAACCCATGACTCGAGGTCGTATTGGCTGCATGTCTTTTCACAATTCTTTGACTCTAAAAGACACTTGTTGAAGCCGATAAGTGTTAGTCATTGGATTATATCTCATGACTCAAGTGAGATGATCATTCTCTCTCTCTCTCTCTCTCTCTCTCTCTCTCTCTCTCTCTCTCTATATATATATATATATATATATGGTCTTATGCTCTCTCAAGATAGGAGACCAATTGTTATATGAAAAACAGATAGGGACCCATTAACATTATAAGGTGCAAGTCTTAGACATATATAAAGGTTAGGGGTGATATCGGGTCGGTTTGGGTCGATTTTCATGTAAAATCGAAACCAAACCGATAATTATTGGTTTATATTTTATGAAATTGAAACCAAACTGATAAGGTTCAAAACTGAACGGTTGGTTTTCGGTTTCTAAACATATTTTTTAGCATTTAACCGAATCGAATCGATTTTTTCGATTTCGGCTTAGAGTTTTCAAAATTTATACAAACCGAATCGATTTATACGAACTGTTTTTGTAAACTCCTATGAATCAATTGATTTTAAGACTTGTGGTGATTAACAAACTAAAGCAGGAGCAGTTGGCTTTCTACAATAAGCTTCACACACCATCAAACTCAAACATAGACATACCATAATCTATATATGCACCACTATCGGTTTCGATTTTTTAATGTTAAAACCGAAGCCAAACCAATAATTATCGGTTTTTATTTTTTGAAATCGAACCTATACGTCCCAAAACTGAAACCGAACCGAAATTTCGGTCGATTCGATCGATTCAGTCGATTTTTTGCACATCCCTAATAAAGGTATATGCCATTTTATATAAACTCATGCGTACGTCAAGTTATTTTAAAACGTACGAAAGGGTTCATACTTTGAATTAAGGAAACTTGACAAGTTTGATTAAGATTGAAAAGGTCAAATTAGTCAAACTTGGTCATGAGCCAACAAAAGGTAACTTTATGACTTAGTATTGTTATTAAACCTCGACAGAAGTGAACTAAATTTTATCTGAGGCTTCTTGACTTAGGACTGATCTTAAACCTCGACAAAAGCTAACTAAACTTTATCTAACGCTTCTCGTTTAAATACAGCAATTAATGATGACTGAAGACATTTCAAAGAAATTTTAGCAATATTCAAGGCACTAGAGGAAATGTTATGGAATTTGAAGCGTTATTAAGAATTAAATAAATAAGGTAGGTGAAGGATCAGATTGCTGTACCACCCCTTCAGTTATAGTAGTGGAATTTAGCCGAGCCCAAACCTAGCTTCTACATCATTTTCTACTTTAGTCCATCTCACTAGGTCCAATCCCTTTAGGCATAAATAAGTCAGTCTTCAGTGCAATTTATAAGCCCTAATAATAAATGTAGAGGTATGCTCGTATTATTTACTTGATTAAGGTCGCAATTGTCAACAAATCGATCTCCTTTCACCATATTTCCAAGAATGCAAATGGCTTAGTTGACAAGTTACACTACCAAAAATAAGATTATTAGTGGCAATTTTTAACAGCCTTTAATAATTTTTTTTATTAATAGCGGCAGTTTTTAACTGCCACTAATAATCTTATTTTTTGTAGTTAGCAAAAGATGGAGTCAATCTCGGTTCCTCCGGGGTGGGATATATAATTTTATTTTACTCCATGTAGATCTCTAGGTTTAAGCTTATCGCTCTCTGGCTATCCAACGCTTTTGTATAGCTTTTCTCTTTAATAAAATTCCTTACTACCTATTAAAAGAAATAATAAATGTTAGATCTCATTTTCTATGCCATACAATCATAAAAAATCTAAAATTATATTCATTGGAAAATGGATTCGCAGAGATTGCAAATGTTAATTATTTTACCAAAAAAATTAACTCACAGACTTAATCAAGCATACAATAAAATAAAGAGGCAAGGAACCTGGACTTCAAACCCACAATTGAACTTTAGTTTGGAGCCAATTAGCCAAGTTGGTACACTCCCTCCATTGTGAGGGAGTAAGTCGTGGGTTCGATACTCGTTCTCCACACTGTTTCTCACTCTTATCTTCATAAGGTGTGGGTTGGGTTTTGTTAGTTAACCCTCACGCTGCTTTGCAACTGTTATATGTGTATGCGTGCTTGCTCCTCGATTCTCGAGGCTGTCTTGACCGAATGGCTTGTATCAAAATAAAAATAAAAATGGGAGTCATTACTTACACACACAAAGTTACCCTTGCACACAAGCTAAAAAAAAGACTTGATGTTTTAGAGTTCTATGTAATGTAAAGACACTTTATAAGGCATCTAATTTAAAGGTCATGATCTAAAGATATTTGGTTCAAAAGATTAGCATGAAATATAATGTTCATTATTTGATTTAAAGCAGTCAATTATCAAAAACATGATAGCCTTTGACTATTTTGAATCATATGATGAAGATCTTGTTTGAAAGTGACTTAGATAAACATCTATTAGCCTAGAGGGGGGTGAATAGGTAATTGTCAATTAATTGATTAAGCAAGCATTGAATCAGAATAGTAATCACACGGTGCACAAGATTTTCAAAGTGAAAAACCCAAACAAAGGAAGAACTTAAGAGACCTCGTCCGGAGAAGCAAAACCTAATAATAAAATTAATAAGAACTTACAAAAGCATTGAATGCGCAAACCTATCACAATGACGCATCCCACGGGCGACGGCAACAATCCTATCAAACCTTTTAGCCTACAAACGAATTCCAGATTTGTCTTTTCAAATCACTTTTGATTTGCTACTAATCAATCGTCGATATTTCCAACGACGAACAGCACTTAAATTCACGAACAACCCCTGCTTGAATTCACACAATACAAAAAATAAGATTATTAGCGGTAATTTTTTGTAATAAAAAACTGCCGCTATTAAGATAAAAATTATTAAAGATTATTAAGACTATTAGCGATAAAGATATTAACGACAATTTTTTTGTTAATAGCGGCAGTTTTTAGCTGCCGCTAATAGTCCTACGTTTTGTAGTGACAAGAACCCAAATACCAATTGAGAATTAGGTTAGAAAGTTTTTTCAATCTAAAGATTTATTTTATATCAAAAAATGAAAAGGCATGAGTTTAGTATTGAGGTCAAGGGTTCAAACCTCATGCTTACCTATAAAAAAGAAGAAGCCAAAGGTTGAATCCTCTAAAAATTAAAAGAAGACTTAAGAAAGATGATACTGAAAAAGCCAAAGGCTTATTCCTCTGAAAAATAAAAGACGACTTACGAAAGGCGATACTGAAGAGGATAAAGCACCAAAAAAACACAATGGTTCTAATAAGGAAAAATATTATTAAGAATATTGGACTAAGCCTCTTCGATACAAAAAGTTTTGAAAACTATTGCCTTTAAGCTAAAACGATAAAATGAGATAAAAGACGCTACACTACAAAAAATAAGACTATTAGCGGCAGTTTCTTGCTGTAAAAAACTGCCGTTATTAACAAAAAAGTTATTATGACTATTAACGGCAATGGTATTAGTGGCAGTTTTTTGTTAATAGCGGTAGTTTTGGCTGCCGTTAATAATCTTATTTTTTGTAGTGCTAAGAGTTTTTCTCTGCTCAAAACGATGGAAAATTTAACTCAGGAAGAGGTATCAAAATAATATTTGAAAGTTCCTTTTGACCAAAAAAACAACCCACAAAAATAGGCCAGGACAAATAAATAACAACCCACAAGAGCATCAATAAAGAAGATTCCATCCACATATCTAAATCATAAATGAATATCTTAAATGAGATTCATTGGATTCTAAATCTCTAAGAAATTAGCCAGAAATTTCTATGCAAAAATAACACATAAAAGAAATAACGAAATTAAATGTCATTAAAATACCGAAATTTAGCGTTACAATGAATCCAAATAACAGCTTGAATAAACACGCTACGGTCTTCCTCCAAAAAGAACTACTATCCTATGTTTTAGATCCATGAAACTGATAAAAGAAGGCTAAAAAATTGAAAGAAGAAAGTTGGAGAAGTAAAAATTGCTAACCAAAACAAGACTCCTGGCCCGAATTCTAATATTTAGTTATATAGGGCCTTTGTTCAAAACCCTAAAAAATTAAGATCGATCAATCGACTCCAAATTTCGATCAATCAATTCTAAACAAAGTCTTTTGCAAAATTTATTCTCTTTAAGTCGATCGATCGATTCTAAACATTTGATCGATCGATTTTTAACTTAGTCTTATGCAGAATTTATTCTTTTAAGCTTCGGTCAATCGATCTGAGATTTTATTGATCGATTCTTCATAGATTTCTATACATGACGGTCTCTAGGTTTTATATTCCAATGTTTGCTAATTTTACGTTCATTTATGCCATTAAATACATCTAACGGTCAAAATTACTTGGAGCCATTAAAACTCCCTAAAAGCTGTCAAATTACTTTCATCGGATAGCTAAATTCACATCTGAGAGTGTGAAATATGATCATATTTCTACACTTATCAGGTGGGTAGTGTTCTCTCTTGGGTTGGTTACCATTTTTGTTCGTGGTTGGTTGGTTAGGGTTTTGTGGTGGTGGAACATAATTATAATTTACTGAGGGGTTCGTTTGATTCTAAGTTGTGTTATGGTTTTGGTATTGGTTAGGTAATTTTTTTGGTTAGGGTATTGGTTTGTATTTTGGTATTGGTTTTGGTTCAGGTATTGGGTTTGATTTTGGTTTGGATATTGGGTTTGATTTTGGTATTGGTTTTTCTGATTCTGATATCTAGGTTGAAAGCCTCTGCTTTCAAAAATTTGCCCTTGGTTAGCGACAACATTGACATGTTTTGAGCCCGAAGCTTTCTTTTTGTTCTTTGTTTTAGAATCGTTAGAGGAGGGTCACTCTAATGTTAACATCGAAAAGGAGAAATCTCCATTCTTAATATGTTGTTGTATGAGTGAAGCATGGAGATAGAGGTGTAGACACCCCATTTTTGCCCTCTCGGAGAATGCAAACATGTTCGATCAATCTTTGACCTTGCCCACGACTCTCGGAAAGGGACTGACCCTCTCCGGAAGCTCTAAAACCTTAAACACAGAGACTATATACTGAAACAATAGTATATGGTTGAGACCTGGACTTTACTATGCTTATTAGGAAACACCACTAGAAAACACTAAAACACTCTTATCGGCATTTGTAGAAGCGCGACTAGCTTATATAAAAGGGACATGTTTAAATTTTGAAACTTTTGAAATCTCTCACTTCTAAGTTCATTTTTCAGAAATGAGAAATAAGGTTTTTCTATTTTAGCTTGATTTGAAAAAAAAAGTAGGAAGAATGAGTTTATTCATTTATTTTCTAATGAAACATTGAGTAATTAAAAATTATTTTTAATCACTTAACTTGTCACTAAAGTAGATAGTTTCTGAAAAAAATTGCCACTTTGTCAATATTTCATAATTAATTCAAGAAAAAAATTATTTAGAAATTAACTTGTGATTTTCTTTAGATTTCTTCAAAAATTCGGTGAATACACATAAGTATAAGTGTAACAAATAATATGAAATACTATGCCATATTCTTCGGAAGGGTGTTCGCAAAATGTGGTCTTCTTGCTCCTACTTTAGCATTAACTCCTCGATAGTGTATTTTATATCAAAGACGCATTTTGATCATATCTTCAAGCAAGATGATAGTTGGCAATCGATGCGAAAAATATGATTTACAACTAGTTATCTAGATACCATGGGAAAACAAAACATTTTGGGAAATTAAGTATGTTCAATATTGAAATATTAACATCTCTCCTAAATTTAAATTATCTTCCTTAACTATAATTACATTATTATTATTATTTTTTATGATGCAAGGTTTTTCTATTTACGCTTAGGCCTTGTTTGATAGCAATGAAATTCCAAAGAGGAAATGTAATCAATTTCTTAGTTGATTTCCTGGGAAATTATTTTCTCTAGAAATGGATTTTCCACTGTTTGATTAATGTGTTTGAGAAACGAATTTAATTGGAAATTGATTTATCTTGTTTGATTAGTATCTTTAAAAATGAAATTTAAAATGAGTTTTTAAGTTTTGATTACTTATTATTAAAATCATAATTAAAGTCAAATATTAACCAATAATTTTTTTAATGATATTCTATTACGTTACAAATCAATACCATAGTAATCACTATTTATTACTAAGTTACATAAATTAGCGTTTGAAAAGTCAAATAAAACGTCAAACTTTGACCAAACTTAAAATTTTGACAAAAAAAATATGTACAATTAATTAATAAAGTTGTAAATGCTAGTATCTAATGTAAGTTTATATGTTGAATTGAAATTAAATTTTTATAAAAGTCAAACTTTGACTAAGAGAAAATTTTACAAGTTACAATAGTCCAACTGTAAATTAATATAACAGTATTCATATACATTGTTAGGTTATACTAGTCAAAATTTGATCAAATATCAACTTTTAATAAAAGTCAAACTTTGACCAAACGTAAAACTTTGATTAATAAAAAATTTTAAAACTAAAGTACAAATTTATATAGTAAATGCTAGTATGTACTATAAGGTTACACATTGAAACAAAATTCACTTTTTAAACTTCAACAAAAATTCAATTTTTTTAAAAAG
The DNA here is from genome assembly GCA_021018995.1 of Chloranthus sessilifolius. Taxonomy (NCBI): domain Eukaryota; kingdom Viridiplantae; phylum Streptophyta; class Magnoliopsida; order Chloranthales; family Chloranthaceae; genus Chloranthus; species Chloranthus sessilifolius. Next base: position 16,071,904 of record CM037598.1, on the reverse strand, counting down.
TCAAATTTTGATCAAAATAACTTTGACCAATAAAAATTTCGACAATCTACCGCCAACCTACAAACTAATATAACAATATTCGTATCCATCGCTAGGTTGTACTAGGAAAAAATTTGACTAAATATCAACTTTTTAAAAAGTCGAACTTTGATCAAATGTGAAAAAAGGTAAAATAAAATTTGGTAATATACTACAAAGTAATAAATTAAAAAAATAATAATCTCATTGAGGATACAGAAGTTCAAAAAAATTAAATTGTGTTAAAAAGTCAAAATTTGATCAAATATCAAACTTTGACCGATAAAAATTTATATTACCAAAATACAAATAACAATAGTAATAATCACTATCTACTATCAAGATACACTTATCAAATTTTGATTATAATCAAAATTTGAATAATAGTCAAACTTTGACTAATAAAAATGAGACACTGTATTTTCAAGTTATAAATTAAAATAATGATAGATATTTTTAATTATAATATTTCACTAATAAAATTTGTTATAACATTTTATAGAAAATTAAACTTTGACAAAAAACAATTGCATTGATACGGTATAAATTTATATAGTAGTAGACTTTATCTATAAGCAGGTTTCAAGTTTGACTAAAACTAAATTTTGTGAAAAAATCAAAATTTGATTAAAAGTCAAAGTTTGACTAAAGGTCAAACTATTGACTAATACAATTAAGAATCTAGTATCAAATTATACATCAACGCGGTAGTATCCTTTTTTCGTCATCAAATTATTAGAGTCAAAGTTTAATAAAAAGTAAAATTTTAATTAAAAGTCAAAGTTTGACCTTAAAATCAACCATTGAGCCTTTAAAAATTTGATAATATATTACTAACTTACAACTTATTATCATGTTTCAGTAGTCAAAGTGTGATCAAAAGTCAAAACTTTATATATCTTATAAATTCAATTAAAGTTTGATTAAATTCAAACTTTGACCAAAGTCAAATATTAGTTAAAAAGAGTATGATGTAGATGATGTGGTGGTCATATCGTGCTGGTATGATAGTCATAAAAATTGAAGTTACTTTTTAATAGTAAAAAAATCATTTCTTTTACTTTTAGATTTTTTAAAAGTAACTTTACATTTATAATAACAAAAATTATTATTTTGTTAGTAGGAAACTCAATTTCAGCCACTTAAAAGGTTGAAATGATTTCCTTCTAAATGATTTGGTGTATGAAAATTCAATTTCAATGCAGGGCGACTTAATTGCATTTCCATCTCTTTAAATAACTATCAAACAACAACAATTGAAAACTAAATTTGATTTCCACAATAAAATTACATTTCCATATTATCAAACAAGGCTTTAAACAAATCCCTATGTAGAGCCACAGCCGTGCCACTGCCACAGTTATTTCAGAATTTAGGCACGTCGACTGCACCCGATTAACAGAAGGGGGAGTCATTTTGAATCCTAGCCACGTCATTGACTAGGGGAAAACTCTCTCTTACTCCTTGTTCTAAAGGACGAATAATGTTAATATTAGTGAGGTATCAATGACGGACACCAAGTTCCGTTATAGCTATACAAAGAATTTTTGTTACCCAAATATGGTAATACACTAACACCATTGAATCTAATTACTCCTCCCCACTTCCCACGTCAATTATTTGGAGTAGCGCCCTCTCACTTCTTCGCATTACCCTTAGCTTCTATAAATACCACACATATAACCCAGTTGCCTTCACAGCCATGTGTGTTGGGGAACGAAGCGTGGCTAACTGAGCCTTCTACAACAACCACTCATTATCTATGGTGCTTGGGCGACACGCGATGTAGTGTCATCAGGGCACATAACATCTTGGTATTAGGAGTACACGATATGGTGTCATTAGGTAGGGCATACGACATTTTGGTGCTAGGGGCACGCGATGTGGTGCCATCAGAGCATACGACGTCTTGATGCCTGAGCGGCATGTCATGTGGAGCTAGGAGGACACGCGACATGTAGCCAAGAAGGCTTTGCAACGTGGTCACGATATGGATGCGACATGGTTGCATGGGATGATGATGCAGGGAGTTATGTGGGTAATGGTTGGGGGCATGACACTGTGTGCCACAGGCAGAAGACGTGTATCAAGGGGGTATGACAAATTAATATGTTTGAGGTCCTCGAATTATTTATCCATAGATGGTGTTTGGACCATCTATGTGGAAGAGGTGCTGGATGAATGCCTTCCACCCACACGGGGCCGTGTGTCACCAGAGGGTACACAAATATTTCCTAGGCCTGAAAGGGTGGGCCTAGGACGTCGCAACTGCGATGCCGTATGGCACCCAAAGTGAGGTTGACATATGGCCTCAGACTACGCGTCGTGGTGTATATGGTTTGGCAACTTCACGAGAGCACTTGAGGGTTGGTGAGACTCGATAAAGTACGACAACACGAGGGTTGGATGTAAACGTGTGTTAGTAACTCGGAACGCACACGATAGTGGGCTTGGTTTGGTATGTTTGTAAGACATATTGGGATGAGACGATATGAGGAGTTGTATGCTACTACTGTTGTGAAGCAAGGTACTTGTGCAAGGAACATGAGAGTAAAGCTTGAGCAGGCCAAGCAAGGTACGAATGTGCAAGCGAGCATGTCGACACGATGCATCGCTACGGTAGGCCTTGAAAGAAGATAACCATGAATGAGGAATTCTCATCCTCTAGGCAGGTGATATCAGAGCTGACGGAGAGATAAGTTGACTTCGTTGCACGCTGCAGCGAAGCACCACGTGAGTATGATGGCGCGTCAGAGCGCGCCCCCGTGACTGTTGGTATCAGAGACAAACTGACTTAGCGCGTTGGGGTTAAATGTCGCACGGGATGACAGGTTGAAAGAGTGACCCTGCGACATTGGTATCAGAGCCAAGTTTGATCCAGAAGGGACGATATTGAAGAGTTAGTTGGTGCCAGCGGGGCACGCAATGTGGTGCCAACAAGGCATACGACATCCCAGAGCTAGTTAAGAGGTGGGGGCCTTAGGACTGGAGAACCAAGTGAAGGTGAGGACTTAAGAACTAGGGTGAATCGAAGGAAAGCTTGAGAACAGAGGGGTGAAGGCAAGGTCAAGGTACCGAGGTGTTGCGAAAGCTGAAATTGGTAAGCGAATGATTGCTTTGTCATGAAGCGATAAGACACAGATGGCGTATAGTGAAGACTGAAAGTTCATGGACTACAATATCAGGTGAGGGCACATTCAATATAAAAAAGTGTCTTTGCGTTAACAAGGACGTTGATGATTTTGAGTGGATGAGGATGTGACGGGGGAACGCAACATGGCTACCCGAGCCTTCTACAACAACCACTCGTTACCTATGGTGTCTGGGCGGCATGCGATGTGGTGTCATCAGGGCACGTGACATCTTGGTGCCTGAGTGGCATGCCATGTGGTGTCAGGAGGGCACGCGACATGTAGCCAGGAGGGCTTTGCGACATGGTAGTGATACGGACGCAATACGGTCTTATGGGACGATGATGCGGGGAGTTAGATGTGTAATGGTTGGGGGCATGACACTGTGTGCCATAGGTAGAAGATGCGTGCCATGAGGGTATAACAAACCAATACGTTTGAGGTCCTAGGATTGTTTACCCATAGATGGTGTTTGGATCATCTATGTGGGAGAGGTGCTGAATGAATGCCTTCCATCCACAAGGGGCCTTGCGTTGCCAGAGAGTGTGCAAGTGTCTCCTAGGTCTGAAAGGGTGTGCCTAGGACGTCGCAGTTACGATACCGTGTGGCACCCAAGGTGAGGTTGACATATGGCCCCGGACTATGCATCGCGGTGCATATGGCTTGGCACCTTCACGAGAGCACGACAATACTAGGGTTGGGTGCGAACGTGTGTTAGTAACTCAGAACGCACACGATAGTGAGCTTGGTTTGATATGTCGGCAAGACATGTTGGGATGAGATGACATGAGGAGTTGCATGCCACTACTGTTGCAAAGTGAGGTACTTGTTTATGGTAGATGAGAGTGAAGCTTGAGCAGGCTAAGTAAGGCACGAATGTGCAAGCGAGCGTGTCATACGGGACACGATGCGTTAATATGGTAGGCCTTGAAAGAAGGTAATCATGAATTAGGAGTTCCAGTCCTCTTGGCGGGTGGTATCAGAGCTGATGGAGAGATAGGTTGGCTTTGTTGCACGTTACAACGAAGCACCATGCGGATATGATGACACGTCAGAGCGCGCCCCTGTGACTGTTGGTATCAGAAATAGGCTGGCTTAACGCGTTGGTGTTAGGTGCTGTACAAGTTGGCACGTTGAAAGAGTGACCCCGTGACATTTGATATCAGAGCCAAGTTTGATCCAGAGGGGACGATCTTGAAGATCTAGTTGGTGCCAGCAGGGAACATGATGTAGTGCCAATAGGGCACGCGACATCCCCTAGCTAGTTAAGAGGTGAGGGCTTTGGGACTGGAGAACCAGGTGAAGGTGAGGACCTAAGAACTAGGGCGAACCGAAGGAAAGCTTGAGAACAGAGGTGTGAAGGTAGGGTCGAGGTACTGAGGTGTTACGAAAGCTGAAGTTGGTAAGTGAATGATTGCTTTGTCATGAAGCGATAAGGCACTAATGGCGTGTAGTGAAGACTGGAAGTTCAGGGACTACAACATCAGGTGGGGGCACATTCAATATAAAGAAGTGTCTTTACATTAATGAGGACATTGACGATTTTGAGTGGAGGAGGATGTGATGGGGGAACGTAGCGTGGCTACTCGAGCATTCTATAACAACCACTTGTTACTTATGGTGCCTGGGCGGCATGGGATGTGGTGTCATCAGGGTAGGTGACATCTTGGTGCAAGGAGCATGTGATGTGGTGTCATCAGGGCACACGACATCTTAGTGCTGAGGGCATGCAATGTGGTGCCATCAGGTCACGCGACATCTTGGTGCCTGAGCGGCATGTGCTGGGGGCACGCAATAATGTGGTGTCATCAGGGCATGCGACATCTTGGTGCTAGGAGGTCACGCGACATCTTGGTGCCTGAGCGACATGTGCTGGGGGCACGCAATGTGGTGTCATCAGGGCATGCGATATCTTGGTGCTAGGAGGGCACGCGACAAGTAGCCAGGGGGGCTTTGCGACATGGTTGTGTCACGAGCACGACACGGTTGCATGGGACGATGATGCGGAGAGTTATGGGCGTAATGGTTGGGGGCATGACACTTTGTGCCACAGTCAGAAGACATGTGCTATGGGGGTATGACAAACCAATACATTTGAGGTCCTCGGGTTGTTTACCCATAGATGGTGTTTGGACCATCTATGTGGAAGAGGTGTTGGATGAATGCCTTTCACCCAAACGGGGCCTTGCGTCGCTTGAGGGTGCGCAAGTGTCTCCTAGGCTTGAAAGGGTAGGCCCAGGACGTCGCAGCTGCGATGCCGTGTGGCACCTAAGGTGAGGTTGACATATAGCCCTGGACTACGTGTTGTGGTGCATATGGCTTGGCAACTTCACGAGAGCACTTGAGGGTTGCGTGAGACTCGGTAGAGCATGGCGGCACAAGGGTTGGATGCGAATGTGTGTTAGTAACTCGAAACACATACGATAGTGGGCTTGATTTGGTATGTTGGCATGACATGTTGGAATGAGACGGCATGAGGAACTGCATGCCACTACTATTACGAAGTGAGGTACTTGTGCATGACACATTAGAAGCTGAAAGCGGTAATAAATACGGGACACGATCGTCCGGTTTGGTAGGCTTTGAAAGAAGGTAACTGAAGAGTACTGAAATATGATGATATTTCACCCCTAAATACCTATATTTAGCTGTCCGATGAAGGCTATCTGATGAGAATTATTAGATTTGAAGTGTTTCACGTAAATACAAGCCAAGTGTGGAAAACAGCCCAAGAATTCTGAAAATAATGTCAAAACACTGTAACTTTGGGTCATCGAGAACTTGGTGCAACTTGCAGCTAAATTTGGACCTTCAAGACGGCCGAATTATGAAATTGTCAAACACAAAAGTTGTAGATCTTTTCGTCAGCTTTCCAACGGCGTAAGAATCACCTCATGATGAGTATTGAAAAATGATGATATTTCACCCCTAAATACCTATATTTAGCTGTCCAATGAAGGCTATCTGATGAGATTGATTAGATTTGAAGTGTTTCAGGTAAATACAAGCCAAGTATAGAAAACAGCCCAAGAATTCTGAATATAATGTCAAAACACTGCAACTTTGGGTAATCGAGAACTTGGTACGACTTGCGGCTAAATTTGGACCTTCAAGACGGCCGAATTACGAAATTGTCAAAACATGAAAGTTGTAATCATTTCGTCCGCTTTCCAACGGCATAAGAATCACCTTAATCTGAGTTCGGGACAGAAAGTTATAGCCAAAATACCGAAGCAGTGTTTGAACCAAAAGGAAGTGCTGAATTTCACGGATTTCTGGGGTCGATGCATCGACCCTATAGGTCGATTAATCGAGGATGAGTCAGAGTCTGACACGAAACTGACACTGTAAAGCAAAGTTTTTGGACGTTTTGGCGGCTCGATGCATCGACCCTCCCTGGTCGATTAATCGACCATAAAATTTTGGCTTGGGAGACTTCCGCGACGAGAGTCTATTTAAAGCGACTCAAACACTTCGGGGAAAAAAAGAGATTTTTTTTAGAGAATTAATTTTAGGTTTAGAGTTCTTAGTTTTTAGTCATTATTTTTCATAGTTAGACATAGAAATAGGGAAGTTTTATTATTCTTTTTTGAGAGCTTTGTTCCTTTAATTTTTCAGTACTCATCCCTTCAATTTATAAATTTTGTTCAAAGTTTATTCCAGCATTAATTTCGTTTCTGAAGATCATCGTACTTTTGAATCAAAGTAAGTTCTTTTGAAGTTTGAGGTAATTTTAATTTATTAAATTAATGTTATTTTCCCGTATTTATTTATTTATGTCATTTAATTACAATATGTGTGGCTAAATTTATAGGGATGAGGATCTAATGATTCTCATCCGAGGGATGTACTTTTAATAATATAAATTTAGAATTAAAATATGAGATTTTATTTTATGGTTGTTGTGCTATCATGAATGGATGAAATCCCCGCCACTAACCGGGATCGCGTGTGCCTAGCCATGTCCGAGATCTCAAATCTGTGACGGTAATTTTACCCAATCATTGTTATGGTCTTTTTGCTTTCATCGTGTGGATCTAATTACGATTATGTTCTGGGATCGAGTGTGCCTAGCCATGCCCTGGATCTTGGTTCTGTAATGGTAATTTTATCTTAAATACTCACTAATCTCAATAAAGTGTGCCTAGCCATGCCCTTGATTTCAGATTTATAAGTGGTATTCTTATTGGAATTTTCACCCACTTTGGGGATGATTTTTATTTGAACCTGAGATCATGTGTGCCTAGCCATGCCCTTGATCTCAGATCTATATATGAAAATCATCTAAGTCCTGATTGCAGGGATGCAACGTGGAGCCTATTAGGGTGTTGACCATTGATCTTCCATAAAAGATGTTTGTTACCAATGAAATATCTCATAATTTAATCCTTAGATTTATATTATAGGAAGAACGGACCAAAGATGGGAGGATTTAGTATCTTCATCTTTATCATCATCTTTACCTTTACTTTTGAATTATCAATTGAATTTTAGTTTGTAGTCATTAATTACCATCTCATCAACCGCTTAAATCATAAAACTGATTGAATACTGTTAGATCTTAATAGATTTTTAGAATTGCTTTTCTCTTTTAGATATTTCAAAATTAGTCCTCGTGGGAACGATCTCGTACTCCGCACCCACTATATACAAACCGATTCGTGCACTTGCGAGTAAAACATCACAATTAAAATATCACATCAAGTTTTTGGCGCCGTTGTCGGGGATCAAATTAAGAAAATTTGAATTTTTGGTAGACAGTAAATTTTAGGAATTTTCGAGGATTAAAATAGTATTTCTGCTTAATTAAAAAAAAAAAAAAAAAAAAAATTGCTGGGAGTCGATGCATCGACCCCCATTGTCAATACATCGACCTTCCTCGATTGATCGAGTGTGACTCGATCAATCGATCTCTAAAAACAAACAAAAAAAAAAAAAAAAAAAAATCAGAAATTTCAATTTTAAAATTTTAATTTAAAAATAAAAAAAATAAATTTTTTTTTTTTTGAGGTTTTCCTGCCTGAAACCTCCACTATGTGCATCATTTGCATGCACACTAAGTCTTCTAAAGAAAGAAATTTAGAACCGTTAAATTCTGAGATCAAACGTGCCTGCCGGTCAAATCGTAAGGACGCTAGATCAAGAAAGAAATTTTTAAGTGAATCATCCACTGAAGTCAATATGACTGACAAAATGAATGGGCAACTCGAACAAGAGGAAGAACCAACATTGAGAGAACTGTTTTCTCCGATAACTACAAATACCCCATCATGTATTATATACCCCGCCACACCTGGTGGCCGGTTTGAAATTCGGACAAATGTCATCCAAATCCTTCCAATCTTTCATGGCATGGAGCGAGAAGATCCATACCAGCACGTTAAAGACTTCGTCGAAGTCTGCTCATCTGTTTACCAAAATTTCAGCGAAGAATCTGTTAGGCTGCGCTTATTTCCTTTCTCTATAAAGGATAAAGCAAAAGCATGGTTAAATTCTCTACCATCGGGATCCATAACCACCTGGGATCAGATGGTCAAAAAGTTTCTGTCAAAGTTCTTCCCTATGGCGAAGACGAATGTCCTTAGACGTGAAATCACGGATTTCACGCAAGAGGAAGATGAGAGATTATATGAAGCTTGGGATAGATTCATGGATCTCTTACTCAAATGTCCGCACCATGGATACTCAAAGTGGAGACTGGTCCAGTGTTTCTACAATGGACTGAATCAACCAAATAGACATCTGGTGGAGTCAATGAATGGCGGAGGATTCCTCAGCCTTAAGGAAACCGAATCTTATGCTTTCCTAGAAAAGCTGGCTGAGGATTCTCAGCACTAGGATTTCACAAAGACTCGGGAACAATCAGTCAAAGCCCGTGATCAAGCCGGGAGTTCAACCAAGAAAGGAGGACTATATGTAGTAAAGGATTCCCTAGATCTGATGGCTAAAATTGATTTCCTCACTCAACAAGTGGAGGAATTGAAATTAAAGAAGAATGTGCATATGGTCAATACACAACCTGAGCCATGTTCAATTTGTGCAAGTCCAATGCATATGGCAGATGATTGTCCTTCAATGCAGAACTATCATGAAGACACATCTGAACAGCTAAATGTTGTGAATAATTATGGGCGGAATCAAGGAAACGTTTTCAATGAGAATAACCCAAATAGCTGGAGATACCACCCAAATTTCTCATGGAAACAAGATAATCAAAGAATGCAGCCCAGGAAACAGGGGACGAACTTTTATCCCCAACAAAATTTCAATCAAGGACCGCAGCCGAACTACGGTCAAGGGCAATTTCAGCAGCAAGGGTTCAATAACCCGAATCAATTTCAATACAATCAAAATTAGGTTGGGCAGCCACGGCAAATGAACCAGGATTTTCAGTTTACGCAGCCAATGGGAGGTTATCAAAACCAACCACAACAAAATTTTGTGCCAACATTTCCACCTCCTGGATTTAACAACCCACAGGGAAATCCTGCCCAACGTCCTCATACACAAACTCCTTCTACTAAGGACCTGATGAAACTCATTCATTCTCACACGTCCTCAATCTCTAAAATAGAAACCCAAATTGGGCAATTGGCATCCTTTCTCTGTGAAAGAGAAAAAAGTTCGTTTCCAAGCCAACCTGTTCCTAACCCAATGGGCCAAATGGTTGTTGAACAAACATCAACTTCAACACAAGAGGAAAATCAACAACAAATTCGGGCAATCACAACGTTGAGATTTGGAAAGCAGGTCGATAACAAAGTAATGTTGCCAGAGGAGGAGGAAGAGTCTAATAGAGAGACGCAATCTGAAGAGAGAAAAAAATTTGATGACAAAGTACAAGCAAAAGAAATATTAGATGACGAGAGTGAACAGAAGAAAAGTTTTGTTTCGAAATCACCGTACCCGCAAAGATTTATGGCACCACTGAGAAATCGCGATGTGGAAGGAATAAATGAGATTTTCAAGCAATTAAAAATTAATATTCCCTTTCTGGATGCCATCCGTCAAGTACCTGCTTATGCTAAATTTTTGAAGTAATTGGTCACAATCAAAAGAAAGACCAATATTCTGAAAAAGGCTTTCTTAGCCGAGCTGGTTAGTTCAGTGTTGCAAGCAAAACTCCCAATCAAATACAAGGACCCAGGTTGTCCTACAATCTCTATCATCATCGGCGATAACCGTATTGATCAGGCCCTTTTGGATTTAGGAGCAAGTGTCAACTTGTTGCCTTATTCTGTGTATAAGGAGCTCGAATTGGGAGAACTTAAGACCACTGCGATGACCCTTGTCGCTAATGATCGGTCCATAAAGATCCCTCGAGGAATTGTGGAAGATGTCCTTATCAAGGTGGATTCTTTCTACTTTCCTGTAGATTTTGTTGTTCTAGACACTGAACCGGCATCAAATTTGAAGAATAATATTCCAGTGATTCTAGGAAGACCATTCCTAGCAACTTCCAATGCGCTGATCAATTGTCGAAATGGGATCATGAATCATTATTCGAATATGACAGTGGAACTCAACATTTTTAATATTGCCAAGCAGCCCATGGAGGATGATGAACATGCACAAGCATGCATACTCGATGAAATTGTAGAGGAAATATTTCATGCATCTGAATCTGAAGATCCTTTCGCAGCTTGCCTTACGCATTTTGGAAAAAATTTCGATGTGGATCAACTAATCCAAGAAGTAAATCACATGTTGGACTCCACACCACGTCTGGGTGAAGAACAGGAAATAGAGTGTGGAACTCAAATTGAATTAATCAAGGAAAAGTCGAAAGAGGAGGAGAAAGTGTCCTTAGAACTTAAACCTCTTCCGAAAAATCTCAAGTATGCCTACCTGGGGGAGAATGAAACTCAACCCGTTATAATATCATCAACACTGGATGCGAATCAGCAAGGCCAACTCATGAATGTACTTAAAGAGCACCAAAGTGCCCTCGGTTGGTCGATAAAAGATGTCAAAGGCATTAGTCCGACAGTGTGTATGCACCGAATCTATTTGGAAGACAATGCTAAGCCTTCTAGAGAACCACAGAGGAGACTGAACCCTATAATGCAAGATGTGGTCCGAAATGAGGTAATCAAACTTTTAGATGCTGGAATCATATACCCCATCTCGGACAGTAAATGGGTCAGCCCCACACAAGTGGTCCCTAAGAAATCGGGAATCACAGCGATGAAGAATGAATAAAACATACTGGTCCCTACAAAAATTCAAAAAGGGTGGAGAGTGTGCATTGATTATCGGAAGTTAAATTTGATGACGAGGAAAGATCACTTTCCACTCCCGTTTATCGATCAGATGTTAGAAAGATTGGCCGGGCATGAGTACTATTGCTTTCTCGATGGCTATTCCGGGTATAACCAAATAGTCATTGCACTGGAGGATCTGGAGAAGACCACTTTCACATGTCCTTTTGGTACTTTCTCCTACCGACGAATGCCGTTTGGGCTTTGTAATGCACCAACTACATTCCAAAGATATATGCTGAGTATTTTTTCGGATATGGTCGAGCGATTCCTTGAAGTCTTCATGGACGACTTCTCGATACATGGAAACAGTTTTGCTGACAGTTTGAATCATTTGTCGCTAGTGCTTGCACGATGCCAGGAGAAGAACCTTGTTCTTAATTGGGAAAAATGTCACTTCATGGTTAAAGATGGCATTGTTTTGGGACACATCATATCGTCCCAGGGTATCGAGGTCGATAAGGCTAAAGTTGATTTAATTGCCGACCTACCACCACCGAGGACAGTGAAGGAAATCAGATCTTTTCTGGGCCACGCCGGTTTTTACAGACGTTTTATTAAAATTTCAAGATGAAGTACGGCGCTCTGCAGCTTACTTTCAAAAGATACCCCATTCATCTTTGATGATAAATGTTTACGAGCCTTTGAAACCATTAAGGCCGAATTGATAAAAGCTCCAATTATTCAATCTCCGAACTGGGAGTTCCCGTTCGAAATTATGTGCGACGCCTCTGATTATGCAATTGGAGCTGTTTTGGGGCAACGAATAGAAAAATTACGCATGATGTAATCTACTATGCGAGTCGCATCATGATGCCCCGGTTGAACTACTCGACCCTTTGAAATGGACCTTTTGGCAGTAGTTTTCGCGTTGGATAAATTTCGATCCTATTTATTAGGATCTAAAGTTGTGGTATTCACAGATCACGCTGCTCTGCGTTATCTGTTCGCTAAGAAAGACGCTAAGGCACGTTTAATTAGGTGGATCTTGTTGTTGCAGGAGTTCGATTTGGAGATCAAGGACAAGAAAGGTTTAGAAAATGTGGTGGCCGATCACTTGTCACGAATAATTATTGAGAAACCTGACGCGCCTGTTCCGATCTTGGAGCACTTCCCGGATGAACAGTTGTTCAGGATTGATTGCCCACCTTGGTATGCGGATCTTGTCAATTTCCTAGTCACCGAGAAATTACCTCACCATTGGTCGAAGAATGAGAAATCTATTTTCTTAGCTCGGGTGAAACACTATTTTTTCAAAGATCCGTACTTATTCAAATACTGTCCTGATCAAATCATACGAAGATGTATTCCTGAATCTGAGCAACCACGAATCATCTCGTTCTGTCATGAGTTAGCTTGTGGAGGTCACTTTAGTTCCAAAAAAAGCTGACAAAGATCTTTCAAAGTGGTTTCTTGGCGCAATCTTTAAAGATTGTCATCAACATTGCATATCCTGTCACAATTGTCAAATGCTAGGCCGAATCTCAAAGCGCAACATGATGCCGCTCAATCCAATTTTAGAAGTTGAATTATTTGATGTTTGGGGGATCGATTTTATGGGTCCTTTCCCGAATTCGTTTGAAAATACGTTCATTCTTGTCGGTGTTGACTATGTTTCAAAATGGGTAGAGGCCGTGGCTTGTAAATCTAATGATCACCGAGTAGTGATCAAATTTCTCAAGGATCAAGTGTTTTCACGTTTTGGCATTCCAAAGGCGATAATCAGTGATGGTGGAAAGCACTTTTACAATAAAGTGTTCACCCAATTAATGAAGAAATATGGTGTCACACATAAAGTTGCTACACCTTACCATCCTCAGACAAGTTGCCAAGTTGAAGTCTCTAATCGGGAACTTAAGCGGATTTTAGAAAAGGCAATCAATCCGAACCGTAAAGACTGGTCGTTAAAGTTGAATGACGCTCTATGGGCGTATAGAACTGCATTTAAAACTCCGATTGGCATGTCGCCGTATCGGTTGGTCTTTGGTAAAGGATGTCACCTTCCGGTTGAACTGGAACATCGAGCATTTTGGGCCGTTAAGTCATTGAATTTCTATCTCCTGAAATCTGGTACCCAAAGGGGTTTCCAAATAAATGAATTAGAAAAAATTCGTGCTGATGCATATGACTGTGCTAAATCGTACAAGGACCGTATGAAACGGGTTCATGATCAATCTATTCTGCGGAAATCGTTTGTTGTTGGTCAACAGGTTCTACTCTACAATTTTCGACTTCATCTATTTCTGGAGAAACTAAAAACCCGTTGGAATGGTCCTTTCAAAATCTCTCGAATACTCCCCAATGGGGCAGTAGATATTATCAACCCGAAACACGGGAATGTTTTTCGAGTTAACAGTGAGCGATTGAAACCGTTCCTTGAGAATGCGATTGCATTCTCTGACACTCTTTCTTTGAGTGAGCCACTGGCTCACCCTGACTGAGCAATTCCCAAGGTCGAGCTATCGACTTTAAACTAGCGCTCATTGGGAGGCAACCCAATTGTGTACTTTCCGTTTGGCTTCGTTTAGGATTTAGGTTTTATTTTATTTTATTTTTTTTCTCATGTTTATTTCTAGCATTTTATTTTTTTTAGTTTAGGTTGTTTTTTTTTTAATTCCCTACATAGTGTAACCATATTCCCTTCAATATATTTTTTGTCATGTTCCAATTTGATGCACATATTCTCTGCACCTGATCTTTGTGTTGAGGTACTTTTTCAAACAGGTTTCGGGGTGCGCTACTTCTTTCAGTCAATGAGGACATTGTAATCTTTAGGTTTGGGGGTATGATTATCTATTTTATGTCACTTATATATATATATATATATATATATTATTTTTTTTTATCTGAAAAAAAATATGTTTTATCTGGAAAAAAAAAAAAAAAAACTTTAAATTTTGAAGTCATCATGCACATTATTTTACGATTGTTTTCAAACTTTAGTTGATGATGCATGTGAATTTAATTTTGAGAATACTAGTGTCATATTTTGATTACTTGTATCTAAGATGATGAAGCTGAATGTGATATGTTGTAGATAATTTTGATATTCATGCTTAAAATTTTTACACTGATACCAAGCTAAGACTTAGAAATCGATGAACTGTTTTGAATGTTGAATCTTAGGTTCTCAGTGGAGACTAAACCCAGTGAGCTTTAGAGCTAATTTCCCGTCATTGATGAGTGAATATATAAAGTCGGAGTTTTCTTTGAATACGACTTATTTTGCATAATCTCATACACTTCATTTTGACTTGTGACTTTGCATGAATTCAAATTCATATCATTATGTTAGAATGTACTGTATATCTACTCAAGACAAATAGGTAAAGTTACTATCTTTTAAGGACATGATTGAAGGCCATCTTTGGCTCGTTTGTGCTTAAAATGCCCCACTTCAAATAAATTTATCTTTCTAGTACCCCTTTGAGCCTATTGAAAAAATTTACCTTTATACATTCTTTGATAAGCCACGTTAACCTTTAACCCTTCACCATTTCTGAAAATTCAGCTTTACCCTTCTTATTTCTGAGAAATTAGAAACGAGGGATGAGAGTGAACGAAAAGAGAGTAAGTGGAGAGATACTGAGTTGTGGTGTTTACTAAGAGTGTATGGCAAAAAAAAAAAAAAAAAAAAGGGGGGGGGGAGAAAAAAGAAAAAAATTGTGAAAAATAATGAAAAATATGAGGTGCTTTAAGATAAAGGAAGAGAAAAAGAAGGTTGAGAAAAATAGAAGAATATTGAAAAAAATAGTGAGAGATTAGAAAAGAAAAAGAAGAGAAATAGAAAAAATCAAAAAGGTGTTTCTTTTCCAATTTCTCAGAAACATTGAATCCCAACTTCCAATTCTTTCTTACTCTTTCCTGAGCCCCATTACAACCCTAAAAAGACCTTCATGATCTGATCTTGCATTAGTAACTGCCTTGTGGAGAGTAAATATGTGATACTTATGACACGTGATATGACATGTTTAGGATATACAAGTATCTTCTTATGAAATTTATTTTTGTTTATTGATTGCATCGTGTTTCATTTATCATGTGAGACCTTTTTATTTGCTTTGTATTGACCTCTCACATATGTGCGAAAACTTATCCATCATCGGTGTCTTTATATTTTGAGAGTATACCTAAAGTGAGGATTGAGTCAAAACAACAGATCCAACGGTTTTCCGTTTGAACTAGTTCTGAGATGAATGAATTTTGGTTTGGTTATGCACACACTTCATGTTTAGGCATGAATGGATGAGCTATCTAACGATTTGAGCATTAGACTAATTTGAATGGATATTAGTATGATTAGTATAACATTATTATTTAAAATTGAGAATTCACATGTTGAATTGATTAATGATTTTTGTTTTTGAATGGTATATATGTTATCAAAATCATGTTTTGAAAACTCAATTTTATCGATGATTTCAAAAAAATATATTGAAGTTTGTGGGTAACTTCACTGTAAACCCTCAGGAGACACAACTCCTCCACTAGGATCACCTAGGGGTTTAAAGGCTTGTTGCACATGCTAAGTGCAATCGTGTTCCCTACGAAAGTGGCATTTATTTTCTTTAGTTTGCTTTGCTCGAGGACTAGTAAAGTGTAGGTTTGGGGGTATGATGAGTACTGAAAAATGATGATATTTCACCCCTAAATACCTATATTTAGCTGTCCGATGAAGGCTATCTGATGAGATTGATTAGATTTGAAGTGTTTCAAGTAAATACAAGCCAAGTATAGAAAATAGCCCAAGAATTCTGAATATAATGTCAAAACACTGCAACTTTGGGTAATCAAGAACTTGGTGCGACTTACGGCTACATTTGGACCTTCCCGACAGCCGAATTATGAAATTATCAAAACATGAAAGTTGTAGAGCTTTTCGTGAGCTTTCCAACGGCATAAGAATAGCCTCAATCCAAGTTCGGAACAGAAAGTTATGGCCAAAATACCCAAGCAGTGTCTGATACAAAGAAAGTGCTGAATTTCACGGATTTCTGGGGTCGATGCATCGACCCTATAGGTCGATTAATTGAGGATGAGTCAGAGTCTGACACGAAACTGACACTGTAAAGCAAATTTTTGGGACGTTTTGGTGGCTCGATGCATCGACCCTCCCTGGTCGATTAATCGACCCTAAAATTTTGGCTTGGGAGACTCCCGCGACGAGAGTCTATTTAAAGCGACTCAAACACTTCGGGAAAAGGATATTTTTTTTTAGAGAATTAGAGAGGAATTAATTAGATAGAATTAATTTTAGGAATTAGTTTTTAGTTTTTAGCCATTATTTTTCATAGTTAGACATAGAAATAGGGAAGTTTTATTATTCCTTTTTGAGAGCTTTGTTCCTTTAATTTTTCAGTACTCATCCCTTCAGTTTATAAAATTTGTTCAAAGTTTATTCCTCCATTAATTTTGTTTCTGAAGATCACCGTACTTTTGAATCAAAGCAATTTCTTTTGAAGTTTGAGGTAATTTTAATTAATGTTATTTTTCCGTCTTTATTTATTTATGTCATTTAATTACAATATGTGTGGCTAAATTTATAGGGATGAGGATCTAATGATTCCCATCTGAGGGATGTACTTTTAATAATATAAATTTAGGATTAAAATATGAGATTTTATTTTATGGTCGTTGTGCTATCATGAACGGATGAAATCCCCGCCACTAACCGGGATCGCGTGTGCCTAGTCATGCCCGGGATCTCAAATCTATGATGGTAATTTTACCCAATCATTGTTATGGTCTTTTTGCTTTCATCGTGTGGATCTAATTACGATTATGTTCTGGGATTGAGTGTGCCTAGCCATGCCCTGGATCTTGGTTCTGTAATAGTAATTTTATCTTAAATACTCCCTAATCTGAATAAATTATTACATGCCCTTGATTTCAAATTTATAAGTGGTATTCTTGTTGGAATTTTCACCCACTTTGGGGATAATTTTTATTTGAACCTGAGATCATGTGTGCCTAGCCATGCCCTTGATCCCAGATCTATATATGAAAATCATCTAAGTCCTGATTGCAGGGATGCAACGTGGAACCTATTAGGGTGTTGACCATTGATCTTCCATAAAAGATGTTTGTTACCAATGAAATATCTCATAATTTAATCCTTAGATTTATATTATAGGAAGAACGGACCAAAAATGGGAGGATTTAGTATCTTCATCTTTATCATCATCTTTACCTTTCCTTTTGAATTATCAATTGAATTTTAGTTTGTAGTCATTAATTACCATCTCATCAACCGCTTAAATCATAAAATTGGTAGAATACTGTTAGATCTTAATAGATTTCTAGAATTGCTTGTCACTTTTAGATATTTCAAAATTAGTCCTCGTGGGAACGATCTCGTACTCCGCACCCACTATATATACAAACCGATTGGTGCACTTGCGAGTAAAACATCACATTAAAAATATCACATCAAGTTTTTGAATGTGATTTTTTAATTAAGCAGAAATACTATTTTAATCCTCGAAAATTCCTAAAATTTACTGTCTATCAAAAATTCAGATTTTCTTAATTTGATCCCCAGCAATGGCGCCAAAAACTTGATGTGATATTTTAATGTGATGTTTTACTCGTAAGTGCACGAATCGGTTTGTATATAGTGGGTGCGAATGCAGATCGTTCCCAAAGACTAATTTGAAATATCTAAAAGACAAGACAATTCAATCTATTAAGATCTAACAAGATCTACAGTTTTATGATTTAGCGGTTGATGAGATGCTGTAATGACTACAAACTAAAATTCAATTGATAATTCTAAAGGAAAGGTAAAGATGGTGATAAAGATGAAGATACTAAGTCCTCCCATCTTTGGTTCGGTCTTCCTATAATAAAAATCTAAGGATTAAATTATGAGATATTTCATTGGTAACAAACATCTTTTATGGAAGATCAATGGCGTTGCATCTTAGATGATTTTCGAAATATCTAAAAGAGACAAGCAATTCTAGAAATCTATTAAGATCTAACAGTATTCTACCAGTTTTATGATTTAAGCGGTTGATGAGATGGTAATTAATGACTACAAACTAAAATTCAATTGATAATTCAAAAGTAAAGGTAAAGATGATGATAAAGATGAAGATACTAAATCCTCCTATCTTTGGTCCGTTCTTCCTATGATATAAATCTAAGGATTAAATTATGAGATATTTCATTGGTAACAAACATCTTTTATGGAAGATCAATGGTCAACACCCTAATAGGCTCCACGTTGCATCTCTGCAATCAGGACTTAGATGATTTTCATATATAGATCTGGGATCAAGGGCATGGCTAGGCACACATAATCTCAGGTTCAAATAAAAATCATTCCCAAAGTGGGTGAAAATTCAAACAAGAATACCACTTATAAATCTGAAATCAAGGGCATGGCTAGGCACACTTTATTCAGATTAGGGAGTATTTAAGATAAAATTACCATTACAGATCCAAGATCCAGGGCATGGCTAGGCACACTCGATCCCAGAACATAATCGTAATTAGATCTACACGATGAAAGCAAAAAGACCATAACAATGATTGGGTAAAATTACAGTCACAGATTTAAGATCCCCGACAACGGTGCCAAAAACTTGATGTGATATTTTTAATGTGATCGCGTACTCCGCACCCACTATATACAAACCAATTCGTGCACTTGCAAGTAAAACATCACATTAAAAATATCACATCAAGTTTTTAAAAAACTTGATGTGATATTTTAATGTGATGTTTTACTCGTAAGTGCACGAATCGGTTTGTATATAGTGGGTGCGGAGTACGAGATCGTTCCCACGAGGACTAATTTTGAAATATCTAAAAGAGACAAGCAATTCTAGAAATCTATTAAGATCTAACAGTATTCTACCAGTTTTATGATTTAAGCGGTTGATGAGATGCTAATTAATGACTACAAACTAAAATTCAATTGATAATTCAAAAGTAAAGGTAAAGATGATCATAAAGATGAAGATACTAAATCCTCCCATCTTTGGTCCGTTCTTCCTATAATATAAATCTAAGGATTAAATTATGAGATATTTCATTGGTAACAAACATCTTTTATGGAAGATCAATGGTCAACACCCTAATAGGCTCCACGTTGCATCCCTGCAATCAGGACTTAGATGATTTTCATATATAGATCTGGGATCAAGGGCATGGCTAGGCACACATGATCTCAGGTTCAAATAAAAATCATTCCCAAAGTGGGTGAAAATTCCAATAAGAATACCACTTATAAATCTGAAATCAAGGGCATGGCTAGGCACACTTTATTCAGATTAGGGAGTATTTAAGATAAAATTACTATTACAGATCCAAGATCCAGGGCATGGCTAGGCACACTCGATCCCAGAACATAATCGTAATTAGATCTACACGATGAAAGCAAAAAGTCCATAACAATGATTGGGTAAAATTACCGTCACAGATTTAAGATCCCGGGCATGGCTAGGCACACGCGATCCCGGTTAGTGGCGGGGATTTCATCCGTTCATGATAGCACAACAACCATAAAATAAAATCTCATATTTTAATCTTTAATTTATATTATTAAAAGTACATCCCTCGGATGGGAATCATTAGATCCTCATCCCTATAAATTTAGCCACACATATTGTAATTAAATGACATAAATAAATAAAGACGGGAAAATAACATTAATTAAAATTACCTCAAACTTCAAAAGAAATTGCTTTGATCCAAAAGTACGATGATCTTCAGAAACAAAATTAATGCAGGAATAAACTTTGAACAAAATTTATAAACTGAAGGAATGAGTATTGAAAAATTAAAGGAATAAAGCACTCAAAAAGGAATAATAAAACTTCCCTATTTCTATGTCTAACTATGAAAAATAATGACTAAAAACTAAGAACTCTAAACCTAAAATTAATTCTCTAAAAAAAAAAATCTCTTTTCTTCCCCGAAGTGTTTGAGTCGCTTTAAATAGACTCTCGTCGCGGAAGTCTCCCAAGCCAAAATTTTAGGGTCGATTAATCGACCAGGGAGGGTCGATGCATCGAGCCGCCAAAACGTCCCAAAAATTTGCTTTATAGTGTCAGTTTCGTGTCAGACTCTGGCTCATCCTCGATTAATCGACCTATAGGGTCGATGCATCGACCCCAGAAATCTGTGAAATTCAGCACTTCCTTTTGGTTCAGACACTGCTTCGGTATTTTGGCTATAACGTTCTGTCCCGAACTCGGATTGAGGTGATTCTTACGCCCTTGGAAAGCTGACGAAAAGATCTACAACTATCATGTTTTGATAATTTCATACTGCGGCCGTCTTGAAGGTCCAAAGTTAGCCGCAAGTCGCACCAAGTTCTCTATTACCCAAAGTTGCAGTGTTTTGACATTATATTCAGAATTCTTGGGCTGTTTTCTATACTTGGCTTGTATTTACCTGAAACACTTCAAATCTAATCAATCTCATCAGATAGCCTTCATCGAACAGCTAAATATAGGTATTTAGGGGTGAAATATCATCATTTTTCAGTACTCATCATACCCCCAAACCTACACTTTGCTAGTCCTCGAACAAAGCAAACTAAAGAAAATAAATGCCACTTTCGTAGGGAACACGATTGCACTTAGTATGTGCAACAAGCCTTTAAACCCCTAGCTGATCCTAGTGGAGGAGTTGTGTCTCCTGAGGGTTTACAGTGAAGTTACCCACAAACTTCAATATATTTTTAAAATCATCGATAAAATTGAGTTTTCAAAACATGATTTTGATAACATATATATCATTCAAAAGTAAAAATCATTAATCAATTTAACATGCGAATTCTCAATTTTAAATAACAATGTTATACTAATCATACTAATATCCATGCAAATTAGTCTAATGCTCAAATCGTTAGATAACTCATCCATTCATGCCTAAACGTGAAGTGTGTGCATAACCAAACCAAAATTCATTCATCTCAGAACTAGTTCAAACGGAAAACCGTTGGATCTGTTGTTTTGACTCAATCCTCACTTTAGGTATACTCTCAAAATATACAGACACCGATAGTGGATAGTTTTCGCACATATGTGAGAGGTCAATACAAAGCAAATAAAAAGGTCTCACATGATAAATGAAACACGATGCAATCAATGAAAAAAAATAAATCTCATAAGAAGATACTTGTATATCCTAAGCATGTCATATCACGTGTCATAAGTATCACATATTTACTCTCCACAAGGCAGCTACTAATGCAAGATCAGATCATGAAGGTCTTTTTAGGGTTGTAATGGGGCTCATGAAAGGGTAAGAAAGAATTGAAAGTTGGGATTCAAAGTTTCTGAGAAATTGAAAAAGAAACACCTTTTTGATTTTTTTCTATTTCTCTTCTTTTTCTTTTCTAATCTCTCACTATTTTTTTCAATATTCTTCTATTTTTCCAACTCTCTTTTTCTTTTGAATTTTCTTTTCTTGAAGCACCTCAGATTTTTCATTATTTTTCACAATTTTCTTTTTCTCCCCCCCTTTTTTTCTTTTTATTTTTGCCATACACTCTTAGTAAACACCACAACTCAGTATCTCTCCACTTACTCTCTTTTCGTTCACTCTCATCCCTCGTTCCTAATTTCTCAGAAATAAGAAGGGTAAAGCTGAATTTTCAGAAATGGTGAAGGATTAAAGGTTAACGTGGCTTATCAAAGAATATATAAAGGTAAATTTTTTCAATAGGCTCAAAGGGGTACTAGAAAGATAAATTTATTTGAGGTGGGGCATTTTAAGCACAAACAAGCCAAAGATGGCCTTCAATCATGTCCTTAAAAGATAGTAACCTTGCCTATTTGTCTTGAGTAGATATACAGTTCATTCTAACATAAGGATATGAATTTGATTTCATGCAAAGTCACAAGTCAAAATGAAGTGTATGAGATTATGCAAAATAAGTCATATTCAAAGAAAACTCTGAGTTTATATATTCACTCATCAATGACGGGAAATTAGCTCTAAAGCTTACTGGGTTTAGTCTCCACTGAGAACCTAAGATTAAACATTCAAAACAGTTCATCGATTTCTAAGTCTTAGCTTGATATCAGTGTAAAAATTCTAAGCATGAATATCAAAATTATCCACAACATATCACATTCAGCTTCATCATCTTAGATATAAGTAATCAAAATATGACACTATTATTCTCAAAATTAAATTCACATGCATCATCAACTAAAGTTTGAAAACAATCGTAAAATAATGTGCATGATGACTTCAAAATTAAAATTTTTTTTTTTTTTCAGATAAAACATATAAATGACGCAAAATAAATAACCATACCCCCAAACCTGAAGATGACAATGTCCGCATTGACTGAAAGAAGTAGCGTACCCCCAAACCTGTTTGAAAAAAAGTACCTCAACACAAAGATCAGGTGCAAAGAATATGTGCATCAAATTGGAACATGACAAAAAATATATTGAAGGGAATTAAAAAAACAATCTAAACTAAACAAAACAAAATAAAAAGGAAAGAAGAAAAAAAACTAATAAATCCTAAATCCTAAATCCTAAACTAAACATGAATCCAACTCTGTTAATCATTGGCAGGCGGACCCATCCACCTCGGATCACTTAAATTGATATTCTTAGGCACAGGGAACAATTTCTCCCAAAGATCAAGGGGAAATTGATGAGGCACCGCCGATTGTATGGATGGAGGTGTGGAGGCGAAAGTAGGAGATGAAGATGGGGGAGACGGTGACGGCATCACATCAATTATCTCAATATTAGTATTGATACACGGTGTAGGAGATTTGGAACGATTTACCTTCTTTCTAGATGGTTCTCCCCAGTAAGGAATGATCATCGGATCGAGGTCGATGATTTTAACATTGTTGGACACAACAGGGACAGTCCGATGAGAGCGGCGCTCCCACTTTTTAGCAGTCTCCTCCATCTTTGATAATCGTGTTATGGTGAGATATAATCGTCGGGCCATAAGAAAGATTGTGCAGAGTTAATGAAAAGTGAGCCTAAAGGTGAATATAAAGGGAAAAAATATATAGAGTTGGAGTAGGAGTGGAAAGAGGTGTCCTCCAAAAAAGAAACAATGAAAATTGTGGCAATACGTCTAAGGGAGTCCACGGTCGTGAGAAAAGTGGCAAATTAGAGTTCAATAGAATCCATGAAAAACCAAAAAAAACAAAAAACGGTGGGGTCGATTAATCGATCCCTGAAGGTCGATGCATCGACTCCCAAAATATATATATATATATATATATATATATATATATATATTTTTTTTTATTCGCAAACATAGGGTCGATTAATCGATCCCTAAAGGTCGATGCATCGACCCTTTGGGGGTCGATTAATTGACATTAGTCGCCGACTCCCAAAAAAAATTTTTTTTTTTTTTCAAACATTAGTCGATTAATAATTATAACCCTCGATTAATCGACACCATCTTCTTGAAGTTGAAATTTTTCAAAAATGACATTTTAATGGTGCTATTCAACTACTCTAAAGGCAACAGTAATAAGCAAAATTTTGGCAATCCCACAGTTAGAAAACACACTTTTCATTGATATCATGATTACAAGGACACTTCTGATTTGACTCCTAAAATAAACAGCCTAAACAAAAGAAAGAAAAATAACACAAAATGAAAAATCCTAATCCTAGACTAATCAAACTAATCATCTCCATCCTCCTCGGCCTGGCGGGCCCTGGCGCGCATTTCATCATAACTATCAGGCCACATGCGCTGCCCGATCTGATGGAGGAAGGAACGATCATAGTGGCTACGGCGCAGGAGTGCACCA
The DNA here is from genome assembly GCA_021018995.1 of Chloranthus sessilifolius. Taxonomy (NCBI): domain Eukaryota; kingdom Viridiplantae; phylum Streptophyta; class Magnoliopsida; order Chloranthales; family Chloranthaceae; genus Chloranthus; species Chloranthus sessilifolius. Next base: position 16,047,728 of record CM037598.1, on the reverse strand, counting down.
TGTTGTCGCTGCTGCTCCTCTTGTAAAGAGTTAATTTGGGCCTGGAGCGAACCCAGCGACACACCCTCCTCGGGTCCTTGATCAGGTGCATTTGGTCATCCTGGCGGACGCGGCGGTGCTGGCATGGGGGAGCCGGTTGGGCCGGTGCATCAGCAGGGGCATCAGGGATATTTCCCAAGAGACGCATACTGTGGTTCCATTGGGACGCACCATAACGATAGAATGCAAGGTCCCCGATATCATCATCCCGATAGAACGAGAAACGAAGAAAATTAAGCAACTTCATAACATAATGGGGGAAGTAGACCAACGGGGCTTCACCAGTTGTAGGTTTAGTGAGTTCGTCATGGCATCGCCACATGCCATCATGAATAATCCTGGGTACGTTGATCCATGAGTTGCGGTGGGCCCCATAAAGTGCTTGAACCCGATCACCGGTGCACTCGAGCGTGTAGGCGGAGATTACTCGACCACACTATCCCAAAACAAAAGAAGCGCGGCAACGCCGATCGCCTGAGTGGCGATCGAGAAGAAAATATGCGCGGCACATCTCGTTGATTATATCCTCCACGAGACTCGTCGAGTTCCTCACCCAAAGTGTGATTGTGAGGGCGCCGCATACGAAACATTAAAGACCTCGCAATGGTGTGCGGATAAATCAGCGACCACCCATCAATTGAAAGCGATGAAGTGGGCGGCGACTTGATTCTCGATGGGCGGGCACCCATGCCATGTTACGATAGAATAACCGAACAACGCGTTGGACACTTTGATCACCAGGCGGAGTGAGGAGAAAATGGGCATTGAGAGCCATCGCATGGCGAGAAGCAGGCCGAATGGCGGTGTTGAAAAGCGCGAGATCAAAAACATATTGAACACAGTCGCGGGTCGAGCGACTTCCAGCTAATCACGTGGATGACCGGCGGGGCATTGTACAAGTCTTTCTTGGTAGCGGCAAAAGGTGAAGCCATGATTACCTTTGTCGGAATGTCGGAGGCAGTCAGAAAAAACAGGATACAACCTCAATGAAAATCATAGTGAGACTGCTTCATTTAAATAGGCGCAAAGGCGTCCTCTCGGGACGGACACACGCAAAATAATCGATTAATCGACCAAAAGAGTCGATTAATCGACTCCATTGAAAACGGGCGCGTCAGAAGTCCCGACGTATCGAAACACGCAACGTCTTTAAGCGAAAAGACGCAACGGCCAAAAGTGGAAAAGTCGATTAATCGACTGTAACAATCGATGAATCGACTTAAATCGAGGCAAAGAAAAACCCAAAAACGCATGCCCCAAAATAAAAGTCGATTAATCGACTCCAAATAAGATAAAATGGACAGAATTCGAAAAGCAGCACAATTTCCAAAATCAGCAGTCGATGCATTAACTCAAGGAGTCGATTAATCGACTAAAGAAAAAGTCAAAAACCTTCATAAATGCAGTCTCCTTGAAAAAGGACACTGCATTAAAGCTGTCGATTAATCGACCAAAAGGGTCGATTAATCGACCTTGGGAAGGTCGATGCATCGACCCAGGGTGGGTCGATGAATCGACAGAGGGGGTCGATGCATCGACTCCCAAAAAAAAAATTTATTTTTATTTATTTATTATTATTATTTTTTTTAACAAAACAAAACCAAACGGAAAGTACACACTTGGGTTGCCTCCCAATGAGCGCTAGTTTAAAGTCGATAGCTCGACCGTGGGAATTGCTCAGTCAGGGTGAGCCAGTGGCTCACTCAAAGAAAGAGTGTCAGAGAATGCAATCGCATTTTCAAGGAACGGTTTCAATCGCTGACCGTTAACTCGAAAAATATTCTCGTGTTTTGGGTTGATAATATCTACTGCCCCATTGGGGAGTATTCAAGAGATTTTGAAAGGACCATTCCAACGGGTTTTTAGTTTTCCCGGAAATAGATGAAGTCGGGAATTGTAGAGTAGAACCAGCTGACCAATAACGAACGATTTCCGCATAATAGATTAATCATGAAACCGTTTCATACGGTCCTTGTACGATTTAGCACAGTCGTATGCATCAGCACGGATTTCTTCTAATTCATTTATTTGGAAACCCCTTTGGGTACCAGATTTCAGGAGATCGAAATTCAATGACTTAACGGCCATAAATGCTCAATGTTCCAATTCAACCGAGAGGTGACATCCTTTACCAAAGACCAACCAATACGGCGACATGCCAATCGGAGTTTTAAATGCAGTTCTATACGCCCATAGAGCGTCATTCAACTTTAACGACCAGTCTTTATGGTTCGGATTGATTGTCTTTTCTAAAATCCGCTTAAGTTTCCGATTAGAGACTTCAACTTGGCCACTTGTCTGAGGATGGTAAGGTGTAGCAACTTTATGTGTGACACCATATTTCTTCATTAATTGGGTGAACACTTTATTGCAAAAGTGCTTTCCACCATCACTGATTATCAGCTTTGGAATGCCAAAACATGAAAACACTTGATCCTTGAGAAATTTGATCACTACTCTGTGATCATTAGATTTACAAGCCACGGCCTCTACCCATTTCGAAACATAGTCAGCACCGACAAGAATGAACGTATTTCCAAACGAATGAGGGAAAGGACCCATAAAATCGATCCCCAAACATCAAATAATTCAACTTCTAAAATTGGATTGGCGGCATCATGTTGCGCTTTGAGATTCGACCAGACATTTGGAGTTGTGGCCAGATTTGCAATGTTGATGACAATCCTTAAATATAAATCGGCCGGTAAAAACCACTTTGAAAGATCTTTCTTTGTAGTCTTTTGGAACTAAAGTGACCTCCACAAGCTAACTCATGATAGAGCGAGATGATTAAGTGGTTGCTAAGATTCGAGGAATACATCTTCGTATGATTTGATCGAGACGATATTTGAATAAAGTACGGATCTTCAAAAAATAGTGTTTCACGAGCTAAGAAAATAGATTTCTCACTCTTGACCAATGGTGAGGTAATTTCTGGTGACTAGGAAATTGACAAGATCCGCATACCAAGGTGGGCAATCAATCACGAACAATTGTTCATCCGAGAAGTGCTCCAAGATCGGAACAGGCGCGTCAGGTTTCTCAATAATTATTCGTGACAAGTGATCGGCCACCACATTTTCTGAACCTTTCTTGTCCTTGATCTCCAAATCGAACTCCTGTAACAACAAGATCCACCTAATTAAACGTGCCTTAGCGTCTTTCTTAGCGAACAGATAACGCAGAGCAGCGTGATCTGTGAATACCACAACTTTAGATCCTAATAAATAGGATCGAAATTTATCCAACGCGAAAACTACCGCCAAAAGTTCCTTTTCAGTGGTCGAGTAGTTCAACTGGGCATCGTTGAGAGTGCGACTCGCATAGTATATTACATGCGGTAACTTTTCTATTCGTTGCCCCAAAACAGCTCCAATTGCATAATCAGAGGCGTCGCACATAATTTCGAACGGGAACTCCCAGTTCGGAGATTGAATAATTGGAGTTTTTTTCAATTTGGCCTTAATGGTTTTAAAGGCTCGCAAACATTTATCATCAAAGATGAATGGGGCATCTTTTGAAAGTAAGCTGCAGAGCGGCCGTGCTATCTTACTGAAATCTTTAATAAAACGTCTGTAAAAACCGGCGTGGCCCAGAAAAGATCTGATTTCCTTCACTGTCCTCGGTGGTGGTAGGTCGGCAATTAAATCAACTTTAGCCTTATCGACCTCGATACCCTAGGAAGATATGATGTGTCCCAAAACAATGCCATCTTTAGCCATGAAGTGACATTTTTCCCAGTTAAGAACAAGGTTCTTCTCCTGGCATCGTGCAAGCACTAGCGACAAATGATTCAAACAGTCAGCAAAACTGTTTCCATGTATCGAGAAGTCGTCCATGAAGACTTCAAGGAATCGCTCGACCATATCCGAAAAAATACTCAGCATACATCTTTGGAATGTAGCTGGTGCATTACAAAGCCCAAACGACATTCGTCGGTAGGAGAAAGTACCAAAAGGACATGTGAAAGTGGTCTTCTCCTGATCCTCCGGTGCAATGACTATTTGGTTATACCCAGAATAGTCATCGAGAAAGCAATAGTAGTCATGCCCGGCCAATCTTTCTAACATCTGATTGATAAACGGGAGTGGAAAGTGATCTTTCCTCGTCATCAAATTTAACTTCCGATAATCAATGCACACTCTCCACCCTATTTGAATTTTTGTAGGGACCAGTATGTTTTCTTCATTCTTCACCACTGTGATTCCCGATTTCTTAGGGACCACTTGTGTGGGGCTGACCCATTTACTGTCCGAGATGGAGTATATGATTCCAGCGTCTAAAAGTTTGATTACCTTATTTCGGACCACATCTTGCATTATAGGGTTCAGTCTCCTCTGTGGTTCTCTAGAAAACAGCACAAATGGATTCGGTGCATACACTTTATCGGACAATGCTTTGATATCTTTTATCGCATCAACCGAGGCACTTTGGTGCTCTTTAAGTACATTCATGAGTTGGCCTTCGATTCGCATCGATGTTGATGATATTATAACGGGTTGAGTTTCATTCTTCCTCGTGTAGGCATACTTGAGATTTTCCTAAGAGAGTTTAAGTTCTAAGGACACTTTCTCCTCCTCTTCGACTTTTCTTGATTAATTCAATTTGAGTTCCACACTCTATTTCTGTTCTTCACCTGACGTGGTGTGGAGTCCAATATGTGATTTACTTCTTAGATTAGTTGATCCACATGAAATTTTCTCCAAAATGCAAGGCAAGATGCTAAAGGATCTTGATTGGATGCATGAAATATTTTCTCTACAATTTCATCGCCAGTATGCATGCTTGTGCATGTTCATCATCCTCCATGCTTGGCAATATTAAAATGTTGAGTTCCTTTGTCATATTCGAATGATGATTCATGATCCCATTTCGACAATTGATCAGCGCATTGGAGGTTGCTAGGAATGGTCTTCCTAGAATCACTGGAATATTATTCTTCAAATTTGATGCCGGTTCAGTGTCTAGAACAACAAAATCTACAGAAAAGTAGAAAGAATCCACCTTGATGAGGACATCTTCCACAATTCCTCGAGGGATCTTCTTTGATCGACTAGCGAAGGGTCATCGCAGTGGTCTTAAGTTCTCCCAATTCGAGCTCCTTATACACAGAATAAGGCAACAAGTTGACACTTGCTCCTAAATCCAAAAGGGCCTGATCAATACGGTTATCGCCGATGATGATCGAAATTGTAGGACAACCTGAGTCCTTGTATTTGATTGGGAGCTTTGCTTACAACACTGAACTAACCAGCTCGGCTAAGAAAGCCTTTTTCGAAATATTGGTCTTTCTTTTGATTGTGACCAATTCCTTAAAAAATTTAGCATAAGCAGGTACTTGACGGATGGCATCCAGAAAGGGAATATTAATTTTTAATTGCTTGAAAATCTCATTTATTCCTTCCACATCGCGATTTCTCAGTGGTGCCATCAATCTTTGCGGGTACGGTTCTTTCGGAACAAAACTTTTCTTCTGTTCACTCTCGTCATCTAATATTTCTTTTGCTTGTACTTTGTCATCAATTTCTTTTCTCTCTTCAGATTGCGTCTCTCTATTAGAGTCTTCCTCCTCCTCTGGCAACACTACTTTGTTATCGACCTGCTTTCCAGATCTCAATGTTGTGATTGCCCAAATTTGTTGTTGATTATCCTCTTGTGTTGAAGTTGATGTTTGTTCAACAACCATTTGGCCCCTTGGGTTAGGAACAGGTTGGCTTGGAAACAAACCTTTTTCTCTGTCACAGAGAAAGGATGCCAATTGCCCAATTTGGGTTTCTATTTTAGAGATTGAGGACGTGTGAGAATGAATGAGTTTCATCAGGTCCTCAGTAGAAGGAGTTTGTGTATGAGAACGTTGGGCAGGATTTCCCTGTGGGTTGTTAAATCCAGGTGGTGGAAATGTCGGCACAAAATTTTGTTGTGGTTGGTTTTGATAACCTCCCATTGGCTACGTAAACTGAAAATCCTGGTTCATTTGTCGTGGCTGCCCAACCTGATTTTGATTGTATTGAAATTGATTCGGGTTATTGAACCCTTGCTGCTGAAATTGCCCTTGACCGTAGTTCTGTTGCGGTCATTGATTGAAATTTTGTTGGAGATAAAAGTTTGTTCCCTGTTTCCTGGGCTGCATTCTTTGATTATCTTGTTTTCATGAGAAATTTGGGTGGTATCTCCAGCTATTTGGGTTATTCTCATTGAAAACGTTTCCTTGATTCCGCCCATAATTATTCACAACATTTAACTGTTCAGATGTGTCTTCATGATAGTTCTCATTGAAGGACAATCATCTGCCATATGCATTGGACTTGCACAAATTGAACATGGCTCAGGTTGTGTATTGACCATATGCACATTCTTCTTTAATTTCAATTCCTCCACTTGTTGAGTGAGGAAATCAATTTTAGCCATCAGATCTGGGGAATCCTTTACTACATATAGTCCTCCTTTCTTGGTTGAACTCCCGGCTTGATCACGGGCTTTGACTGGTTGTTCCCGAGTCTTTGTGAAATCCAGATCTTTGAGAATCCTCATGACTTTTCTAGGAAAGCATAAGATTCGGTTTCCTTAAGGCTGAGGAATCCTCCGCCATTCATTGACTCCACCAGATGTCTATTTGGTTGATTCGGTCCATTGTAGAAACACTGGACCAGTCTCCACTTTGAGTATCCATGGTGCAGACATTTGAGTAAGAGATCCATGAATCTATCCCAAGATTCATATAATCTCTCATCTTCCTCTTGCGTGAAATCCGTGATTTCACGTCTAAGGACATTCGTCTTCGCCATAGGAAAGAACTTTGACAGAAACTTTTTGACCATCTGATCCTAGGTGGTTATGGATCCCGATGGTAGAGAATTTAACCATGCTTTTGCTTTATCCTTTATAGAGAAAGGAAATAAGCGCGACTATGATTCTTATTTGAAATTTTGGTAAACAGATGAGCAGACTTCGACGAAGTCTTTAACGTGCTGGTATGGATCTTCTCGCTCCATGCCATGAAAGATTGGAAGGATTTGGATGACATTTGACCGAATATCAAAGCGCCACGGTGTGGCGGGGTATATAATGCATGATGGGGTATTTGTAGTTATCGGAGAAAACAGTTCTCTCAATATTGGTTCTTCCTCTTGTTCGAGTTGCCCATTCATGTTGTCAGTCATATTGACTTCAGTGGATGATTCACTTAAAAATTTCTGTCTTGATCTAGCGTCCTTACGATTTGACCGGCAAGCACGTTCGATCTCAGAATTTAACGGTTCTAAATTTCTTTCTTTAGAAGACCTAGTGTGCATGCAAATGATGCACAGAGTGGAGGTTTCAGGCAGGAAAACCTCAAAATTTTTTTTTTTTTTTTTAATTTTTAAATTAAAATTTTAAAATTGAAATTTTCGATTTTTTTTTTTTTTTTTTTTTTAGAGATCGATTGATCGAGTCACACTCGATCAATCGAGGAAGGTCGATGTATCGACAATGGGGGTCGATGCATCGACTCCCAGCAAATATTTTTTTTTTTTTTGAATCACATCAGTAAAGGGTAAGAAAGAATTGGAAGTTGAGAATTCGCATGTTGAATTGATTAATGATTTTTGTTTTTGAATGGTATATATGTTATCAAAATCATGTTTTGAAAACTCAATTTTATCGATGATTTCAAAAATATATTGAAGTTTGTGGGTAACTTCACTGTAAACCCTCAGGAGACACAACTCCTCCACTAGGATCACCTAGGGGTTTAAGGCTTGTTGCACATGCTAAGTGCAATCGTGTTCCCTACGAAAGTGGCATTTATTTTCTTTAGTTTGCTTTGCTCGAGGACTAGCAAAGTGTAGGTTTGGGGGTATGATGAGTACTGAAAAATGATGATATTTCACCCCTTAATACCTATATTTAGCTGTCCGATGAAGGCTATCTGATGAGATTGATTAGATTTGAAGTGTTTTAGGTAAATACAAGCCAAGTATAGAAAACAGCCCAAGAATTCTGAATATAATGTCAAAACACTGCAACTTTGGGTAATCGAGAACTTGGTGCGACTTGCGGCTAACTTTGGACCCTCAAGACAGCTGCATTATGAAATTGTCAAAACATGATAGTTGTAGATCTTTTCGTCAGCTTTCCAAGGGCGTAAGAATCACCTCAATCCGAGTTCGGGACGGAAAGTTATAGCCAAAATACCGAAGCAGTGTCTGAACCAAAAGGAAGTGCTGAATTTCACGGATTTCTGGGGTCGATGCATCGACCCTATAGGTCGATTAATCGAGGATGAGCAGTCGACACGGCCCGACCTTTGTAAAGCAAATTTTTGGGACATTTTGGCGGCTCGATGCATCGACCCTCCCTGGTCGATTAATCGACCCTAAAATTTTGGCTTGGGAGACTTCCGCGACGAGAGTCTATTTAAAGCGACTCAAACACTTCGGGGAAGAAAAGAGATTTTTTTTTTTAGAGAATTAATTTTAGGTTTAGAGTTCTTAGTTTTTAGTCATTATTTTTCATAGTTAGACATAGAAATAGAGAAGTTTTATTATTCCTTTTTGAGTGCTTTATTCCTTTAATTTTTCAATACTCATTCCTTCAGTTTATAAATTTTGTTCAAAGTTTATTCCTGCATTAATTTTGTTTCTGAAGATCATCGTACTTTTAGATCAAAGCAATTTCTTTTGAAGTTTGAGGTAATTTTAATTAATGTTATTTTCCCGTCTTTATTTATTTATGTCATTTAATTACAATATGTGTGGCTAAATTTATAGGGATGAGGATATAATGATTCCCATCCGAGGGATGTACTTTTAATAATATAAATTAAGGATTAAAATATGAGATTTTATTTTATGGTTGTTGTGCTATCATGAACGGATGAAATCCCCGCCACTAACCGGGATCGCGTGTGCCTAGCCATGCCCGGGATCTTAAATCTGTGACGGTAATTTTACTCAATCATTGTTATGGTCTTTTTGCTTTCATCGTGTAGATCTAATTACGATTATGTTCTGGGATCGAGTGTGCCTAGCCATGCCCTGGATCTTGGATCTGTAATGGTAATTTTATCTTAGATACTCCCTAATCTGAATAAAGTGTGCCTAGCCATGCCCTTGATTTCAGATTTATAAGTGGTATTCTTGTTGAAATTTTCACCCACTTTGGGGATGATTTTTATTTGTACCTGAGATCATGTGTGCCTAGCCATGCCCTTGATCCCAGATCTATATATGAAAATCATCTAAGTCCTGATTGCAGGGATGCAACGTGGAGCCTATTAGGGTGTTGACCATTGATCTTCCATAAAAGATGTTTGTTACCAATGAAATATTTCATAATTTAATCCTTAGATTTATATTATAGGAAGAACGGACCAAAGATGGGAGGATTTAGTATCTTCATCTTTATCATCATCTTTACCTTTCCTTTTGAATTATCAATTGAATTTTAGTTTGTAGTCATTAATTACCATCTCATCAACCGCTTAAATCATAAAACTGGTAGAATACTGTTAGATCTTAATAGATTTCTAGAATTGCTTGTCTCTTTTAGATATTTCAAAATTAGTCCTCGTGGGAACGATCTCGTACTCCGCACCCACTATATACAAACCGATTCGTGCACTTGCGAGTAAAACATCATAATTAAAAAATCACATCACCTCAATCCGAGTTCGGGACAGAAACTTATGGCTGAAATACCAAAGCAGTATCTGATACAAAAAGTGTGCTGAAATTCACGGATTTCTGGAGGTCGATTAATCGAGGAGAAGGACAGTCTGACACGGAATTGACTACTTTAAAGCTGATTTTGACCCTATTGGGTCGATTAATCAACCCTGAATTGGCGGCTGAGGAGACTTCTGCGACCGGGAATCTATTTAAAGCGACTCAAACACTTCGAGGGAGAATTAGAAATTATGGAGATAGGAGATTAGAGTTTTAGTTTTTTGCTTTTCATTTTCATAGTTAGACATAGAAATAGGGAGTTTTTATTTATTCCTTTTTGAGAGCTTTGTTCCTTTAATTTTCAGTGTTCATTCCTCCAGTTTATTATATTTTTGCTCAAGTTTATTCCTGCATTATTCTCGTTTCTGAGGACCATCGTACTTTTGGATCAAAGTAATTTCTTTTGAAGTTGTAGTATTTTTAATTCATTAAATTAATGTTATTTTCTCTTTCTTATTTATTTATATCATTTAATTGCAATATGTGTGGCTAAATTCATAAGGATGGGGATCTAATGATTCCCATCCGAGGGATGTACTTTTAATAATATAAATTTAGGATTAAAATATGAGATCTTATTTTATGGTTGTTGTGCTATCATGAACGGATGAAATCCCCGCCACTAACCGGGATCTCGTGTGCCGAGCCATGCTCGGGATCTCAAATCTGTGACGGTAATTTTATCCTATTATTGTTATAGTCTTTTTGCTTTCATCGTGTGGATCTAATTACGATTATGATCCGGGATCGAGTGTGCCGAGCCATGCCCTGGATCTTGGATCTGTAATGGTAATTTTATCTTAATTACTCCCTAATCTGAAATCGAGTGTGCCGAGCCATGCCCTTGATTTCAGATCTATGGTGGTATTATTGTTAGAATTTTCACCCACTTTGGGGATGATTTTTATTTGAACCTGAGATCAAGTGTGCTGAGCCATGCCCTTGATCCCAGATCTATATATGAAAATCATCTAAGTCTTAATTGCAGGGATGCAACGCGAAACTTATTGGGGTGTTGACCATTTATCTTCCATAAAAGATGTTTGTTTTCAATGACATATCTCATAGCTTAATCCTTAGATTTGTATTATGGGAAGAACAGACCAAAGATGGGAGGATTTAGTATCTTCATCTTTATCTTTATTTTTGAATTATCAATTAAATTTCAGTTTGTAGTCAGTAATTATCATCTCATCAAACCACCTAAATCATAAGACTGGTAGAATACTGTTAGATCTTAGTAGATTTCTGGAATTACTTGTCTTTTTAGATCTTTCAAAATTAGTCCTCGTGGGAACGATCTCGTACTCCGCAACCACTATATACAATCCGATTCGTGCACTTGCGAGTAAAATATTACAATTAAAAATTCACATCAAGTTTTTGGCGCCGTTGCCGGGGACTAAATTAAGAAAATCTGAATTTTTGGTAGACAGTAAATTTTAGGAATTTTCAGAGATTAAAATAGTATTTCTGCTCTAATATATATATATATATATATATATATTAAAAAATTTTGAAAAAATATATATATATATATATATATATATTTTAATTTTCTTGAGGTTTTTCTGCCCGAAACCTTCGCTCTGTGCGTCATTTGCATGCACACTAGGTCTTTTAAAGAAAAAACTTTAGAGCCTTTAAATTCAGAGATCGAACGTGCTTGCCGGTCAAATCGTAAGGACGCTAGATCAAAGCAGAAATTTTCAAGGGAATCATCTACTGAAGTCAGTATGACTGACAACATGAATGGGCAACTTGAACAAGAGGAAGAACCAACATTGAGAGAATTGTTCTCTCCGATCACTACAAATACCCCATCATGCATTGTATACCCCGCCACACCTGGTGGCCGGTTTGAAATTCGTACAAATGTCATTCAAATCCTTCCAATCTTTCATGGCATGGAGAGAGAAAATCCATACCAGCACGTCAAAGACTTTGTCGAAGTCTGCTCATCTGTTTACCAAAACTTGAAAGAAGAATCTGTTAGCTACGCTTGTTTCCTTTCTCTATAAAGGATAAAGCAAAGCACGTTAAACTCTCTACCGTCGGGATCCATAACCACAGGATCGGGATGGTCAAGCGTTCATCAAAGTTCTTTCCTATGGCGAAGACTAATGTCCTTAGACGTGAAATCACGGATTTCACGCAAGAGGAAGATGAGAGATTATATGAAGCTTGGGATAGATTCATGGATCTCTTACTCAAATGTCCACACCATGGATACTCAAAGTCGAGACTGGTTCAGTGTTTCTACAATGGACTGAGTCAACCAAATAGACATCTGGTGGAGTCAATAAATGGAGGAGGATTCCTGAGTCTTAAGGAAACTGAATCTTATGTTTTCCTAGAAAAGCTTGCTGAGGATTCTCAGCACTGGGATTTCACAAAGACTCGGGAACAACCAGTCAAAGCCCGTGATCAAGTCGGGAGTTCAACCAAGAAAGGAGGACTATACGTAGTAAAGAATTCCCCGGATTTGATGGCTAAAATTAATTTCCTCACTCAACAAGTGGAGGAATTGAAATTAAAGAAAAATGTGCATATGGTAAATACACAACCTGAGCCATGTTCAATTTGTGCAAGTCCAATGCATATGGCAGATGATTGTCCTTCAATGCAGAACTATCATGAAGACACATCTGAACAGCTAAATGTTGTGAATAATTATGGGCCGAATCAAGGAAATGTTTTCAATGAGAATAACCCAAATAGCTGGAGAAACCACCCAAATTTCTCATGGAAACAAGAGAATCAAAGAATACAGCTCAGGAAGCAGGGGACGAACTTTTATCCCCAACAAAATTTCAACCAAGGACAGCAGCAGAACTATGGTCAAGGGCAATTTCAGCAGCAAGGGTTCAATAACCCGAATCAATTTCAATACAATCAGAATCAGGTTGGACAGTCAAGGCAAATGAATCAGAATTTTCAGTTTGCACAACCAATGGGAGGTTATCAAAACCAACCACAGCAAAATTTTGTGCCAATATTTCCACCACCTAGATTTAACATTCCACAGGGAAATACTGCCCAACGTCCTCATACACAAACCCTTCTACTGAGGACCTGATGAAACTCATTCATTCTCACACATCCTCAATCTCTAAAATAGAGACCCAAATTGGGCAATTGGCCACTTTTCTCTGTGAAAGAGAAAAAGGATCGTTTCCGAGCCAACCAGTTCCTAACCCAAGGGGCCAAATGGTTGTTGAACAAACATCAACTTCAACACAAGAGGATGATCAACAACAAATTTGGGCGATCACAACGTTGAGATCTGGAAAGTAGGTCGATAACAAAGTAGTGTTGCCAGAGGAGGATGACAAGTTTAATGGAGAGAAGAAATCTGAGGAGAAAGAAGAAATTGATGATAAAGTACAAGCAAAAGAAACATCAGAAGAAAAGAGTGAACAGAAGAGAAGTTTTATTCCTAAAGCACCGTACCCGCAAAGATTGATGGCACCACTGAAAAATCGCGATGAGGAAGGAATAAATGAGATTTTTAAGCAATTAAAAATTAATATTCCTTTCCTAGATGTCATCCGCCAAGTGCCGGCTTATGCTAAATTTTTGAAGGAATTGGTCACAATTAAAAGAAAGACAAATATTCCGAAAAAGGCTTTCTTAGCCGAGCATGTTAGTTCAGTGTTACAAGCAAAGCTCCTGATCAAATACAAGGACCCAGGTTGTCCTACAATCTCGATCATCATCGGCGATAATCGTATTGATCAGACCCTTTTGAATTTAGGAGCAAGTGTCAACTTGTTGCCTTATTCTGTGTACAAGGAGCTCGAGTTGAGAGAACTTAAGGCCACTGCAATGACCCTTCAGTTAGCTGATCGGTCCGTAAAGATCCCTCGTGGAATTATGGAAGATGCCCTCATCAAGGTGGATTCTTTCTACTTTCTTATAGATTTTGTTGTTTTGGACACTGAACCGGCATCAAATTTGAAGAATAACATTCCAGTGATTCTAGGAAGACCTTTTCTAGCAACCTCCAATGCGCTGATCAATTGTCGAAATGGGATCATGAATCTGTCATTTGGGAATATGACAGTGGAACTCAATATTTTTAATATTGCCAAGCAGCCCATGGAGGATGATGAACATGCACAAGCATGCATACTCGATGAAATCATTGAAGACATATTTCATGCATCCGAAGCTGAAGATCCTTTAGCAGCTTGTCTTGCGCATTTCGGAGAGAATTTTGATGTGAATCAACTGATCCAAGAAGTGAATCACATGTTGGACTCCACACCGCGTCTGGGAGAAGAGAAGGATATAGAGTGTGGAACTCAAATTGAATTAATTAAGGAAAAGCCGAAAGAGGAGGAGAAAGCGTCCTTAGAACTTAAACCTCTTCCGAAAAATCTCAAGTATGTCTACCTGGGAGAGAATGAAACTCAACCCGTTATAATATCATCAACATTAGATGCGCATCAAAAAGGCCAACTCATGAATGTACTCAAAGAACACAAAAGTGCCCTCGATTGGTCGATAAAAGATATCAAAGGCATTAGCCCCACGGTTTGTATGCATCGAATCCATTTGGAAGACAATGCTAAGCCTTCTAGGGAACCATAGAGGAGATTAAACCCTATAATGCAAGACGTGGTCCGAAATGAGGTAATCAAACTTCTAGATGCTGGAATTATATACCCCATCTCTGACAGTAAATGGGTCAGCCCCACACAAGTGGTCCCTAAGAAATCGGGAGTCACAGTGGTGAAAATGAGGAAAACATATTAGTCCCTACAAAAATTCAAACAGGGTGGAGAGTGTGCATTGATTATCGAAAGTTAAATTTGATGACGAGGAAAGATCACTTTCCTCTTCCGTTTGTCGATCAGATGTTGGAAAGATTGGCCGGGCATGAGTACTATTACTTCCTCGATGGCTATTCCGGGTATAACCAAATAGTCATTGCACCTGAGGATCAGGAGAAGACCACTTTCACATGTCCTTCTGATACTTTCTCCTACCGACGAATGCCGTTTGGGCTTTGTAATGCACCAGCTACATTCCAAAGATGTATGTTGAGTATTTTTTCGGATATGGTTGAGCGATTCCTCGAGATCTTCATGGACGACTTCTCGATCCATGGAAACAGTTTTGCTGACTGTTTGAATCATTTGTCACTAGTGCTTGAAAGATGCCAAGAGAAGAACCTTGTTCTTAACTGGGAAAAATGTCACTTCATGGTTAAAGATGGCATTGTTTTGGGACATATCATATCGTCCCAGGGTATCGAGGTCGACAAGGCCAAAGTTGATTTAATTGCCAATCTACCACCACCTAGGACAGTGAAAGAAATCAGATCTTTTCTCGGACACGCCGGTTTTTATCGACATTTTATTAAAGATTTCAGCAAGATAGCGCAACCGCTATGCAGTTTACTTTCCAAGGATGCCCCGTTCGTTTTTGATGATGAATGTTTGCGAGCCTTTGAAACCATTAAGGCCGAATTGATAAAAGCTCCAATAATTCAATCTCCAAACTGGGACTTCCCGTTTGAAATAATGTGCGACGCCTCTGATTATGCAATTGGAGCATTGCAGCAGCGAATAGAAAAATTACCGCATGTAATCTACTATGCGAGTCGTACTCTCAACGATGCCCAATTGAACTACTCGACCACTGAAAAGGAACTTTTGGCAGTAGTTTTCGCGTTGGATAAATTTCGATCCTATTTATTAAGATCTAAAGTCGTGGTATTCACAGATCACGATGCTCTGTGTTATCTATTCGCTAAGAAAGACGCTAAGGCACGTTTAATTAGATGGATCTTGTTGCTGCAAGAGTTCGATTTGGAGATCAAGGACAAGAGAGGCTCAGAAAATGTGGTGGCAGATCACTTGTCACAAATAATTATTGAGAGATCTGACGAGCCTGTTCCGATCTTGGAGCACTTCCCGGATGAACAGTTGTTCAGGATTGATTGTCCACCTTGATATGCGGATCTTGTCAATTATCTAGTCACCGAGAAATTACCTCACCATTGGTCGAAGAATGAGAAATCTATTTTCTTAGCTCGGGTGAAACACTATTTTTTCGAAGATCCGTACTTATTCAAATACTGTCCTGATCAAATCATACGAAGATGTATTCCTGAATCTGAGCAACCACGAATCATCTCGTTCTATCATGAGTTGCCTTGTGGAGGTCACTTTAGTTCCAAAAAGACTGCCGCAAAGATCTTCCAAAGTGGTTTCTTGGTAAGCGATCTTTAAGGATTGTCATCAGCATTGCAAATCTTGTCACAGCTGTCAAATGCTGGGCCGAATCTCAAAGCGCAACATGATGCCGCTCAATCCAATTTTAGAAGTTGAATTATTTGATGTTTGGGGGATCGATTTTATGGGTCCTTTCCCGAATTCGTTTGAAAATACGCTCATTCTTGTCGGTGTTGATTATGTCTCGAAATGGGTAGAGGTATGCGTAAATCGAATGATCACGAGTAGTGATCAAATTTCTCAAGGATCAAGTGTTTTCTCATTTTGGCATTCAAAGCGATAATGATGGTGGAAAGCACTTTTGTAATAAAGTGTTCACCCAATTAATGAAGAAATATGGTATCACGCACAAAGTCGCTTCATACCATCCTCGGACAAGTGGCCAAGTTAAAGTCTCTAATCGGGAACTTAGCGGATTTTAGAAAAGACAATCCATCCGAATCGTAAAAGGCGGTCGCTAAAGTTGAATGACGCTCTATGGGCGTGTCGAACGCGATTAAAACTACGATTGGTATGTCATTTGTCGGTTGGTCTTTGGTAAAGGATGTCACCTCCCGGTTGAGCTGGAACATCGAGCATTTTGGGCCATTAAGTCATTAAATTTTGATCTCTTACAATCTGGTGCCCAAAGGGGTTTCCAAATAAATGAATTAGAAGAAATGCATGCTTGATGCTTATGGTAAATCGCATTACAGGACCGTATGAAACGGGTTCATGATCACTCTATTCTACGAAAATCTTTCGTTGTTGGTCAACAGATTCTACTTTACAATTCCCGACTTCATCTATTTCCGGGAAAACTAAAAACCCGTTGGAGTGGCCCTTTCAAAATCTCTCGCATACTCCCCAATGGGGCAGTTGATATTATCAACCCAAAACACGGGAATGTTTTTCGAGTTAACGGTCAACAATTGAAACCGTTCCTTGAGAATGCAATTGCATTCTCTGACACTCTTCCTTTGAGTGATCCAATTGCTCACCCTGATTGAGCAATTCACAAGGTCGAGCTATCGACTTTAAACTAGCGCTCATTGGGAGGCAACCCAATTTTGTGTAATTTCTTTTCGAAAAAAAAAAAAAAAAATTCTAATTTCCTTTTAGGATTTAGGATTTAGGATTTAGAATTTATTAGTTTTTAGTTTAGTTAGGTTGTTTTTATTTCCCTAAATAGTGTAGCCATATTACCTTTAATAAATTTTTAGTTTCGTTGGTTGGTCATGTTTCAACTTGATGCACCTCTTCTCTGCACCTGATCTTTGTGTTGAGGTACTTTTCAATAGGTTTGGGGGTACAATACCTATTTCAATCAATGAGGACATTGTCATCTTTCGATTTGGGGGTATGGTTATCTATTTTGCGTCACTTAATTTTTTAAAATTATAAAAATAATAAAAAATAAAAAATAAAGAAAATTAATTTTGAAGTCATCATGCACATTATTTTGCGATTATTTTCAAACTTTAGTTGATGATGCATGTGAATTTAATTTTGAGAATACTGATGTCATATTCTGATTACTTATATCTAAGATGATGAAGCTTAATGTGATATTTTGTGAATAATTTTGAAATTCATGCTTAGAATTTTTACACTTATACCAAGCTAAGACTTAGAAATCGATGAACTATTTTGAATGTTGAATCTTAGGTTCTTAGTGGAGATTAAACCCGGTGAGCTTTAGAGCTAATTTCCCGTCATTGATGAGTGAATACATAAACTCAGAGTTTTCTTTGAATACAAATTATTTTGCATGATCTCATACACTTTACTTTGGCTTGTGACTTTGCATGAAATCAAATTCATATCATTATGTTAGAATGTACTGTATATCTACTCAAGACAAATAGGCAAGGTTAACATCTTTTAAGGATATGATTGAAGGCCATCTTTGGCTCGCTTGTGCTTAAAATATCTCACCATATATAAATTTATCCTTCTAGTACCCCTTTGAGCCTATTGAAAAATTTACCTTTATACATTTTTTTATAAGCCACGTTAACCTTTAACCCTTCACCATTTCTGAAAATTTAAGCTTTACCCTTCTTATTTCTGAGAAATTAGGAACGAGGGATGAGAGTGAACGAAAAGAGAGTAAGTGGAGAATTACTGAGTTGTGGTGTTTACTGAGAGTGTATGGCAAAAATATAAAAGAAAAAGGGGGGAGAAAAAGAAAAAGAAAATTATGAAAAATAATGAAAAATATGAGGTGCTTCAAGAAAAGGAAATTCAGAAGAAAAAGAAAGTTGAGAAAAATAGAAGAATATTAAGAAAAATAGTGAGAGATTAGAAAAGAAAAAGAAGAGAAATAGAAAAATCAAAAAGGTGTTTCCTTTTCGATTTCTCAGAAATTTTGAATCCCAACTTTCCTTTCTTTCTTACCCTTTCCTGAGCCCCATTACAACCCTACAAAAAGACCTTCATGATCTGATCTTGCATTGGTAACTGCCTTGTGGAGAGTGAATATGTGATACTTATGACACTTGATATGACATGCTTAGGATATACAAGTATCTTCTTATGAGATTTATTTTTGTTCATTGATTGCATCGTGTTTCATTTATCATGTGAGAACTTTTTATTTGCTTTGTATTGATCTCTCACATGTGGGTTAAAACTTACTCATTATCGGAGTGATTTTATTTCAAGAGTATACCTAAAGTGAGGATTGAGTCAAAACAACAGATCCGACGGTTTCCCGTTTGAACTAGTTCTGAGATGAATGAATTTTGGTTTGGGTATGCACACAATTCACGTTTAAGTATGAATGGATGAGTTATCTAACGATTTAAGCATTAGACTAATTTGAATGGATGTTAGTATGATTAGTATAACATTATTATTTACAATTGAGAATTCGCATGTTGAATTGATTAATGGTTTTTGTTTTTGAATGGTATATATATTATCAAAATCATATTTTGAAAACTCAATTTTATCGATGATTTCAAAAATGTATTGAAGTTTGTGGGTAACTTCACTGTAAACCCTCAGGAGACACAACTCCTCCACTAGGGATCACCTAGGGGTTTAAAGGCTTGTTGCACTGCTAAGTGCAATCGTGTTCCCTATGAAAGTGACATTTATTTCCTTTAGTTTGCTTTGCTCGAGGACTAGCAAAGTGTAGGTTTGAGGGTATGATGAGTACTGAAATATGATGATATTTCACTCCTAAATACCTATATTTAGCTGTCCGATGAAGGCTATCTGATGAGAATTATTAGATTTGAAGTGTTTCAGGTAAATACAAGCCAAATGTGGAAAACAGCCCAAGAATTCTAAAAATAATGTCAAAACACTGTAACTTTGGGTCATCGAGAACTTGGTGCGACTTGCAGCTAAATTTGGACCTTCAAGACGGCCAAATTATGAAATTGTCAAAACACAAACGTTGTAGATCCTTTCGTCATCTTTCTAACAGCGTAAGAATCACCTCAATCCGAGTTCGAAATAGAAAGTTATGGCTGAAATACCGAAGAAGTATTTGATACAAAAAGTGTGCTAAAATTCACGGATTTCTAGGGGTCGATTAATCGAGGAGAAGGAGAGTCTGACACGGAATTGACTACTTTAAAGCTGATTTTGACCCTATTGGGTCGATTAATCGACCCTCAATTGGCGGCTGGGGAGACTTCTGCGACCGGGAATCTATTTAAAGCGAGTCAAATACTTTGAGGGAGAATTAGAAATTATGGAGATAGGAGATTAGAGTTTTAGTTTTTTGCTTTGCTTTTTCATAGTTAGACATAGAAATAGGGAGCTTTTATTTATTCCTTTTTGAGAGCTTTGTTCCTTTAATTTTCAGTGCTCATTCCTCCAGTTTATTATATTTTTGCTCAAGTTTATTCTTGTATTATTCTCATTTCTGAAGATCGTCGTACTTTTGGATCAAAGTAATTTCTTTTGAAGTTGAGGTATTTTTAATTCATTAAATTAATGTTATTTTCTCTTCCTTTTTTATTTATATCATTTAATTGCAATATGTGTGGCTAAATTCATAAGGATGGGGATCTAATGATTCCCATCCGAGGGATGTACTTTTAATAATATAAATTTAGGATTAAAATATGAGATCTTATTTTATGGTTGTTGTGCTATCATGAACGGATGAAATCCCCGCCACTAACCGGGATCGCGTGTGCCGAGCCATGCCCGGGATCTCAAATCTGTGACGGTAATTTTATCCTATTATTGTTATGGTCTTTTTGCTTTCATCGTGTGGATCTAATTACGATTATGATCCGGGATTGAGTGTGCCGAGCCATGCCCTGGATCTTGGATCTGTAATGGTAATTTTATCTTAATTACTCCCTAATCTGAAATCGAGTGTGCCGAGCCATGCCCTTGATTTCAGATCTATGGTGGTATTATTGTTAGAATTTTCACCCACTTTGGGGATGATTTTTATTTGAACCTGAGATCAAGTGTGCCGAGCCATGCCCTTGATCCCAGATCTATATATGAAAATCATCTAAGTCCTGATTGCAGGGATGCAACGTGGAACCTATTGGGGTGTTGACAATTTATCTTCCATAAAAGATGTTTGTTTTCAATGACATATCTCATAGCTTAATCCTTAGATTTGTATTATGGGAAGAACAGACCAAAGATGGGAGGATTTAGTATCTTCATCTTTATCTTTATTTTTGAATTATCAATTAAATTTCAGTTTGTAGTCAGTAATTATCATCTCATCAAACCACCTAAATCATAAGACTATAGAATACTGTTAGATCTTAGTAGATTTTTGGAATTGCTTGTCTTTTTAGATCTTTCAAAATTAGTCCTCGTGGGAACGATCTCGTACTCCGCACCCACTATATACAATCTGATTCGTACACTTGTGAGTAAAACATCACAATTAAAAATTCACACCAGTAACCATAAATGAGGAGTTACCATCTTCTAAGTGGGTGGTATCAGAGCTAATGGAGAGATAGATTGGCTTTGTTGCACCTTGCAGTGAAGCACCGTGCGCGTATGATGGCGCATCGGAGCGTGCCCTGCGACTGTTGGTATCAGAGATAGGCTGACTTAAGACGTTGGCATTAAGTGCCGCACGAGTTGGCACGTTGAAAGAGTTACCCCGTGACACATGGCTCGTAAGAAGGTGAAACTTGCATGGATTGCTAATGAGCAATCTAGGAATGCCACCCTCAAGAAGAGGAGGAAAGATTCTTGAAGAATGTGAGTGAATTGAACACACTTTGCAATGTCAATGCTTGCGCCATCATCTACAGCCCTAACAAGCTCCTACCGGAGCTTTGGCCTCCGTACCCCGAAAGCCATTGTGTTCTCCGATTCACCACCTTGCCATAAGGGAGAGAATAAAATTAAGAAGATGTTGACCCAAGCGGGGTTCCTCAAACAATAGATAATAAGACTCAAGGAGCAACACAGGAGGCTAGCTTGAGAAGGAAAATTGTAGGAATCAATAACAATCAATTGACACACAACAAGCAGCGTAAACACAAGATTTACGTGGTTTGGCAATTTGCCTACGTCCACGGGTGATCTGAGTCCTTTCACTCATCTGTGAAAAACTGGGGTTACAAATCTCTCGCATCTCTCCTCACTCAATACACAAAATAAGAGTGTTCTTTTCTCTAACCCTCCACCACATCTCATAAACCCTAATCACTAATTTGGTTTATATACACTATAAAAAATGAGACTATTAGCGGCAGCCAAAAACTGTCGCTATTAACAAAAAACTGCTGCTAATACTCTTTCCGCTAATAGTCTTAATAGTTTTTTTTATTAATAGCGACAGTTTTTTACTCCAAAAAATTGCCGCTAATAATCTTATTTTTTATAGTGATAGTACATATATAAGCCATCAAATACATATGACGCAAAAACATCCCAACAATCTCCACCTTGACTTGAATTCTCACAAGTCACTTCGAAGATGTTAACGTAGAGCCTTCTCACTGTTCTTTCTTTCCTTCCTTCTTTCCTTCTACATTTTTTTACCTAGAATGCAAGGCTCTGCACTCTTCAAGAGTACAACATAATCTTCAACAATTAGTGAGATTAATCAAGTCTAAGTAATGCTTGAACTTCTTCCTCGAAACATTGTCTTTATTATTCTTAGCTACTAACCGAGCTTTGTACCAATTCTTTTCCTGTTCCGATGATGCTTATTTCTTTTTGAATACCCACTTGCACCCAACGTCTTTCTTTCCCTTATGAAGTTCCACTGATTCCCATATCTTATTTTCCTAAAGAGACTCCATCTTTTTCAACATAGATGTCACACAAGCATCTCTTTCCTCCGATTTTATAGCTTCCTGAAAATAAGATGAATCTCTATTTTCAGTAAATAGTGCAAAAGAAACCATATCTTCAAAGTCATACCTGATTGGTGGCCTTTTATCTCTTTTGCTCCTTTCCTTTAGAATGCCTCATGAAACTTGATGTTATTGGTAGTGCTCCATGCTGGGTAATTGTTCATGTGAAGGCTGTAGGAAGTTATTTGGTTTTTAAGATTCTGAATCATCAACCTCCCCCTCAATTGTGCTAGGTCCCTTGAGACTATTTTTTCTGATATCCCTTCACTTTATTTACTGATTTTTTGAATGTAAGTCTCATCAAAGATCACATCTCTACTAACTACTATCTTCTTTTCAGTGCTAAATCTGACCCTGTACTGCTTTCCATATAAGCAATACTTGCAGAACCCAAGCTTACAATTCTTAACGCCCTTCAACAAATTCTGTTTATAACATTCCATCATTCCTTTTTCACTCATATGCCCTAAGCGCATATGCCACAGATCTGTCATCCGTACTATTATATTCTTTAGTAAATAGATATGCTGCACCTATCACGAAATTCCCTGCCAATCTGTATACGTTTCTAACGATCTGACCTTTCATAACAATCATTGCCCTTTTAACGACCTTCAATGCTTCACTATCTGTAACGTATTTACAACGACTGGAATCTAATGCAACCAAAGAAATTAAATTTTTCTTTAGATCCGGTACATGTTTTACATTATTAAGAGTTCGAACCACATTATCAAACATATTAATTTTTACGGTTCCTATTTCAATGGCTTTACATGAAGCATTATTTCTCATTAACACAGATCCACCATTGAACGGTTTGTATGTATCAAACCATTCTTTATTAGGACACATATGCCAAGAATAGCCTGAATTTAAAATCCATGAATCAGAAAATAAATTCCTGCCAGTAGTGACAGATAGCACGTGACCATCATCTCCATCCTCATTATTTTCTGCAATGCTCACCTGATCTGATGTGGAGGTCTTTCCTTTTCGCTTGTTCTTTTCTTCCTGTTCATGAATAAATAATTTGCAGTTATATTTCATGTGTCTCTCCTTCTTGTAATGATAACAGAGAAATGTACCCGTGTTTCCCTACTCCACCAGACCCTCCACCTATGGTTTTTCAATACTTGGTTTCTTTCTCAACTCGTTTGACAGAAGCGCCATCGTAACCTCTTATGTTTCGAGAGTATCCTTCCAGTAGAGTAACGTTGTAACAAGATGCTCATACAAAGAAGGAAGAGATACAAGAATAAGAAGAGCCTTATACCGTCATCTCCACCTTAACTTCAATGCTAAGTAACTGAGATATAATCCTATTGAAGGTATTGAGATGTTCCCACAGATTCGATCTTACCTTCATTAGAAGCGTGTAGAGTTGATGTTTTAGAAACAACTTATTCCTGAGTGATTTCTTCATGTATAGTCCTTCAAGTTTCGCCCAAAGTTTGAGTGTCGATTCTTCATCGATCACATTGTACAAAACTTCATCCGTGAGACAAAGACGGGTCATGCTGACCGCTTTCAACTCTAATTCCTCCCAGTCATCATCTTCAATGTTTGCCGGCTTCTTCGATTTTTCATGCATCGTTCTGTGGAGACTTTGTTGCACGAGCATATCTTTAACCATTCTCTGCGACAATCCGAAGTTACCCTTTCAGTCAAATTTATCGACTTCAAACCTATTTGTAGATTTTGTTGTCATCGTGAAGAGAATAGCAAAACCTCATTCTGAGACTAATTTGTCGGAATCAATGGCAATCAATCAACACACAACAAGCAAAAAATGCAAACACAAGAATTACGTGGTTTGACAATTTGCCTACGTCCATGGGTGATCTCAGTCCTTTCATTAATTTGTGAAAAACTGAGGTTACAAATCTCTCACATCTCTCCTCACTCAATACACAAAATAAAGAGTGTTATTCTTTTCTCTAACCCAGACCACATCTCATAAACCCTAATCACTAATTAGATTTTTGTAGTACAAGTATAACCCTCACATACATATGATGCAAATACTCTTCAGTAACCCCAACAGAAAAATAAGAATCGAAGTTCGAGCCAATTCTCATGGCCCCCAAACTTGGGCCTCGTGGCCACGAGATTGTACCTGAAACTTTTCCTGGTGCACTCGTGGCCACGAGATTCAAGTTAAAATCCCAACAAAAATCGTGATCACGAGATTGTTGGAATCTAAATATGGATCTATCGATCCATCCATCGAAAATAAGCCATCAGATCTAGGCGCATGATCAATCAAAAATAATAAATTAATAAACCATAAATTAAATATATATGCGCACCTTGAGTGTGAGCCATTAATGCTTGGTTGTCGATTTTCAACGATCTTCTCGCCTTCAATATCTCCTAGCACAATGGGGATGCTTTTGCTAATAGGGAGGATTGAATTGTGTCGAGCGATCGTTGGGACCAGACACCCCTTATATTTATAGCCAAAGAGTCATTTCCCATTAAGGACTGAAAATACTAATTATATTGTGATTAGAAATCATAATCATACCACAACTAAAAGACCTACTTATTAGTTGCGTATTCTCTTCAATTTTACCGGAATAGCAACTACACATCTTAAGATTGATCTTATACCATTCACCGGTCAACGGGTTGACCATAGTGATGGCCACCAAAATAGAAACTTCTAACACTCTCCCATTTGGCCAAACTATGTCAATAAACTCCGATTACCAAATGTTAGCTAACTTTCTTTGAATGGTAAATCATAATCAATCTCAATCAAAGTCTTTATAATCAGTCCGGTCCAGTGAGAATTTTAATACAGAATCAATGTAGTCAATATATCATGTCATCGATGCATGACCGTTCATTAGTTACCGTATTGAAAGTCATCACTGACATGGATTCCAACTAGTATGATTTCACATAGGTTGCAAGTTTACAAACTGAATGGTGATTACATGTAAACTCAATCTATTATTGGTCATACTTTATTGCCATCTACTGGCACCATATGTTCTAAAGTTTTATTTACATAAAATGAAAAAGTAAATAAATTAGCTCTATTTCTGAATCAATTAAGCAAATGTATTCACTATCAGATATCCAATCTCAAAGGCTATCAAAATTATCCGTTAACCCCATGCGCGCAACATACTCCAAAAAGAGCTTGGGAGGTAAACCTTTAGTGAGAGGGTCAGCCAACATGAGTGTCGTACTTATCTTTTCAACATATACAATTTAATTCTGAACTTTCTCTCTTACAACAAGATATTTATATCAATATATTTGGAACCCCCACTAGTCTTATTGTTATTGAAGATAGCTATCGCAGCGAAATTGTCACATAAGATTCTCAGTGGCCTTGAAATACTATCAACAACTCGAAGTTCTGAGATAAAATTCTTTAACCATATCGCCTCACATGTTGCCTCAAAACATGCAACAAATTCTGCTTCCATAGTAGACGAAGTAGTTAGCGTTTGTTTAACACTCTTCCAAGATATAGGTCCACCTGCAAGCATAAAAATATAACCCGATGTGGACCTACGAGTGTCTTGACATACAGCACAGTCAACATCTGAATAATCAATAACTTCAAGGTTATTCGACCTTTTGTATGTGAGCATGTGTCCTTTAGTCCCTTGTAGATAGCGAAAAACCTTATTGGCTGCTTTCTAGTGATCCAAACTAGGATTGCATTGGTACCTACCAAGCACACCAACTATGTACGCTATGTCCGGATGAGTGCAGACTTGTGCATACATGAGACTCCCAACTGTCGATGCATAGGGAATTGTCTCCATCTACTTTCTCTCCAAATCGATCCTGAGACTCTGAAGTAGACTAAATTTATCACCCTTAATGACAGGGGCAACAATAGCGGAATAATTATGTATGTTAAACCTTTTAAGAACTTTATCAATATAAGCTCTTTGAGATAATCTCAATATGCCACGGGCTCTATCTCGATGAATCTCAATTCCTATCACGTAGGAAGCTTCACCAAGATCTTTCATATCAAAACTCTTTGATAAAAAGTTCTTTATCTCATGTACCATGCTCAAATTACTACTCGCAAGCAAGATATCATCAACTTACAAAATAAGGATGATAAACTTACCCTCACTGATTTTAAGATATATACATTGATCCACAGTATTTTCTTTAAAACCAACATTTGAAATGACTTCGTGAAATTTTAAGTACCATTATCGAGATGTCTGCTTTAAACCATATATAGACCTTTTGAGTCTACAAACTAAATGACTCTCCCCCTCAACCTGAAAACTTTCAGGTTGTGTCATAAAGAGATCTTCATGCAAGTCGCCATTCAGAAAAACAGTTTTAATATCCATTTGATGCAATTCTAAGTCAAAATGAGCTACTAATGCCATGAGTATCCGAAAGGATTCCTTTCTACTGACAGGGAAAAATGTCTCTTTATAGTCTATTCCCTATTTTTGACTGAAACCTTTAGCGACTAATCTGGCCTTGTATCTTTCTACATCTACATTATCTTTGGAGTCTTGTTTAGTTTTGTATACCCATTTGCAGCCTACAGGCTTAACTCCTTTAGGTAACTTACAAAGATCTCAGACCGAATTATGTTTCATTGATTCCAACTCATCTTTCATGGCTTCGAGCCATTGAGTGGATTTGTCGCTCTTCATGGCTTGGCTAAAGGAAACATGATCTGATTCCTTTTCAAAATCAAACTCACTCTCATTGAGGTAAACTATATAGTCATCAGAAATGACTGACTTCTTTGCTCTCTCTGATCTACGCAATGATTGATCATTGACAATCGCCATGTGAGTAAGAACCTCCTCAATGTGGGGTGTGTCATTAGGCATAACTATAGGTGCATCAACATTTGCTTGAATAACTCGAAGCTGAAGACGATGTGATAGAGGATCGAGGTCCTCAAAAAGCCACTCACACCAAACTCAAGCGAGGAGAATAGGGCGTTGGAAATGACGAATGAGGCCTATAATAAGCAATAATGGCTCATGGAAATGCTGAACTCAAATAACGTTAGGGTTGTTGGAACCGAGGATTCCGCGATGCCTTTCGGAGCTCCTGGTTTAATCCTCATTCCCTTCCTTCAAGATTTCATTGTGAATTTTTTTTACCAGTTTGTGGCGAGCTTTAAGTTTGTTATGTGTTGCTCCTTTTCGAATTGGTCTCTCTAAATCTATCAACTCAATAGCTAGGGTGGTTGTTTCTTAAATTGATCTGTCCATTGCTTTGTGTGATTGTTCTATTTTTCTTGTTTTAATTTCTCATGTTATAGTTTCATTACGGTCGTTAGTAAATATATCTGTATGATCGGTACTTAATATGCTAAGGGGTCATTATAAAAGCAATTGAATCTTCTACAAAACATTTGATAAAGACGGACAAAATTTTACGCTCATCTGTACCGCGCACACCAAATATTCTATGTCCGGCCTTTTTAAATAATGTCAACTTAAAAGATATTAATCCTTTTAGGGAAGTATTGATCCTTTCATATCTAGAGCGTCCAATCATAGAACAACACGTTATGCAGTGGGGAATGGTCAGGTCCAACCAGGTTGAATCGGATTTTGAGTTCAAAGACATTTGCAATCCTTGGATATGGAGAATCTGGACTTTTATGATTTTCAGAATGATGTGTAGTATAAATTTTCATATTTCCAAGGGCTGCATATGTGGTTGAACTCAAAATCTGGTTCAACCGAATTGGACTTGACCATTGTCCCTTATGCAGTTTTGAGACTCAACCCAGCCATTTTGCAACGCCTTGTTCATCAACGACATGTAAACCACTTCACGTTGTTTCTAATGACTGAACTACACATGTTGAACCGTGTGGTTCAATGCCAAAATTAGGGTTGCCAACTATAATTTTTCATTCCAGGTTGGCTCATCTATATCACATGTGGCATCAGTGTAGAGCAAATCAGACAGTCCGCGAAAAGCCTGCTAAGAAATAGAAAACGCGTACCGATCAATTATGAGCTTAAAATATTTGAATGGATAACTCTTTTTGTCTCCAGTGAAACTCTAACAGTACCAAATGTCCATCTTTAGAGATGCTCATATTGGTAGTGGATGGATGCTCATATTGGTAGTGGATAGATGGGCGCTCTCACAGTGTTTATGGGTGCAAATAGAAATTTCCTATTTGAGATTTTGTGGATTTTACATGGAAAATTGAATAAATTAGATAATTTTGATTGTTTGAGTAGGGCAATTTCAAAGTTCATAGCGGGCAATGATTAGGCCAACTGGTTGAACCTGATTTCTTCTGCAATCAATTTTGCACCCTAAAACACCAATGCGCCTAAACGCGTTCGTACACGTGTGTCAGTTTTACAGTCAAAAGCGTCAATGTACCTAAATGCCAATCGCTACGCACACACGCAAGGGTGTACGTGTGTTGTGGCTCGCTGCTAAACACACTCTTATCTTTTAATTGTCAAACAAGAATAGAAAGTTAAAAGTTTTATATATACCATGGACCACTTTTTACATTCTCAAATGTGACTAATTATTTTGTATTAAGAATGAAAAGTTTTATGGCCTAAAAACAAACCCAAGAAATAAAGAAATAAAAATGAAAGTTTTATTTAATTCTTTGAAATTATGTAAAAATATTTATTATATTTTAAAATAATAAACAAATAAATATAACAATTTCTACAAATTTGAAATAAAATAAAGACACTGGTACTGAAAATATGTGTATACTATGAAAGGTTCATTTTGGGTTTGAACCTTTACTTAGTACAAACTCATCAAAGTCATTAAAGTCTTATTAGGGTGCACAGAGACCGTAGTTTTAAACTAAAGACCTTACAAGACCAGATAAATAGCACACATATTTCTTTAAGATCGAGTTTTTTATAAAGCTAGCACGATTGACCTTGTGCTTATAATACCCTGTATTTCATGAATGTTTTTGAGAAAAAAATATAATCACATAAGAGGCGGCCGCACTTCCACGTTCATATAGGTAAGACTATCAAATGTCTTTCTGTAATCACACTCATTAACATAAAATATTATAGACTTATTAAGAATACTCATCCTCGCCTTTTTCATTATAGATTCCAAGAAATTTACACCTGTCTTGGAATGGATATTCAACTAAATTAAAATACTTCTAATTCTCACTTTCATGTCATACTCCTTCATTGAACTTAAAGGTTTGATGTACAAATATTAAGTTGTATTTCTAACATAATTGATCAACTATAGTTTTAGTCCAACCCCCTTAGATGTTTTATTTATCAATTCTTTAGAAAGTTCTTTGGCAAACAGATCAGCCAAATTAATACTGGTCAGAATTGAGTCTATCTCAATTACTTTATCCTTGAATAATTCTTTTACATAACAGTGTCAGAGACCTATACGTCTATTCTTCTCATTATAAAGTTTATTATATAGATGCTTTTGCTCTTGTAGCCTCACTATCATGATTTATTGTGATAGGTGGCATAGACTTTGGCCACATAAAAAATTTCAAGGGTAAATTCAGAAGTCATTCTGCCTCTTTGCCACATGTCGTTAAGGCAATAAACTCAGATTTCATTGTGGATTAAGTAATATATGTTTGCTTGTAGATGCTTATGAGATTGCAACACCATCTAGAGTGAATACTCATCCACTCACAGACTTAAATTCATTCGAATCTGAATTCCAACTTGCAACACTGTAGCCTTCTAAAACATTAGAAAAGTAGCATAATTTAAACCATAGTTTATAGTTCCTTTCAATATCTAAAATACACAAAATAAAAAATTTCAATGATGATGCCATATATTACTAGTATATCTACACAATTTTTCAATTGCATATGCTAAGTCAGGCCTAGTAGAGTGCATTGCATGCATAAACTACCAATTACTCTAGCATACTCTACCTTTATTACAAGAAAGATTGATGCGATATAAATGAAGGTTTACCATCTAAGTGATTATATTCTTTGAGAATTGTTTCTATGTAATGAGACTGAATTAAAATAGGCTAATTATCATTTCTTATTATTTAGATTCCTAAGAAATAACATCAGTATTACTTATATCTTTCATATCAAAACTGGAAGAGAGAAATGATTTAGCTTCTATTATGCTATCTAGATCAGTATCAAATATAGGCATGTCATCAACATATATATATATATAATTTCCTAACTTGAGTGAGGACATAAATCCATGACTTGAGCTCTTATTCATTACATGTCATTTTTATTACCTTTGACTTTTAAAGGCAGTTGTTGCAGCCAATAGAAACTAGTCATCGAAATATATTCCATAACGCGAGTGAGAGGATTAATACTATATATATATATATATATATATATATATATATATATACACACACCCTATTCAGATAGGGGACCCATTAATATTGAAGGTGAGGTCTTTGACATACATAAAGGTTAATGTAATTTTATAAAAATATAGAAGCACTTCCACTCAAATTATTTAAAACATATAAAAGGGCTCATACTTTGAAATAAGGAAAGTTGGTAAGTTTAACTAAGATCGAAGAGGTCAAATTACTCAAACTTGGTCAACAAGTCGACAAAAGTCAACTTTATGACTTGCTGTTTATATTAACCATCGACAAATGTTACCAAAACTGGATGCTTCCCGTCTGAAACAATAAATAATCATTGAAGGCATTTAAGGGATTCGAGCCATTTTCAAGGCATGAGAGGAAATGTGATGAATTTTATGCGCTATTGAGCATTAAATAAGGTATGTAAAGTGTGGGATTGCTATACCATCACTCTCGATTATAGTAAAAAAAATCTGCCACCGGGGTGTGTTTGTGTCTATGACTATTGGCGAAACCTAAATTTTCATCTTGGCAGGCCCCAAAATGAATTGAATTTAATTTTTTTTATAAATTATATAAATTTAAATTATATTAGAAAATATATTTTTCATTAAAATTACATAAAAAAAGACATAATTATTAATAAAACATTGGCAAAATTGAGGGTTTAGCAACTAAAATAATTAGGTCTTAAGGATTGTAAAAGGGTTTAGGGACTAGGATAATTAGGACTTAAGGATTACGAAAGGTCTAGAGACTAAGACTTTGATTTACGAAATTAAGATTTATAGAGACTAAGACTTAGGTTTCCAAAATTGAGGTGTAGGAACTATGACTTGGGTTTCCGTAATTGAGGTTTAGGGACATTGTGAAAGGATTTATGAAATTAGAAAAAGAGCTAGCTTGGGGGTTGGGGAATTGCAAAAGGGCTTAAGGTTTAGGGGTTTAGGGAAATAGAGAATTGGGAAATTAGGGATTTAAGGTTTACGAAATTGAAATTTAGGAATGAGGCACTATAAAAATTAAGACTATTAGCAACAATTTTTTGCAACACTACGAAAAATACTGCTATTAACAAGAAAACTATTATGACTAGTAACGTCAGCTTTTTTGTTAATAGAGTCAGTTTTTGGCTGCCGCTAATAGTCTTATTTTTTGTAGTGAAAAAACTGCCGCTATTAACAAAAAAATATTAAGACTATTAGCAACACTTTTTGGTTAATAGCAGTAGTTTTTGGCTGCCGCTAATAGTCTTATTTTTTGTAGTGAGGGTTACAAAATTAGGGTATTAGGGAATTAGGTTTGGGACATTTAGGGTTTACAAAGATTTGGGGATTTGGAGTTTGTAGTTTAGGGATTTAGGGTGTTGTGAATTAGGGTTTAGGGATTTAAATCTCTAACTTCAATCTTGAAAATTGTTCATCATGATCGCGATCCGATGAAATATTTCGTGGTTCAATAAAATTCTATCACATGCGTCACAAACCCTCTTAAATATGATCCTTTGACAATCCGATTTTTGAAACTAATCGAAACCTTAAGAAAAAAAATAAACTATAAAAATAAACAAGAGAGAGAGAGGGAGAGAAATTAGTGATTAGTGTGATTTATAGTTTAAAGAATAATAGAGAGAGAGAGAAGCATAGAGGGTGGGTTGGAGGGGGCACTGCCATAGACCCACAGCTAGCCCAGGCCACAGAGAGGGAGGGAATTACAACCAAATGAAAGAGAGAGAGAGAGAGAGAGAGTGAGAGAGGGAGAAGAAGAAGAAGAAAAAGAATAGGAAAGAGAAAGAGAGCGTTTTTAAGGAGAGGGGGCGCTGACGTGGCAACCGGCATGAGGAGGAGTCGCCGGCATCGGAATCTAGTGGGCGAGAGGAGATTGAGAGCCAAAGAAGGTGGGCATCGGGTTCAGGAGAGAGACAGAGAGAGAGAGGGAGAGAGAGAGAGGTGCTAGGTTTTAACTTTTAAGTTGCCAATTTTTATTTTTATTTTTATTTTTATTTTTTGGGTTTGAGTGCCGTACTCGCCGGCACTCGACCTCACGTCGTTCCGCCACTGCCTATGACTCTAGATTAGACGACCGACTAATAAATGGTAAAGCCCTGACCTAGCTACTACATTTTTCGTTTACGTCTAACCATGAATCAAAAGGTCATCCGATACTGATACGTATCAGTATCAGAGGTGGACGATACGGGCGATACGTATCCATATCGTTCTTTTATATAGGGTTTACCGGATGATACATTCAATGTTCGGTTTTGGACTCGAACGATACGTATCGATATACCGGCATTTTGATCCATGCATCTAACTTGAGTTCCCTAGGTCTAATCTATTTAAGCATAAATAAGTTAGGCTTGAGCACAGTTTATAGGGCCTAATAATAAATGTTAGATCCTATTTTTTACGCATTTTCATACGTAAAAGGTGTGAGCTTCACTAGTAAGGAAACCCGTCTTTAACGAGTGGCGCTGTAATAACCCGTAAAATTAGACCTAAACTCGATTGACCTCGTGTGTGTGATCAATACGAAAATCGATGTCACCATAGATTTTTATACGATAATAAATATTTAAATAATATTAGGATAACTTTGTGCGGACGGATTAAAGTTTAAATGCGTGTTTGGGCCTTTAGTGTGAAAGCCGTGCAGCGACGCACCGTGTGCCGCTCAACACCGAAACCAAGCCCTTTAGCTAATAAAAAGACAGCTTCTCAAAGAAGCTTCACCCAATTGTAAAGCTTTGGAGTTTGGGTTTCTAGAGAGAGAAAGAAGAGAAAACTTCCGCCCTTCTTGAGATTTTGACAACGAGATCGTGATCGTACCGTAAAATTTACATTATTCACGAAGCACTCGATGCCGATCAACGCTTGAATCCCGCCTTTGGTGAATTTTGACCGTTCAAACCCCATTTTCAAGAAATGTTTCATCTCGTGATCGTTTCCATGCTTGAAAGAGGCTAAGATCGACGCGTAAGGATGAGCAATGTCATCTTGAGTTCATTGTGATCAATCTCTATGGATTTGCCGTAGAAATTCAGAAGTTCCATTTCGAAACCCTTTTGGACAACGATTCTTAAAGGCGCGAAGTCGATCGAAGAAAGGTTAGTTTTATTTGATTTTAATGGTTCAGATTGTAGAATAAATCATTGTTTTAGTTTAGTGTGAATGTGTGTGTGATTCGATGAAGATCGTAGAAGATTTGGATGAAAATAGATTAAAAATGATAAAGCCTTATGACTGTGCATTTATGAAGGTTTTGATCGATCAAATTAGGTGATTGATTGATCAAATTTGGCATTGATCGATCAAATTAGGTGGTTGATCGATCAAATTTGGGAATGATCGATCAATCACCCAGATTGATATATCAAATTGTATATACAATGATAAAAACAGAAAGTTTGTTTGCTGAATGTTCATTCTCGACAGCATTGATCGATCAATTTGAAGATTGATCGATCAATGCGATGATTGATCGATCAAGGGTGAAATTGATTGATCAATGTGATGGTTGATCGATCAAGGGTGAAATTGTTCGATCAATGTGGAATTGATCGATCAATATGATGGTTTGATCGATCAAATTGATTGTGCCGACACTGCTTCAGTGTTTTTGCCATAACGTTTTACGCTGAACTCTGATTGATGCGATTCTTGTGGCATTGGAAAGTGGACAACTAAATCTACAATTTTTATGAATTAAGTAATTAATGAGTAAATTATTTTGATATTAAAAATTGAGCTGGAAGTTTGGCCAAGTTCTAAGTTAGCACGTTTTGACTGAAGTATCGATATAGCTTCGGTATTTTAGCCATAACTCTTTGTCCCGAACTCCGATTGATGCGATTCTTGATGCATTGCAAAGAGTACGACGAGATATAACTCTTTTATGAATTAACTAAATCTTTAATCAAATTTTTTAAGGGTCAAAATAAAGTAGGAAGTTGGGTCAAGTTTCGAGTCAACACGAAATTATCCATTTCCACCTCGGTTTTGAGAAAATACTTAAATACATCAACATTATTAATAATTAAGATCAATTTCTAATACATCATCATATGTGTGATGTAGACTAAGAATGGAGGC
The DNA here is from genome assembly GCA_021018995.1 of Chloranthus sessilifolius. Taxonomy (NCBI): domain Eukaryota; kingdom Viridiplantae; phylum Streptophyta; class Magnoliopsida; order Chloranthales; family Chloranthaceae; genus Chloranthus; species Chloranthus sessilifolius. The sequence goes on along the minus strand of CM037598.1, from coordinate 16,013,034 downwards.
CGTGGATAAGAATTTTTGGATTGCTTTAGAACGGCGTTGGACTTGCTTAGAAAGATCTGTTAAGGTAGGGGAAATCCAACCTAAAAATGTATCTGAATATGATTTCATGATTCATTCACATCTGTATCCTTATTTCTATTTTAAAAGCATGTTTGCATATCAATCAATCTCTGTCATCTCTGATTCCTGCATTCTGATTTTTATGTTTTGAAGCCTATTTCTGATTTCTGATATTTGATTCTTGAGGTCATATGTGTGTATGTGATTTTAAGTATTTAGTCCAGATGATCCCTACCGACTCGGCGGTATATCCGTGCCCTGGCACAATTGTGCATCTGCTTTGAAAATCCCTCAGTACAATTGCGCTCCGTAGATGAGGCATTGTTACATTCTGAAATTGTTAATTTGAACGACGATTGGTTGGGATTTCCTATCGGCATACACCTGATTACCACGTGTTATATAGTCACGGGAGTTTCTTAGGTTAGAAATATTCACAATTTAAGTCATAAATGATATATATGTATAACATCTGTTCTTGTTTGAAAACTCAGTACATGTCATCTAATTTATCTTGTCTGCATATTCTGATTTGATTTTCTGGTTTAAGATACTACTTGCAAATCATGTCTTACATTTTCAGTATAATTTTAGTTGAGATTCTTCTACTGAGCTTAGATGTAGCTCACCCTATTTTCTATAACATTAATAGGTTTTGAGGCTAGAGCTCCCGGCACTGAGAGCGACCCTGACTACCAGCCTGATCCGGAGGCTGAGGTTGAGGAGGAGAATACCAATACCCCTGCTGACGAGCACCACCCGTAGCTTGGGTATTTGATTAGACTGGATATTTTGGGATCTGTATATGTTTTAGATTATTGTGGTTCTGGTGGCCACAGTTGTGTACTTAAAACTTTGTAGATACTTTACTTTCTTTTGTGTACATCTTATACGAACCACTACTTGGAACCATTGTTTTTGTGTGACGGATGCCCATCTTATAGGAACCCCTACTCGATCTGTTACTACTGGATAATGTCTGTTCTAATTTTTGCTAAACGAGCAAACACTCTGTGATTTGTCCTGGGTATCATCCAGAGCATGATCCTGATGGCACAAAATTTCGGACGCGAAAATTCGGGCTGTCACAGTTGGTATCAGAGCCTAGGCTTTAGGTCGTGTTAGGACTCCAGACTAGGCTATGGATGTAGTATGGTTGGGATGTGAGTTTTCTATGACCCAATTAGGACTTTAGCAAAGTTAGTAGAGTTTGGGTTTTAGCTTCTATAGGGAACTCACAACTGTTGCTGGAGATTTAGAACTTGGGATTCAATTTAGGACTTAAATTGTGGATCTCATAATCACTTTTAAGGCGAATATTGGATGATTTGATAAATGTACGACTATTAGATAAGATATGTTTTAACATTTTGTTGGAACTTTGGGTCATTGTGACTATGACAATTATTGATTGGAGTTTTGTGTCATGTTAACAGATCGAAATGGCGCCATGAAAGAAGGCTAAAATTGTACACACTGCAGGGAGTGAGCCGAATAGGCAGTTGCTTGAGGCGATGCTTAGCACTATGACTTAGCAGGCTGCGTTACTTACGAAAATGTTGAGAAGGACGACTCACACCTCTTTATCGACATTAGATTAATCATGTTCTAGGTGTGACGGACGACACCTAGCGAAAGACTATAGAATATCTACTAGGGCTTGTTTTAAGTGTGGATGAATGGGACATTTGATAAGGCATTGTCCTGCTTTGAAAAAGGAAGCGATGATCTCGACAACCACTCAAGGTAGTTCTCGCTCTTTACATCCGGCGGCGACTAGAGTTACTCAGGTACGGCAGGCCTTACCTGTCTCCTCATCTACACCATTTGTAATATGTGCGTTGTATGGGAAACCTCATAGAACGGAGGCGTGTAGGCTAATCTCAGGTGCTTGTTTTAGATGTGGTGAGCAAGGACACCAAGTCAAGAACTGCCCAGATATGCGATAGAAGTAAGAGACCGCGACATCTACTTTCAAGCCGATTCTTCCTGTGATTCAAGATGCCCAAGGTATAGGTTCAATATCAATTGTCAAGATTTTGTTTTAATGTTTAGATGATTTAGGAATTTTGTTGGTTTTGACACGTGTGAAATATCATAACATTATCGCTTGTGTATTGACTTAAATCACTTGTACGATATACACGAATTCTAAATTCAGAAGATTAACTACGTAAGTGATAGTTATATTAGCAGACTTAATAAATCTTAATAGTTACAATAAATTTCTTAAGGACAATTATTTAGTAAATTTAAAATTTCTTTAATACTTATGAGAAATGAAATTAAATTAACGAACTTAATCCTAGTATTCTTCTTCCTGACTAATGAGTCAAGATTATGGTGTGTTTAAATACATTCCTTCCAAACGTGAGTTCGGTTGTTAATTGCTATAATTTACTCTGAAAGCTTTTCGAGAATTGGAAAAGTCTAAGATAATCATATCGGTAATTGACAGAGGATAAGAAAATTTAATTACGGATATCATAGGAGAGTAGGATTGGATGTCGCTACGGTGGATTGCATTGTTTTCACCTAAGTCATGATGAATGACTATAGATTTTCAAGGAATATATGGAGATTTAATTAGTATAGGGAGTGTATTGAGAGTTGTGCACATAAAGAGTCAATTAATCATGCCTAAGTATTTATGTACGACATTGAGAGTAATCATTTGCAATCATTTCCTTGATTTGAAAGGCTAGATGTGTCACCCTCTTTTGCCCTTCCTGTATGATCGAAATTTTATTTGCATATCATAAGATTGGTTAAGGGCATAAAGTTTGAAGATTTCACAATCGTTGTGGTAGATTTTAGAGGTTCTCATGTTGGTGATAACTTTATCTCACTTTGCTAATGGCTTTACCTCATTTTGGTAATAGCTTTATCTCATTTTGGTGATGGCTGTACCTCATGTTTGTGATGACTTTATCTCATCTTGGTGATGACTTTATCTAATTTTGGTGATATCTCTTACCATCATTACGTATCAAAAAGTGGGTGAGTATGAAAATTTATTCCTAGACAGATGAGACCTATTCCGAGTTATGAGTTGATTTTTTCTGATAACGATAACATCAATTTGGTGAATCCGATTTTTTTTTTTGGATGAATGGTATGTTTCAAAATTTGTCCACTGTGCTCCAAGAGTATTTTTACAATCGTAAGGGGTCACTGTGATTAATACAATAGAAATAATGCATGATCCCTAATGATTAACATCGTTGAAGTGAAGATATGTTGAATGGACAACACATTATATGTCCTTCAAGTTTTTATTGATCCTATTTATAGATACATTCGGATTAAGTAGTCTTAATCTCACGATCAATATACAATTCTTTGTGGAATGAACACCAGTCAAGTAAATAAGGGGGGCATCCTTAAGAAAAAGCCCAACAGCTAGTTTTTACCTATGTATGAATTTTACAAGCATTATGGTCATTTTCTTTTGACAAATGGTTAACATGATGGTGACATACTACTGTATATAATTGCTTATGGAGGTGTGAAATGAGATACCCGGTGCATGGGAAGACTATCACACTTTTTTAGTAAATTTGGGATGAGCTTAGTGACCTGTACATTAACCCGACAATTTTACCTATAGGGGTCGTGTGGATACACTGATTTTAGGGGAAACTATTTTGACTCTGGATACGGGTGACTCCATTGTGGATGTGTGGACTCAGAGAGAGGGATTGTGCATATATGAGTGGTGACTGTATGGTTGTGACTATTTCACATATAATACCTCTGCGCGCATGTATTGACGCTATGAACAATTGAGTTTTACTCAGGATATCTTTAGGGTATTTTCGAGGACGAAAATTCCTTCCAGATGGAGGGATTATGTTAACCCTAAATTGGAGGACGTTGAAATTATGATGGGGACTTCTAAAATATATGGCTTCCTGCAGGTAGATTGCCAATCTGCGATTATAGATGTGCGTACGTGTGGATGGTGGAAGAACTCTTGATGTGTCTTCTTTACCCACATGTTGCTACTCAGGGAGACGTGCCCGTCTGGTCACTGGTTCGGCTATGTGGAAGTCAAATGTAATGAGGTGCGTTGATTACGTATGGGTGTACAGTGCACATGTGTGGACCATTGATGTGATCTTGCACACCTATGTGGGGTGTGTATGCTTTACACGCTAGAGGTTAGAAGCTTAAAGGCTTGGCTAGGAATGGGGATTATTCCTTTTGCTTTAACTCTTGCATTTATGCTGAGTGGTAGAATTCAAGAAGAAAGAGAAGGAGATTTGGTAAGAGAGTTATTGCTCGTGAATGTGGAGGATGGACGCCATGTGATTGTGTCGAAGCTAGCAAGGATCGCCACTAGCGTTGGAGATTGTTAAACCATTGGAACCCTAAAGCTTGTTGAGCTCGTGGGCCAAGAAATCGGCCGACCCAAGGTAAGATACTTTAGCAGTATGTTCTTTATGTTATTGGTGTTCAATGGTGTGAAAATCATGGGATGGGACGGAGGATAGAACCCTAAACCATGGAATTCGCGAGTAAATCACTCAGCTACAAAGGCGAACTGGAAGTGCGAAGCCCAAATTCGTGAGTAATACCGGCATTTATTCACCTAATGCGAGAGGTAATTTTTACGATTTTAAATTCTATCCTATTATTGTTTTATGTACGTGGCAATTACAATTCCATAGAGTTGGAGTTGTCTAAATGGCATATACTGATACCCTATACGTGGTGAAATAGGGACTGGGTAATGCCTCCATTAATAAGGTGAGTTTAAAGAAATAGCTTGACTGTAATGATTGATCAATCAATTTGGTGAATTGATCGATCAACTGTGTATTTGATCGATCAAATAAGAAGGTTGATCGATCAAACTTGTTTATACTATGTTCTGTGAAAAAGGACTGTCTGATCGATCAAATTGAGCCTTGATCAATCAATTTTATCGATTTAAGTTATATTTTGGGTTTTTATTTTTCACTCGCACGATTAAAATCTTCAATCATTCGAGAGAGTTTGATTCCTTTGTGTTCAAGGGATATTTCCGGCTATCGGAGCTTCTTGCTTTAATTCATTGGATCGTATTTTGCTCGGCTATGGTGGTAAACCCTAACATTTTCCTTATTCAGGGGTTTTTTGTGTATTTTTGTACATTTTAAACTATGGGACCGTGAACGAAGAATCCGTCACGTAAAATCCCTACATCCCAGGCTCATACATTGGTGCCAACCGTTGAACTGGTCGCACAACCCTTTATGCAACTCGTGACGCCAATCGAACAAGATGTGCCACCCGTTCAAAACCCACAGCCACCACTAATTCAACAAGAACTTCCAAAAGAGTGGTGGGCTTCTAACCCATTGTTGCCTGAATGTGCTTTCGACTCTAAGCTATTCGCGGATTAGCCCGAAATTGAATGGGCAATCGACTGTATTGATGAGCTAGGGTTGAGACCATTGCATGAGTCATTTTACGTCCATTTTTGTCCTTGTATACTGAGGCTCTTTTATCAACATCTTCGCCAGGGTGACAACCATCATCAATTGACCACCAAAATTGACGGTTTTGACTATAAATTTAACCAATTTCATGTCGCCGCCGCTTTACAGTATTCTTCACGGTATGTGGAGACTTGTTGTTGCCACCATATGTCAAAGACGTCCCATACCATGATAGACTTGTGGTCAGTGTAGTTCAGGTCAAGCTATTACTGGGCCCAACTCCCTGATAGACTATGGATGCTTGATACTTTTATCAAGAGTGCTACAAACCCGTTTTTGCACAAGTCTGCGAGATCAATGCTAGAGATTTGCTGTTTGAGAAGCAAAAGACTGCTTCAAAAAAAGAGTTGCCATATGCTCAATTGATAACAAGTATGGTCGAGCAGTATATCGCATTGAGAGAGGAGTATAGCCTGGCTCCTGGCGAGCCTCAATTGACCAACAACATTAAAGTTTTCAAGCTCAAGGGCTGGACTAAGAGCTATAATCTATTGGTCAAGAGGTTACCTGAGGAGGGGGTTGTACCACCAGCTCTAGTTGAGGAGATCCCTGACGGGCAAGCACCAGATGATGGGGATGCATCTGATGCTAGGGTTCAAACTGTTAGTGTCTGTTAGACATTTTCGGGGACGAAAATTTCTAAGCGGGGGATAATGTAATGACCCTAAAACTCTAAACAGAACACGACTGCTTTGATATGCGTGCCTAACACGAAAATTGAAATAAATTAAAATTTTATAATAATATTAATCGTAATAATAATTTAGAACTTAGCTATTCTATCTTTATCTATTACTATTATACAATAAAATTTTGTGACATAATTATCACTGCTTTGTTTAAACCTGTGTAGATAGTAGACCTGTTTAGGTATGTTTTGCAGTTTTGAGGGCGAAAATTCCTTGAGGGGTAAATTTAATGACCCTAATTTTTGGGCATATTGAATTATACTCCTACCTTTTTGAAATTGACATGTCAATTTTCGAGGATGAAAATTCTTTAAGGTGGGAAGGATGTAATAACCTGTAAAATTAGACCCGAACTCAACTGATCTCGTGTGTGTGATCAACACAAAAACCGATGTCACCATAGATTTTTATATGATAATAAATATTTAAATAATATTAGGATAACTTTGTGCTGACGGATTAACGTTTAAATGCGTGTGTGGGCCTTTAGTGTCAAAGCCGTGCACCAACGTACCGTGTGCCGCTCAACACCGAAACCAAGCCCTTTAGCTAATAAAAAGATAAAGCTTCTCAAAGAAGTTTCACCCGGTTGCAAAGCTTTGGAGTTTGGGTTTCTAGAGAGAGAAAGTAGAGAAAACTTTCGCGCTTCTTGAGATTTCGACAACGAGATCGTGATCGCACCGCAAAATTTGCATTATTCACGAAGCACTCGACGTCAAACAACGCTTGAATCTCACCTTTGGTGAATTTCGACCGTTCAAACCCCAGTTTTAAGAAATGTTTTATTAGCGATCGTTTCCATGCTTGAAAGAGGTTAAGATTGATGCGTAAGGATGAGCAACGCCATCTTGAGTTCATTGTGATCAATCTCTGTGGATTCATCGTAGAAATTCGAAAGTTTCATTTTGAAACTCTTTTGGACAACGATTCTTAAAGTCGCGAAGTCGATCGAAGAAAGGTTAATTTTCTTTGATTTTAATGGTTTAGGTTGTAGAATAAATCATTGTTTTAGTTTAGTGTGTATGTGTGTGTGTGTGATTCGATGAAGATCGCAGAAGGTTTGGATGAAAATAGATTAAAAATGATAAAGCCTTATGGTTGTACATTTATGAAGGTTTTGATCGATCAAATTAGGTGATTGATCGATCAAATTTGGCATTGATCGATCAAATTAGGTGGTTGATTGATCAAATTGTATATACAATGATAAAAACAGAAAGTTTGTTTGCTGGAAGTTCATTCCCGACAGCATTGATCGATCAATGTGATGGTTGATCGATCAAGGGTGAAATTGATCAATAAATGTGATGGTTGATCGATCAAGGGTAAAATTTATCGATCAATGTGGAATTGATCGATCAATATGATGGGTTGATCGATCAATTTGACTCTGCCGACACTGCTTCAGTGTTTTGGCCATAACGTTTTACTCCGAACTCCGATTGATACGATTCTTATGGCATTAGAAAGAGGACAACTAAATCTATAACTTTTATAAATTGAGTAACTAATGAGTAAATTGTTTTGATATTCAAAATTGAGCTGGAAGTTTGGACAAGTTCTAAGTTAGCACGTTTTGACTGAAGTATCGATATAACTTCGGTATTTTAGCCATAACTCTTAATCCTAAACTCCGATTGACGCAATTTTTGATGCGTTGGAAAGAGTACGACGAGATCTAACTCTTCTATAAATTAATTAAATCTTTAATCAAATGTTTTGAGGGTCAAAATGAAGTAGGAAGTTAGGCCAAGTTTCGAGTCAACACGAAATTACCCATTTCCGCCTTGATTTTGAGAAAATACTTAAATACGTCAACATTATTAATAATTAGAATCAATTTTTAATACATCATCATATGTGTGATATGGACTAAGAGTGGAGGCCGTGGATAAGAACTTTTGAATTGCTTTAGAATGACGTTGGATTTGCTTAAAAAGATCTGTTAAAGTAGGGGAAATCCAACCTAAAAATGTATCTTAATATAATTTCATGATTCCTTCACATCTGTATCCTGATTTCTGTTTTAAAAGCATGTTTGCATATCAATCAATCTCTGTCATCTCTGATTCTGCATTCTGATTTCTATGTTCTAAAGCCTGTTTCTGATTTCTGATATCTGATTCTTGAGGTCATATGTGTGTATGTGATTTTAAGTATTTAGTCCAAATGATCCTCACCGACTCGGTGGTATATCCGTGCCCTGGCACAATTGTGCATCTGCTTTGAAAATCCCTCAGTACAATTGCGCTCCATAGATGAGGCATTATTGCATCCTGAAATTGTTCATTTGAACGACGATTGGTTGGGGTTTCCTATCGGCATACACCTGATTACCACGTGCTATATAGTCACGAGAGTTTCTTAAGTTAGAAATATTCACAATTTAAGTCACATATGATATATATGTATAACATTTGTTCTTATTTGAAAACTCAGTACATGTCATCTGATTTATCCTGTCTGCATATTCTGATTTGATTTTCTACTTTAAGATACTACCTGCAAATCATGTCTTACATTTTCAGTACAATTTTAGTTGAGATTCTTCTACTAAGCTTAGATGTAGCTCACCCTATTTTCTATAACATTAATAGGTTCTGAGGCTAGAGCTCCCGGCACTGAGAGCGACCCTGATTACCAGTCTGATCCGGAGGTTGAGGAGGAGAATACCAAATATCCCTGCTTACGAGCACCACCCGTAGCTAGGGTATTTGGTTAGACTGGATATTTTGGGATCTGTATAAGTTTTGGATTATTGTGGTTCTGGTGGCCACGGTTTTGTACTTAACTTTGTAGATACTTTATTTTCTTTTGTGTACATCTTATAGGAACCACTACTTGGAACCATTATTTTTATGTGACGAATGTTCCTCACCAGTGGTTCTTCTTGATTCCTTTTTGAGGATTTATTTTCTTTTATTTTTATATATATGTATTGTTAAATTCTTCTCTTTTAAAGCCTTAGATGATGACTCGATCTACCACTACTGGACAATGTCTATTCTGATTTTCGCTAAATGAGCTGACACTCTGTGATTTGTCCTGGGGATCATCCAAAGCATGATCCTGATGGCATGGATTTTCGAGCGCAGAAATCCGGACTGTCACAATTGGTATCAGAGCCTAGGCTTTAGGTCGTGTTAGGACTCCAGACTAGGCTATGGATGCAGGATGGTCGGGACGTGGGTTTTCTATGACCCTATTAGGACTTTAGCAAAGTTAGTGGAGTTTTGGTTTTAGCTTCTATAGGGAACTCGCAACTGTGGCTGGAGATTTAGAACTTGGGATTCAATTTAGGACTTAAATTGTGGATCTCATAATCACTTTTAAAGTGAATATTGGATGATTTGATAAATATACAACCATTAGATAAGATATGTTTTAGGATTTTGTTGGAACTTTGGGTCATTATGACTATGACAATTATTGATTGGAGTTTTGTGTCATGTTAACAAATCGAATGGTGCCACAAAAGAAGGCTAAAATTGTACACATTGGAGGGAGTGAGCCGAATAGGCAGTTACTTGAGGTGATGCTTAGCATTATGTCTCAGTAGGATGCGTTACTTATGACAATGTTGAGAAGGACGACTCACACCTCTTTATCGACATTAGATGAACCATGTTCTAGGTGTGACGGGCGAGACCTAGCGAGAGACTGTAGAAGATCTACTGGGGCTTGTTTTAAGTGTGGACGAATGAGACACTTGATAAGACATTGTCTTGCTTTGAAAAAGGAGGCGATGATCTCGACAACCACTCAAGGTAGTTCTCGCTCTTTGCATCCGACGATGACTAGAGTTACTCTGGGACGGCAGGCCTTACCTGTCTCCTCATCTACACCATTTGTAATATGTGCGTGGTGTGAGAAACCTCATAGAACGGAGGCGTATAGGCTAATCTCGGGTGCTTGTTTTTTATATGGAGAGCGAGGACACTAAGTCAAGAACTACCCAGATATGCAACAGAAGCAAGAGATCTCGACGTCTTCTTTCAAGCCGATTCTTCCTGCGACTCAAGATGCCCAAGGTATAGGTTCAATATCAATTGTCAAGATTTTGTTTTCATGTTCAGATGATTTATAAATTTTGTTGGTTTTGACACGTGCGAAATATCATAACATTATCTCTTGTGTATCGACTTAAATTACTTGCATGACATAAACGAATTCTAAATTCAGAAGATTAACTACGTAAGTGATAGTTATATTGGCAGACTTGATAAATCTTGACAATTACAATAAATTTCTTAAGGACAATTATTTAGTAAATTTGAAATTTCTTTAATACTTATGAGAAATGAAATTGAATTAATAGACTTAATCCTAGTATTCTTCTTCCTACTAATGAGTCAAGATTATGGTGTGTTTAAATACATTCCTTTCAAACGTGAGTTCGATTGTTAGTTGCTGTAATTTACTTTAAAAGTTTTTCGAGAATTAGAAAAGTCTAAGATAATTATGTCGGTAATTGACAGAGGATAGGAAAATTTAATTACGGATATCATAGGAGAGAAGGATTGGATGTCACTACGGTGGATTGCGCTGCTTTCTCCTAAGCCATGATAAATGAGTATAGATTTTTAAAAAATATATGGAGATTTAGTTAGTATAGGGAGTGTGTTGAGAGTTGTGCACATAAAGAGTCAATTAATCTTGCCTAAGTATTTATATACGACATTGAGAGTAATAATTTGCAATCATCTCTTTGATTTGAAAGGCTAGATGTGTCACACTCTTTTGCCCTTCCTGTATGATCGAAATTCTATTCGCGTATCATAAGATTGGTTAAGGGCATAAAGTTTGAAGATTTCATGATCGTTGTGGTAGATTTTAGAGATTCTCATGTTGGTGATAGCTTTATCTCATTTTGCTGATGACTTTACCTTATGTTGGCGATAGCTTTATCTCATTTTGCTGATGGCTTTACCTCATTTTGGTAATAGCTTTCTCATTTTGGTGATGTCTCTACCTCATGTTGGTGATGACTTTATCTCATTTTGGTGATAACTTTATATCTCATTTTGGTTATATCTCTTACCACCGTTACGTATCAGAAAGTGGGTGAGTATGAAAATTTATTCCTAGACAGATGAGACCTATTCCGAGCCATGAGTTGATTTGTTCTGATAACGATAGCATCAATTTGGTGAATCGGATTTTTTTTTTTGGTTGAATGGTATGTTTCAAAATTGGTCCACTATGCTCCATGAGTATTTTTACAATCGTGAGGGGTCACTGTGATTAATATAATGAAAATGATGCATGATCCCTAATGATTAACATAGTTGAAGTGAAGATCTGTTGAATGGACAACACATTATATGTCCTTCAAGGTTTGGTTGATCCTATTTATAGATACATTCTGGGTAAGTAGTTTTAATCTCACGATCAATATACAATTCTTTGTGCAATGAACACCAGTCAAGTAAATAAGGGGGGGCATCCTTAATAAAAAGCCCAATAGCTAGTTTTTGCCAATGTATGAATTTTGTGGGCATTATAGTCATTTTCTTTTGACAAATGGTTAACGTGATGGTGACATACTACTGTATATAATTACTTATGGAGGTGTGATATGAGATATCCAGTGCATGGGAAGATTGTCACACTTTTTCAGTAGATTTGGGATGAGCTTAGCGACCTGTACATTAATCCGATAATTTTACCTATAGGGGTCGTGTGGATACACTGATTTTGGAGGAAACTATTTCGACTCTGGATATGTGTGAGTCCATTGTGGGCGTGTGGACTCAGAGAGAGGGGTTGCGCATATATGAGTGGCGACTGTATGGTTGTGACTATTTCACACATAATACCTCTGTACGCGTGTATTGACGCTATGAACAATTGAGTTTTACTCGGGATATCTTTAGGATATTTTTGATGACGAAAATTTCTTCCAGATGGGGAGATTATGATAACCCTAATTTGGAGGACATTGAAATTACGATGGGGACTTCTAAAATATATGGCTTCCTGCATGTAGATTGCCAATCTGCGGATTATAGATGTGCGTACATGTGGGTGGTGGAAGGACTCTTGATGTGTCTTCTTTACCCACATGTTGCTACTCAGGGAGAGGTGCCCGTCTGGTCACTTGTTCGGCTATGTGGAAGTCAAATATAATGAGGTGCATTAGATTACGTATGGGTGTACAGTGCACATGTGTGTAGGGTGTGGACTATTGATGTGATCTTGCACACCTATGTGGGGTGAGTATGCTTTACACGCTAGAAGTTAGAAGTTTAAAGGCTTGGCTAGGAATGAGGATTATTCCTTTTGCTTTAACTCTTGCATTTATGTTGAGTGGTATAATTTAAGAAGAAAGAGAAGGAGGTTTGGTGAGGGAGTTATTGCTCGTGAATGTGGAGGATGGACGCCATGCGATTGTGTCGAAGCTAGTAAGGATCGCCACTAGTGTTGGAGATTGTTATACTATTGGAACTCTGGAGCTTGTCGAGCTCGTGGGCCGAGAAATCGGCCGACCCAAGGTAAGATACTTTATCAGTATGTTCTTTATATTATTGGTGTTCAATGGTGTGAAAATCATGGGATGGGACGGAGGATAGAACCCTAAACTATGGAATTCACAAGTAAATCACTCAGCTACAAAGGGGAACTGGGAGCGCGAAGCCCAAATTCCTGAGTAATACTCGCATTTGTTCACCTAATGCGAGAGGTAATTTTTGCGATTTTAAATTCTAATCCATTATTGCTTTATATACGTGGCAATTACAATTCCATACAGTTGGAGTTGTCTAGATGGCATACATTGATACCCTATACATGGTGAAATAGGGACTGGGTAATGCCTCCATTAATGAGGTGTCACTACAAAAAATAAGACTATTAGCGGCAGTTTTTTTTAATAAAAAACTGCCGCTATTAGTCCTGTCGCTACAAAGAACTGCCGCTATTGTTTTTGTAGCGGCAGTTTTTTATAGCGACAGGACTAATAGTAGCAATTTTTTATTAAAAAAAACTGCCGCTATTAGCCTTATTTTTTGTAGTGTGTGTTTAAAGAAACAGCTTGACTGTAATGATTGATCGATCAATTTGGTGAATTGATTTATCAACTGTACATTTGATCGATCAAATAAGAAGGTTGATCGATCAAACCAGTTTATACTATGTTCTGTGAAAAAGGACTGTCCGATCGATTAAATTGAGCATTAATTGATCAATTTTATCGATGTAAGTTATATTTTGGGTTTTTATTTTTCACTTGCACGATTAAGATCTTCAATCGTTCGAGAGAGTTTGATTCCTTTGCGTTCAAGGGATATTTTCGGCTATTGGAGCTTCTTGCATTGATTCATTGGATCGTATTTTGCTTGGCTATGGTGGTAAACCCTAATATTTTCCTTATTTAGGGGTTTTTTGTGTATTTTTGTACATTTTAAACTATGGGACTGCGAACGAAGAATCCGTCGCGTAAAATCCCTACATCCCGGGCTCATACATTGGTGCAACCATTGAACCGGTCGCACAACCCTTTGTGCAACCCGTGGCACCAATCGAACAAGATGTGCCACCCATTCAAAACCCACAGCCACCACTAATTCAACAGGAACTTCCAAAAGAGTGGTGGGCTTCTAAACCATTGTTGCCTGAATGTGCTTTCGACTCTAAGCTATTCGCGGATTGGCTCGAAATGGAATGGGCGATCAACTGTATTGATAAGCTAGGGTTGAGACCATTGCATGAGTCATTTTACGTCCATTTTTGTCCTCGTATAGTAAGGCTCTTTTATCAACATCTTTGCTGGGGTGACAACCATCACTAATTGGTCACTAAAATTGATGGTTTTGACTATAAATTTAACCAATTTCATGTCGCCGCCGCTTTACAGTGTTCTTCACGGTATGTGGAGACTTGTTGTTGCCACCATATGTCAAAGATCTCCCATACCATGACAGACTTGTGGTCAGTGTAGTTTAGGTCAAGCTATTACTGGGCCCAACTCCCTGATAGACTATGGATGCTTGATACTTTTATCAAGAGTGTCATAAACCCGTTTTTGCACAAGTCTGCGAGATCAATGCCAAAGATTTGCTGTTTGAGAAGCATAAGACTGCTTCAAAGAAAGAGTTGTCATATGCTCAATTGATAACAAGAATGGTCGAGTAGTATATCGCATTGAGAGAGTAGTATAGCCTGGCTCTTGGTGAGCCTCGATTGACCAACAATATTAAAGTTTTCAAGCTCAAGGACTGAATCAAGAGCTATAATCTATTGGTCAAGAGGTTACCTGAGGAGGGGGTTGTACCACCAGCTCCAGTTGAGGAGGTGTCTGACGGGCAAGCACCAGATGATGGGGGGGCATAGCCTAACGTTGCACTTGAGAGGGATGCATCTGATGTCCCTTTAACCAAATATTCATTCTGATGCTCTATGCACATTTGCTAGGGTTCAAACTGTTAGTGTCTGTTAGACATTTTTGGGGACGAAAATTCCTAAGGGGGGGATAATATAATGACCCTAAAATTCTAAACAGAACACGATTGCTTTGATATGCGTGTCTGACATGAAAATCGAAATAAATTAAAAATTTATAATAATATTATTGGTAATAATAATTTAGAACTTAGTTATTCTATGTTTATCTATTACTATTATACAATAAAATTTTGTGGCATAATTATCACTGTTTTGTTTAAACCTGTGTAGATAGTAGACCTGTTTAGGTATGTTTTATAGTTTTGAGGGCGAAAATTCCTTGAGGAGGGGTAAATGTAATGACTTTAATTTTTGGGCATATTGAATTATACTCCTACCTTTTTGAAACTGACATGTCGATTTTCGAGGACGAAAATTCTTTAAGGTGGGAAGAATATAATAACCCGTAAAATTAGACCCGAACTCGACTGACCTCATGTGTGTGGTCGACACGAAAATCGATGTCACCATAGATTTTTATATGATAATAAATATTTAAATAATATTAGGATAACTTTGTGCGGACGGATTAAGGTTTAAAAGCATGTTTGAGCCTTTAGTGTGTAAGCCGTGCACCGATGCACCGTGTGCCGCTCAACACCAAAATCAAGCCCTTTAGCTAATAAAAAGACAACTTCTCAAAGAAGCTTCACCCGGTTGCAAAGCTTAGGAGTTTGGGTTTCTAGAGAGAGAGAGGAGAAAACTTTCGCCCTTCTTGAGATTTCAACAACGAGATCCTGATCGCGCCGCAAAATTTGCATTATTCACGAAGCACTCGACGCCGATCAATGCTTGAATCCCGCCTTTGGTGAATTTCGACCGTTCAAACCCCATTTTCAAGAAATGTTTCATCTCGTGATCATTTTCGTGCTTGAATGAGGTTAAGATCGACGCGTAAGGATGAGCAACGTTATCTTGAGTTCATTGTGATCAATCTTTGTGGATTCACCGTAGAAATCCGAAAGTTTCGTTTCAAAACTCTTTTAGATAACGATTCTTAAAGGCGCGAAGTCGATCGAAGAAAGATTAGTTTTCTTTGATTTTAATGGTTTAGATTGTAGAATAAATCATTATTTTAGTTTAGTGTGTACATGTGTGTGATTTGATGAAGATCGTAAAAGATTTGGATTAAAATAGATTAAAAGTGATAAAGCCTTATGGCTGTATATTTATGAAGGTTTTGATCGATCAAATTAGGTGATTGATCGATCAAATTTGGCATTGATCGATCAAATTAGGTGGTTGATCGATCAAATTTGGTATTGATTAATCAATCACCCAGATTGATCGATCAAATTGTATATACAATGATAAAAACAGAAAGTTTGTTTGCTGGAAGTTCATTCCCGGTAACATTGATCGATCAATGTGATGGTTGATCGATCAAGGGTGAAATTGATCGATCAATGTGATGGTTGATCGATCAATATGATGGTTTGATCGATGAAATTGACTGTGTCGACACTGCTTCAGTGTTTTGGCCATAATTTTTTACTCCGAAATCCGATTGATGCGATTCCTACGACATTGGAAAGAGGACAACTAAATCTACAACTTTTATAGATTTAGTTACTGATGAGTAAATTATTTTGATATTCAAAATTGAGCTAGAAGTTTGGCCAAGTTTTAAGTTAGCACGTTTTGACTGAAGTATCGATATAACTTCGGTATTTTAGTCATAACTCTTTCTCCCGAACTTCGATTGACGCGATTCTTGATGCGTTGGAAAGCGTACGACGAGATATAACTCTTTTATAAATTAATTAAATCTTTAATCAAATGTTTTGAGGGTCAAAATGAAGTAAGAAGTTAGGCCAAGTTTCGAGTCAACACGAAATTACCCATTTCCACCTCGATTTTGAGAAAATACTTAAATACGTCAACATTATTAATAATTAGGATCAATTTTTAATGCATCATCATATGTGTGATATAGACTAAGAGTGGAGGCCGTGGATAAGAACTTTTGGATTGCATTAGAACGGTGTTGGATTTGCTTAAAAAGATCTGTTAAAGTAGAGAAAATCCAACCTAAAATTGTATCTGAATATGATTTCATGATTCCTTCACATCTGTATCCTAATTTCTATTTTAAAAGCATGTTTGCATATCAATCAATCTCTGTCATCTCTGATTCCTGCATTCTGATTTCTATGTTCTAAAGCCTGTTTCTGATTTCTGATATCTGATTCCTGAGGTCATATGTGTTTATGTGATTTTAAGTATTTAGTCCAAATGATCCCCACCGACTCGGCTGTATATCCGTGCCCTGGCACAATTGTGCATCTGCTTTGAAAATCTCTCAGTACAATTGCGCTCCGTAGATGAGGCATTGCTGCATCATGAAATTATTCATTTGAACGACGATTGGTTGGGGTTTCCTATCGGCATACATCTGATTACCACGTGCTATATAGTCACGGGAGTTTCTTAAGTTAGAAATATTCACAATTTAAGTCACAAATGTTATATATGTATAACATCTGTTCTTGTTTGAAAACTCAGTACATGTCATCTGATTTATCCTGTCTGCATATTCTGATTTGATTTTCTACTTTAAGATATTACCTGCAAATCATGTCTTACATTTTCAGTACAATTTTAGTTGAAATTCTTCTACTGAGCTTAGATGTAGCTCACCCTATTTTCTATAATATTAATAGGTTCTGAGGTTAGAGCTCCGGGCACTGAGAGCGACCCTGATTACCAGCTTGATCCGGAGGCTGAGGTTGAGGAGGAGAATACCAATATCCCTGCTGACGAGCACCACCCGTAGCTAGGGTATTTGATTAGACTGGATATTTTGATATCTGTATATGTTTTGGATTATTGTGGTTCTGGTGGCCACGATTTTGTACTTAAAACTTTGTAGATACTTTATTTTCTTTTGTGTACATCTTATAGGAACCACTACTTGGAACCATTATTTTTGTGTGATGGATGTTCATCACCAGTGGTTCTTCTTGGTTCCTTTTTGAAGATTTATTTTCTTTTATTTTTATATATATGCATTGTCAAATTCTTCTCTCTTTTAAAGCCTTATATGATGACTCAATCTGCCACTACTGGAGAGTGTCTGTTCTGATTTCCGCTAAACGAGCAGACACTCTGTGATTTATCCTGGGATCATCTAGAGCATGATCCCGATGGCACAAATTTCTGAGCGTAAAAATCTAGGCTGTCACAGGCGCTCTACAGTAACCCATATGCGTCACATGCCGAATTAACAAACTTAAATATAATAGAAGTACTATCAAACATTCAATAACATGCACTTATACACTAAGACATTATTTGGATTTACAATCACAAAAAATCTAAAATAATACTAAGTGCATAATGGTTTCGCAAAGATTGCAAACGTTTGCTAAATGTTAATTAATTTATTAACATATATTAATTTTATAGACCTAACCAAAGATACAATAAATTAAATTAAAGAACGGACCTGGACCTCAAAAACACGGTTGAACTCTATTAATTTGAGCCACATGAATGCGTACAGGGTTAATCCAAGGTCTTCCAAATAAATGTGTAAATAATAAATCATTGACCGGTGTAAGACATAGTGGTCAATGATTTAAACATGTAGGAGATGTTTCGTCGTTCATGTCAATCACCACATGGCATTTGGGTGCTATTTTGGACCAAAAAAGGACAAATGGACTAGTGTTTAACCCTAGAAATGCGGCTTCAAGCCCCATTTTGATAAACAAAATTAAATATATTTATATATATTTTTTCATATTAATCGTGTTTTTTGTGCAAAAACGTGTGAGAATCCAAACAAAGCCTAATTAAATTAAGTATTGGGTGCAGTCCATAGATAGTGTACCCAAAACTACTAAAATGTATTGGTCCTATTCATTTGCAATGGGGTTGACTCATTTTGGTTATCTGTTAAATTTGTCTCCAATTATTAAGAGGGGTTAAAAGATTACATGCACCAAATCAGAGAAACATGAACCTCCAACTACTTCGGTTTGATTTTGCTAGATTTTCTCACATTAAATGCAAAATCCATTTTGTGATCATGCGTGACACGTGTCATTCAGATGTGATCATGGATTTCAGTGACCAACATTTATTGGCATGTTGACCAATGCTATGTGATGAGACAATATTCCCTCCCTTCATGACCGTTGGCCAATGAGATTTTGAATGGATTCTTCCTTAACAACATAAAATAGTGTTTTCAATTTATGAGTCTAACTGTTGCAATGGAAGATGAACCTCAATCTTGTAGAAGTCTGTTAGCCTAACTCAATCTCACAAAACAGACTTATGAGGAGAGGGTTGCTCCAGAATTAAATAGCCCAAGGCTATGGATACCACAGTTGATATGGGACTATCTACCATGCCCTCTCATATGTAACGTGTTTCTCTATATGGCCGTGATTATCAAGATAAAAATTTCATGGGCCTAACTCAATCTTACAAAATCGACTTATAAAGTGAGGAGTGTCGAGATTATATATAGGCCAAGACCTCCAAGCCCAGAGGCAATGTTGAACTATGCTAACAAATTTAACTTGGATGATCTCTTAAATGAATAATAAGCCAACGGCTCATTGCAATCAATTAATTATCTGAGTCTTGTCAGCTCTGAGTGAATAAACCACAAAAACTTTTAACGTATAAATCCGTTGATGTTTTAAAGTTCAAATGATCGCACTAATGACAGGCACTGGCTCATTGCCTTAGATGAGTTGGCAATGACCCGTTGGCTCATTGATAAACTCGTTAAGTTTTTTCTTTTTTTCTTTTTAAAGTAAGCTACGATTTGAATCTGTGAATCAACCTTCAAAGTTCAAAATGGGAATTTGAATCTGTGAATCAGCCTTCAAAGTCCAAAATGGGAATTGGAGGACAAAAAAATTTTATGCAAGAAGTTGATAATTTTGAAAGTCGATAAACAAGTTGAAATGTTTAAGAAACACTATTCATAAAAAAACAGTTTAAAAAACATTACAAAAAATTGGCTTTTAGCGACACAATTTTACGACGATTATTAGGCAAGACCACTAGAAACAATATTATCGGCGTTTTATGTAGAACCGCCACTAGCTTATGTAACGGACATGGGGCTTTAACTTTTGAAAATCCCTCACTTTTAAATTCATTTTTCAGAAATAAGGAATATGGGTTCTCTATTTTAACTTGATTAAAAAAAAAAAAGTAGCAAGAATAGGGGTTTATTGATTTATTTTCTAATAAAAAATTTGATTAATTAAAGAATTATTTTTAATCGATTAAGTTGTCATTAAAATGGAAGGCAAAACATTTTGGCAAATTAAGTATGTTCAATATTGAAATAACATCTCTCCTCCTAAATTTGAATTATCTTCCTTAACTATAACCATGCTATTATTATTTTTTTTTTATGATGCAGGGTTTTCAGTTTAACCTCAGACTAATCCTTATAGGGTGGAGAGCCACACTCGTGGATCAATTTATGAACGTCCGCTGTACACCCGATTAATAAAAGGGGAATCGTTCGGACCCGAAGCCAAGTTATTGACTAGGCTTAGGAGACTAGGGGCGCCACCCCTGAGGGTGCATTGAGTCCTTGTTGCAAGGGAATAACATTAATTTTTGTGATTTGTAAACATAAACTCCCTGAGCCCCACCAACCACGTCTTATAGGACAGTACTGTTATACAGTAAATAATTTTTTTTAGACAATTTTATAGGCAGCTTATGTGGTGACATGTGACTGGCTGCATACATAGTGGGCCAAAGCACTGTAACCAGTCACGTCTCGCCACATAAGCTGCCTGCAAAATTGTTTATCAAAAACTGTCCACTGTCTATAACTTTCCTGTTTTACATCTGTAGGAAGATTTTTTGTCACCCAAATATGGTAATACACTAACACCATTCTATCCAATAACCCCTCTCTTCTTCCCACGTCAATTACAACGAGCAACGCCCCCACTCCTCTTCACATCATCCTTGGCCTCCATAAATACCTACATAACCCAGTTACCTTCTTCAATAGGCCTCTTGAAGCCATGGCTCGTAAGAAGGTGAAGCTTGCATGGATTGCTAATGAGACATCTAGGAAAGCCACACTGAAGAAGAGGAGGAAGGGACTGATAAAGAAGGTGAGTGAGTTGAGCACACTCTGCGATGTCAATGCTTGCTCCATCATCTACAGCCCTAACGATCCCCTAGCGGAGATTTGGCCTCCGTTCCCTGAAGCCCAACGCGTCCTCCTCCGCTTCACTTCCTTGCCAGAGGTAGAGCAAGGTAAGAAGATGGTGTCGCAAACAGGGTTCCTCAAACAGCAGATAATGAGACTCAAGGAGCAACACAGACGGCGAGAGAATGAAAACCGTGAACGCGAGGTGACTATTCTCTTGTATGAGATCCTGGCGGGTAAAGGGCTAGAATACTTGAACATGGATGTTATGAGCGCTTTGACAATGTTGGTCGACACGAAGCTGAAGGCGGTGCGAGAGAGGATCGAGATCCTGAGAAAGCCACTCATACCAAACTTAACCGAGGAGAATAGGGCATTGGAAATGGCGATCGAGGCCTATAATAAGCAACAATGGCTCATGGAAATGCTGAACTCAAATAACGTTAGGGATGTTGGTACCGAGGATTCCGTGATGCCTTTCGGAGCCAGTACCAACTCTTGGTTTAACCCTCATTCCCTTCCTTAAAGATTTCATTGTGGATGTTGTTTTCAAGTTTGTTATGTGATGAAAGTGCCTCCTTATGTTGCTCCTCTTCAAATTGTCTTTCTAAATCTATCAAACTGATCAATAAGAGGGGGGCTGTTTCTTAAATAGGTCTGTTCATTGCTTTGTGTGATTTTCTTGTTTTAATTTCTCGTGTTGTCGTCAAACTCTATTTATTTTGTAGTTTCATTACGATTGTTAGTAAATATATCCATACGATCGGTACTTAATATGCTAATGGGTCATTATAAAAGCGATCAAATCTTCTACGAAACATTCGATAGAGACCGACAAAATTTTACCCCTACATATATCAAACACACCAAATGTTTGATGTTCGCGCGGTATTTTTAAATAATGTCAACTTAAAGGCATTAATCCTTTTAAGGGAAGTGATCATCCTTTCATATCTGGAGCTTCCCATCAAAGCATAACACCTTAAGCAGTTTTGACACTCAACCTGGCCATTTTGCAAGGCTTGGTTCATCAAGGATATTTAAAACACTTGGCGCTATTTCATCAAATGACTAAACTACCCATGTTGAGCCGTGCGGTTCGATTCCAAATTGGTTGCCTACTGTAATTTGTCACTCGAGGTTGGCTCATTTGCATCACATGTGGCATCAGTGTACAGGAAACCAGATAGCTATTTGCATCCAATGAAACTCTTAAGTGTGCCAAATGTGCATTTTCAAGGGTGCACATATGTTAGTAGTGCAAGGTGGGGTGCTCTTACAGTGTCAATGGGTGCAAATAGAGCTTTCCTATTTGTGATTTTGTCTGTTTAAGCATCAATTAGATAATTTTGATGGTTGGGGCAGGGTGAGGCCAACTTTTGAACATGATTTTTTGTTCAATCTACTTTTGCAGTCATTGGATAGAAGAAAAGAAAACTAGTTGAACAAGGAATCAGGTTCAACTAGTTGGACTAGACCATTGCTCAGTTCGTAGATGCCACGTGTGACCATTAATCAGTTCATAGATGCCACGTGTGACCATTGCTCAGTTCATAGATGCCAGATTGCCAGGTGTGATACTGATTACCCGAACACCTACTTGCACGAAGAAAATCTACTTTTAAATTTTGGACCGAAAAATTTGGCCCCACGTGATTTTCGGGCAATAACCAATTAATGCATGGGCTAGATTCAGTGGACTTGTGGACCCACTGTATCTACCTGTGAAAATGCCTCTCCACAGGAAAATATGGCAAGAGGAAGTTAATATACTTCTAATTTGGCACCGACCCTCCATACCTAAATTTAAACACCATTTTTAAAATGATCTTATATCATTAATGATTTAAGATATGGATGATTCAAATCATCAAAGTGATAAATTATAGAATGAAGTGTGACTGGTTCAGAAATTGTGCTCCAGAGAGAGATATTTAAGCCGTCCGATTTGTTGACTATAATATGAACCATTTGATATGTTCATCAATCAGATGGTTCACATCCAGTTGGCCCTATATTTTATTTGGCCAAGACATATTCCAATGATAGATTGCCACTTGGGCAATTTAGATTAATTAAAGATGTGTGCCACATGACATATTGATGAATCAAACTTCAATAGTGTGAGACAAAAAGTGACACTTTAATAGTGTAACATCATTTAAATGTCGGTTAAGAGCCATTATTCCTTCTAATTTTTATAAGGCAATAGATAGTGTGCACCGGTTGCACCGGATGATCCGTATTTCATTTTCACATGCCACATGACATGATCAACCATAAACAATTCCCTTCTTTGGTTGATCAGCCATAGGCATGTAATTTTAACATAAAAAAATACATTTGTTGACTTTTTAAACCTCCATTTGATGGGTCAAAGATTGGTAATACCTCAAAAATTTGATGCATTGATTTTATCGAACTTGTACCACATTTTTAATTGTGGATATATATTGGATTGTGCCCAAATATTGTGTGGCATTTAATCGATCACTACAAAAAATAAGACTATTAACAAAAAAGCTGCTGCTATTAACAAAAACGTTGTCGCTAATAGTCTTAATAGTTTTTAATAGTTTTTTTATTAATAATGGCAATTTTTTGCTGCAAAAAATGCTGCTAATAGTCTTCTATGTAATGGATCTTATCCAAGTGCCGTGTCACCCAATTCACGTGATGGATGCCACATGATGGCCAGGTGACCATGGTTGCTGAGATTTCTCTACAACCGAGTGCATAGTACCTGACCTCTTATTATAAATACAATGAAAGAAACACTCATCATCTAAAGGCTGGTGTACAGACAAGTATACAACTTTATGTTATAGCCACCTCGCTAATTAAACGTTGGATGACCGCTTTGAATTAGAGAATGGAGGTCATTTTTAGTTCCAATCTTTCACAAAATAGATCTTGAGATTATAGGCTTACACCATATGGTGTGCCAAATGTTGATTCTATGTGGCACACATCCCAAGAAGTGAGAGAGAATCACGTTTGATGGTAGGTTATGATCACATTCACTTTCTTGGATTGCCCCTATGTCGAATCAACATTTAACTGTCTGATGGTAAGCTCATACTCTAATGATGTATTGCGTGGAATATTGGGATGAAAAATGATCTCCATCATTTAGAAAAAAAAAAAGATTTCCCTCATCTGATTTGAAGCAATCAATGGTTTTATTGGACTTAAGTGAGGTGGCTGTAACAAAAGGTGGTGTGGGAGTTACATTGGCCTTATATAAATTATTAGGGTAAAGGTGTGACAGCCCGGATTTTGGCAACCCGAAACCCGCGCTGTCGACAAGACCCTTAAGACCATGCCCCGTATAACTCTCAGAACACTTGGTACATCCACATGTAAAGCGGAACAAAGCATCATGTAATAAAACTGATATAGTCATCATAAGAAGAAATCTCTCATTCTATGTAATGATGAACCCAAAATATATCAAAAGACGGTTCTAATCTCATACCAATCGCATGAGCAAAAGAACCGAATCGAATCATTCATGACAACCAAAAGTCATCCTATGATGGTTCGCTAAAAGAATTACAATATCTCATAAATACGTCATTTCTAATATAAAATGACCGGACGTACCAAGCCTTACAATTTTAGCTCTCAAAATAAAGCTACGCAGTAAGAAATCTACTAGAAGAACTCTTCCAGAGGGGGCTCGGTCTCCTTCTCAGGAATGTTCTCCGAATCTTCAAGATCAAGACCCTCGATACCCACTGCAACCTCTGAACCTGTGACGTATAGTCGAAGGGTGAGCTACATCCTAGCTCAATAGGGAAAATCACAGCATGAATATCTTTCACATCTCACATATCTTAAATGACATAATTAAAGCATGTTTTATGGAATGGAAATTTCAATTGGGAAGCACATAAATGGCAAAACGAATAATTGATGCATGTTTCAAAACCACACTTAATACATTTCAAATGTTTGTTTCACATGTTCACATTACTTCGAAACAAAACGTAAATCAATCACTTAAATAGTTCATCGAGCAATATAGCATCGAGCCCCGATGGGAATACCCTCCATCGCCGTTCACATGAACTCTTTTTACACAAAATGCGCAAGCTCCTTCTAACTAGGAGGCTTGTGTCGAAGAAGTGTTTTCACAGCTTAAAAACTAAAGAACGGATATCCCGCTGTACCGGAGCACAATTTGTACGAATATCCCATCATATCGGTCACAAATATCCTGTCGCGTCGGTTACGGATATCCCACCATGTCGGTTGGGTATCCACATAACCTTAAATCAAAGTACACATTTAAACTATAGTTATTCACAGTGAATTTGTGATAATTATAATGGTTCGAAGTTTTCAAAAAGTTTTCACACAACTTATACACATCCTCTTGATGCCATATTCACATAGTTACTTCCTTTTTTATGCCACGCACACTTCTTATGCCACACACACACATGCTTCTTATTTCTTAGTGCGCATATTCATGAAGTTCACATGCCAAAATTTATGAATAAAAATCATGTTGATACGAGGACAAATCGAAAGACACCCACATCTTATCATCACATCACATATGCTAGTTGAAATCAGACATTCATGTTTCAAGAATTTTCCCTACTTCACACGAAGTCACACATACTCTTCTTAGCTCAAGTTAGCACAATAAGGCCCAAGGCTCAAGCTCATGCCTAACCTACATAATTTCATATGCATGACGTCAACCATGACGCAAAACAGAAGATACAAAGTCTCCCAAAAGTCCCCCTTTCAAAATAAAATCAAACCTTGAAACTGTCAAAAATCGACTAGTTGATTTTCCTCAGGAAAACCCAACCCTCTTTCTTCACACCAAAATCGATTAGTAGAGTCCAAATCGACCGGTCGATAGAAAATCAACTGGTCGAATTTCCCAGAACTAATTTCCATTTTCTCTGTTTTGTGAGAATCGACTGGTCGGTTTATGTTCGACTGGTCGGTTTATGTTCGGCTAATCGGTTTTTCAAGGTCGACCAATCGGTTTTAATTCGACCGGTCGGTTTCGTTCAGAAGCCTAAAGACTTATCGAGTAGACTAAAATTGATTGGTCGATATCAAAATCGACTGGTCGATTTTGTCAGATTCCTCCTAGCTCGGGATGGCTTTCTCCCTTTCATTTCCTTTCAAATTCTTATTCCTTCCTATTCTAATTTCTCACTCATACACATAACTAAACTTACTCATTTATTCTATATAAGATTCATACAAATCTTACCTTTTTAATTGATCGATTCTTCGATCAATGCTCTTACACGTAACAAGGGTTTCGTAGCTAGGAGCTTTAGATTCCACGAAATCAAACTTCGAAACTTTATGCGGTGAGATCTTCCTCGTAATCCCACTTACATAGCCTCATTAATTGTTCTTCACTCACCCTCTCTCAATAACTCTCTCAACCACTCTTTCTCAAGAGAATTAATTCTATCCTAGGTTTCTCTTCTACTTATAATTATCTTAGGTTTGATGTCAAGCATACACACCATAACTAGTGTATCCCAACCTACCCAAAGTCTGTACACAATATCCTTCATTCCCTCTTCACCTATCTTAATAATCTTCCATGACTTACTCATCATACTCACTAAGGTCGGGCACGTGACCAGTCAGGCACGCACACCAAGCTGTACTGTTTAAGCTCAAATTTTTGAAGGCATTACAAAAGGTATCTTGGTACCATGGGCCAGGTAATTAACTTACCTAGTCCCACACAAATTTGTAGCCACGGGGCACCCAATCTCATGATCAACTGTCATGGATAGGAGCAACTCGATGATCATAACTATTTTTTGTAAAAAAAATAAATTGAAATAAAAAAATATAAAACTCACTACAAAAATTAAGACCATTAATTAGCGGTAGCCATAAACTGCCGCTATTAAGAAAAAAACTGCCGCTAATAGTCTTAATAGTTATTTGGTTAATAGCGGCAATTTTTGGCTGCAAAAAACTGTCGCTGATAGTCTTATTTTTTGTAGTGACTACACAGTCAATGGCGTCAACCGTGCTGAGAAATGAACGGTAAAACAAATATGATTTTACCGTTCATTTTACATGCAATTGACTCTTTTGACTGCATGGTTTTATATTTTATTTCAATTTTTTTCAGAAAAATATTTGTGATCATTGAGCCGCTCCTATCCATGGCATCTGATAATGTGAGTGGGTGCCATTGTTGAAATTAATGATATTAAAAATAGCTCCGAAGCACGTAGTTCACTACGTTGTCTTAAAGACAATAGACACCCCCACTCTATCGGATAAACGAATATGCAATTAGGTTTCCAATGAATCTGCCTTCAGGATGCAATAGAGTTCGGTCCTACCAAGAACCGTATATTCTTTTTTATATTTTCTAGAAAAGAAAAACCTCTCACACAGATTTTCTGATACACAAAAAGATTCTTAAATAAAGAAAATAATGAGGTAAGTGAGAAGGAGAAAGGGATGTGATTATTTGTTGTGTCGTGTGTCTTTCTAACGGAGATCTTATCTCTATTTATAGAAAAAATTTCAAACCAGTATATCTTTTCAGATGACGGTGAAGATATTTCAAATTTGTGTCTTTTCAAATAACAATAAAGATAAATTCATTTCACTTGTGTCCTTTCAGCTTTATGGTGAAGAGATTTCAGACTGGTGTCTTTTCAGATTTACGGTGAAGAGATTTCAGACTGGTGCCTTTTCAAATTTACGTTGAAGAGATGTCAGACTTGTGTCCTTTCAACTAATGGTAAATAGATAAATCAAAATCTGAAAAGACATTTCTTTGGAGAGAAAATACATTTTACAAGTTTATCATCGAATTATTATCAATATATAATGATAATTATAGACTTAATTTTAAAATAATAAAATATATTTTATTTCTCTCTGGGGTTCTCAAAGAAAGGGGTTGAGTTGCCTTCTAGACTTCTAGAAGTGTAGACTCTTCTCTAGGAGCCCCAGGTAGTCAGGCTAGCGGTACTGACCAGCTAGTCCTGATTCTCAAAGTAGTATTAGAGGAAGAAGCGCCCTTAGCCATAGATCCTTAGGAAACCCCTGCCCAGATTCTTAGCCTAGAGCCTCTTAGGTCCTTAACCCCTCTTATTCTTTTCAAAATATCCTCACCGATTTGCCCAAGGGAGCTTACGGAGGGTACTCGGGAACGGGGCTGATCCTCCTAAGCATAGTGGGCTACCACCCCCTTTTTATATAGATTCCAATAGGATTAGAAAACCAAACTAGTTAGACTGCAGGCAACCAGTAACTGTTGAAGTTGGTCGACCGACGTTTAGTAAAGGAGTCAAATCGCGTCATTCTAACGAAGCATGATCAGTGATGCGTTGCAGCGTCGATTAATATCTGCAGCTGGTGATCACATCAACCCATGTATTCTTCATTTAAGATTCACCTTTTCCTTTCAGTATTTAATATTTCTTAGTCTATTATTCTATCGCCTTTAGCTAGAGTCCACAGGACAGAATTGGGTCACTTATTCTGGGAGGAACCCAGAAAGTGCGCATACCAATAAATACTCATGAAGCTTTTGTGAAAATTACCATACCATGTTAAGATTATAAGTGTCTATGATCATTATTTCAATGTTAAGATTCAGAAGGTGATTCTGCAGTTCACGATTAGAATTTTCTGCACCTTTTCCATGCTTTAATTTGGAAATCAAGGGATTGATTTAAAACACTGAATACTAAGATCCTAAGTGGAGACTAAAACCTGTGAGCTTTAGATCCATCAATCTATTCTTGATGAGTGCTTATACGAATTCGGAGTGTTTTTGAATACGTACCAATTTTGCTTAGTCTCATACATTGCTTCGTGATTTGTTACTTAGCATGTTTTATATCATTATACTAGAACACATTGCACTTTAGCTCAAAACAAACTAGCATACTTACCATCTTGGAAGGAAGTGATCGAAGACCGTATTTGGTTCGTTTGTGCCTAAAATATCCCACCTCATACAGTTTTCTTTTTGTCAACCCTTACGAGCTTTGTTAAACAAAATTTGCTTTAAAATATTTCTTGTTAAGCCATGCTAACCATACCCCGACACCATTGCTGAAAATTAAGCTTACCTGCCGATCTCTGAAAAACCAGGAAAGAGAAATAAGAAATAAATGAAAAGAGACTACTTGGAGAGGTGTGATAGTGGTGACCATTGGGAGCTTAGGGTAGATATTTTGAAGAAAAAGGGTGAAAAGAAGAAAAAAAAAATATTTTGTGTGAAAGACGTAGAAAAATGAAGAAAAATAAAAAAGTATATGAGGTGATGTCGAAAAGAAAAAGAAGGAATGAATGAAGAGAAAGCTGAGAAAAGAGAAGGAAAATATCTGAAAACTTCGAAAAAGAAAGACTGAAAATAAGAAAATCAAATGTGTTTCTTTTTCCGATTTCCCAGAGAAATTTGAATCAAATTTCCCTTTCTTCCATAACCTTCACCCGAGCCTCATTATAACCCTTAAAAAGACCTTTGTGATCCAATCTCGGCTGGTAAATATCTCGTGGAGAGTGAGAGTGTAATGTCTATGGAGTGTGATATGACATGCTTAGGATGCAAACATCTTTTTCAATATGAGATTCATTTTCATTCATTGATGCACCGTGTTTCATTTTATCATGTGAGTCCCTTTTAGTTGTGTTATAATGTTTTCTCACATGTGTGCGAAAACTGAACCATTCATCAGAGTGATTCTATTTTGATTGTATACCTAAGGTGAGGATTGAGTCAAGACATGGGATCCAAAGATTCCTTGTTTGAGCTTGTTCCTGATGGAAAGATTTTTTCATTAAATTAATTTGAAGATTATTGCAATCGATTGTTCTACTGCAATCTCTGGAGAAGGAAACTGCGATCTCAACCTTGGCATACACTACAAAAAAATTAAAGAAAATAACTAAAACTAAATATGAAAATAGAGATATGTACCTTAGCCTCTCGCGGGTATCCCTTCCGAAGCTTTGGTAGACTCAAACCTTGGTCTCCAAATCTAGGAAAGCAAAAAATAAGGATTAGAGATATACTAATATAAAACTAACAAAGTGACAGTAATTAAAATAAAGCCGAAGTCCCCTGCAATGGCACAAAAAAATTGATCGTTAAAATATGAAACCTTGCAGTTCACAAGTTCATGGAACTAGGGCAAGTACTATGGGTGTCGAACCACAGAGACTATATGTTTATCTAAATTAAAGTCTCAATTAGAAAAGGTTTTTAAGAAGTAAATCTGACTATGACTATCTAGAGAAACCAATAAAAACAAATTTAGAAAGCAATAGAGAAAACGATCTAGGATCCCACTTAATTGCAGATTCGTAATTAACTCGCATTGATATTCCTACTCTAATTTGAATTCAAGGTAATAACCTTCTCTTCGCTACAAGTTGAAAGTAGGTAAAATAATCATATCTTATTCATAGTCATGTACTAGTCAGGATTATATAATCCATCTAGTCTCTAAAGATCTAATTCATAAGTAACATTGCATGAAACGTATCAAACTAGACTACAAGTACTAATTTGATAGTGAATTTCCTACCAAATCTAATCGTAATCCCTACAAGGCGATTATGAATATCAAAAACATAAATAAAACGCTTTAGAAAATCATTCACAACAATTTGCTAATAAGAGTGAATCCTAATCATACAATCATTACCATAAATGAATTCAAATTAGAAAAGAAAATGGAACTTTGAATTAATACCTATCTTTAATTTACAAGATATCCTAAACTTTAGAAACTAGCCACACATCATTATTTTGATCTCCATCATTGGAGTATAACTCTTTGATTCGACCATATAACAATGGTTTATAATTCCCTCAATCTCACAAACTCTCAAAATCTAGAAACTATAAAAACTATGAAACTATCTCTATGAAAACTCTATATAAGCTCTAGCAAAACTACTAAATCAAAACCTAAATCTAAGGTCCTAATTTATAGATCAATAAGTGTGACGACCCGACTTTTCCAATCCCTAAGGTATAGGAAAGGCCGGTTCATCAACTTCTTGATTTCTTAAAAAGTCGTAACAAACGGAAGCTGACAGCATAACAAAGATCTAAAACAGAGGCAAGGCATAGAGTAAGCAAAGACAAAAGCTTAACAAAATAATATATCACCCTGAGGAACCAGGAAGAACCACCAGTGATGGCCAATCCAACACCTAAACTAGTGGTTCCTAATGATGGTTCCACAAGTGATATCAAAAAGATAAAACAATGGCTTAGGGCCCAATATTAAAAGAATAATTCTAAACAAAAGTACCCAACAAGATAATCTAGAAATCAGGGAAAAAACTCTTCTGCAGGCGTCTCCAATTCATCCACAGGAATATTGTGACAACCCGACTTTTTCAATCCCTCAGGTATAGGAAAGGCCGGTTCGCCAACCTATCGAATAAACGATAAGCGGGATAAACAGGGCACATATCAGAGTAAAGCACAATAAATATCCATAGCTAAAATAAATACGGAAGCAATTAAAAATAAAGAATCACCGATGATGGCCGACCATCATCGAAACATGGCTCATAATGGAAATCAACGTCAAGTATAAAACTATGATATCCAACTAAAATGGGCCCACAAATTCAAGTCTAACTCTCACCACAAATAAGAAAATCAGTAAGTTCTATATTGGGAAAAACTCCTCAGGAGGAACCTCAAGCTCTTCCTCAGGCACGTAGTCAGGATCAGTCTCACAGCCCTGAATAGCCACGCCAGTACCTGAACCTGTGACGTATAGTTGGAGTGAGCTAACCAACAAAGATCAGTAGAAGAAAGACATCTACGGCATTTTACTTTAACTAACATGATTTCAAAACAAATATCAGAATATAGCTTGTCAAACATATAAGCAGATAATAAACTGAATTTAGGTGCGGAAACCATATATAAGATTTATTTCTAAATGTGTGAAAATAGTTTCAAGAACAGATGCAGTGCTTTAGTGTCTTAGTTTCTCTAACTTCTATATGCAAAGTTCAGCAATTCATGACTTAATTCTCAACTTAAAATACCTCCCGAGTAAACTATATCTCGAGAGCAGGAATATAGCCGATGGGAACCCCTACCTACCATCGTCGTTCATGAACCCTTTTTCAGGATGCAACAAGCCTCTGCGTAATGAGGGAAACTTGTGCTAGGAAATTGTTCAGGAATTTTTGAGGGGTCGTTCAGGTCAATCATAAAATAAATGCAGATATTAATATAAATCAGATGCAAGTCTCTTATACATAGTTCAGGTTCTTGATTTCAGATTTTCAGAGCTTAAGCAGATTCAGATTTCAGGATTCAGGTAGATTTAGATTTTCAGTCATTCATATCAATTTCAGTTTACAGATGTGATTTCAATGGCATATGCAAGTTCAAAGATTTTAATTAAAAATATCCATGCGAATTAAAATAGAATACTGTAAAGATGAGATTCTCCTACCCAAAACTCAGAGTTACGCGAAGTCAAGCAAAGTCCTATTGATGGCCTCTCGCCCTTAATCTACATCACAAAATACGTTCATGCATTAAGATTAACTCTAATTACTAATAATATAGACCTATTTAAGTGTTTCCTCAAAAATAAGTCAAAACAGGCAAGTTGCGCCAATCCTAGAATTTGATGTAACATTCGCATATATTTTTTACCATCAAGACAATTGATTCACAAGTTGGTCAAAACATGAAAGTTGTAGAGTTTTCCATTAGCTTTCCAACGCAAAAATAATCGTCTCAATCAGAGTTCGGGATAAAAAGTTATAACTAGAATACTAAGATAATATCGGAGTTCGGTGATACCTCGCTCGAGCAATGATAATAGCTCGCTCGAGCGAGATCCTTCAGAACTTTCTCGCTCGAGCGATGCAAAAGCTCGCTCGCGCGAGGACAAGGAACGCCTTTTCAAGTATTTTAGTATATCCTCGCTCGAGCGATGATAATAGCTTGCTCGAGCGAGCTACAGCGACGCAATTTCGCTCGTTTTCACCCGAATCGAAACCCATACATCCCAAAGCAAAACCCATGGCTAATCTAATGATTTTAATCAAAAAGTTTAATTAAAACGTACCTTTAATCTAAGGATTCCTAGATTAGAAATGAGTCACGCGAATGGAGCTTGAGCAAGCCGCGGTTTCCTCGACGATTCGCGCCGCGATCGATCCCACGAGTTCACAGAGACAACTCCAACACGTCCCCAATGATCTCAACCTCTCCCAATAGCCAACTACGAATCCAAGGTTGATTCGAGTTCTTTCTAAGGTTTAAGTGTTTTCAACAAGGAGGGTTCTAGAGAAGGAGGTTTTCTAAACCGATCTCCTACGATGATTGAAGAAGAGAGAAGACGGAGTTTCACACGGTTGGATAACTATCAAACGACTACGGTTCTTTACGGCACTCACGTCTCTTCCTCTCTTAACTAAACCTCTAATTTTAAAACTCAAGCCAAGTGTTGAGCGGCCACACCGAGGTCGGTGCACAACTTTCGCACGAGGGTCCAAATGGGCTCTAAATCAAAATCTGTCCGCACAATCACATCTAGATAAAAATTCAAAACAAATGGTGACGTCAGTTGCCGAGCCGAATACACACACAGGGTCAGTCTAACTCGGGTTCAAAATACGGGTCTTTACAAATATAATTGGAGTCCTCCAGATCCACATCCTCAAATCCCAGGTCAGTTTCAACACTTGTGACGTATAATCGAGGGTGAGCTAACAATGAAGCCCAATAAAGGAAACATGTCTATTTGCATTTTATTATAAGTAAAGGTTTTTAAAGATTGAAATCGGATCAATTATGGTTTTCAAAAGATGCCTTGCAAATTAAATCTCCAGTTCTAATCATGA
Source organism: Chloranthus sessilifolius (assembly GCA_021018995.1). Lineage (NCBI taxonomy): Eukaryota > Viridiplantae > Streptophyta > Magnoliopsida > Chloranthales > Chloranthaceae > Chloranthus > Chloranthus sessilifolius. Next base: position 15,979,342 of record CM037598.1, on the reverse strand, counting down.
AGTCAAAAACTAATACAATTCATCAGATGTGTTCAAAATTTCTGAATTAGCATGCTTTTTGTCTTAAAATTATAACTTAAGCATAATCTCTCAAATTACATACTAGCATAAGAGCGGAAAAAGTCATCGATGGGAAACCCTACTGACCATCGTCATCCATGAACCCTTTTTCTGAAGTGCAACAAGCCCCTACGCTATGAGGAAAACTTATGCCAAAATAAATACTGTCAACACGGTTGGTAGAATCTAGGGTTTCGTTCGTATGTGCCTCAAATTGAATGCAAATGCTAACTTATATCAAAGCTTGTATACATAATACATTTACTGATTTTTCAGAGTTCTGATTCGAAGTTCACATTCAAAAATGACGTTTGGAAGTTCAATTTTCTGAGTTCTTATTCATATCAAAGTTTTCAAATTTCTTATTTGTGTCACAATTCAAAGTTCTTATTCATGCTGTGTTAAACAAATATTTCAGAATTCATCCTTTATATCAAACAACCTATAATTATAATAGAAATTAGGTGTAGAGTTCCCCTACCTCGACTCACAACGGTTCAAAAATAAGCAAGGCAGTCCTCACAATGGTTTATTCCAAAACCTATAATGATTAACACTCCCAGTGTTAATATTGGTCAAAAAGTCAAACCCGAAAACTTGCCAAGAAAAAAATTCGACAAAAATTCAAAGGCCTGAAACAAGGCAAAATTCGACCCTCGAATTTTCAAAAGTTCATTAGGTATGAAAAATCCAATTTCGACCCTCGATTTTCAATTCGATGGTCGAATTCCAATTTTGACCCTCGAATTGAAATTCAACCCTCGAATTTCTCCAGGTCTGTGGTTATTAAATTTGGATCTTCGGACCCTTTTTGCTCATTCAACCACAGTTTGCTTATTCTCACATAAATCATAATAAACCTATTTTAAGCAAAATTAACAATATTTAAATTGAGGAGGTTTAAAAGGCTACCTCTTGAAGTTTAATCCGTCGATCCCGTTGCACCAAAATCATGCATCGGAACTAAATTTTGAGGTTCAATAGGCCAGAGCCTGCAATTCAGTCCACTCAAACCTTTCTTCACATGCACAGGTCTGACCACACCACACACAGACCTTTCCTCTCCCCTATCCCTCTCTTTCTATGGCTTAAAATGATCCGAAAAATGAATACAAGGTTTATCAATGGTTGGGATGGGGAGGGAATTTCACAATCTCACAAGATCTAAGATCTAAACACGGGGCAAGGGTTGCAATTTTAGATTCAAAAGAGAGAGAGAGAAATATAACTTCTCTTCAAAGCCTCTCTCTTTATAAGCTAAAATCTCCTTACCAAAATATCAAGATATTTTACAAAAAAAAATTCTATCCATTTAAATTGCATTTGTTTCCGGTGTTAAACACAAACATTCAACTTATAGTGTATGTCATCGATTACATGACTTCCACAAGTCCAAAAACAAAATCCTTTGGTCACTATTCTCATCATACCCTAAGCTATCCAAAAATTTAGAAAAAATCTCGTAACTTTTTCGGGAACGCTTATAGAGATAAACGAAAATAGGTCTAAAAATATCAGGGATACTACATTCTCCCCTCCTTAGGAAATTTCGTCCTCGAAAATATAAGACAACGCACACCACAAAACGAAACCAAAAGAAAACATGGGTCACAGTGCGCGGTCTCGCAGGGCATGCAAGTCATGGGATGAGATCCGTAGTAACATGGATGTACTACACGTGGCACCTAAAGGGCCATAGTGGGTTGCATCCGTACATGGATGCCGACACCCCGAGTGTCACGTGCCGGGAAACCGTCTCACCATGACTCATGAAAAACAATAGGACGATCCCGCCACACCGAAGTAGAAACAAAACGAAGGTACATGCCCACATAACAAAATCCATAAGTCCAATGAAAACCAATAAGGGCGATGCTCATAACCAAACAAAACCATTAAGATCTGTAACAGGATCCATAGCAAAAGTTGACACAACTAAATAAAAAGAAACGAGCATATCAATATCCCAAAACAGAAAATATAAGGAAAGAGAAAAATTTAGAACCACCAGGCCTTAAGATAATCCATGCAGTTAATAAAATAAATACATGTCCCAAACTATCCAAAAAACAACATAACAGCCCAAAGTAAATCTAAAACTCCCCCACAGCAGCTAGACCAGCCTGAACCTGGTCACCGTCCCCATCATCAGCATCGTCGTCCAAACCATTCACACTGGCATCAGTAGGCATGCTGGGACCAGGGCCCGATGTCGAAGGGTGGTTACGGAGGCTCGGATGTCGGCCATGTACGTGGCATAGTCTGTGGGGAAGGTATGTTGCATCAAGTAGGTGAGAGCCCCGCCATGAACGTCCAACTCGTGACGCATGGAGCTGGTATGCAAGGTGAGCTCCTGTATCTGCTGGCTCACGGCAGTCATCTGACAAGTAAACTCCGAGAGTGTGAGTATGTCGCTCTGTGGGGGATGATCGGGTGCAGGAGCATCAGGCTCTGGTGCGTCATGTGCTGGATCCTCCTCATCTTCATCTGGTACCACCGCACCCTTAGGAGCCTTGACGAGCCGGTTGTAGGTCTGACCCCAATTGACTAGGTTATACAGCTTGAGACCGTCCATGGATCACGACTCAGTAGGGGGAATCTCATATGCCGGGCCCGCACGATAAATTTCAATCATCACAGAAATTAAACGAGCATATGGGATGCCCTTTTTCGGTTTCTTCACCTGCTTGCCCATCTTCTCCCTAGCCTTAATGATCCCTTTAAATATTATTTCGAGGGCACTAAACCATCGTTCTTTAAAAGCGGCAAATAAAATTTGTTGGATGGGACCTCGGCGCTCAGATTTGTGACCAAACGGGTAAAGAGTTGCCATGAAGATCATGTCCAAGATCCACATAGAGTCAGGCATGTGTGAACGGGCGATAGCCTTACAAGACCCATGACGAGCTTGGGTCATTTGCTCAAAAACCTCATGGAACGGGACAAGTTTAGGGAAAGGAGGACCCAATCCCATAGTCGCGGAATGTGCGGTAGGGTAGCGCATTGCCACGGCAATGTCCTCAAGCTCAAAGGCATAATCGCGCCCCTCAATCATGGTATAGATTTTCTTCCCATCCTCTAGGCGCATGTGCTGATAAAACAAGCGCACCAACCGAGGATAGAAGTAGTCACTAAAAGTAGTACAGAGCGAGGTTCACTAAATAGTCCGATGCCGATTGAGCGGTCGTTGTTGATCAAACAGTTCGAGGTGAAAAACCCACTCAGTAGCGAACCCCTTAATGCTCCAAAATTTATTGGGTTGCTCCCGAATTTGAGGGGGCATAGGTGGAGGAATCGGTTGAGAGGGTGGCTGATCGGACTGTGAAGGTGGCTGTATAGGTCGGCTTGAAGACGCAGCCTTAGAAGCTGGTCTTTTTTATGTAGGGACCTTTGGGGTGGTATGCTTCTTTGGTCCCATATAAAAAAAATGGCAGAAACCAACCCAAAAATAATGAAAACCACAGAAAAAGTAAGACACAAGAAAGGGTTTTACCTCAAGAAAAGCCCCCAAATTGGTTTCCAAAGCGTGCAATCTAAGGTCCTTGCAAATCTCAGTTGAATCCCCCTTGATTTCGGCCAAAAATTTGCAAGAAAACCCAGGAAAATCCAAAAAATCGCAAGAACCCTAAGCCCTAACCTTTGTTTACAAAGTCCGAAATGCCAAAACCCCAAAAATAGACCCCACTTAAGTCGAGAAATTACCCTCGATTTCAAATTTGATGGTCGAATTTCAAATCGACCCTCGATTTTGAAATCGACCCTCGAATTCCCAAAATGTTGCCAGGCCCAAAATTATGCCTGAAAAAGCCTGGGTATTGTTCATGAAAATTCGACCCTCGATTTGCATTTTCACATCAGATGAAGAGGGGACGTTGTCCTCTTATATAGCATGCCCTTAAATCCTAACCCATCAAGGATTTAGGGGAGAGGTGTATCACTAAAAGATAAGGATTGGCTTATCACAAACCAATCAAGTTGAAACCAACTCCTTAAGTTGCGTGGAGTGGAATCACGTTACAATTAAAACTCAAAGTCTTTAGTCAATTATATTTTAATTAAAATTGTAAAATGATAAAGTTATTGTGTGAGTCACAAATATCCAACAGATCTTAGTTCAACAATGGAAATTAACAATTTTATCTTGTTAATTTTCCGAGGTATGAGAGGTCCAAACGATTTCATCTTGGAAAGAACTCTTCGGTTGGTCATAGGATCTGATGTGATCCCAAACCTGTTGCATTTTCACTGTAGATGGGGTTGGAAGATCCCAAACCCCATTCTGAATAATGTCGGCGACATAACCATCCTCCCCAACTCCCCAATTCCAGCTTGATTAATAAGTCGTCGTCCATAAATGACCTTGAGGGGTTTATCGCAAAGCCAAGGATCCTTCCATAATTTTAGTGTTTCCCCATTCCCTATAATGAAGTTAATAAATTTTTTGGCTTCATCTCTAATTTTATGGATACTCCTCCAAGCCCAATGACAACATCTTGGTAAGCAACACACCCACCGATATGTTCAACAAGGATCCATTTAGCCCACAACGAATTAGGATCAGAGACTAAAATCCAAAATAAGCGCATCAAAGCGGAATCATTCCAATGCTCGAGTCTTCTAATGCAAAGCACACCTTCCTCCATAAGTTTACAAACACTTTTTCAACTACCCGGACAAATAGCTCTAGACAAAGAAGAACCCTTCCACAAAAAGTTAGCGAAAATAAACTCAATTTTGTTAAAAACTTTACGGGCCGGAGAGAAGAAAACACGAAGATCAATAGATTTAATACGAGTTTAATACCGTCTTTACCAGGTGGAGATGCGTCCGGGTATTTTCAACCGAAAGGTTTGTTCTACACAAATGATGGTTTCCACTGGTAAAACTGTTGACTGCCTTGGATGAAGGATGGAGATTTTTTTTTCGTCTCAATCTTTGACACAATAGATGTTCAGATCAAGGATCAAAATTTTGGGTTTCATTTTGGTTTCGGGGGAGACTGAAACCGAAATTTTGGACCGAAATTTGATCCCATACAAAATTGGCCGAAATTTCGGTTTCGGTGGGGACCAAAATTGATAATTTTGGCTGAAATTTCAGTCATTTCGGCCGAAATTTTGATCCTTGGTTCAGATCATGGCCCACCGATCAAATTGTCAAATGTTGATTTCATATGACACATATCTCCAAAACTGACCTTGATCCTGATATACGATGAGAAAGGTTCTTCTCAAGCACCTTTCAGGCAGATAAAACAAAAATAGTTGGTTTTACTTATAATTTTGTTTTTTTTTTTTTAAATAATTAGTCTCAAAAAATTATGGTGGTGGCACGTCAGCTCTTTTCCCCCTTACTTTTATTGATTTGATATTAATTAGAATCAGATGGATGCATTACAGGGCCATATGCCTTTATACATTTGATGCAGATGCCATCCATTTAGCACATCTACTTGTTGATTTGAATTGTAAAATTGATCGGCCATCTCTAGAATTGGTCATAGTCCAGAATTCGAATAAAAATGGCTTTGCCTAGGGAAGCAAGTTTGGTGTACTGAACTGAATTGATACTAATTTTTTCAGTTTTCAGGTCGACTCAACCTAATCCTAAACCGAACTGAAATGAATCGGTTTCGGTTAGGACTTTAATTTCATGTTTTGAAATCGAAACCAAAATATTTTGATTTTTTCGGTTCGTTTTCGGTATTTTTACTATTTTTTTATTTTTTGATATATTTTCTCTGATTTTGCGATTTTTTCGTGTTGTTTCAGTTTTTCTTTGTTTTTTTTTTTTCGTTTTCTCATCCTACCTGCTTGGTTCGGATTGGTCTTAGTTGGTTTTGGGGCCAGTTCGGACTAGTTTGGTTTGCTCAATTTTTTGTCCGATTTCGAGATTCAGGTCAAAGCTTGCATACCAAGTTTGACCCAGCAACCCTAGCAATTTTTTTTTTTAAATTGAGAGGAAAAAATAGCTATTCATTAATCATGAAAATCATAATCAATAATGTCAAAGACCTGTGGAGGGACATCCTCCAACCAGACCTCATTACAACCATCATTCAAGCCTATCTTAGCAAGCTTATCTGTTGCATCATTAGCATACCTTTGAACAAGAGCCCAAGAGAAAGAAGAGAGACTACATGCTAATAGATTGATATTGTCAAACAAAGTAGAGAGCTCGGAAAGGACGTCCTCCTTAGAGATGCCATTAATGATCCTTGAAGAATCTCCTTCGAAAATGACCTTTGAAATCCCGTCTAAATTATAGATTGAACTGCTTCCTGTAGCCCGATAGCTTCAACGTGATCAGCCAAAGAGACAAGTTTAAAATTTTTGGCCATTGCACCCATTACACGACCGAAATGATCATGGATAATAACACCAATCCTAACAACCCCATTGTAAGAGCACCAAGCCCCGTCAATTTATTGAATGCGAGGGACAAACAAGCAACCCTAGCATTCAAACAAGCAACTCTAGCATTCAATAAATTGTCTTCATGCCAAATTCCTTCCATGTTTAGTCAAAATTATCTAAATGGGTACCTTCATTTACAGCCCAAGATTCTTCCATCTCAACCAAGGTTTCACTTGCATAAACTATTGACTACTTTGAATTAGACGAGGGGAAGCTTTTTCGTCCCAATCTTTGACACAACAAATCTTCAGACCATAAACGTAACTTCAAACAATTAGATTTTGATCCCACAAGGCACATCATCATCGTTATCATCATAGCCTTATCTCATACGGATTCGATTGGTTTTTTTTATAGATGGCTGTCAACCTAATCAACGAGGCACACATCCCAAAAAATGAACATGATTATTGCAAACCATCAAAAGTGTCTCTTGGATCACTTATGGGGATGTATGTCATGTGTAATCAAAATCTGACCGTTTGAAGAATGGGATGAAGATTGGGACGAAAAAGGATCTCCATCATCTGATTCAAAGCAGTCAGTGGTTTAAGCTTTAAAATCGGGATGAGAGGGAAATATCTATCGCTGAAATTGAAAATAAAGGTACCCTTATTAAAATGGAACCTACAACTTGCACATGACATTTGTACCGTGGCACATGGTTAGAAAGGAAGACTTTGATATTTTTTGAGATTTGTGTCACATAGACACCATCTAAGTTGTTTAATATCAAGACCATGATGAAAAGATATGTGGGGCCAAAGATTAGCACAAAACACTATCTCTATAATCTAACTTATTATAGTCAAAGGCCATCCTCAAATTCATTGGTTGACACTAACAAATCAGATGATAGATATCATGTTTCATACCAATTTTTTGCCTCAAAGATCTTTTCAGCATGATCTTCAAGTGAGACGGCTTAGATAATGTTCCACAAGGCACATATCTCCAAAATAACAAAGTATTTCTTTTTAACATTGGCCATAGTACAAATCTAGCGTGCAAGTTGTAGCTCCCTATCAAAATTTTATATATATTCTGAACTATGGGGAGTCGATGATCGGGCCAACTGATTGAATGTTTCGAATTGACAATTGGATGGCATGTACATCAACTAGTGTACACTCTAAGCTTGGCCAAAGTTTGGCTTTGGGTCAAAGTTTAATATTGTTAAAATTTGACTAGTATAACCTGGCAGTGAATGTTAATTACTATTGTTTAGTTCGTAACTTTTGATAGTATTTTTTTAAACAATTTTATTACTTGATTTTTCAATTTTGGTCAAAGTTTGACTTTTTGATAAATTTTAACTTGTATAATCTAATAGTGGATAATAATTACTATTGTGTTAATTTATAAGTTGACTGTATTTATTTTAAATTTTTTATAAGTTAAATTTTAAATATTAGTCAAAGTTTAATTTTTAGTATAAGCTAATAGTGAATAGCAATTAGTATTGTGTTAATTTTTAACTTGACAGCATTCCTTTAAAAAAATTTGTAAGTTAAATTTTAAAATTTGGTCAAAGTTTGACATTTTGAAAAAATTTGACTTGTATAACCTAATAATAGATACCGGTTACTATTGTCTTAATTTGTATTTCGACAATAATTTTTAAAAAAAAAATATTTGTCAATATTTGACTTTTGTTCAAACTTTAACGTTTGATCAAACATTGATTAATGTAACCTAATAGCAAATAGTAGATATCATTGTATAAATGTTTAACTTAGACTTATAATTTTTATTAATCAAAATTTGACTATTGTCAAAAATTCACTTTTGTTAAAATTTAAGTTTTTTTAAATTTTGAATGTTGTACTTGGTTATTATTCGATTCTTTGTTAATTTTGTTTATTGATTAATGTTTGACTTTTGATTAAAATTTATCTTTTAGTCAAACTTTGACTAATATATGATAGTGATAAGAAGGTATTTTAGTAAATTATTATTTTTCCTATACTTTTGGAAATATTTTTGATCTAAAAGGGCCCTAAGATACTTTATTCCAACTATCCCATCAATGACTATTTTGCCCATGAAATTGGCACTTCAACGAATTTAAGAGTGAAATTGAAGATTAACCATGGTGGAACTGGTGTGTGGAAGTATATTCCACTTGTAATTCCCACATTAATTCACTTTCACACCTTTAAATTCCTATTAAACAAAAAATGTAGAATGGCAATTCAATTCCACCATGGACTTATTACTTTCACGTTATCAAACAGATCTACCATGACAGATGTTTTAACTCCCAAATGGTATTTAAATGATCTACCACTAATAGATTATAATTTTTTATCTCACACCATTGAAGTGTGGTTTCCTAATATGCCATGTGACATCAATTTATGATCAATCTAAATAGTTCAAGCGACAATCCACCATTGGAAAATGTTTTAGCCAAAGAATCATGCGTATAAGTCAATGTGAACCATCCGATTGACGAGTTTGAATATCAACCATTAAAACTATACACAACGGTTGGTATGACAGTGCACATATCGGATGGGTAAAACCTGTCAAAATTTTTATTTTTAGGCCCACTTTCTTTTAACTTTTAAATTTTTATTTTTAGTCGAAGATCTTTGTGCCAAAATTAACATGGAGCACGATCTCTATCATATGATTAAACAAAGTAAAAGCTTATCATTTGATTTAATGGATTTGTGCCATGGCCTTCAAATAAGAGGGCTCAGAGTACCTCCAATGGAGATGTCAATTACACCTCAACAAAGTCCAACAACTCTTTTTGACACCCCAAACATCTCCGACGCAATATCGTATTCGACGTGGAAACCTTGAGTGGATGACGACTCTTTACACAATCGTCACTCATGTGCCAGTGTAAAAATCTCGTCCATATAAGGTGTAGCTCCTTTTGTTAAATTACACTGCTGCACGAAAAAGGCAAAAAGCCTTGAGTATTTATTAAGGGGTACCTATATTACCGCCCACACAATCTCTAAAAGCGCCCATATGGGAAACCCCTTTAAAATTATTAATTTTTTTGGATCAGATGATAGAGATTGTTTTTTATCCGAATCTTCCATACAATAGATCTTGAGATCATTTCACACGTATCAAATCTCGCTAAGTCACAAATCAAATCTCACCAGAGTCTTCATTAACCATGGGGATTCTCTCTAAAAAATAGAGACCTTAAATTACAATTACCACAGCATAACTTGGTCACTTTTCAAACTCTACAAACTATAATACAATTTTCTTATCCTTTCATCTTTGCCACCTAATTTACTAAGATCACATCCCATACACTACACCCATTCAAATTGTTGGTGTAAGATGATGTGTTGAAAAGTGCATGCAAGAATTTAAGAACACACGTTGCTGCAGACTCTAAGGCCTAGACTTATCCAAGATGGACCACATAACTTGGACATCTTCATATGCACATGCCATCACTTCCCCATGCAAGTCCATGCCATGGTGCTCATCTACTGCAAGAATTAACCAAAGAAAATTAGTTTTAGTTGCTAAAGATTTGTAGATGTGAAACAACAAACTTGCAAAGATCAACTCCATCAATGGCCAACAAACTTTTTTTATTTAATTTATCCACAGGGCATCCCAATTTCCGATTGGACTAATCCCTACGAAGTCGCGACAAGTATTTCATGAATTACGCATGCTCACAACACCCACTTAACAGAGAGGAGGCATTTCGAACCTACGACCTTTGGGAGCAAACCCACGACATCAGACCGTAGTCACAAATCCTTTGTGGGTAATGATCATCAATTACTTGTATCGGTATCCCCTTTTGTATCAATATGTATAACCGAGCTCTACATATTGCATCCACCAAGGGATTGTCGTAACGGTTTGGCAGCTTGGGTTTGCTCTCCAAGTTTGCGGTTTCGAAAACGACTCCCCTTCTGCTAATCAGATGTAGTGGGCATGCATAGCTCATAAATTATTTATGGCACCGGTGGTTATCTACACCCGTAGGGATTAGTCCAAGTGTAATCTGGGAAACCTGCATCATAAAAATAAAACAAAAGGTATCACGAGCTTTGATATTGAGACATCGGAATATAAGATGATAAACTATGATGATGATAATGATGATGATGCATACTTGATTGTGGCTTCTTCTCCCTAGGGTGATTGAAGAAAGTGCAAGCTTTTTTGAATGGAGATGCGATGATGCGAACCCAAGAAGCCATATTGAATGGAGAGTCGAAAGTTGATTGAGTTCTCAAGGGCTTATATAGGAAAGGGTTGAAAGAAGTGGGAGAGGTGGAGGGTGTGGCTTAAGGAGGGAGCAAGATCCGTGAGATGAGGTGTTTGAAATATAAGTAATAGCCCCTTTTGTTTTTCTAATCTTATCTTTGCATGGGCACATGGACCAACTCCAAAGTGACCGACCCTTGACTTATTTACTCTCTACATGTTTCTTAATTATGCTTGTGAATCGCATATGCATTCAACCACCAAAATCGCCCTTTTCTAGGGCAATGTGCCAATTAGGGCTCTCAATTGGCCATGTTAGGGTCCAGTTAGGGTTAAACCTGGCCCGACCTTGCCTAAGCTGTGTTAGGGTTTTTTTCAACATGGACCTAACTCGGGCCTTTATTGGCCATATTAGGGTCCGGCCTAGCCCAGGCTGTGCTAGGATTTTTTTCAGCCTGGCTCTAACTCGGGCCTCGCAGTACTCACCGGCCCTAGCAGGCTCGGCCGGGTTGCAAACATTTTTTTAGCTAATTTTTTATATCGAGTTATATTAGTTAAAAAATTATTTAAATTATTTTTTTGTTAAAATTAAAGGCTCGTTAACAATTTTAAATTATCCTTTTTCCTATAAAATAGGAGCTTTTTAGAAGATTTGTGTTGTTATAAGAGGCCTAATAGATTTTTTAGCATTTCACTAAAATGCCCCAAAGATTAAACTATTCAAGAGTTTAAACTCGGACCAGATCACCCTGAGCCCGAGGTGGGAGCTGGGCCGGACTCACACACCCAAAACACTTGCTCTTTTTGGGTCGGATTCGGAAAAAAATTCTGGAGGGCCCAGTCCAATGAGAGACCTAGTACCTATAGTACTCTCCTCTTATAATTGCACATGAGTCTTGTTGAGGTTGTGCCTCGAATTTTGTTGCTAATACTGGTCAATGGATTAAGCTGTTCCACTTTGTATTAGAAATAAAGTCTACTTTTGAGGTAGGATTCCGCATGAAAGAAACTCAATTTTGAATTGAGGGAGGTGAGATTTGAGAGATTTGTAATCAATTTAGTGAAATTACCAATAGACATAAGCAAATTGCCGAACTGCCAAATTTTGTGTTTGCACTTCCTTGTTTTCATTGGTTTTGATTACCATATTTCTACAAACTTATATCAATAAGTATAAACAGTCATCATGGTTTAGTTAATAATAAATAAATTATTGTAACTTGAGTTTAGTGATATAATAATCTGAATTACATAATTAAATATCACATTCTTGTATTCATAATAAAAATTAATAACTAAGTGTACGGCAGATGAATTTATAAGGTTTTTTTAATCTTACGTTGGAGTTTGAATACAATTATTTTACTTTGAGGACCGCGATTCCGTCGTGGGGGGTGCTTTCTTCCACACACACCTTTATGTGTCAAGAGACATTGTATTAAGCATAAAAGAGCAAAAATTAGACAGAGGCGTGTTTTTGTGTTAGAGAGAGGAGAGAGAGAGAGAGAAAGAGAAAGAGAAAGAGAAAGAGTAGAGAAAATATTAATTAGCAATTACCAATGCCTTCGTATGATACTTGATGCATGGCATCTCCTTTGAATGTGAGCGATCCTTGTGGAATTCTATGTGTCTAAGGACTATCGGTCACGCTCCCTCACTTGCAATGTGTCTCTCTACATTTCTTTGGTTATCCTCATAAAACCGCCTTGTAAAGTGAGGTTTGCCTATATAACCCAAGGCCATTGTGACCCAGGTGATGTGGGACTATAGTTCAAGCCTCCTTCTTAGTATCCTCTATTTTCAACTTAAGGTTCTTCCTTCTTAACCTTGGTTTCATGTACTTATTTAAACTGTTGGCTGCTTTGAATCCGATGATAAAAATCTTTTTTCGTCCCAATCTTCAATACAATAGATCTTAAGATCATAAGCCTACCATCAAACAATCAAATTTTGATTTCACGTGGTACAGATTCCAAAAAAATTATTATAATCATGATGTACATCAAACATAATTCTTTGATCACTTTTGGGGATGTGTACCAGTTGGAATCAAAATCTGACCATCTAAGGGTAGACCCCGATCTCAAAATTTATTGTATCGAAGATTGGGACAAAAAATAATCTCCATCATTTGATTCAAAATAGTCAACGGTTTAATTAGGAGGAGTTGAGAAGGAACAATTTTAGATTGAAAATAAGGGGACCCTTTTGATTTTACCAGAATCCCAAGGTAATTACCGATTGAAGTTTATAGTGACTTTTGTATAAAATAAGGAATCTTGTACCATATGGAAATTATTTTCTTCTTTTCTAGGGACCCATGTGCTCTACCAATGAGAAAGGGCATCGTCTCCAGTTCAAAGAACTTGGTGAAAAAGGCCGTAGTACTAAGCGCCACACAGAGGGTACTTCTTTACCCATCAATGAAGAGGTCAAATAAATACGGACGTACAATCAAACAAAGCTCTAACTTCAAGTACGTACTTAATAAATATTATATTTTTATTTATGGGTGCAGATTCGGTTAATCGAACCGAACCGAAATTTCAGTTTGCCGAAACTGAAAGTTAAATTCTGAAAACTCGAAACCGAAGTTGGAAAATTTGTTTTGATTTCAATTCATTTTTTCCCTTGTTTTTTATTAATTTTTTGGTTTTGGGTCACTTATTTTAAACTTACCCACTTGGTTTTGAAAGATAGTCTCACGTTTGGGCTAAAACCCTCGGCTTATATATAATTTCGGCAATCCTTACCTTACAAGCCAATTTTGTGAGGTTGGGTTAAATCCCTAAAATTCTACATAATATTAGGGAGTGTGATTAATAGAAAATCCTCACCATACAAGCCACTTTTGTAACATTGAGGTAAGTTTTTTTCAAGTTTCGGTCCAATTCAGTGGGCTAGTTCTTCAGTCGGTTTCGCTTTTTGGTGCAAAAATTTGCACTGTTATTTTTATTAGGCATTCGTAGATTAACAAGCATTTGGGCCACCTTTTAGCTAGCCACTAAATCGCATCAGCAGTTTATTTTCACAGTTTTTGGAACTCCTAAAATCGATGGAGTCGGGTTTTGACAGGATTGATGGAGCAAAAGCTTCTCCCGAAGCTTGATTATCTTTTCATGGAACGCCAATTGAGCCAATTTATTGGAATAAAAAAAGGTTTGGGACTGTACTAACGAAGCATTAGCCTTGTTAGGCTCTATCCAATGTGAGGGAGTAGGTAGTGGGTTTGATTCTCGTCTTCCACATTGTTTCAGTACCCCTTGTCTTTATAAGGCGGTTATGTTAGTTAATCCTCACCATTATAGTTGGTGCTCCCTCACGCTACTCTGCAACTGTCACATGTGTATGCGTGTCTGCTCTTTGATTATCGAGATTTTCTCGGCCAAATGATCGTATCAAATAAATAAATAAATAATAATACATTGCAAGGTTGATAGTTCATAATCTGGCACCACATAATTTTTTGGCTTTTTTTAAAGGGCACTTTAGAAAAATAATCTTAAAAAACAAACGTTTTAGCAAAAAACTCCAGAACTTAAACATTTAAAAAAAATAATACTTTCACGATTTTTTGAAGTTCTGTGATCCATGAAAGCATTATTTTTTTAATGAGGATTTGAGAACTCACGGATCTCTGAACTTCAAAAAATCATGAAAGCATTATTTTTTTTAAATGTTTAAGTTCTGGACTTTTTTGTTAAAAGGTTTGTTTTTTAAGATTGTTTTTCTAATTTTATTACCTATATATGACACGGTTTAGTGAGCACGTCTAGGTAGCAGAATAAAATGGCTCTCAAAAATACGGAAAAAATGATAAGTTTCGGCAATTTCCGAAAAAAGGGGAAAATTTTATAAATTAAAATATATATATGGTTTGCCCAAACTCGGGCTTTAAGCAGGAAAAAAGTCTTTTTTTTTTCTAAACAAAGGCTTGAAAACACTTTTTCGGGAAAAATGTAAATTTTTCGGGAAAAAAAAAAATGATTTTTTCGATTTCCAAAAAATAGATGCATTTTTATAAATAAAAAAATACATTTTTTGTTTCAATAACGGGGCTAGCAACATATACAATAGTGGGGGATGAATCCCTCATTTAGGTGTTTTTTTTTTTTTTTTTTTTAAAAATTTTATCCTTTTCATTTGAAATGGAGAACGGTTATAAAGTAGAGGGCCACAATAGTGGTAGTTATAATAACTAACATTAAAATACATTGAATAGCATCTAAGACCCATCTAACACTAACACAGAATTCAGGGACCTTGAAAGTAAGGTAAAACTTCAAGAATTCACCACCATGATCCGCCAGTAACCTACACCGAAGATACATTCGAAGAGGCGTCACCACCATCGACAAACTCACGGTCCACAAAACCTCCCAACACATTGGAAACAGGGGCAAACACCGACCAAATGCCTCACACAAAGCTTCAATCGAAGCTTTACAACGATGCCTCATGGCGTAGAAATAGAGCAAGTGTTCGCGCAAAAACGAAGCCATCAAAACATCGATTAAACCCGTGACCAAAATCGCATCAGAAAAAAATATGGATTATAAAAAAGCCTTCGTAGAGTTAATCTCTTCAGAAAAGAAGACTCTCACCAATGAGAAGATAAAACTCTCATATTCTACCCCTAAAAAAGGAAAAAATAAGAAGAGAAACATGGAGAACCGAAACCTACAAATAAAAGATGATCCCCAAAGGATCAATTTATTGAAAGCATAAAAAAGAAAAAAAAATGGATGGAAAGGGATTAAATCATCCCTTTCCATCCCCTCCCATTAAAACTCTTTTCCCGACTCTCAACTTTTTTCAACTTCTCTCTGATGAAATAAGAAGAGTGGTTTTAGGTGTATTTGGATACAAGGAAAATGACGAAATCTGAAGGAACGGATTTACAAATCGGCCGTTTTTCATAATTTGGATACAACTTATTAACCGAGTTTGGAGTACACGGCTTAGTGCCATTGCATGGTTGCATTATCGATGCTCGACCTGACTTAATAAATTATTGAGTCAGGCACATAAACTTAACCTCTCGTGTCGGTTATGTTATACGGAAGCTCTTAAATTAATCAACGATCTCACAATGAACGATCAAATAAGAACGCAAAAGTCGAAGAAAATCAATCACAAATACAAAAGAGATAATATTTACGTGATTCGGCAATATGCATTCGTCCACGGGCAGCGATAATCCACTATATTAGTGATTACACAAGAATACAAGAATACTCAAGCCTCACCAAAAGCTCCCCTCAAAACCTTAGATAGGTTTTTTAAAGCTTTACAATGATATCTCAACCTTACAATTTGATCAAAGGTTTTCCCTTCATATAGAAGACCTGAATCCTACTTCTAGCCCAAGAGAAACTGGCCAAATCCCGAGTATAGACGTAACTGGCTCTTGCGGGTCGCTTAAGCGGGAACCAAATTCGCTCAAGCGACTAAAAACCGAAAGTTTGCCCTTGTTGAGCGCGCACCTCGCTCGAGCGAACTTGATTCCCGCTCGAAAGACCCAACATAAGTTAGAGTCATATTGTAACAATTCTCCACCTGGCTCTAAGCTTCACCAAGTACTCTTTCTTCCGATCATCGCTATACTCATATCATCGTTGCCACCAGCACCCTGAGGGCGCTCAAACCTGTTAAACATTAATCAAATCCAAACAATATTTAATTTTGACCACCGGTATCACCTTTTTCATCATATCCGTAGGATTGTCTTTCCTACTCACCTTCTTCAAAGATATCTTGCCATCTTCGATTACATCTCGTACGAAGTGAAGTCGTATATCAATGTACTTGATACAAGCATGATATATGCGATTCTTTGCTAAGTAAATAACACTCTAACTATTACAAAATATATCGGCATTTTCTTGTGCCATCCCCAAATCACTGACTAAATCCTGAAGCCATGGTGCTTCTTTCACTACCTCTGTTACTGTCATATATTCTGCCTTTGTAGTAGACAAAGCCACTGTATCATGTAACATTGACCTCCAGCTAATTGGACCTCATGATAGTGTAAACACATATCCCATTGTAGACCGATGCTTATCCAAATCACCCGAGTAATCTGAATCTACGTATATGCATAACTGATGATGTGTATCACTGTGAAAAATCAACCTGACATCCTTGGTACACGTATGTACATCATAATTCATTTCACTGCTTGTCAATGCTCCTTGCCTGGATTAGCCATATACCTGCTAACCACGCTAATGGCCTGTGAAATATTCGATCGAGTGCATTCTATAGCATATATCAAACTATCAACCGCACTTGCGTAAGGAAAACGAGCCATAGACTCACACTCCTCATCTGTGATAGGAGACATGCTACCTGAAAGACGGAAGTGAGTTGCTAATGGAGTACTCACAGCCTTTGAATTTTTCATTCCAAACCGTCAGAGTACCTTCTATAGATAACTCTTCTATGTCGGACACAACTGCCCTTTCTTTCTGTCTCTCTGAATCTCTATCCCAAGAATCTTTCTCGCTGTTCCAAGATCCTTCATTTTAAACTCCATGCAAAGTGGAGATTTCAACTTATTGATCTCCACCATACTCTTTGCAGTTATGAGCATGTCATCAACATACAAGAGAAGGATCATAAATGAGCCATCCGCTAGCCTCTTGAACTAAACACAGTTATCGTTTTACTTCGAATATAATTTTGGCCTACTATGAACGTGTGAAACCACTTGTACCACTGTCTCGGTGACTGTTTCAACCTGTATAAGGACTTCTTCAGTTTGCACACTAACCTCTTTTCTCCAGGAGACTTGAACCCTTCAGGTTGAATATTTTAAATCTCCCCCTCCAGATTACTATGTAGAAACGTTATTTTCACATCGAGTTGCTCCAACTCTAAGTCCAACTATGCTATAGTTGATAACAAATGTCGGATTGAAGCGTATTTGACAATTGGTGAGAACACTTCATTGTAATCAATGCCTTCCTCTAGCGCATAGCCCTTTGCTACCAACCGTGCTTTGTACCTTGCACCACTGCCTTTCAGAGAACCTTCTTTCTTCTTATAAACTCACTTGCACCCGATCGCCCTCTTTCCCTTAGGAAACTCTGTCAGTTCTCAAGTTTGATTCTTGTAAAGAGAATCCATCTTTTCACTCATTGCGGTCTTTCATTCTCGTGCACATCTACTACTGATCACATCATTGAATGAAGACGACTCATTCCCATCTAATGTCAACGTGTAGGCGGCCATATCCTAGTAACCGCAACGAATTGATGCTCTAACATTCCTTTTGGGTCTTCCACCTGCTAAGGATTGTTCTAGCTTTCTCTCAACTATTTCTATACTTTCCTCTAATGTTATAACTGTAGGAGTTTCTAACTCCACTTCAAATTGATCTTCCGCCATCTCTTCTCTAATTTTCATGATCTGTTTGCTAGAAGTTCGCATAACAGATTCATCAAAGGACCCATCTCTGCTGATCACAACCTTATTATGCTCAGGACACCATAACCTGTATCCTTTTACACCATTTGTATACCTTAAGAAAATCATTTTCTTTGCCCTTGGGTTAATTTTACTATCTCTGACATGATAGTAAGTTGTGCAACCAAAAATCCTCAATGCACTGTAATCTGCAGGCTTCTCTGACCACATCTTAATCGGAGTCTTGCACTCTATTGCTGTAGACTGTGATATATTTACTAGATAGTATGTTGTACTAACTACCTCGGCCCAAAACTCTCTATCCAATCCACATTGGATAATATACATCTTGCCTTTTTAAGTAGAGTTATATTCATGTGTTCTGCTTCCCATTCTGTTGCGGTGTATTCCTCACTATGAAGTGCTTAGAAATCCGTTCTCTTCACAGAATTCCCGGAACTGTCCACTGGTGTACTCTCTACTATTATTGGTTTTTAATCGCTTGACCTTCCTTTCAGTTTGATTTTCAAATAGTATTTTTCACCTCTTGAAGATTTTCAACACCTAATCTTTACTCTTCATCATGTAGATCCATACATATCGAGAGTAATCATTGATGAAGGAGACGAAGTACCTGATTCCACCATTAGAAGGAACCTTTGAAGGTCCCCACACATATGAATGCATACAGTTCAATATGCCCCTATACATCTGAATATATATAGTCCACTGTTTCTCGAAGACACAATACTCACAAAAGTCAACTTTATCGGCCTTTACAGCTTTCAACAAACCCTGCTTACTCAACTCTGTCATCTCTCTTTCTGACATGTGCCTCAGGCGCATGTATCATAACTATGTAGAGGAGAAACTTTTATTATCTGATGTAGATACTGCTGCTCCACCTGTCACTGTACTCCCTGATAGAAAGTAAAGGTTCCCAACCTTTTCCACTTTTATCACAACCAGAGATCCCTTTATCACTTTCACAACTCCACCTTGAGCTACAAATTTGAGCCTGTTGGAGTCTAATGTATCAAACGATATGAGATTTTTCTTCAGTTCTGAACATGGCATACATCGATTAATGTTCTCACAACCACATCGTGCTCATTATTTTGATACTCCCATTTCCAACTGTTTTACAGTCATATTGTTACCCATCAAAACCGTTCCACCATCCACTTCTTTATAAGACATGAACTAGTTCCTATTTGGATGCATCTGTTAGGAGCACCCTGAATCAAATATCCATGTATTCTATAAGTATTTATCTGAAACCACTAACAACACATTTTTGTCATCATCCGAAGCTTGTTTAGTTATATCAGCCTTATCAATGACCCCATTCTACTTCTTATCTTGAGCATCGTCCCTCTTTGTTTGTAACTGTGGATAATGCCTTTTGAAGTGACCCTTTTCTTGATACTTATAGCATTCTCCTGTCTTTTTATTTTTAGATTTAGATCTGAACTTTCATCTATCCCTTTCGGATTTACAGTCCTCTACTCTCCCCCTAACCAACAAGTTATCTACTTGTATCACTATCTGAACCTTTCTTCCTTATGTCGTTACAAAGTAGTGCCATTGTAACGGAGTTCAGTTCAATGGTATCCTTCCCACAGAGTAGCGTAGTAACTAGGTGCTCATAAGAATCGGGGAGGGAAGACAAAAGTAACTGTGCTTTGTCTTCATTCTTAACCTCTTCTCCAACATTTAATTATTCAAATATTATTCTATTAAACTCATTAAGATGTTCGTTGAGAAAAGTACATGCCTTCATGTGCAACTTGTACAGTTGCTTCTTGAAATATAGACAACTCGTCAACGATTTTATCATGTAGAGACTCCAATTTGGCCCACAGCGAGGTCGTCGAGTTCTCCCGCATCACATTATATGTAATCTCATTCACTAGACATAGCCAAATCGTACTACACGCCTGAAGTTCGAATTCTTCCCAATCACCATCAGATATATCCACCGGCTTATTCGAAAGCCCTTTCAATGCCTTCAACAGCCCTTGTTGAATAAAGATATCCCGGACATGTACTTGCCACAAGCCGAAATTGATCTTAACGTCGAATTTCTCAGTCTCGAACCTCGCGTTCAAAACCTTTGCGGACTTCAATGCCATCTCCGATCATAGAACATAAATCTGCCTTTGATACAAATTTGTTACGTGGAAGCTCTCAAATTAACCAACGATCTCACGATGAACGATCAAATAAAAATATAAAAATAAAAGAAAATCAACCACAAACACACAAGAGACAATATTTACATGGTTCGGCAATATGCCTACGTCCATGGGAAACAATAATCCACTATATTGATGATTACACAAGAATACAACAACACTCATGCCTCACCAAAAGCTCTCCTCAAAACCCTAGATATGTTTTACAAAGCTTAACAATGATATCTCAACCTTATAATTCGATCTAGGATTTTTCCTTTATATAGAAGACCCGAATCCTACTTCTAACCCAAGAAAAACTGGCCAAATCCCGAGTGTAGAAGTAACTTGGTCGTTGCAGGTCGCTCGAGCGGGAACGAAAGTCGCTCGAGCGACGAAAACCAGAAAGTTTGCCCTTGTTGAGTACTCACCTCGCTCGAGCGGACTTGGTCCTCGCTCGAGCGACCCAACATAAGTTAAAGTAATATTATAACAGGTCAAGCATGAGACTTCCGACCCAACCTTCGAGTTGGGTTGACTAAGAGGTCCAGTAAGGCAAAATAGGAAGTTTTTAACCATTATAATAATGAAAAATATGAAGTTTTTAACGAGTCGGGTCGGGTCTAGACTTTGCCATTTTCCCATTGGGCAGCCAAAATTCTGTCAAAACCCATTGATATTCCGAACGAGAATATCCCTTAGAATTTCAATTTACAAGGTCCTTAGAAAATGGAATTAAACATCTCCTTAAGTCAAGCACTAGTCAAATGATTCTTACTATTTTTCAAGAGCGTGCATCAATATGGCTATCCAAATAGTAGAAAATATTGAAAAATGTTGAAAAACATCCTTATCAGATTTACGGATACAAATTGAGAATTCGGATGGTGTACCCTTGTGCTTTCCAAGGTGCTTTGATGCCTAAGTGTGCAATCGTGGATCTTGTGGGCCCGTCGCGACGATGCGCTAAAAAATAGAGTTGCCACCTAGAGCTTTGGGTGCCCCGGGATACCCAAAATCAATATCATGAGCACCGAAGTGCAATAAATAACTCTGAATTACCGGTCAATGGCAAAGCCTCTTGGGTAAGGACTTTGGTTATCAATCGAAAAGGTGTTAGACACCTGATTGATCCACTCATAAACGGGTCTCTACTATGGCTAAATGTATATAAAAAATATAAAAATGGGCAGCACTTTCTCTTGCTCGAAGTCACACTAATCCTATTGGATTCTCCATATACACCGAAAATTTGACGGCGTAACGAGCCAAATTCTAGGATAGAGGAAAAGCCAAAAAAAGAAGGTAGAGGAAATGAGGGGAGATAGGCGGGAAAATGTAAAGAAATGTAAACGATGGAAATTTAAATCTAAGCTATCAAGTGAGCCCGCCAAACGGCTCAGGCGATAAAATGATGGAAACTTAAACCTAAATTATCAAGTAGGCCTGCCTAACGGCTTAGGTGGTAAATGACAGAAATTTAAACCTAAGTTATCAAGTAGGCATGCCAAAAGGCTTTAGGCGGTAAAGACGTGGCCAGCGAAATGACTAGGCTAAAAAAAATGCTTAGAATCGTAGGGGTAAGTGAAAACAAACACAAATATGGACAAAAAGTGAGCAATAAGATAAAAACACATGCAATGAGGCCTATTTCAAATAGAAGTTCTAGAAACTTATCCCAATGGAGTCGCCATCTGTGCAATCGTGGATCTTGTGGACCCATCGCGACGATGCGCTAAAAAATAGAGTTGCAACCGGAGCTTTTTGTGTCTGGGATACCCAAAATTAATATCATGAGCACTGAAGTGCGATAAATGACTCCGAATCACTAGTCAATGCCAAAGCCTCTTAGGTAAGGACTTCGGTTATCAATCAGAAAGGTGTTAGGCATCTGATTGATCCGCTCGTAATCGGTCTCTACTATAGTCAAGTGTATATAAAAAATATACAAATGAGCAACACTTCCTCTTGCCGAAGGCACAGTGGTCCTATTTGTTTCTCCGTATACACTGAAATTTTGACGGCACAACGATTCAAATTCTAGAATAGAGGAAAAGTAAAAAAAAGAAGGTAGAGGAAATGAGGGGAGAGCCGGAACTCTCGGGCCCATGTAGAACCACCGCCAAATCTTCGCGTGAGGTTATTTTCGATGAACTTTCAAAGGCAGAAGGGTTACATAAAGGTTCTAATAATGCTAAGGCTTGGGAGCTAAGAACTTGGAGGTGGTGGTGTAAGAGATGGTTTAAAGGGTTCTAAGGCTTGAAGGCTTAGAGAGATTGGTGGTGGAATGATAGGGTATGAGGGATGAACCTAGGTTCTAAGGCTTGGGAGGATAAAGTCTTGAAAATGGGGAAGGAATTCTCTAGAGCTTTCTCTCATTTTTTGGAAAATTTTCAAGTGTCTTAAGGAGAGGGGGGGGGGGGGGGGGGACTCTCTATTTATAGATGTAGAGGGTAATTAGAGACGTACTTAAGCTCTAATTGGTTTAACAATTAGGTAATGTTAGATCTAATGTTTTTTGAGATTTTGAAAGCTTGGTAAAGTGTGGGTTGGGCTTTAATAGTGGATGATAGGGTGATGGGTGGGATGACAAAAAGGGTTAAACTGTAAGTTGGGAGGGGTATAACAGTCCTAAAGAAACACACCCTAAAGTCTGGGATGGTCCACAAGTCAAACCCTAAATAAGAAATCTGCCATTTTTCATGAAAATCAAAGTTTTAAGGCATGCATGCATAGTATCCGCGCATGCCTTAAGAACAATGCTTCTTAAAAAACTGAGAAGTTCAGAGCCCGTTTTAGGGCTCAATTCTGAAGTGAAGCCAAAATTGGCTATGCATGCATAGTATGCACGCATAGCCAATTTTTGGGAGAAAAACTAAAAGCTGCTTAGGGGGCTCAGGTTAGGCCCAGTATGGGTCCGGTGGATTTATTTAGGGTTCTATAGGCCTGGTTGGGGTTTCTAAGATTCCGGGAAGGATTCTAAGGTTTCGAGTTGATTCCTACGGCCTCGGGAAGTACATTCAAAAGCTCGAAAGTATACCGTTATCGACCCTTGGGCCGATTTTGGGTGTCTACACTAAGAAACTAATGCTTCAGGTTTGAGACATTAAAACAATAGTTTGCTCGATAGTAAAACCATTGAAGGTGGTAATCTTCAATCATGTGGTCATGAGGACCTCATCAATGAAGATTAAATTCAAAGGAATACTTGCCAATAGTTGAAAGATTAGGATTCGGAATCTGAAAATGATGATAAAAAGGCAAGAGAGTTTGGACTCGAGGCGCATATTCGTTATTCTTAAAATGTTATTCACTCCTTACACGAGTAAATTCTCAAGTTTGCAAAAGGCTTCTAGTGAGATGTTTCCAAGATATAGCGAGTTCAATCTCTTCAATGTGATCCGTTACCTTAAAACGGTAGAGGATCGCACCAGAAAACTTGATCTAGAGTACCAAAATAAAAAATAAAAAACGAAAGTAAGAGAATTTCAAATTAGTATGCAAAGGAATTTGGGTAAATTCATTGTGAATTAATTTGTGCCTAAGGCCTTAATTTTATAGATCTCAAGTGACTTTTTGAATAGACAATATGTGACAGCCCGGATTTCCTCACCCGAAAATCCGTGCCATCAGGATCATACACTGGATGATCCCCGGGACAAATCATAAAGTGTCTGCTCGTATAGCGGAAACCAAGCAGACACTGTCGAGCAGTGTTAGGTCGAGTCATCTAATCAGACATTTAATATAAAGAACACAATAAATAAAATATGTAATTCTATTTACTAAAAGAATATACATTCCCAAAAAGGAACCAAGAAGAACCATTGGTGATGGACATCCATCACCCAAACAATGGTTCCTGATAGTGGTTCCAATAGAATGTATAAAAATATGAAAATACAACATCTATAGTAATATATACATACAGACAGTGACCACCAGGCACACAATAATCCGGAATATCAAAATACAAAATATCGGACTCAAATACCCAGGCTACGGGTATAACTCGTCCGCCTAAATGTCCGTCTCCTCGTCCTCGGCCTCAGCCTCTGGGTCAGTCTGGTAATCAGGATCGCTCTCAGTGCCGGGAGCTACAGCCTCAGAACCTAAAAGTGATTTAAAATAAGGTGAGCTACATCATAGCTCAATAGAAGAATTCCAACTAAATCAAATCAGAAATATACAATCATGACGAATCAAATTAAATACTAAACTTTTAGACAAGAAATCAGATGGTATGCAAGTATATGATCAGAGAACTTAAATTGTATATTTTTAACTTAAGAAACTCCCATGACTATATAGCATGGAGTAAACAGGAATATTTCGATAGGAAACCCCAACCAATCATCGTTCACATGAACAATTTTGAATTGCAACAATGCCTCATCTATGGAGTGCAATTGTGCCGAGGGATTACAAGCAGATGCACAAGTGTGCCAGGCATCGGATATACCGCCGGGTCGGTGGGGATCATCTGATTAAATCATCAAATTACATACACACATAGACCTCACAGATCAGATAGTAGAATTCAGGAGCAGGTTTCAGAATACAAGAATCAGAAAGCAAGAATCAGATATGCAAACATGCTTGTTAAAAATCGAAATCAGGTTGCAGATATGAAATAAACATGAAATCATACTCAAAACAGTTTAGGTTGGTTTTCTCCTACCTCAGGTCAGACCTCTTCTAAGCAAATCCAAAGCTTTTCAAGGTGTCATGGTTTGATCCTAGACCATAAACATAGTACTTTAAGTGTCAGAGATATCAGAATGCTAACTGGCACAATGTCCAGTGGTGTTTAACTCATAAAATCAAAACATAACAAAACAGGGGTGATTGATCGATCACCACTCTTATTGATCGATCAATCCTTCTTGTTGATCGATCAACAACTCCATTGATCGATCAATACCCTCTTTACTTTCATCCAGGAACATAGTCAATTGATCGATCAATAGCCCTTATTAATCAATCATTACTCATCATTGATCGATCAATACACTTATTGATCGATCAATAACCTCTTTTCTCTTTACTTCTAACACAGCTAAAATTGATCGATCACCACTTTGGTTGATCGATCAATGCCTCCTGTTGATCGATCTATAGCCCTATTGATCGATCAATAACCTAAATTCAAAATTTCTCACCTTCTGTTCACATTTAATATTTATACAGATTGATCGATCAATGCCTTCATTGATCAATCAATACACTCCAGTGATCGATCAATACCCAGGATTGATCGATCAATGCCTAAATTGATCGATCAATGCTCTTCTGAATCGAACTTCTAGAATTTCGTGGCTTCGCTCACTTTTCGTCTTCTATAATCAATGTCTTCATTGATCGATCACCACCAGTCATTGATCGATCAATACCTTCATTGATCGATCAACAATGACAAAACTTCTGTCATTAATGGAGGTCATCTCCAACCCTATTTCAAACCCATTTTCATTAATGGTTACCAACAACCATTAACACACCATCAATACACCTATATGGGCCTCTCATTTGCCCCTATTTAAATGCACAGACTCACCTTTATTTAGGCCCTATCGGGGTTTCGGCAATTCGATCCGGACGAGGGTGTTGGATCTGGAACTTGGGCTTTGTCACCCCCTCTACTTGGAACCAGTAATCTGTGGCTCCGCTTCCACACGTAGCGAAGGTACGCCTTCTTAACCAATCAGAGACAACGTATCAACGTTGATTGTTTACACTCAAGGGTTACGTAAATGCTAACCTAGGTGTTCTCGGCTCGTGTTTCTTCAAGGACCAACAAAACTCTCAACCTAATCTAGGGTTTACAGAAATAGAGAGAAGAAGATGAAGGACAATGGACTCCCAGATCCCCTTTCCTTCTCTTATAAGCTAATAAACAGATATTTCTGTTTCCTCCTAAGCTTATACTCCGGTGTGGAGCACGAACACGGTCGACGCGGCGTAGCACGCCGTCTCGACGTCTTACATGACTCAGATCTAAGTGAGATTTCATACGTGAATTCTCCTAGCTTCAGGCTAATATTATCTCTAATAATAAAATTTCAAAGTTTTTAAATCTGTCTCAATTCCCGTGCCGGGCACGCAGATCGAAACAGCCAGGTTCTCGTTCGAATTTTCAGAGTTTTTACACAATATGAACGATGCACCAACAGTCATAGTATCGACAACTCAAATCTTACAGATATCCCAATTGCTCCAATCAACGGATTGATGAAAAATTACAGTCTTTTAACTTTTAAATTCGAAAAATTGTCACTTTCATAAGCGATTAAAATTTTTTTTTACCAGTAATCAATATTGTTGAATAAGGTTTATTCCCCAACAATTATTGTTTGACTCTAACTTGGAGTGTTCGAATTATAGTTTGACTCTAACTTAAAGAGTTTAAATTGTAGTTGGACTCTAACTTGGAGGTTGACTCTAAATATATGGTGAAGCTTAGAGCCAGGTCTTGAATTGTAGTTTGACTCTAACTAGCGAGGGCCCAATTACATTCTAACTCTATATAAGGTTAGATTAGAAGTAGAATTTGTGAGTTCTATATAAAGGGCCTTTGAGAGAGTGTTTAGAAGAGAACTTAGAGAACTTTTAAGAGAGTTTTCAAGAGAGAAAACCATGGTGAATACTTTGAGAGGCAAGGTATTGAACAATTGTTTGGGGATTGAAGATCCGATTGAAGTTGTTCTTATGTCGGAATCGTTTCTATATTTCGGAAGATCTCTTCTCTATTCTTTGAAGAACAACGTCCTTAGTTTAACAGTGGTTTTACTGTTGAAGATCATGTTTGATCTTGTTTGAGAGTGTACTAGAGAGAAGAGAGTCTCTGCGTTGTAAACGTTTATAAATAGTGCATATACTCCCGTGGACGTAGCCCTCGATTGGGTGAACCACGTAAATATTTTATGTTTTGTGTGATTGTTTTTTGCGCCTTCTTATCTTTCTGCATTCATCGTGATCGGGAGTTCGATAGAGTTGATAGAATTCCTAACAAGTGGTATTAAGACAGGTTTATGCTATAATAGCGATGAAGGTCTCGAATGCACGATTCGAGGTGGAGAAGTTTTTTGGAAAGAATAACTCCGCTTTGTGGCAAGTCAAAGTCACAGATCTCCTTGTCCAACAAGGCATTAATAATGCTCTACTTGGGAAGGAGATGGGGAAGAAGGCAAAGATGTCCAATGAACAGTGGAACTCTATTGATAAAAAATTCATAAGGACTATCCGATTGTGTTTGTCCGATGAAGTTATGTACAACGTTCTTCATGAGAAGACGACCTTGGATTTGTGAAAGAAGATGAAATCTCTCTACATGAAAAAGTCATTGTCTAACAAATTCTTCATGAAGAAGAAACTCTACACCCTTCGTATGAAGGCTGGTATGTGTATTCATGACCATTTGAATTCGTTTAATAAAATAGTTAGTGAACTATTAATCATTGAGGTGAAATTTGAAGAAGAAGAAGATCTTACACTTCTCTTGCTCACTCATTGCCACCATCTTATGAGCACCTTTTTATTATATTAATTTATGGTAAAGATACTATTATCGTCGAAGTGGTGATTGCTGCACTTCTTTCCGACAAATTGAGAAAATAATATGAATCTAACTCTAAAGGGATTGGTCTCTTGATCGAAAGGGGTCGGAATCATGATCGCAAAAGAGACAAATCTAGAGGGGATAATAAATCAACGAGAGGAAACAACAGGTTCAAATCTAGGAGTGACAGAAAGCTTGTTATCTGTTACTTCTGTAAGCACAAATATTGCAAGCATAGATTGAATAAAGATAAGGGTGATAAAGGAATTTTGCAACAAGCCAGTGTTGTTAAGTCAGATACCGGTGAAGACCTATTGTGTGTATTGTTAAGCTCCAATCAGTTTGATGGTTGATGGATCCCAGATTCAGGGGCATCGTATCACATGTGTCCACACAAGGATTGGTTTGATCAGTATAAGGAAGCCAATGGTGGGACGATTTTGATGGAGAATGACAGTGTATGTGAAGCAGTGGGTATCGACTCTATCAGAATTAAGATATTTGATGATTGCATTTACACTCTTACTGAGGTTAGGCATGTGTCTGATCTGAAGAAAAATATGATCTCGTTAGGGGCATTGGATGAGATAGGATGCCAACTCATCTTAGAATTCGATAAACTAAAGGTCGTATGTGGTGTTATGACTTTGATGAAAGGTGAAAAAATAAGAAATTTGTATACTCTCATATGCAACACAATCAGCGGCAGTGGTGTTGTAGCTACGAAAGATTTCAAAGATCTCTCATATTTGTAGCACAAGAGGCTTGGTCACATGAGTGAGCGTGGACTGTCAGAGCTCATAAATAATAAGGCAATTTCTAACATCCAAATTTATAAGCTGAATTTTTGTGAAGATTGTATTTTTGGAAAGCAGAAGAAAGTCAGTTTCTCCACAGGAAAGCATACTTTGAAGGGCTGATTGATTACATACATTCAAATGTATGGGGACCGGCTAAAGTCACTTCGGTAGGTGGAGCCAATTACTTTGTGTCATTCATAGATGACTACTCTAGGAAAGTTTAGATGTATCCGATTAAAAATAAGTCGGATGTGTTTCAGAAATTCAGGCAATGACAGAGTATGTTTGAAAAGCAGATAGACAAGAACGTAAAGATTCTAAGATCAGATAATGGTGGGGAATACCTGCCATCAAAGTTCAAGGCTTATTGTGAAAATCAAGGGATTGTTAGACACTTAATAGTTCCTGAAAATTCTCAACAAAATAGCGTGGCAGAGAGGATGAATATAATACTACTAGAAAAAGTGCGGTGTATGTTGAATCATTCTGGCTTGAGTCATGGGTCTTGAGCAGTGGTAGTGAACATAGCATGTTACTTGATTAATTGGTCGCCTTCAGCAACATTGAATTTTAAAACTGTAGATGAGGTTTGGTATGGAAGACACATGAATTACTCTCATTTGAGGGTGCTTGGATGTCCGACTTATGCATTACTTCAGGGAAGTGAACGATCCAAATTGGATCCAAAATCTAAAAAGTGTATCTTGATTGGCTATGATGAAGGAATCAAGGGTTATCGATTGTGGGATACACAGTCCCACAAACTGATAGTTGAAAGAGATGTTACTTTCAACGAAGATGAGTTTCTGATGAAAAAGACAGAAGATAAACCTTAGTCATCTGGTGAACCTCAAGTACAAGTTGATGTTGAAAGATATGGGCAGGATAAGAAAGATAATGAAGACTCTGAGATAGAGCATGATGACACATTTTCTCAAGACTTGCAGTCTCAGGTACCTGTTTCGGTTTAAGTTACATTGAGAAGGTTAGAAAGGACGAAAAAATGTCCTGAAAAGTTTAAGGGCATGGTTCCTTTAACACTTGCACTTATCACAAAGAATGGAGAGCCAAGCACAGTTCTAAAAGCTCGGATGGATATAGATGCAGCAAAGTAGCGGTTAGCCATGGCAGAAGAATGACAGTCACTTTTGAAGAATGAGACTTGGGATCTCATAGAACTTCCTAAAGGGAAGAGAGCCATTGGTTGTAAATGGGTCTTTCGAAAGAAGGAAGGTGATAAGAGTGAAACTTTGAAGTTCAAAGCAAGGCTAGTTGCAAAGGGGTTCTCTCAAAAAGAGGGTATCGATTGTGTAAAGACCCATATTTTGAACCCGAGTTAGACTGACCTCGTGTGTGTATTCGGCTCGGCAACCGACGTCACCATTTATTTTAGAAATTTATCTAGATGTGATTGTGCGGACAGATTTTGATTTAGAGCTCATTTGGACCCTCGTGAGAAAGTTGTGCACCGACCTCGGTGTGGCCACTCAACACCGGGCTTGAGTTTTAAAATTAGAAGTGTATAATACATAAGAGGTGTGTGTGTGCTTAACTTTGTGAGCAATCCTATTATAAGAAGGAATTGCATTCCCGTATTATACTAGGTTTTGTTAAGAGAGGAAGAGACGTGAGTGCCGTGAAGAACCGTAGTCATTTGATAATTATCCAACCGTGTGAAACTCCGTCTTCTCTCTTCTTCAATCATCGTAGGAGATCGGTTTAGAAAACCTCCTTCTCTAGAACCCTCTTTGTTGAGAACCCTTGAACCTTAGAAAGAACTTGAATCAACATTGAATTCGTAGTTGGCTATTGGGAAAGGTTGAGATAACTGGGGACGTGCTGGAGTTGTCTCTGTGAACTCGTGGGATCGATCGCGGCGCGAATCATCGAGGAAACTCGTCGGTTTCGTTCCGAAGCTCCATTCGCGTGACTCATTTCTAATCTAGGAATCCTTAGATTAAAGGTATGTTTTAATTAAACTTTTTTATTTAAATCATTAGATTAGCCATGGGTTTTGCTTTGGGATGTATGGGTTTCGATTCGGGTGAAAATGAGCGAAATAGCGTCGTTGTAGCTCGCTCGAGCGAGCTATTATCATCGCTTGAGCGAGGATACACTAAAATACTCGAAAAGGAGTTCGCTGCCCTCGCTCGAGCGAGCTTTTGTCATCGCTCGAGCGAGAAAGTTCTGAAGGATCTCGCTCGAGCGAGCTATTATCATCGCTCGAGCGAGGTATCACTGGACTCCGATATTGTCTTAGTATTCTAGTTATAACTTTTTATCTCGACCTCCGATTGAAACGATTCTTTTTGCGTTAGAAAGCTAACAGAAAAATCTACAACGTTCATGTTTTGACCTACTTGTGAATCAATCGTCTTGATGGTAAAATATATATGAGAATGTTACATCAAATTCTAGGATTGGCGCAACTTGCCTGTTTTGACTTGTTTTTGAGGAAACACTTAAATAGGTCTATATTATTAGTAATTAGAGTTAATCTTAATGCATGAACGTATATTGTGATGTAGATTGAGGGCGAGAGGCCATCAATAGGACCTTGCTTGACTTTGCATAACTTCGAGTTTTGGTAGGAGAATCTCATCTTTACAGTATTTTATTTTAATTCTCATGGATATTTTGAATTAAAATCTTTGAACTTGCATATGCCATTGAAATCACATCTGTAAACTGAAATTGATATGAATGACTGAAAATCTAAATCTACCTGAATCCTGAAACCTGAATCTGCTTAAGCTCTGAAAATCTGAAATCAAGAACCTGAACTATGTATAAGACACTTCCATCTGATTTATATTAGTATCTGCATTTGTTTTATAATTGACCTGAACGACCCCTCAAAAATTCCTGAACAGTTTCCTGGCACAAGTTTCCCTCATTACGCAGGGGCTTGTTGCATCCTGAAAAAGGGTTCATGAATGACGATGGTAGGTAGGGGTTCCCACCGGCTATATTCCTGCTCTCGAGATATAGTTTACTCGGGAGGTATTTTAAGTTGAGGATTAAGTCATGAATTGCTGAACTTTGCATATAGAAGTTAAAGAAACTAAGACGCTGAAACACTGCATCTTTTCTTGAAACTGTTTTCACACATTTAGAAATAAATCTTACATATGATTTTTGCACCTAAATTCAGTTTATTATTTGCTTATATGTTTGACAAGCTATATTCCGGTATTGGTTTTGAAACCATGTTAGTTAAAGTAAAATATCGTAGATGTCTTTCTTCTACTGAGCTTTGTTGGTTAGCTCACTCCGACTATCGTCACGAGTTCAAAATCTTGGCGTGGCTATTATTGTGAAGGCTTGAGGTTCCTCCTGAGGAGTTTTTTCCAGTATGGAACTTACTGATTTTCTTATTTGTGGTGAGAGTTAGACTTGAATTTGTGGGCCCATTTTAGTTGGATATCATAGTTTTATACTTGACGTTGATTTCTGTTATGAGCCATATTTCGATGATGGTCAGCCATCATCGGTGGTTCTTTACTTTTAATTGCTTTCGCATTTATTTTAGCTATGGATATTTATTGCGCTTTACTCTGATATGTGCCCTGTTTGTCCGGCTTATCGTTTATTTTGATAGGTTGGCGAACCGGCCTTTCCTATACCTGAGGGATTGGAAAAGTCGGGTCCTCACAGATTATGATGAGATTTATCTCCAGTTAAGAAGCACACTTCAATTCGCAAGTTGTTGGTAGTCGTTGCTCAAAAAGATCTCGAATTAGAACAGATGGATGTGAAAATAGTTTTCCTCCATGGAGATCTTCAGGAAGAGATTTATATGAGACAGTCAGAAGGATTTGAAGCAGAAGGGTCAGAATCACTCATTTGCAGATTGAAGAAATCCTTGTATGGTCTCAAGTAGACACCCAAGCAGTGGTATAAAAAGTTTGATTCATATATGCAGAGCATACGGTATCACAGGGGGCAGTATGATTGTTGTATCTACTTGAAAGAGTATTGTAAAGGAGAGAGAATCTTCCTAATTCTCTATATAGATGATATGCTGATAGCAGTAAGAAGCAAAATTGAAATCAACAAGCTGAAGCGGTCATTGAGCCATAAGTTTGAGATGAAGGATCTTGGTTTCACAAATAAGATCCTAGGTATGAAAATCACGAGGGATCTTTAGAAAAGAGGTTTTGGCTAACTTAAATGACTTTTATCCAAAAGTTCATTGAGAAGTACAATATGAGTGATGTCAAGCCTGTATTAACTCCTTTTATAGAGCATTTTAAACTCACAAAGAATATAAGTCCGTCCACACAAGTAAAAAGGGAATACATGAAGAATATTTCATATGCTAATGTTATTAGAAGTTTGATGTATGTCATAGTGAGTACATGTTCAACTTAGCGTAGGCCTTGACTGTGGTTTGCAAGTATATGTCCAATTCAGGTCAGGAACATTGACTTGCAGTGAAATAGATATTGAGATATCTGAAAGGTACAACTGAACATGGTTTAATGTTTGAAGGTGGAGATACACGTGAGTTGGATCTCTACGGTTATGTCAATTTCGACTATGCTAGTAATCTTGACAGGAGAAGGTCAACCACGGGTTACTTGTTCGTCTTGGCAGGTGGAGTAATCAGTTGGAAGTCTATGCTCCAAGGGATAATTGCTTTGTCAACTACAGAAGTCGAGTATATAGCTGCTACAGAAGCAGCTAAGGAGGCCTTATAGCTTAAAGGTTTGGTCAGTGAATTGGGTGAGGTTGATGAGAGCACCAATATCTTCTGCGATAATCAAAGTGTCATTCACCTAGCAAAGAATCGGGTCTTTCATGCTAGAACAAAATATATAGATGTCCGATATCATTTAATCAGAGATATGATAGAAGATGAAGAAATATAGATTGAGAAGATCAATACGAAAGAGAACGCAGCAGACATATTGACCAAGCCAGTTATAGAGAATAAGTTTTGGCATTGCTTAAACTTGATTAACACTCGTCAAAGATATCGATGCCCATTGGGGTGGTGACGTTATTGGGGATGAAACCTTGGTGGAGATTGTTGAATAACGTTTATTCCCCAACAATTATAGTTTGACTCTAACTTGGAGAGTTTGAATTATAGTTTGACTCTAACTTAGAGGTTTGCTTTAACTTGGAGAGTTTGAATTGTAGTTGGACTCTAACTACATGGTGAAGCTTAGAGCCAAGTGTTGAATTATAGTTTGACTCTAACTAGCGATGGCCCAGTTATGTTATAACTCTATATAAGGTTAGATTAGAAGTAGGATTTGTGAGTTCTATATACAGGGCCATTGAGAGAGAGTTTAGAAGAGAGCTTTTGAGAGAGTTTTCAAGAGAGAAAACTATGGTGAATACTTTGAGAGGTAAGGTATTGAAGAATTACTTGGGGATTAAAGATCTGATTGAAGCTGCTCTTTTGTCGGAATCGTTACTATATTTCAGAAGATCTCTTCTCTATTCTTTGAAGGACAACGTCCTTGGTTTAACAATTGTTTTACTGTTCAAGACCGTGTTTGGTCTTGTTTGAGAGTGCACTAGAGAAAATACAGTGTGTGCCTTGTAAATGTTCATAAATAGTGCATATACTCTCGTGGACGTAGCCTTCGATTGGGTGAATCACATAAATCTTGTGTTGTGTGTGATTATTCTTTTCGCCTTCTTATCTTTTCGCATTTATTGCGACCAGGAGTTCGATAGAGTGGGTAAAATTCCTAACAAATATAACTATCAACATTAGACTAATCCATTTGACCCAATAGAATACATGTGTAATCATAGCCGGAGCCATATAAAACAATATGGGGCTATATATAGCCCCCATCACTACGTCAAAATGGCCCAAAAACCACTACAAGAGTATAAAAAATACCACTGCTGAAAATAGCCGCAAGCCACTTACCCAATGCCTATATAAAGGCTTTCACACAACTCTTCCGAAAGTGTGCCCAATTGATTTTTTTTTCTCTTGTTCTTCCAAACTCGGATAGCAAAACCCAAGGGAAACCTCGTTCTCCAAACCTCTCTAATCTTTGAAGTGAAACCCGTTCTCCATTCATTTTCCTTATCTTTCTCTCTAATCTCTCTCTCAATCTCCCATTCTCTTTACTAGTTTGCAAATTTACATAAATCTCATTTGATTTAAGTTTCCATCGATTTTTATCCATAAAATCAGCAAACCCTAGAGCTGCAACTAATTTCAGAAATCTTCTAATAAGACCGTATGAATCAACTCAATAGTTTGAGAAATTTGAGCTCTATAGTTGGGGATTGGCATCCAATATGTAAGATTTGAATCTTTTGACTTTTTTGGGGGTTTCTAACTATATATTTTAGATTACTTAGATCTGAAATATATAAGTAAAGTTAAGAGATTATGAAGATTATATATAATTTATTTTATTATATATTTCATCCACTCTAGTTCGTTGTCGATTTTTAATTTTTTGAATTTTTTTCCACCCTACACAATGCTATGCCTCTAGAACACAGTGGCATCAATTTTGAGATTGAGTGGTGTATACGGCTGTAGTTTATACTAATTTAGTTTTACTTCATAGATGTTTTCTACCATCAACAGGCTATCGACACATTCTTGACTAATACAAGTCATTGAGTTGGAAATCATCATCTCAAACCACTATCCCTTTCAACTCTTTTATGAAAGAAGCTATAATTTTATTTAAGATATAATAAATATCTGTCTGTACCTCTTATATAAGTAAAAACTCATCCTACTCTTAGCGAATCTATTTCGCTCAGGCGAACTGTGAATTGCGAACTGAGTGAACTGACAAACTAAAGCACTGCAAAGATGGCAACTTTCATTTAAAGTGACGGTGATAAAAAATTGTGCATCCTTTAGTGGCTAAGCTCATTTAGTTCGGGATATATTAGTCTGTATTAATAGGACCACTACGCCAAAATGAGAGAAAAACCACTATAGGAATCTAAAATAAACTATTGCTTAAAATAGTGGTGTAATATTTCACTCCTTAAAGCATTAGTTTTTAAGCTAAAATAGTCGTTTAAGAAATAATCCTCTTATCACGTGATGATATCACGTGCAATCCATCGAGCCAACCCCCAAGCGTCTCTTTTCTCTCTTTATCACTAACTCAAAATGCCTCTCTCTCAACCCTTTCTTCTTTTTCTCTCGTCTTCCTCTCTCTCGACAAACCTTAGTTTTGGTTGGAAATCAAGATTTGGGAGGTTCGATTCATTATTCTTTTGGTGCCAAATCCCTAGTAAGCTCTCTTCTTATAAAATCTCCCACCCTCTCACTAGGAAAAAAATGAACTTATACTGACGGCTAATATAGGAAGCCGTTGGCGTAGGTTCTATGTAGATAACCACCCGACCTGAGCCTTTTTCTGCCATTTCATCAATTTTATTTTTTCCTCAAACACTCTCTTTTAGAGCTCTATGTACTTTCGCCCTTTTAACTCTCGAGCAGGGAGCTCGAGCAACGCGATTCAATGAACAAGGAGCGATTCAACCATTGAGCACGCTTCAGATCATTAGGTTTGAATTTTCCCAAATAGTGTTTGATTTGATCTTTTGGAGCTCGTATATTTGTTTCGATCATTGATCGATCAATTTTTTTCTAGGTTTTGATTAGTGGAGATGAAGATGCTAGGGTTTTGGACCAATAAACAAAACCCAACCCTCTCTCTCGATCTATCGACCTCTCGACCATGCATTTTCCTCAAACTCCATTAATCCGAAGACGTTGATTGCCCCTGTAATCGATTCCACGGAGATCTAATTTATGTTAGGTTGTAGGGTTTGTCTTAAGTTAAGTGAGTTTTGGAGAAGAAAATAGTGGGATGTGAGGTTTTGTAGAGGGCTTGGTGCCGGAGTACTGGTAGTTGCTTTCAATCATGCCTATCATGAACCCTACCTGGCCCGATAAGGCTTACCGCTTCGGTGACAAAGCAAAGCAAGTTCATTATTTTGCTCAATTTCTTCTTTTTTATACATTGATTTTGTTTCTTAATGGTTAGATATTGAGGTACCACCAAAGAAGAGGGCTTTATAGCCGTCGTCAGATCTTGAGGTGATTTCACTGAAGGAAGAGGATTTTCAAACTGGAGCTGGAGTTTATTCGAGCATCATAGAAAAGGTCCAAGTTAGTGGGGGTAATCTCCATTCTCTGACAGAAGCAGCCTACAAAATATTTCACCGAGCAAGCTACTCAATGAGTTTTTTTTCTTGTTCTTATTCGCTCAAGTTTTTGTTCTCAATTTTTCGTATATATGCTTAATTTATGTGTTCTGAGAGTTAGTTTGAGATATTTTAGTTTGGTTTACAAACCATTTTCCTCAATATTTCTATGTCAACAAAGATTTGATTTGAGAATAGGGTTGGAATTTTCACATTTTTATTGGGACATTTTTTTAGATATTTAAAAAATATATATATTTCCCATTTTCTTTCTTTGCCACACATAGTTGTTGATGTTTAATGCTCCGATGTAAGTAAAACCCATCAGTGAATTAGTTAAAACTGTGGTTTAGGGGATTTTCTGTGAAAATGTCGGTTATGTATGGTATATTGCTTCTAGAGATCTGATATGTGATTTGTAAATGACCATAACTCCGAAAACCACTCATTTTTTAGTAGGTTTTAGTTGAAGTCTTGGTGTAATGGTCATTTAAAGCTTCAAATCTTGTTTTCCTATCGGACATGATTGTGAATTGCAATTATTAAAAGTCAGCTACATTGCTGATATTGCCTGTTGAATTAATACAAAGATGGGTCGTGGCTTTAGAGCATGCTGTTGTGAGTTTTGAGTCTCTGTCCTGGGTTATTTCTATGGTTCTGATCCTCTAATTGCTGCTGTCAATGGTCATGTTAGACTGATTTCATGGCTGATCAGAGAGTCTTTTAGGACTTGTATTGCTGCTGTTTTCTGTTCTGATAATATGATATTGCTGCTGTGATTGCTGCAATATTCTGTTGTTATTCTTCATCACCTATTCTGCTATTTCTGCTGCTGATCATCATCATATGTAATCCAACATTGCTGTTGTTCCTCACTCTGAAATCTCTTCTATAAGATTTGTTTCTGTTATATTTTATTTGTTGAATATTGAAAATCCATGTGACTAAACTTGAACTGAAATCAAAATTTACATTGTTTTAAGGCAGACCAAGCAGCCATGGCAGCATTTTTCTCAGCTTGTTTCTTGGTTTTTAGGGAGCCATTTCACTTTGTGTGTGCACGTAACCACTCCCCTTTGTTTATCTATTTGTTTTTATGGACTTAGCAATCTCAATTTCAATTAGTTATGCCTAAGGTTTAGACACAAACTAATCCATCCAAAATGCTTTTGGATCTGTCCCATGCAGCTCTTGGGTCAGGGTGAATGTCTCAAACCGATTTTAAAATATTTTACAAGAATCTCAGTTTAAAAGAATATGGATGGCCGCATAGATGTTTTATTTTGATTGCTTTGGGTCATTGGATTCCGGAGCTTCGCCGATGTTGGTTGGCACCTTATCTTCTCCATTTTTGATCATAGATAGTGGTTCACGGGTGTTGGTGTCAATTCCTTTTTCACTTCTTTTTTTAATTCATAAATTCCATGCTTGAGAATGGATATCACTCTTTGGTGTTGGGCATAAGGTTTATCTATGTGTTTTTTCTCAAATCTATGTGCATCATTCTAGCCCTTTATTTCTTCATGCCCCCAATTTTGTATCTAGGCTGACTTGGAGTTGTATTGCTTAATGGGATTGGATGCTTACCCATGGGATGTTGGTTCATGTTTGTGTTCATAGCAGCAAATGAAGGTTTTAATGCCAAAAACAAGGGAGCCCAGTTTCTATTCATTGGCTTGCAATGCAAAAAATAGGGGAGCCTAGTGTTCATTCATTAGCTCCTTGTATTCATTACCTTGTAATTGACCTCTATCTATTAATAATAACCAATGTTACTTGATTCCCTGGGCTCCAATTCGGGTTTGAATATGAGGTTCCCCAGAGTCGGGCAAACTGGGTTCGCTAGGGGTAGGATGACTTTTCTCCTATAATAGGGGTAGTAAATTTTATCAGTCGTAAAAGGAAAAAGTAAAAGAGGTCATATTTGTAATTGCAATATATTGAATAATTGGGTGAGTAATGGTATCTTTGTTGGCTATGTCTGCTTTTCTTTTTTCAGGGGGAAGATACTCGGTGGATAACTGTCGAGCTTGAACGCCCCAATCCATCCGAAGATGATTGGATTGGAGTGTCTTCTCAAGAAAACTTCAAGTATATTCTACTTTGCAATTCTAATCCAGTTAGCTTTGAAATACAATCCTTCATAGAAGTTACTCACCAGATGGGGTGGGATTATTTTCTTAGCCGCTTTATGTGCTAAATTAGAATTCCCTTTGGCCCAAATCCATACAGATCATCTTTTGGTTCCTCCATTTAAAATTTTTTACTTTGTAGAGACATAATGTGATACTAAGAAATGTATCATTTGTACGTTTGCAGCTCATCTAGCTATAATGATGAAAGTTCCAATCCGAGAAATCAGTCACCAAATACATGTTCTGCCCCAATAAAAGTGTGTATAATGCTATATATCTTAGTACTAAGTCTAGAATCCTGAGATTATTAAATTTTTGTTATATACATTTGTTTGTTCATTCTGTTTAGCTTTCTTCAATGTTGGGAAGTTTTTACAGCATCACAATAATGATTTGTTTTGCTCCCCAGTTTGTCTTTATCTTTCCTTTTTTTATTTTATGGCAACATTTGTCTCCATAGGTATGAGCTCTTCTTCAATGGAGAGAATGTCATTTGTAATGGCTCGTTGCCAAATTCTCAAGCACCAAAATCATACCTGGGAAAGCTTAAAATCACAATTTGCATGCCCAAATTGGTGACAGAAATATGACAGATCGTGAGAACATCATCGATTTGTTCCGATGGTCTTGTTGTAAGAAGCCCCTTCCGCAGAAAGTCATGCGTTCTATTGGGATCCCGTTACCTGTTGACCATTTGGAGGCACATCACTCATTTCCTTCATGATCAAAATCTCATTAATTTTTTAAAAATTGCTGAAAGAGACATTAGCATGCATGGTATAAAAAATCGGCTAACACCGATACTTATTGGTTTCATTGAGAACCGATACTGATAACACCCCGATACAGGTGGTATTGGTCTCAAACTGATACTGGTCAGTATCGGCTTAAACTGACCGATACAACCAGTTTTTATTTATTCTTTTTTTCAAAAAAAAACAACCGATACTG
Organism: Chloranthus sessilifolius; assembly: GCA_021018995.1. Classification (NCBI taxonomy): domain Eukaryota; kingdom Viridiplantae; phylum Streptophyta; class Magnoliopsida; order Chloranthales; family Chloranthaceae; genus Chloranthus; species Chloranthus sessilifolius. The sequence continues at coordinate 15,939,466 of CM037598.1, read as the reverse complement.
ACCAATATCAGTATTCTCAGTATGGTTATCTTAGTGAAACTAGCCAGGTCTTTGCTATTTTTGACATTTCAATGTAGTTTGAATTGGGTGTTGGTCTCCAATTTGGATGGACTGTATAGATCACTGACTTGGCAATAGAAACAGCTGGATCATCATCAGTTTTGTACACGTGGCATCACTCTTCAACAATACTGTACATGTGGTCATTGCCTAAGATAATATTCAGCCTAAAATCATCCCTTTGCATGATCTCTACCATCTGATCAACAGACTGCAAAATGTATAATTGAACTGTGACTTGGTTAAATGAAATAAGTGCTGACTTTCAGACAAACATGGATAGAAGAATATGTCTGCACATGCACTGCAGGTGGCGTGCATGTTTGCTATCCAAGTACCAGCTCATCATTAAACTTCGGGAGTAAGTGTTGGCTTAGTATAAGGTACCTGACCTGGGTGCCTCTGGCTGCACTCGGGTCAATCTTAAACCGATAGCCTTGTAAAATGCGCTGAAAATTTTGAGTGCCAATCAGTGGAAGGTCAAAAAGTGAACTCTACTGGTTTGTGATCTCATAAATATCAGTGCTTTTCCCAAGGCTTGACCATCTGAACAAAAAGAGACTGACCCGAGTGCCACTGCTAGCATTTCGGTCTGACCTAATAGAAGCTCAAATAGTTTTTGCATAAAGTTTAATTTTTTAACTGTTTTTTGTTTAGATTCTTATCACTGAATTTGATGCTTGATGGCTTTAATTAATGCGTGGAAGTTTGATATGTTATGTTAAGCTTAGCTAACTTATGGGCGAAATGTTTGCAGAATTGCAGATTGATTTTGCACAAAGTTTATACTTGAAGTGCAGGAATTAGAATTTTTTTTATTTTATTTTTTGGTAATGGATTTCAATTGCAACTAGACATGAGTCAATTAGAAGAAAAAAACTTGATATAAGGTATTTGAACCGAGCGCTTCAATCTCTCTTCATCAACCTTGAAAAAAGTGCTGACATTTTTTAGCACTAAATAAGTGACATGTCAATAGTGTACTTCCACTGATTTGCATTCCTATTCTTTAATGCAATAGATGCATACCCTTATATGTACCTTGTCCTATTCTAGGCTTGCAAACCGAGTTAGTTTTTGTTCAGATATTTAAAAATTATTGAAAATTTCCAAGCCATATCCATTACTGACCCTTGACCAGCTAAATTGCAAAAGAACTTAGAGCTAATGGGTTATTTATGATTTATTTGCATTTGTGGACCTCTTTGTTCAGTTACATTGTTTCAAGTCTTTGTCTGTATATGGCAGCAGGAGAGAGAAAACGCATCAATTTGGAGTTATGGAATGCTTGTGCGCACAGGGCCACTTGTGTCGCTGCCTCCAGTGGGAAGTCTTGTGGTTTACTTCCCGCAAGGTCACAGTGAACAGGTGACATTTACATCTTGTTTATACCAGATTGAGAAGAGAATCAATCTCTGAAATGTTGATTTTGCTTCGTAACTAAGGGTGGAGTCGATACCACCTTTTTGTGTCTTTAGCATTGTTTGAAGTATGATTTCATCTAGAAGAGAACTTTGCAATTTATGTTTTGAACTTTATGAAATGTATGCCACTTTTTTTCCTAGAGAAGAATTTCCCGAACTTTAGTACCATAGTGATGTAATGAAAGTTTTCTCCTTCAAGTTGGAAAATAATATATTTTATAACTATCAGAAACCTGAAGACACCTGCTTGCAGCATTATATAGATAGAAAATTGCTATATTACTTTTGTGACCAACGCAGCTTATATCTCTGTTACTGTTGTCATCATTATGCCATTTTCCCCGTGATTTAGTAAATATCATATTTGGAATTGCATAAATGCATTGTTTTATTAGATGAATCATTTATGTATTGTTGTTGGGTCTTGCTCAATTATTATTTCAAGCCCCATTATAATTTGAATCTGTAGAGCATATCAGTCAATGGGCAAAGGCTGCCCATTGATTCATCGGTCTTTTCAACTTCGACCAATCAAGGTACCATAATTGATTCAGGAACAACTTTGGCTCACCTTGTTGAAGAGGCTTATGATCCTTTTGTGAATGTTGTAAGTTATAGTGGTCATAATCTTGCTAATATATATATATATATATATATATATATATATATATATATATATATATATATATATATATATATATAAGCCAATATGGTGAAAAAGTTCCCTTCATAATATAGGCTTGTTTTTGTCAAGGAAATCTCGTCCTGTTTCCTCATCATATTTATTGTCTTCTATTCAGATAATTGCTTATGCTTCACAATCAGCAAAATTTGTTTCTTTGAAAGGAAACCAGTGTTTCGTGATCTCAAACAATATTTATTTTTTGGATCCATGATCCAACTCCTAATCTTGTTGGCTTTACTCAGATTTTAATTAGCAACTTTGTTTTTATCATTACCTTACATTGTGCATGTTGTATTCTTTATGCAGTGTTAATAGCACATTTCCTTCTGTTTCATTAAACTTCATGGGCAATGTCTCCATGATATTAAAACCTGAAGACTACCTTCTGCAGCAGGGTTCTGTTGTAAGTTGTCTCACTTGCTTTATTTTCTGTGCTCCCATTGACATCAAGGGTTTTCAGGATTTAATTTAAGCCGTTCACTCAACTAAACTATAATGGTTGGATAATGTGATTTCCACAGGATAATGCATTATTTTTCAGCAAGTTTGCTACTTGATTTGATGTGAAAGACCCGATTTGAAGATCTTGCGAGTTATCTGTGATTCAAAGTGTCATACACCTTTAAAATGAACAACTACCATATAGATCTCCAAAATCAGTCTTAGGTGCTAATTTTAAAGGTGTTTGACTTCATTGCATCACAAGATGAAGATTTTTTTTTCTCTGCAATCTTTGACTCACCAAATGTTCACATTTGCTTTTTATATAAAAGAAAAGCTTAAATTATATAAAAGAAAAGCTTTAGATTGAGATCCTTCTTGTTTTTTCCTTTTTCCAAGGTTAAATTTGTCATGCATGGGTGTTTTATTTTTTGGGAATGTTGGTAGTTTTTGTTGATCATGTAATGAATCTGTCTTTTTTTCCCATTCATGATTGCTCAAAATTTTAATTGTGGGATTTGATTCTTCATTTAGATTTTGGCCCTTTGGATTTTGCTCAGTATGTATGCTTCTTATTTTTATTTCAACGCAATGGTTGATTTTAGTGTTCTTGGTTTTGATTCAAATTTTCCTTTGTCCTTTGGTTTCTGTGCAGATGAACTCCTTACGGAACAACCAAGTGCATCATTTGCAAGCAACAAGTTCACCAAGATTCCCGCTACTGTCACACGTGCGCTTACACCAAAGGTATGAAAATTCAATGCTTTTACTCCGTGTTGTGCTGAAACCTCCTTTTCTATTACCTCCTTGCCCTTTGTATCTTTTACGGCTGTTCTTTTTCAATGATGTTTCTTTAATTCCTACGCGGGTCAATGGTCGATTTTTTATTTTTTTCAGTACAAGACTGGAGTAGTTGTCTCTGGTTTTTTTTTTGTGGATTCACCTTAAAAAATTTATTGCAATGTAGGAGGTGTTTGACATGCTTTATATCTGTCCAAGAGTTTGTGCTATGTGCGGCAAGCAAATTATCGATACGAAGCATTACAAGCAAACCAACGTGTGATTGATCATACTGGGATTTGGTGTAAATCTGCCTGCCAAGGGTTTACCCATTTGGCTGGTTATGTAAACTGGCAGAGACTAGCTCTTCTTGAAAGTTACACCCCTTGTTTATAGGTGCGATTTAGGATTTAAATTGCACAATTATGTTTGCCAATCACCGAGTTAGTATCGTTGTTATTTATTACTTAGATACTAGTGAATTGAATGCAGTCAGATCCATGTGAGCTATAATTGTTTTTAGTTTTAATGGTTGATATTAAAGTTCATCAACCAGATGGTTCACACCCACTTATAGTTTCTTTTGGCTGAGACATGCTGTAATGATAGATTGCCATTTTGACAATATAGATTGATCACAGATGTGTGCCACATGGCAGAATGATAAATCACGCTTCAATGGTGTGAGATAAGAAGCCTAATTTTAATGGTGTAAGATCATTTAAATACCAGTTTTGTGTTTAAATGTCGGTCAGGAGCCATTATCCCTTTGACCAAAGGTTTATGGTATCTACCACCTATGCATAGAGTAGAAACTATCCAAATATCACAACATTCAACATTTCTTGCAAGTATATATATATATATATATATATATATATAAAGTCAAATGCAACATATGCATCTGGCAACATGGTGCTCGGAGATATTGGAGTTCATATCTAGCAGCAGGTTAGGTTTTTACTAGCTCATTTTGTCACTTATATTTTTCAGATTTTAGGAAAATGAATTGCATGAGTTCATACACCATGACCTAGACTTTAATGATGTTCTCCTTTTGATTTTAGGCGAAACTTTCGATTTCAATCTCACCTCAAACGTATCACTAGGAGTCGGGGACACTTGATAGGAGAGGCGAAGAAAATTTATTTATTTTTTTCTTTTATTTTGAAAATGGATCATGGGATCCGTAGATTATTAACTATCTTTTTTTTCTTCTTTTTATTTGAATAAAAGGATTGGACAAGTAGAGTTTAAAATATTTTGCTGATTTGAAAGATTGGATCATAGGTTGAGATGCAACCTTTTGTTTGAATAAAAGAATTGAGCATCTATTTTTTTTATTAATGACATTGAATGATTTGCATTTGAGTTGAATGGATGTGTTGAATATGAGATTAATAGCTTTTTTTTATATAATTTTTTTAAGCCATTAAAAAAAAGCATTAAAAAAATTGCACTAAAAAAAAAGTATGAAAAAAGTATGAAAAAATTGCATTAAAAAAAAAGCATTAAAAAATATTAATTTAAAAAAAAATTACATAAAAATCGTCGACGTAATTTTTTTTTTTTTTAAATTTGCATAAAAAAATCACTGCCAAAAGCAGTGGTGTTTTTTCTTTGACTGTTAAGAGCAGTCGTTGTTAAAATTCATAAGCCACTGCCGTGTATAATAGTAAAAAAAATCACTATTTTTTTTTACAACTGATTAGGGCAGTCATTTAAAAAAAAAAAAACCACTGTCAAACACAGTGATTTTTTTTACATAGTGCATTTAACTTTTTAAAACAACTATTAACATTTGTTTACGTACAGTGATTTTTTTTATGTAGTGCATTCAACTTTTAAGATTGCATAAGTTTCTTACATAACCTTCTTTTATGTACAAGCCCCCAAATCTAGTGTAATAAGCCCTCAAATCTACGATAAAACAACTATTAACATTTGTATTCGTACGGCCGCTAGCCCCCATTGGAAGGAAATCTTGGTTATGCCCCTATGTGTAAATAATTGTGATGCATCACTGATTGTTACATAATTAAAAAGTGTCGTTTCTCGCTAAGTATTGATGGACATATCCAAGCAGTCTATATATTAACTTTATAATCCATTTGACAAAGTGGGGTATATTGTATCAAAAGGGTAGAAACGTCAAGGATCATATAACAGATGCTCATGGGAAAACCCCAATGACTAATGTGATCACCACACTACGAAAATAAGGAGTTTCAACGGCACTTGGTATAAAGGCATTTTTTTGTAGCAACAAGACTAATAACCGCAATTTTTGGTACCGACAGGATTAATAGAAGCAATTTTTTTAACAAAAATTTGTCGCTAATAGTCTTATTTTTTGTAGTGCCAGCCTCGGAACACCTCCCTCAGTGATCAAGTGATGGTAAACAATTGATACGATCCAAAATTTAATAAGATGCATAACAAAAATATATTACTAGGTCTATAATAAAAAGAAGGGTGAAGTTTACACAAGCACAATAAAATGAAGTCGAAAGGAAGCATGCTGATTCTCCTTGAATCAAACAGTGATCTCGGTACTCCTCACATCTCCCTTGGGCAAGCAAGCTGTCTCCCTTTTAGGCATCTTCACCATCTTTTGCTTTAGCTTTTTTGGGTCATGTAGCTAAGTGTCTCCTGCACCCTCTACTTTCTAGCATGGGAGAATCTTACAGCTGAAAAGTATCTCTTTATAGTGAACATGGGTTGGCAGGATTTTTTTCAATAACTTGAGGTCTTGATATGCCTGTTATATGATGAAAGAGAGTGGCTTAGGATACCCTTCGGTTTTTAGCTTTTAGGCCGAATCTAATGCAAATTCACTTATATTTATAGCATATATAAGTAGGTGGGTTTAATATGCTCTGACTAACCGTAGCCGGGTTTAGACTAAATGCCAAACACCCAGTCCAAACCAAACCCATAAATTACCCAGTTATTATATAATATAAATTATGTAAGTTTTTGTATATAACTATTTATAAATACTAATCAGGGAATTTTACTAAAATGTCCTGAGATTAAAACTCAGAACGGTTTAATCTATGGGCATTTTAGTAAAATGCCATCATAGTATTATAATAGGTAGTAGAGTCCTCATCTAGCCGATTGAAATTGAAAGAGAAAAAAACGCTCTTAAAAGGGTGATTTTGTGGAAGATTGGGGCTCCCTATTCAACATTTGACTATATGATAATCTTAAGATCTATTTTGTGACAGATTGGGGCCAAAAATTATCTTTATCATCTGGCGCAATGCAGTCAACGGATTTTTCTATTGTTTAAGTGACGTGGTTGTAACAAAAACTGGTGTGGTAGTACTACCCTGCCTTTCAAATGTATAAATTCATAAGAAGGCAAGAAAAGCCAGGTCGGGTTGAGAAAAGAGTTCGGGTTTTTGCAATGAACGATTCGGTCTCGGCAATTGATCGTTCCACTATTAACAGTATTGACTGCTTTGAATCAATCGGTGGAAATCATTTTTCGTCCCAATCTTTCACACAACATATCTTGAGATGATGGCTCACCTATCCGAGAGTGCAATGTTGATTCGATATGAAACACATCTCTGAAAGTGACCCGAGAACTGTTCTCATAGTATGCCACATGATCACAATCACTGTGGGAAATTTGTCACAAGAAATTCACATCTAACCGTCGGATATGTGAGCTATCTCAAGATCTATTATATGAAAGGTTTGGATGAAAAATGATCTCCATCGTTTGATTAAAGTCAATCAATGGTCTTAACCATGGAATCATCAATTGCAACGACTGAATCTTCAGTTGCAAAACCCATACTCTTTAGAAAATTAACAATTGCTCGTGGAGCCTGATCATGCTGCAGCCTCATACTTATATAAAAGAACAAAAAATAAAATAAAATAAAATAAAAAAGCCCATGACTATGCCCTCGGTGTAGAGAAATCTCTACACCCACTGTCAGCTAGGCATCATGTTGTTAGGAATTCTACCCACTCTACAAATTCTCTATCGTGATGAATCCAAAAAAATAAGAAGATTCAGGCAAAAATAATCACATGCGCAACACAAAGATTTACGTGGTTCACCCAATCGAGGGCTACGCCCACAAGAGTATATGCACTATTTTATGAATGTTTACAACACACACACACTCTCTTCTCTCTAGTGCACACTCAATCAAGATCTAGCACGATCTTCAACAATAACTCTGTTGTTAAACCAAGGATGCGGTCCTTCAAATAATAGAGAAGAGATCTACCGAAATATAATCACGATTCCGATACAAGAACGGCTTCAATCAGATCTTCAATCCCCAAGCTATTCTTCAATACTTTTTCTCTCAAAAGTATTCTCACTATTTTCTCACCATGAAACTTTCTCCAAGCTCTCTCCTTCCCTAGAGAAAAAAAACTTACTACCAATAGGCACCAAGCTCTTTTTGGATACGTAACTCTCAAATCTCATAAGAGTTACAAGTATTCAAAACACTTCCAATAATAGTCTCCTAATAACTTAGGAAACCTTGGCTAAAGTGAACTTCCCGAAATTAGCCACTTATTCAAAACTTGCGGATCTATATCCGCCCAATAGTCAATCGATTGACTTCCCAACCTCAATCGATTGACACAGGTCAACCGTCAATCGATTGACATTGGTGGTTGGGATTAAACCTTATTCAACAATCTCCACCAAGGTTTCATCCCCAACCACGGTACTACCCCAACGGGCATCAACATCTTCGACAAGTGTTAATCAAGTTTAGGCAATGCCTAAACTTATTTTGCGTAACCGGCTTGGTCAACATGTCCGTTGCGTTCTATTTTGTATCGATCTTCTCAATTGATATTTTTTCATTTTCTGTCATGTCCCTGATAAAATGGTACCGAACATTTATATATATGTTTTGTTCTAACATGAAAGACCTGATTCTTTGCTAGGTGAATGGCACTCTGACTGTCACAGAAGATATCGGTGCTCTCATTGACCTCACCAAATTCACTGACCAAACCTTTAAGCTATGAGGCTTCCTTAGCCGCCTCTGTAGCCGTTATATACTCGGCCTCTATAGTTGACAACGCAACTATCCCTTAAATCATAGACTTCCAACTAATCGCTCCACCTGCCAAGACGAACACGTATCCCGTGGTAGACCTTCTTCTATCAAGATCACCCGCATAGTCGGAATCAACATACCCGTAGAGATCCAACTTGCTTGTATCTCCACCTTCAAACATCAAACCATCTTCAGCTGTACCTTTCAGATATCTCAATATCCATTTCACTGCAAGCCAATGTTCCTTACCCGGATTCGACATATAGTTGCAAACCACATTCAAGGCCTGTGCTATATCTAGACGTGTACTCACCATGGCATACATCAAACTCCCAATGGCATTTGCATATGGAATATTTTTCATATATTCCCTTTCTTCATGTGTGGACGGACTCATCTTCTTTGTGAGTTTAAAATGCTCTGGTAGAGGAGTTGATACAGGTTTGGCATCATCCATATTGTATTTCTCAAGGAGCTTTTGGATAAAGGTCCTTTGAGTTAGCCAAAGCCTCTTCTTCTCACGATCCCTCGTGATTTTCATACCTAGGATCTTATTTGCAGAACCAAGATCCTTCATCTCAAACTTCTGGCTCAATGATTGTTTCAGCTTGTTGATTTCAACCTTGCTTCTTGCTACTATCAGCATATCATCTACATAGAGAATTAGGAAGATTCTCTCCCCTTTACCATACTCTTTCCAGTAGACACAATAATCATACTGTCCCCTGTGATACCCTATGTCAAGCATATATGAATCAAACTTTCTGTACCACTGCCTGGGTGCCTGCTTGAGACCATACAAAGATTTCTTCAATCTGCAGACGAGTGATTCTGACCCTTCTGCTTCAAATCCTTCTGGCTGTCTCATATAAATTTCTTCCTGAAGATCTCCGTGGAGAAAAGCTGTTTTCACATTCATCTATTCTAGTTCGAGATCTTTCTGAGCAACTACTACCAACAATGTGCGAATCGATGTGTGTTTTGCAACCGGAGAGAATATCTCATTATAATCGATACCCTCTTTCTGATAAAATCCCTTTGCAACTATCCTTGCTTTAAACTTTGGAGTTTCACTCTTGTCACCTTCTTTCTTTCGAAAAACTCATTTACAACCGATGGCTCTCTTCCCTTTAGGAAGTTTCATGAGATCCCAAGTCTCATTCTTCAATAGTGGCTATCATTCTTCCATAGCTAACTGTCATTTTACTGCATCTGTATCCACCCGAGCTTCTAGAACTGTGCTTGGTTCCCCATTCTCTGTGATAAGTGCAAGTGTTAAAGGAACCATGTCCTTAAACTTTTCAGGATGTTTCTTCATCCTCTCTGATCTTCTCAAGGTAGTCTGAACCGGTACTTGGGATTGCAAGTTTTGAGAAATTGTGTCATCTTCATTATCTTTCTCATCTTGCTCATGCCTTTCAACATCAACTCGTACCTGAGGTTCACCAGATGACTGAGGTTTGTCTTCCGCTTTTTTCATCGGAAACCATCTTCGTTGAAAGTAACATCTCTTTCAGCTATCACTTTGTGAGATTGTGTATCCCACAAACGATAACCCTTGACTCCTTCACCATAGCCAATCAAAACACACTTTTTAGATTTTGGATCCAACTTGGATCGTTCACTTCCCTGAAGTAATGCATAAGCTGCACATCCAAACACCCTCAAGTGAGAGTAGCTCCCGTGTCTACCATACCAAATCTCATCTACAGTTTTCAAATTCAATGCCGCTGAAGGAGATCGGTTGACCAAGTAACATGCCGTGTTCACTGCCTCTGCCCAAAACCCATGACTCAAGCCGGAATGGTTCAACATACATCGCGCTTTTTTCAATAGTGTTATGTTCATCCTCTTTGCTACACCATTTTGTTGAGGATTTCCAGGAACTGTTAAGTGCCTAACAATCCATTGATTTTCACAGTAAGCCTTGAACTCTGATGACAAGTATTCCCCACTATTATCTGATATGAGAATCTTCACCTTTCTATCAGTCTGCTTTTCAACCATACTCTGCCACTGCCTGGATTTCTGAAATACATTTGATTTATTTTTAATCGGATACACCCAAACTTTCCTGCAGTAGTCATCTATAAATGACACAAAGTAGTTGGCTCCACCTACCGAAGTGACTTTAGCTGGCCCCCATACATCTGAATGGATGTAATCAATCAGCCCCTTCGAAGTGTGTTTTCCAGTAGAGAAATTGACTTTCTTCTATTTTCCAAAGATACAATCTTCACAAAAATTTAATTTACAAGTTTGAATTTCAGAAATCGCCTTATTCTTTATGAGCTTTGTCAGCCCACGTTCACTCATGTGACCAAGCCTTTTGTACCACAAATCTGAGAGATCCTTGGAATCTTTTGTAGCCCCAATACCACTGTCGCTGATTGTATTGTCAACTAAAGTATACAGATTCCTCATCTTTTCACCTTTCATCAAGGTCATAGCACCACGTACAACCTTTAGTTTATCGGATTCTAGAATGACTCGACATCCTATCTCATCCAATGCCCCCAACGAGATCAGATTTTTCTTCAGATTAGGCACATGCCTAACCTCAGTAAGAGTGCGAACACAGCCATCAAACATCTTGATTCTGATCGAACCGACACCCACTGCTTCACATACACTGTCATTTCCCATCAAAATTGTTCCACCATTGGCTACCTTATACTGGTCAAACCAATCCCTGTATGGAGACATGTGATACGATGCCCCTGAATCTAGGATCCATCTATCATCAAACTAACTGGAGCTTAACAATGCACACAATAGGTTTTCACCGGAATCTGACTTAGCAACACTAGCCTGTTGCGAAGTCCCTTCATCACTCTTATTATTATTCAATCTCTGCTTGCAATATTTGTGAATATGTCTAGATTGCTTACAGAAGTAACAGATAATATCCTTTCTGTCACCCCTAGATTTGGACCTGGTGTTTCCTCTCGTTGATTTATTATCCCCTCTGAATTTGTCTCTTTTGTGATCATGGTTTCGACCCCTTTCTATTAAGAGACTAATCCCTTCGGAGTTAAATTCGGGTTATTTTCTCAATTCGTTGGAAAGAAGTGCAGCAGTCACTTCTTCGACGGCAATAATATCTTTACTATAAATTAATGTAGTAACAAGGTGCTCATAAGATGGTGGCAATGAGGTGAGCAAGAGAAGTGCGAGATCTTCTTCTTCAAATTTCACCTCAATGCGTAATAATTCACTAACTATTTTATTAAACGAATTTAAATGGTCATAAATACGCGTACCAGCCTTCATACGAAGGGTGTAGAGTTGCTTCTTCATGAAGAGTCGATTGGACAATGACTTTGTCATGTAGAGAGATTCCATCTTCTTCCACAGATCTATGGTCGTCTTCTCGTGAAGAACGTTGTACAGAACTTCATCTGACAAGCACAATCGGATAGTGCTTACGGCTCTCTTATCAATAGAGTTTCACTCTTAATCGGACATCTCTTCCTTCTTCCCCATCTCTTTTCCAAGTAGGGCATCATCAATGCCTTGTTGGACAAGAAGATCTGTGACCTTGACTTGCCACAAAGAGAAGTTATTCTTTCCAGAAAACTTCTCCACCTCAAATCGTGCATTTGAGACCTTCATCGTCATTGTAGCGTAAACCTCGCTTTGATACCACTTGTTATCGCTGATACCACTTGTTAGGAATTCTACCCACTCTACGAACTCCCTATCGCGATGAATGCGGAAAAATAAGAAGATTCAGGCAAAAATAATCACATGCACAACACAAACATTTACGTGATTCACCCAATCGAGGGCTACGTCCACGGGAGTATATGCACTATTTTATGAATGTTTACAACACACACACACACTCTTCTCTCTAGTGCACACTCAATCAAGATCTAGCACGATCTTCAACAACAACTTCATTGTTAAACCAAGGACGCGGTCCTTCAAATAATAGAGAAGAGATCTACCGGAATATAATCACGATTCTAACACAAGAACGGCTTCAATCGAATCTTCAATCCCCAAGCTATTCTTCAATACTTTTTCTCTCAAAAGTATTCTCACAGTTTTCTCACCATGAAACTTTCTCCAAACTCTCTCTTTCCTTAGAGAAAAAAAACTTACTACCAATAGGCACCAAGCCCCTTTTGGATACGTAACTCTCAAATCTCATAAGAGTTGTAAGTATTCAAAACACTTCCAATAATAGTCTCCTAATAACTTAGGAAACCATGGCTAAAGTGAACTTCCCAAAATTAGCCACTTATTCAAAACTTGTGGATCTATATCCGCCCAACAGTCAATCGATTGACTTCCCAACCTCAATCGATTGACACCGGTCAACCGTCAATCGATTGACTTTTCAGCGTCAATCGATTGACATCGGTGGTTGGGATTAAACCTTATTCAACACATGCAGCATCCATTATAAGCATCGGGTTACTTAGCAACTTGGATAAAATCGATTAAGCTTTATCCAACAAAATCGGGCACCATCCGATACATATTGACTATTAGACATTTGGTCAAAGTTTAATAAAATCAATGCACCATCTGTTTTAGGCGTTACCCTATCTCTGACACATGAAATGAAGATAAGAAAAGCCAAAATAAGGTTTTTTTTATCAAACCACATGTGCACTATCGTTACCCTATTTTTGGAGCTCTTTGCCCAAATTTGTTTATGCTAATCTCTCTATTATTCTTATTTTTCCATGGGTAATATTAAAGATCCTTGATCGGACGGTATACGATTAATAGGTGTGATTCTTTTACTAAGATGTGTTCCAATTATGAACAGTCACTTAGACTGTTTAGATTGATCCCAAATATTTGTCACATGGTATAACATTGAGGTATTCTTTAATGTATAAGGTCAAATGTATTTTAATGGTGTAAGATCACTTAAAAGATTATTTTCGTTTCAAGTCATCTCGCTGACACGTCTCATTGAGATACGAGACGTCTCAGCCTCAAGGTTGTCCGAGACAACTTTGAAATCCGAGATTTCAAACCATGAGGGGCATTGCCCTTCCATCATCTCCAATCTGACCTTATGTCTGCAATAATATTGAGAGTGGTTTAAGTAGGATCCGCGTAAGGGGCACATTTGGTTTACATATGATAAAGCCTTCTCATGTAAAATTTATTTTACGGGTGTAAAAATATATTTTTTTTATTTGTAAAAAGGTATAATTTTTATATAAAATGATTTTTTAATTCAATGTAAAATTTTGGAGTAAAAACCCCTTTATATTTTATTTTACTTTACATTGAAAAGAACAAGCGGAGTAAAATTCATTTTTTAAGCCATATCATTTAGATTCCTTCTCTATTTTGAAGTTCTTCCATCATTAGTATACTTTTTTGCTTGCATTTGTTTTTTTTTACAAGGTTAGAACTCTTACGTAAAAAATATTGGAGGTAAAATCATTGACACAAACCTCTAGAAATTACGGTAAAAATAACAACAAAAACTATACATTTTAGAGTAATATGAAAGGATTATCGGTAATATTAATCTCATATTATAGTGAATCAAACTTGCCCATGGGGAGCCATTATTTGCAAACAAGAAGTTGGCCCCTGCACATAGTTTAAATGAAATTGGCCCTTGCACATGAGAAATTGGCCCTTGCACTACAAAAATTGACCCATTGACTAGTACTTAATTTTTTTAGAGGTATATATTTATCATCATCATGGTCATTATCATCACAGCTTTATCCATCCATCTAGGATCGAATTTGCGAGTCCTATTTCTTTATGCGTTTCTTATCAATGTTAAGCTTTTTATATATAACTTCACAATCTTTTATATATATCCTTTTTCACAGCTTCCTGTAGATCTTCACTTTCATTCCTCTTCCCTTACTTTCTTGTGTTCGTAGTTTCTCAACCTTTAGTACATAGTCCTCTTCTGGCCTCTAATGAAAATGTCCGAATCACATCAAACAATATTCCTTATTTTTTTCATTTATAGGTACCAATCTCAAATTTTCTCTTATATAGTCATTCTGAAGTTATCCTTTCTAATTACTCCACATGCACAACCACCTTAGCATCCACATCTCGGCCATAGGTACTCCATCTTATTATTTTTTTGTTGCCAAACAATCCATATGTTTTAACATGACAAGTCTAACAACAGTCTTATAAAAGCATCCCTTCAATCTAAGTGAAATTTTTGGGTCGCATGATACACCAGTAGCTTACCTCCATTTCATCCAGCCTGCATTAATTCTATTTGAGACGTCTTCTTCAAATCCACTGTTTGATTATAAAATAGAGTCTAAATATCAAAATCTATAACAATATAACACTAAATGATTTTTAATTTTAACTAAATCTCCTCCATGTTATCATGTTCACTAAATTTGTATTCCATGTATTTTATTTTTGTTCCTCCAATTTTCAAATCCTTGGACTCTGAAGCTCTTCTCCCTAATTTCAATTTATGATTCATTCATTTCCTTCTTTGAAAATTAATATTATGCGCCATATGCAAATTTCATGCGTCAAAAAATCTTTTCATGTATGCTTATAGTTAAAGCATTCATGACTAAGGAAAACATATAACTGATCCATGATGCACTCTAATCTCAACAAGGAACTCATTTCTTCACGCATCGTTTGTACCAAGTTGATGTCCTCTCACATGTCTTACATAATCTCAATATATAAGTTCCAAACACATGTTTCTTCCCCAGCGTCCACCAAAATATCTGTTTCGACACTCTATTATAAATAAGTTCACGCTTGAGGGTGAACAAGTATTTGATTTTGTACATGTGACACTATTTTTGTCAATTTTGTATTATAAGATTCATGGCACTACAAAAAATAAGAACATTAGCGGCAGCTAAAAACTGTTGCTATTAACAAAAAAAACTATTACAGGTTAGTAAGACTAGGGTTGTGTAGAAACCGACCCGAACCTACCAAACCCGACCCGAATTTCGGTTCAATTTCTGTTTTGGGACATATCGGTTCGATTTCGATTTCAAATAATAGAAACCGATAGTTATCGGTTCAGTTTCGGCTTTAACGTTAAAAAATCGAAACTGAACCGATAAGAAATCGATAGTAGTGCATGCTTGAGATTGGAGTTCTATGAAGTTAATTATTGGGATCTCGATATGATTTTTCTATTATCTACATGCATAGATTTAGATGGATTTTGTTCGTCCATTGCCTTCTGAATTGATTTGTGAAAATATGTTTCAATCATTTTGGTTCTCTGTTTTAATTTCTGTTTTATCTCTTTATGCAAAAAAACTGAATATATATACAAGTTGTAATGTACTGAAAATATGAAATAGCTATGAAGGGTCATGTGTTATGAATCTAGTCGATATGGACAACACATGTTGGCAACTCATATTATGATCATCGAAATTTGGATCCTTGGGAGTGATCATCAAATCAGATTCATCCCATGGTTGCAATGACAATTATTTGTATCATGAGATTAAGAGCCTACAAGTGTCATGTAATGAACGGTTTATTACACTTTGTCCAAATGTGGTTTAGGCTAAACCGTTTAGCTACTCATTAATTAGTGTTTTTGGATTGTTAATCACATGATATTACCAAGTTCTTTTACACAATCTTAGGGTTATATCCAATCTTAATTTTATAATCTCACTAAGAGTCTTTGTGTCACCAACTGGTACATAGTAGTCTTCAACACGAATAAATCAATGCATAAACCAGTTCTACCATTAAATACCCGAATTTTTTTAACTCTAATGAAAGCTTACAACAACCCATTATGTTTTTTTTGGCTCGAAACATTTCACTTAAAAGAGTTATAAACCCCAGATGTTAACCCCAGACAAATACCAGACAACAGGCTTGGAGGGTGAAATTACGTTTTAACCATGTGCTGTCTGGGATTTAATGTATGGGATGTAGAATTACTTTTTCACTTATTCCAAGTTATAATAAAGTTAATGCATAAATTTATATAATTTAAGAAAAATCACATTAATTAATTAAGTGAAAACTGTTTTACACTACTTTGAATAGTTTTAGCAGAAGAGGATTTTCACAATGCTAGCTCTTTTTCTAGAGCTTCTTAAAATAATCCTCCTTTGCAATAACTTTTCTAAAGTAATCCGCTTTTGATAAAATTGTTTATCAATAAAATCGTGAAAATCCTCTTTAGTTAAAACTGTTGAATTATACTAAGGTAGTTATTTGCACCCGTTTTTCTCGTGAAGAGCACACGCTATTTCACACGTAAAAACTGTTGACGGTATTGAATCAGACGATCGAGATTGTTTTTCATCCCAATCTTCCACATAATAGATCTTGAGCTCATGGCACACCTTTAAGACTGTCACATGTTGATTCCACATGGCACACATCTCAAAAGTGACTATGATCATGGGCATACCTACCAGAAAATCACTTTTGGTGATGTGTGTCACGTGGAATTAACATGTGCACCATGAGCTCAAGATCTATTGTGTGGATGATTTGAATGAAAAGCGATCTCCATCATCTGATTCAAGGCAATCAACGATTTTTTTCTATGAAAGAGCATGTGCTCTTGAAAAATGAGTGCAAATAATGCCACTCTTATACTAATCTAAACTTTTTTTTCATTTAGACTTATTTTTCTAATTAAAGAGCCTTAATTATTCCTATATGTGGTCTCACCAATGGTAATTATTTACATGGATTATCTGAAATCTCTAAAGAGCAAAACTAAAGGGTAACCCATCTGCAACCAAAGTTATGGTAGAACCAAAATCCAAGAAAATTAAAGCCACACGAGTGAAAAATGAATAAGCAAAAGAAGATGGAAACTTGAATTCACTGCTGAACAATAGAAGGTGACAATCTTATATTTACATACCTATTTAATTATACAAAACAAAATATCAAGGGGTCAGGCGAGTTGGTCAGGATACCTGCTTCCAAAAGCAGGAGACTTGAGTTCGAAACCCTTCCCCCCTGAAGCCACCCTAGGAATCTATATCCTCCCTAGAGATCTATATCCTGTGCTGAATTTGAGGTGCACATGTACCCTAATACTGGGCAAATACCACTTGCCGTCCTGGGCTCGTAACATGGGTAGCATAGAAGTTAGCAATGAAATCGGTTGATTTCGCATCTATGTCCGATTCGCCAACCCAACGTCCCCTATCTTCATCGCTCCGTCGAGGCTTCCTATGGCGGATCGGCTCTGGCTCGGACACCTCCCTGGCTCGACGTGACTTCTTGGCTGAGGACAACTTCCCTCCCATCTAAAACAAGCTCAGGTTAAAGATCGAGTAATGGTGATGGTGTCTTTGTCCTTGGAGGACACCAATGTGACCTCCCCATTTTATAAGGTATAATAAGAGAGGGTTAGGAGCTACACGCTTATTTGAATCAACGGTGACGAGCATCTCTAGAATCTAGACCGTTCATATCAAATGAATGGTATACAGAATGACGAATAAATAATAGTGACAAGATCGTAAAACTTTTATAAAACACAAAAGTAAAAAAAGAAAATGACTTGATTTGTGTCCTCTCTTGATAATTTCAGGCGGTCACCTTAAAGAAACACCAGAGAAAAGCATGATATTCGGTCTTCCTAAAAGGAGTGAGGGATTTCAGCTCCTTGCCACCGACTGCGGTGCTTTAGGAAATGCCATATTCCTCGGTAGCTAAGATTTTTTTCTAGTGGGGATAGCGATGCCATACCGTGACCCACAAAAGTTGAATAGTTGTTTTACCATAGATTTGGGAACATATATCTGAGGGCTTCTAAACATACTTACCAAAATCTGCGATTTTATGGAAAATAAAAATAAATAAATAAATAAATAAAATTCATTTAAAATGTATTTTTTTATTATAAAATGCCCCATAAATGTTTAAAATTCTTTTTTTAAAAGAAAAAAATACTCGCATATTTTAAAAGGGTAACTTTATTCGCGTTTACGCGAACTGTGTTCACGCCTATGTTCGAAACCCATTAACTTCTTCAGATCAAACGATCCAGGTCATTTTTCACCCCAATCTTCCTGCGTTGGATCTTGAGACCATAAATGTACCATCAGATGACATGTTTTTATTCCACGTGGTCTAGATCTGGAAAAAAGGTTGTTTGATGTATGCCATGTGGAACTTGTACTTGTGTACTCTATTTTGGGATTTGTACCACACTGAATAAAATCAGACCGTCTAACGTTCATGGTCTCATAATTCATCGTGTGGAAGATTGGAGTGAAAAATAAACTAAATCGTCTGATTCAAAGCTGTCAACGGGTTTCAAGGGTTTTGTGTTGGGCGGGAGCTCACAAACTAACCAACGATCTCATGATGAACGATCAAATAAGAATGTAAAATAGAAGAAAATCAACCACAAACACACTAGAGACAATATTTACGTGGTTCAGCAATATGCCTACGTCCACGGGCAGCGATAATCCACAATATTGATGATTATACAAGAATATAAAAACACTGAAGCCTCACCAAAGCTCTCCTCAAAACCCTTAGATAGATTTTCCTAAGTTTTTCCTCACACACAAGGGCTCTATAATTCATCCAGGAGCTTTCCCTTATATAGAAGTCTCGAGTTCTAATTCTAACCCCAGATAAACTGTTCAAAAAACCCGACTTTACACGTAAGTCGGTCGTATTTGGTCGCTCCAGTCGCTCGAGCGACTTTGGTTGTTGCTTGAGCAACTGAAACCCGAACTTTTTCCCTTGTTTGAGTGTCAAACTCGCTCAAGCGGATTTGGACCCCGCTCGAGCGATTTCTCAAGTTAGAGCCCAACTCTAATAATTCTCCACCAAGCTCTAAGCTTCACCATGTACTCTTTCTTCCGATCATCACTATACTCATATCACCGCTACCACCAACACCCTGAGGCCGCTCAAACCTGTTGAATATTTATCAAGTCCAAACAATGATTAGTCTTGACCACCCGTACCACCTTTGTCATCATATCTACAGGAATATCCCTCGTACTCATCTTCTTCAAATATATCTCGTCATCTTTGATTATTTCCTGTACGAAGTGACACCATATATTAATGTGTTTGATACGAGCATGATATACGTGATTCTTTGCTAAGTAAATAATACTCTGGCTACCGCAGAACACATCGACACTTTCTTGTGTAATCCCCAAATCACCAACTGAGCCTTGAAGTCACAATTCTTCTTTCATTGCCTCTGTTAGTGCCATATACTCTGCCTCCGTAGTAGACAAAGCCACTGTGTCCTGTAACATCGACTTCCAGCAAATCGAACCACCTGATAGCATAAACATATATCTCGTTATTAACCGACGCTGATCCAAATCACTCATCAACGTATTCGCATAACTGATGATTTGTACCATTGCGAAAAACCTAATCGACATCCATGGTACCACGTATGTATCTCATTATTTATTTCACTACCTGCTAATGCTCCTTGACTGGATTAGTCACATACCTGCTGACCATGCTAACGACCTGTGAAATATCCGATCGAGTGTATATCATAGCGTACATCACTACCAACTGCATTCGCGTAGGGAACACGAGTCATGTACTCACGCTTCTCATCTGTAGTAGGAGACATGCTAGCCGAAAGATAAAAGTGAGCTGCTAATGGAGTACTCACAACCTTTGAGTTTTCATACCAAGCCGTGAGTGTACCTTCTCCAGATAATTCTTTTGTGTCAGACCCAACTGCCCTTTCTTTGTCTCTCTAAATTTCCATCCCAAGAATCTTTCTTGCCGCGTTAAGATCTTTCATCTCAAACTCCATGCCAAGTTGAGATTTCTAACATGTCATCAACATATAAGAGAAGGTAAATAAATGAGTCATCTGCTAGCCTTATGAAATATACACAGTTGTCATATTCACGTCGAATATAATTTTGACCCACCATAAATGTGTCAAACTGCTTATACCACTCTCTCAGTGACTGTTTCAACCCGTACAAGGACTTCTTCAGTTTGCACACTAATATCTCTTCTCCAAGAGACTTTTTAACGATCCCCAGATTTGACACAGTAGTGATGAGGGTCCGGTAAGACATAGGGCTATGACCATGACTACTAAGTTAGCCCAACCCAGCCCATTAGGATAAAGGATAAGTCTACTACCATCCATTGGAATCGTCGGATTTTATATATATATATATATATATATATATATATATATATATATATTCCAGGTATAAGTACTTTAAGTGAATCACTTGAAACAGCTAAAATGGGCTAGGAGCTTAAAAACAAAAAAAAAGGCTTATACACTGAGTAAATAGAACTGACTTGCATGCAAGGTATCCTTTGCTTTGGCTTTTATGAGATACCTTCCATATATATCAGCACAACACAGCCCTTTAAACCCAAGAAGCGTATAAGCTGCTTTGCAGCTAGATGAATTACACGACTCCAATGAGTCATTTGCCATCTCCATGCACGCAAGAGGCATTTCAGCTATTATAAAAAGTGATTTAGCAGCTTGGTTCTATTCTTCGTAGCCAAGGATATTAAAACCAAGAAACAATCCTAGTCATATGTAAGAAAGCTACACCACCTTGAACCCTTGTACATCCCCCTGAGAACTGTCGAACTGAAACACCAATACGATCAACCGATGAGAATCAGTTTTCCGATATCAAGTGCAGTACACGACGTTGGCATCGTTATCAGTCCATCCATGAATCGATAAAAAGGCAAACACAACATCGATGGTCGGGTACTACAAAATCACCAAAAGGTCAATTGTTTGTTTGTTCTTGTACAAAAGAGTTGATCATATGAAGTTGCAGCTCAGAAATTAGTCTCAACATGAACGTGAGTGCAGATTGCCGCACTCTGGATCTTCATGGAAGATCTGGAATTTATATTTATTCATGCTATAATGTTTGAATATGTACACACACACACACATATATATATATATATATATATATATATATATATATATATATATATATATATATATATATCGAAACAAGAACAGATCAAAAGAATACAGAAGGAACCCCATCTGCACCTCGGTAAGCCAAAAATATACAGGCTTGCCGCGACAACCTTATAGGGTTGCCGCGGCAACAAGGCCAACTGAAATGCTTGCCGCGGCAACCATATGAGTGTTGCCGAGGCAACCTCCACCAGCACAGATTTTTGAGCTGTGTTTGTGCATTTCGGACCTTGGATCAAAGAGGGGTCTATGTGTTTACCTATTTGGGTTTTGGCGCACTATTAGCCATCTATAAACTACGGGCTCATCTGTAAAATACGAGTGTTATTAAAAATCAATCTATTTTTACTAGATTGGTGCCACATGGAGCACTTAAACCATTTTTGGAGAATTAAGAGGTGCATAAGGTCCCCAGATGCCTGAGCGTGCGTCGACGACAATACTAGTAAAAACTCGACGTACACAGGTAGGGAATCTACGTTGGTATTTTATAATTATATAAGCATTGTCACTGAGTTTTTCATAGAAGCTTTGATGAGTATACATGTACACACTGATCAACAGAGTAGGAGTAAAAATCTGATATTGGTTATTTGAATTGATGAACTTGTTTTAGCCATTAAATAAATAGACTTGAATTGCCAGTAATCTGATGACAAAAGAGATAATATATATATATATATATATATATATATATATATATATATATATATATATATATATAGCATTAGGAGCATCTAGTAAATTAGTTTAGTAAATTAACGCTATTATCTAACTATAACAGTTTAGTACATTACATCATAAAACCATACATGCAGATGCATTTCTTGCTCATTTTACGTGATTCAGTATTCAGGCTCTGTTAAATTCAATATTCTTGATACGCTATTGCTCCAGTGTAAATCAAGTGATCCCGCTAACTCGGGAACTTGAGATTCTTGAATCAAGTGATCCCGCTAACTCGGGAACTTGAGATTCTTGAATCAAGTGATCCCGCTAACTAGGGACCTTGACAAGTGATCCCGCTAACTCGGGAGCTTGACCTTGATGATTCCCTATTTTCGCCAGCATGTATTTTCGGTTTCAGTTTGTTTCTCACACTTGATGCATCATGCATAAATACAGCATGTCAGCATGTTATTCATATGTTATTTTATGCTTCTCTATAAAAAAGTGATAAACTATCAATATAGAATAATAATGCAATATTCTCTACTGAGCTTTGATGATAGCTCATACCACGACTTAAATGTCTTAGCTGCAGACCCGGACCCGGAGTATGTTGCAGATCCCACCTACGTGTTCGACGAAGAAGAGGGTGAAGAAGAAGACGACGACGACGAGGAAGACGATTTTGCGGAAGAATTCTTCCCGAAATAGGTTTGTAGTGTGAGATCTGAGGGGATATGGGTTTGAAAAAGAGAGGAATGAGAGAGATAAATTTTATGGCATGTATTATGATATATGATGGTTTCAGACATATGTTTAGATGTATAGGTTTTCTTTTCACTGTTTAGATGACGGGTGGTCGTCATCGGTGAAAAGCTATACATCAGATCTGATATGTTATTTTGTTTATAGTGTTTATAAACTATCTATCAGTTATTTCGCCATATTATCCATCTGTCAGAGTTAAAATACATTGCTTCCGCATTTGCATCACTTTGAATTAAAGAAGTAACCCCTTGATGAAAGGATCATGTCAGGTGATCCGATGGCGCGACCTTTTCCAGTTTAGAGATAGGAAAATGTCGGGTTGTCACAGGTGGTATCAGAGCTCTGGCGTTAAGTCATTGGAGACTGAACTCTAACATATACAAATATGGTAAATTATTTGCTAATAGAATAGAGGGAGGAACTAGATTGAGTTGTATGTTTGATCAAGTTTTTATCTGATTAGGTTAAGATGCCTCCGCGTCGTAGAAGAGGTAGAGGTAGACCACCGTTGCCCCATCGTACTAAGCCGAATACGATTCCAGTATCCGAGTACGAGCATGACATTGCTTCGGGGAGTGGTGAGAATGCCCATCTGGCTGAAAGTCTAACGAAAATGGAGAATGTTGCAGAGCATACTCCGCCAAAGCAAACTCTGCCAGTTGTAAATACTCCACCAATGGGAAGTGTTCCTGGTGTTGAACAGAGTGCAGGACACAATCCTCAGTTATTGGAGACTATGGTCAATACTATGGCCATGCTTGCTGTTCGATATCCCGAGGGTTTTACAGAATTCGTTTGACTTCGACCACCGAGTTTCCATGGTCAGCATGACTCGATGGAAGCTGAGAAGTGGTTAACGCAGATTGAAAAAGTACTGCAAAGAGTCACGTGCACCGAGGAGAAAAAAGTAAGTTGGGCAGCGTACAAACTGGAGAGTGAGGCAGAGCCATGGTGGCAGTCTGTCGAAAGAACAAGGATGCTTGGAGTACCATGGACATGGGCAGAGTTCATTGAGGCATTTAATGAAAAATATTTCCCAGCGCCCGAAAGATATAAGCTCGAGGTACAGTTTGCAACCTTAGTACAAGGTCAGATGACGGTGAGAGAATATAAGGCAGAATTCACACGTCTCTCTCGTTTTGCACCTTTGTTGGTAGCCACCGAGCTGATGAAAATCCAAAAGTTTGAACGGGGTTTGAAACCCCTGATCAAAGAACGCATTTCATTGTTTCAGGCAACGACTTATGCCAACGTGATGAGATTAGCCATGATCACGAAAACCGATGTGGACACCATGTTCAAAAGATGGGAAGAAAAACAGAAGGCCAAAAAAGTTCTACAGTCCTATAGTGCGGGTCAAATTAATAAACGACCACAATTCCAAGGACAGACAGCATTGCAACCGGCTACAGGAGCCTTTGCACGACCTTATACTCCATCGGTATTCTCAGCACCATCAAGGATTCCATGTGTACCGAATCAATCCTTTTCACGCGCTCAAGTACATCCGGTTTTCTGGCACGCCGATGTGTTCTCACACGGGATCTTATACGGCGTCATCAGTTGCCTCCAAAAAAATTTACTGGAAATGTGGGAAGGCACACAAGACCAATGAGTGTCATAAAGCTTCTGGTGCATTTTTTCGATGTGGCAAAATGGGACTCGGATCAGAGAATGTCCGAAAATAGTTGGAATAGCAACAAAGGCAGGACCAGTATTACGATCGGCACGGCCTACGGTACAAGGTCGAGCTTATGCTGTTACTGCAACAGATGCGAGGACTAGCCATGACATCATTCAAGGTATGGTTGTCCATTAATTTTTACATTAAAATTTACAATTAATTATCATTTTAGATAGAGAAGGTGCATATAGTTGACTATGAACATTACATCCTAAATTCCTAGATTGACATATTATTATTTTAAATATTTGATACAAATAGGTAATATAGCTAACATTAGTCTGTATGCTTTAGGTATCTTACAATTATATCCAAAAGATGCTTATCTGTGTTATGGCGCACGAGTCTTGATAGATCTCGGATCTACACATTCGTTTGTCACTCCCCAGTTTGCTGAAAAATTAAAGAAGTTAGGAGGTACTCCAAAACCTCTCGACTTTATTCTTGACGTTACACTTTCGACTGGACAATCCCTCACGACTGATAAAGTATACCGGTCGATTATCGTTTCAATCAAGGATTACTGGGGATATGAAGCAGTAGCTGATTTGATCTTGTTACCGATGCAAGGATACGATGTGATCCTTGGCATGGATTGGTTGTTCACTCATCATACGAACGTTGATTGTCGCAAGAAGATTGTCTCTTTTCATTCTCAAAAGAAGAGATCAACTAAATTTTATGGCGTACTGTCAACTAATATTTCGCTAATATCCGCAATTCAAGCACGACAATTACTTGATGAAGGTGCTCAAGGGTATATTGCTTTCATACAAAGTGATGAACAGAAAGTGAATAAAATGTCACTTTCCGAAGTACCAATCGTTTGTGAATTTTCGAATGTGTTTCCTGATGAGCTGCCAGGACTACCACCTGATAGGGAAGTAGAATTTGCTATTGAATTAGCTCCAGGTACTGATCCAGTATCGAAAGCCCCATACAGAATGATGCCGACAGAGTTGAAAGAGCTTAAGGAGCAATTACAAGAGCTTCTTGACAAAGACTTTATCAGACCGAGTGTGTCTCCATGGGGCGCACCGGTGTTGTTTGTGAAAAAGAAGGACGGTTCAATGAGTCTTTGCATTGATTATCATCAACTCAATAAACTGACGATCAAGAATAGATATCTGCTTCCTCGAATCGACAATCTCTTTGATCAGTTACAAGGAGCGAAGTTCTTTTCAAAAATTGACATACGATCGGGTTATCACCAGATGAAGGTAAAAGCTGAAGATATTTTGAAAATAGCTTTCCGAACACGCTACGGTCACTACGAGTTTCGTCATGCCCTTTGGGTTGACCAATGCACTTACTGCTTTTATGGACTTGATGAATAGAGCCTTCAAACCTTATCTTGATCAGTGTATCATAGTATTCATCGACGATATACTCATTTATTCCAAGACAAAGACAGAGCATGAAGATCATCTACGTCTAGCATTACAAACACTAAGAGATTCACAGTTATATGCTAAATTTAGTAAATGCGACTTCTGGTTGAACCAAGTTAGTTTTCTGAGTCATATTATCTCTGAAGCAGGTATCACGGTCAATCCTGTAAAGATTGAAGTTATAGTACAGTGGAAGCAGCCACAGACAGTAACTGAGAGTCGAAGTTTTCTAGGTCTTGCAGGTTATTACCGACGTTTTGTGGAAGGATTTTTACGACTTGTTGGACCACTCACGCAGCTCACTCGAAAGAATGTGAAATTCGAGTGGACTGAGGCATGTGAACAGGGTTTCCAAGAATTAAAAAGGAGACTCACTTTCGCACCTGCTTTAGCATTACCATCCGGTAGTGGTGGTTTTGTCGTCTTCAGTGATGCCTCATAAAGTGGGCTAGGGTGTGTATTGAACCAATGGGAACGGGTAATTGCATATGGTTCTCGTCAGCTGAAAGACCATGAGAAGAACTATCCCACTCATGACCTAGAACTAGCAACAGTTATTTTCGCATTGAAAATCTGGAGACACTATCTGTACGGTGAAACCTTCGAACTCTTCACCGATCATAAGAGTCTTAAATATCTCTTCACTCATAAAGAGTTAAATTTAAGACAGAGAAGGTGGATGGAATTCTTGAAAAACTACGACTGTTCTATTCAGTACCATTCCGGTAAAGCCAATGTTGTAGCTGATGCGCTTAGCCGCAAATCCTCCACTCAGTTATCTCATCTTGTGACACGATTACAAAGATGGAAACTACTTAATGACATTGTATCATCGAGTGCCACTCTGCGAGCAACGTCAACTGGAGGTTTACTTGCTACAGTAATGATTCGAGCTCCACTATTTGATAGGATCAGAAAGCTCCAGATGTTAGATGCAGAGCTTATTTCCATCCGACAGGGGGTACAAAGTGGGCTACAGCCAGAATTCACAATAAAGGACGATGGGTCGTTATTATTTCGAGGACGAGTATATGTACCTGATGATCATGCCTTACGTCAAGAAATCCTCGAAGAAGCTCACAAGTCAACATATGTTATTCACCCTGATAGTACCAAGATGTACCAGGATCTTAAACAGACGTTCTGGAGGAACGATCTAAAACGCGATGTAGCAGAATATGTTACAAAGTGTTTGACCTGTCAACAAGTCAAGGTCGAGCACAAACATCCTGCTGGTCTGCTACAGCCATTGCCTATTCAAGAGTGGAAATGGGAAAATATTTCCATGGATTTCATTCTCGGTTTGCTCCGTACTCAGAAGGGTTACAATGTCATTTGGGTGATTGTCGATTGTCTCACCAAATCGGTGCATTTCTTACCCTATAGTACGCGATATACAGCATCCAAATTAGCTGAAGTTTATCTGAGGGAGATTGTACGATTACATGGGATACCCGTAAGTATCGTGTCAGATTGCGATCCTTTATATACCTCGCGATTTTGGCAAAGTTTCCAAGAAGGTATGGGTTTCAAGTTAGAATTCAGTACAACATTTCATCCTCAGACTGACGGGCAGACAGAAAGGGTGAACCAAGTGATTGAAGATATGCTAAGGGCCTGTATGCTCGATTTTCAAGGATCATGGGATAAACACTTACCCCTTATCGAATTCGCATACAATAACAGTTTCCAGTCAAGCATCGGTATGACACCGTTCGAAGCATTGTATGGATGCCAATGTAAATCTTCGATTAACTGGAAAGAAACAGGAGAGCGGTAATGCAGTTGTTCATGTTATTCGAGAACGATTGAAGAGTGCTCAGAGTCGACAAACGAGTTACGCTGATCTCAAAAGAACCAGTGTTGATTTTCAGGTAATAATTGACATTGATAAGTCTTCTATAAATTGACTAAAAGTTCATTATCAGTCTAATGAAATGATTTTTAGATTGGCGAACATATCTTTATCAAAATCTCTTCGACAAAAGGCGTGATGCGATTTGGGAAACGAGGCAAGTTGAGTCCTCGTTACGTTGGACCATTTCCCATATTAGGCAGAGTAGGAGAAGTGGCATATCGACTCGCGTTATCTCCGCATCTAGCAGGCATTCATGACGTATTTCATGTATCAATGCTGAGAAAATACGTCAGTGATCCGACGTATGTGTTAGATTATCAATCGTTAGACATTCAAGAAGATTTAACGGTGACCGAAGAACCAGGTCAGATTTTGGACCGCAGAGACCAAATTCTGAGAACAAAGTGAATTCCACTCGTTCTGATCCAATGGAAGAATCATGGGTTGCATGAAGCTACCTGGGAGTGCGAAGCTGATATTCGTGCGTAATACCCTCGATTATTTACATAAGGTACGTACTTAAAATCCACGTATACTATAGTTACACTTAGTCAAACAAATTTCAATTGCTTAGATTAGAATGTTATTTTAAATATTTTATAAATGTACCTTGCACCAGTAGACAAGAAATTATGGCAAATTGAATATATTAATTAAGTCTTATGGACCTTGATCGAAATATCTTGAAATAACATGCTGATATTTAGCATTAAAATATAATACTAGTATAAAATTTTATAACATTAACTATTGTGAATATTCAAGATAATTTGAATATTCAATGATAATAATATTGCAAAAAGGTGAAGTAGTGACACCTAAGTAAGTATATATCTCAGCTTATTATCACCTGTCCCAAGTGACCAATCCAAGGGCCATTGATGGGCTAATATAATATTTTTATAAGCAATATTACAAAATGGATCAAATTCCATCAAAATAAAAAAATTTAACATAGAAAAATACATCAAATAGGCCAACAAATATTTTTCGATGGACCATGTATCTGATAAGAATACCCAGGTACAAAAAAATCTGACACCACATATCAGGGGCCTAGAAATCTGGGCCAAACACCATCTGGACCACCTTGCCGCGGCAAGGACTACTGCTGGCCGCGGCAACTCTGTTAAGATTTGGTGGGTCTGAAACTCACTTCCAAGTATTCTCATTTGTTTTGTCTGGTAGAGAGGGTGCACATTTCGGTTTTTTCCAACCTTCCAAGCTGGTATCCATGCATGCACTCCTCTAAATCAAGTTTATAGCAGCTGCATGTCATTGATCTACTCTAGGAAACCCTCTATTTTTTTATTTCGTTCAAATCTCAGGCAGATTTTTGATCCTTTGTGAGGTAACAACCAAAACTCTAACTCTCATTGTTCTTTCCTTGTCTTTTTTATTGTAAAATGGCTCCTAAAAAGGTTGGAGCCTCTAAACCTTCAAAGGCCTAAGCTCAAGCTAAGGGCAAAGGCCTTGCTCCTTCAAACGAACCGATCAATCCACCCGTTGAGCATGAACAGCCCATCCCATGGTGGGCTGCGAAAGCCATGGAACTCGAGTGGATCATTGATGATCAACTCTTAACCCCGAATGACCAGACCGTATGGTCTATTCGATACATGGAACAGGAACAGTTAGGCGCCTTGTATCAGTCATTTTACAATCAATTTTATCCTCGTTTAGTCCGCTTGTTTTACCAAAACTTGATGGTCTCCCCAACTGCTGGTCAATTAGAGACCAAAATTGATGATAGAAAAATTTACTTCAATATACGGCACATAGCTCAAGCTATGGACTGTAGTCCTGATTTTGACGTGACCTCAGGACACAAATGCCTAGGCAACGGGATGTGAAATTCCATCATATCATCACTAAGATGACTAATGGACAGACCGCTTCTGATCGTAGCCTTGCAATTCGTCACAGCCAATTACCACAGAAAATGTGGTTCTTGGACTGTGTATTTCGGTGTAATTTATATCCCATGCAGCATGAAAGAGAGCATTGAGATGCTCTCTTACAAGCTCTCTATGCCGTCCATGAAGGCCGATGGGTAAATGCCCCTGGGGTAGTCTGGGAAGGCATTAAGTATGCCAATGAACACTTACAAAGCAACGTCTCAAGTTCTTTGCCATCCTGCCCCTACCCTCGATTGATTTCTCGGATGCTAGAAGGACACTCGGATAGTGTCAATCTAGTTCCATATCAGATCCCAATGAGTGAAGAGGTCCGCACTGATAATATGTGGGTCTTTAGCCCTACTATTTGGCGGAATGTGTACCAACAATCCTTCCAAGCGGTGAGTAATCGCCAAGCTAAACAAATTCGTCGTCCTCCACAAGCCCAACAAGAAATGCCTTCTGTCCCAACCCAAGATACCTCCATTCCTCCTCAACCACAAACCCAAATCGAGTCGATTCCTTCGACACAAGGGACATTTACAAATGCTGATCTTGTCCAACTCATGCGTGAAAACCATGAGCAACCCCTCCTGCAATTCGATAATTTATATCGAAACCATTACATGCTCCATCAACGTATCGATTATATTGAAGAAGCAACTAATATCATGATGGAGCATACATTCCAAACTGCTGCAAACCCTTACATTGGGCGGGCGCGCAACTACGTCTCCCAATACACTCGAAACACAGCGTTATTGGTCCCGGAGTTCCAGCAAGACTTCAAACAACAAGAAGCTAGTCCTTCCTCTGCAGGCCAACAACAGCCAAGCCCCCAACCTGGTAACTTGTAACCTCACAAGCTCGTTGTTTAAATTGCGTTTATTTTTATCTAACTTGTTCATTTATGACCGATTGAAAATTTGATACATCATTGAAAATTTGATACATTATGTCAATGATTGATGAGTAAGGAGTGTAGTAGTTCCTGATATAGTAGTTCTTCTTGGTATATGTAACTTTTAAAATGCGGTTCTATGGATTCATTTAAATTTTGTCTTGATTGATGATAAATGATTGTGATAGTTCTGATGTTTGAGGTCCTACATGTTTGTTGAATTGAAAATTGTTCATGAGTTATAATCCTAGTCATGTGCCACATGTAGGAATAAAATCATTGTTGAGTGTTCTTATTTCCACAATTTCAGTTCTATCTATGAGAGGTAGATCTTGATTTCAATTTCATCTAGTTAATTTCAATCTTATCTTGTGGTAAAATGTTGTTAGTAAACACCACATGTTGGGTAGGCCTTACTATATTTTGTTCATAATTGCAGCATTCATTTACTACCCAGATAGTCCCGATTTATTTTCGAGGACGAAAATTCTTAAAATAGGGGAGAATGTAACGATCCCTAGATTTGACACAGTAGTGATGAGGGTCCGGTCAGGCATAGGGCTATGACCATGACTACTAAGTTAGCCCAGCCCAGCCCATTAGGATAAAAGATAAGTCTACTACCATCCATTGGAATCATCGGATTTTAGATGCTTATATATATATATATATACCAGGTATAAGTACTTTAAGTGAATCACTTGAAACAACTAAAATGGGCTAAGAGCTTAAAAACCAAAAAGAGGCTTATACACTGAGTAAATAGAACTGACTTGCATGCAAGGTATCCTTTGCTTTGGCTTTTATGAGATACCTTCCATAAATATTAGCTCAACATAGCCCTTTAAACTCGAGAAGTGTATAAGCTGCTTTGCAGCGAGATGAATAACACGACTCCAATGAGTCATTCGCCATCTCCATGCATGCAAGAGGCAGTTCAGCTATTATAAAAAGTGATTTAACAGCTTGGTTCTTCGTAGCCAAGGATATTGAAACCAAGAAATAATCTTAGTCATATGTAAGAAAGCTACACCACCTTGAACCCTTGTACATCCCCCTGAGAACTTTCGAACTGAAACACCAATACGATCAACCGGTGAGAATCAGTTTTCCGATATCAAGTGCGGTACATGACGTTGGCATCGTTACCAGTCCATCCATGAATCGATAAAAAGGCAAACACAACATCAATGGTCGGGTACTACAAAATCACCAAAATGTCAGTTGTTTGTTTGTTCTTGTACAAAAGAGTTGATCATATGAAGTTGCAGCTCAGAAATTAGTCTCAACATGAACGTGAGTGCAGATTGCTGCACTCCGGATATTCATGGAAGATCTGGAGTTTATATTTATATATGCTATAATGTTTGCATATGTACACACACACACACACACACACACACACACACACACACATATATATATATATATATATATATATATATATATATATATATATATATATTATTGGGTTGCCGCGGCAACAAGGCCAGCTGAAGGGCTTGCCGTGACAACCATATGAGTGTTGCCGAGGCAACCTCCACCAGCACAGATTTTTTACCTGTGTTTGTGCATTTCGGACCTTGGATCCAAGAGGGGTCCATGCGTTTACCTATTTGGGTTTTGGCGCACTATTAGCCATCTATAAACTACGGGCTCATCTGTAAAATACGAGTGTTAGTAAAAATCAATCTATTTTTACTAGATTGGTGCCACATGGAGCACTTAAACATTTTTTGGAGAAATAAGAGGTGCATAAGGTCCCCGGATGCCTGAGCGTGCATCGACGACAATACTAGTAAAAACACGACGTACACAGGTAGGGAATCTACATTAGTATTTTATAATTGTATAAGCATTGTTACTGAGTTTTTCATAGAAGCTTTGATGAGTATACATGTACACAGTGATCAACATAGTAGGAGTAAAAATCTGATATTGGTTATTTGAATTGATGAACCTGTTTTAGCTATGAAATAAATAGACTTGAATTGTCAGTAATCTGATGCCAGTAATCTGATGACAAAAGAGATAATATATATATAGCATTAGGAGCATTTAGTAAATTAGTTTAGCAAATTAATGCTATTATCTAACTATAACAGTTTAGTACATTGCATCATAAAATCATACATGCAAATGCATTTTTTGCTCATTCTACGTGATTCAGTACTCATACTTTGTTAAATTCAATATTCTTGATACGCTATTGCTCCACTGTAAATCAAGTGATCCCGCTAACAAAGGGCTTGAAGTATTCTAGTCAAGTGATCCTTCTTTCAAGTATTCCTGTTTTTGCCCAAGTGATCTCCTTCTTCGGGAGCTTGACCTTGATGATTCCTTATTATTCCCTATTTTTACTTTGCATGTATTTTCGGTTTCAGTTTGTTTCTCACACTTGATACATCATATATAAATACAGCATGTCAGCATGTTATTCATATGTTATTTTATGCTTCTCTATGAAAAAGTGATAAACTGTCAATATAGAATAACAATGCAATATTCTTTACTGAGCTTTGATGATAGCTCATACCACGACTTAAATCTCTTAGCTGCAGACTCGGACCTGGAGCACATTGCAGATCCCACCTACGTGTTCGACGAAGAAGAGGGTGAAGAAGAAGACGACGACGATGAGGAAGACAATTTCGCGGAAGAATTCTTCTCGAAATAGGTTTATAGCTTGGGATCTGAGGGGATATGGGTTTGAAAAAGAGAGGAATGAGAGAGATAAATTTTATGGCATGTATTATGATATATGATGGTTTCAGACATATGTTTAGATGTATAGGTTTTCTTTTCACTATTTAGATGACGGGTGGCCATTATCGGTGAAAAGCTATACATCAGATCTGATCTGTTATTTTATTTATAGTGTTTATAGATTATCTATTAGTTATTTCGCCATATTATCCATCTGTCAGAGTTAAAATACATTGCTTCCGCATCTGCATCACTTTAAATTAAAGAAGTAACCCCTTGATGAAAGGATCATGTCAGGTGATCCGATGGCGCGACCTTTCTCAGTTTAGAGACGGGAAAATGTCGGGCTGTCACAGACTTGAATCCTTCAGGTTGATTCACATCGAGTTGCTCCAACTCTAAGTCTAATTGTGCTATAATTGACAACAAAATACGGATTGAAGTGTGTTTCATAACCGGCGAGAACACCTTATTGTAATCAATGCCTTCCTTTTGTGCATAGTCTTTTACTACTAATCGTGTTTTGTACCTTGAACCACTACTATCCGGAGAACCCTCTTTCTTCTTATAAACTCACTTGCACCCAATCACTCTCTTTCCTTTAAGTAACTTTATCAATTATCAAGTTTGATTCTTGTAAAGATAATTCATCTCTTCACTCATTGCGATCTTCTATTCTCATGCACATCTACCACTGATTTCATCCTTGAATGAAGATGACTCATTGTCATCCAACGTTAATGCGTAGGCGACCATTTCCTCGTAACCGTAGTGAATTGGTGCTCTAACATTCTTTTTGGGTCTTTCACCTACTAAGGATTATTCTTGCTCTCTCTCAACTGTTTCTACACTTTCCTCTGATATAATAACTGTAGGAGTTTCTAACTCCACCTCAAACGATCTTCCACCAACTCTTCTCTAATTTTCATGATCTGTTAGCTAGAAGTTTGCATAATAAATTCATCAAAGGTTACATCTCTGCTGATCATAATCTTATTTTGCTTAGGACATCATAACATGTATCATTTCACACCATTTGCATACCCTAAGAAAATCGCTTTCTTAACCCTTCGATTAATTTTACTATCTCTGATATGATAGTAAGTTGTGCATCCAAAGACCCTCAATGCACTGTAATCTGTAGGCTTCCCTGACCACATATCAATCAGAGTCTTACACTTTATTGTTGTAGACGGTGATCTGTTTACTAGTCGCCTGAGTGACTAAAATCTGAACTTTTTCTCTTATTTGAGTGCCAAACTCGCTCGAGCGGATTTGAATCCTGCTCGAGCAATTATCCAAGTTAGAGCCCAACTCTAATATTTTGAACATAAGCACTATTCGCTCTTGCTTAAAGTGAATCCTTAAGTTTACAAAAGAGTTCCAACAAGATGTTTTTACGATGTAATTAGCTCTTTCTCTTGAATATGATTTATTACCTTGCAACGGATGGGGCCCACCTTTCAAACTCGATCTAATGGAATACCAACGCAAACACAAAAGTAAGAGAATTACAAATTATAGGTCTCCCTTTATAGATCTCAAGCGACTTTTAGAACATGCAATATGATTGTTGCACTACACCAATAGTCATATTTTCGATGACTCGGACCTTTGGGCAAGCAAGCTGTCTTCCTTTTAGGCATCTTCACCTTCTTGTGCTTTAGCTTTTTCGGGTCATGTAGCTAAGGGTTTCCTTCACTCTCTACTTTCTAGCATGGGAGAATGTTACAGCTGAGAAGTATCTCTTTATAGTGAACATGGGTAAGCCGGAATTTTTTCAATAACTGGACGTCTTGATGTGCCTGTTATATGATGAAAGAGAGTGGCTTAGGATTCCCTATGGTTTCTAGCTTTCAGGCCGAATCTAATGCAAATTCACTTATATCATAAGTAGGTTTTTGTTTGTTTACTAATTAAACATGAGGTTGTAGGATTTCATTAATGAAATAGATTTAGAAAGAGAAAAGGGCAAATGAGTCCATGTGTTTGAACCCCAGATCATGTGACGTGTGTACGTGATCTCAAAACAACACCCATTTTGGAATCATGAGTCATGTGGCATGTTATTTATAAAAAAAATTAAAATAAGAAAGGTTTTTTTGGTGTTCAAAACCTAAGTCAAAATTTGGGTACCGCACCATCCTAATGCATTGACCTTTCCCTACTTTAACCATATTTTGGACGGTGGATATTCATAATTTTTATTTTTTTTCTGTTTTTTTTAAATAGAGCCAATCTTCCTTGGGCATATTGTCGTGACACCCTATCCCTTGGATGGATGCCACGTTGACCCGACTTGGTTTGAATGTCTGGATCCACCACGCATTAGAACCCATATCCCTCACCCCCAATTAGAATGAATGTGAGAGAAGTAGGGGAGACATTGTGATGGAAGTAGGGTCTTGGGCGGGGCTAGGTTCGGGTTGCGCCTTAAATGCATGAGTCGATTATAAGCAGGCCTCTTGGAGCTAACCTATACTCGGCCAGCCCCTTCATGAACCCATACTGGGCCCATGGCAGAGCAGGGTGGGCGGCGGATCGGCCAAAGAATTTCTACATAAAAGAACTTATTTAATCAAGTCGGGTTGGTCTTAAACTGGCCTATTTTTAATTAAAGGGATTTTTGCATTTACCCCCCTAAGATATGTCGTATTTACACTCCGCCCCTCGTGTTTCACCTATTTACACTGCGGTCCTTATCATTATGTTTCCTGTGCAGTTATCCCCTCTAATTGAAAAAAAAAAAAGCCCCGTCTAATCAGAAATCATCCGTTGACTATTACAAAACTAAAATTTGACTTCTTGGAAGAAGATGATAGATATCATTTCCACCATAATTTTCTACCCAATAAAACTTGAGGTCATGACCCTGCCAGATTTTGATTCACATGGCACACATTGAAAAGTGATCCAAGAAATATGTTTGATGTACACCTATGATCATGATGACTTTTTTTATTATCTACCGTATAAAATCAAAATTTGACCGTCATCTGATGATAAACTCGTGACCTCAAGATTTATTGGGTGGAAAATTATGGTGTAAAATGATCACCATCATCTAATTCCAAACAGCCAAAGTTTAGTTTCATAATAGTCAATGATTGATTTGTCACTATAGGGGGCAAAATGCAAAGGAAACACGAACACAGGGCCCCAGTGTAAATAGGTGAAACACGGGGGGCAAAGTATAAATACGAGATATCTTAGGGGTAAATACAAATATCCCTTAATCTAACTTTTGGAACTAGCTCATATCTAACCCAATTACTAAACGGATCAGAGCAATCCAGCCCATTTATATATTGACTCTACCTAGCTTAGCCCATACAATCTTTAGGGGTGGGCCAAGTCCGGTCGAGCTCAAGCTTGCGCCATTGAGACCCCTAGATGTAAGTAGCCGGCAATGACGTCAATTAAAGTTGAAAGAGATTGTTGCCCTAGTGCTATTGGTAGGGCTCTCAATGGGCTGGAATGGCTCGGATACTCGCCCATATCCGGCCTTAAAAAGCTTTGCTCGGGAGCAGAGTACTACCGGCCTTGGACCAAGGCCATAGAGGCGGCTGCCTCGGGCCTCCGAAATTTAGGGGGCCTCAAACCTAGAATAGAGATTTTTTTAAGTGATTTTTTCATTTGAAAATATTCTTAGAGGGGCCCCAAGCCCAATTGACATGGGCCCCTCACAATACAAATTAAGGTTTGGCCATTGGGCTTGACGGAATCGGCTGGGCCCACTTAAGCTTTAAACCTTTAAACAAAAAAAATAAACACCCACCCCTAGGGCTGTGCATTTTTTGGACCGAACCGACCAAACCGACCGAACCGAACTGTCGGGTTTGGTCCGATTTGGGTTTGGTTTGGAAAAAGGAAAACCGAAAAGTTTGGTTTGGTTTCGGTTCTAAGCCTTTCCAAGCCGAAACCGAACCGAATGTAATTTGTAAGTATATATATATATATATATATATATATATATATATATATATATATATGGTCTTGTTTAATTTTAAAGGGCATTTAAGTAAAATGCATATTTTTATATAAAACCCTACCCTTGTCTTTAGCCTATTCCTAAATTCTAAAGCAGTAAAGTAGAACTTATAGGAAAACCGGTTGAGAAGTTGAGAAAATTTTGATGTGCAAGTAGAACTTATAAGAAAACTGAAATCGACCGAACCGAACCGAACCGAATCGAATCGAGTTGGACGGTCTGGTTTGGTTTGAAAATCTAGAAATTGATTAGGACCGGTTTGGTTTGTAGTATTGGTCAAAACCCGACCAAACCGAACCGAATACACCCCTACCCACCTATCTTTCAATTGCCCCCTATTCAACTATTCTCATATCTCTCTCTCTCTCTCTCTCTCTCACAGCTCCACACCACCACCGCGACCCCACTCACCATCGGCCGGTCCCAACACCGGAGGGAACATTGCATCTGACATCCCTGGGCCCACCCTGGCGCCCTCTTCGACTCTTTCATCGGCCAATCCCAAATTAAGGTTTTTATAATTTTGAGGTTTTTTTTTTCTTTTTCTCTCTCTCTCTCTTAGTTTCTTTGATTCTATTTCTTTCTCTCTTTTAAATCTTGATGATTGAATGTATTTAATTAAATATTAATTTAATTTTTATCTTATTTAGTAACTAGGATTTTTTAAGTAAAGGGGGTGTGGCAGTGGAAGGGCCCTTATACACATGGCGATTTGAAACCCAAACTGCATATTTGTATTTTGCATTGTAGAGAGAGTTGAGTACTTATTTAATTCATAAACAATTAAAAAGGCTGATGTTACTACCACACAACTTCATGTCACAACCACCTTACTTTAACGAAGGAAAAAATCGTTGATTGCTTCAAATCTGACGATGGAGATCGATTTTCATCATTTACACAATAGATCTTGAGATCATGGACCTACTATCAAACCGTCAAATTTTGATTCCACATTGTACACATTAAGTGCTTCACGTTCACTTTTTGGGATGTTTGACATCTAACTGTTTTGTGGAAGGTTGGCATGTAAAACAATCTTCATCGGCTAATTTTAAAAAAATCAATAGATTTTCCCTTTGTTTAAGTGAGGTGGCTATAAAACATTTGTGGGAATAACACAAACCCTAAAACTTGCCTACTACCAACCCCTACCAATTTAATAAAGGATACCTTTAAATATACCTACCGAATCTTAAAATGTGCCCACGCTATTGATTGCTTTAAATCATGCAATGGAGATCGTATTTCACTCCAATCATCAACACAAGGAATTTTCGGGCAATGAACTTATCATTAGACGGGTAGCTTTTTACAAGTCATAGATGTAAAAAATGTGGCCCTAAAGTCATGTTTGGGTGTGATGTGTGCTTAGGATTTATGACGTGTGAGATGTGAGATAAAAAAACTAATTGTCTGATGGCACATTCATGGCCTCCAAATCCCTTGTGTGGACGATTGGAGTGAAACACGATCTCCATCGTATGATTTAAAGCAATCAGTGATTTTTGGGGTGGGCGCATTTCAAGCTTCGGTGGGTGTACTTAAAGGTACCCTTTAATATAAATAACCCTCACTAATCATTGACGGCATTAAAGCGAATGACGAAGATAGTTTTATGGGCATATCATCGAACAGTTAGGTAACACACTTGCCAAAAAAAAATGATCCAAAGATACCGTGACCCACATAGGGCAATGGTCCGGTCCAACTAGTTCCTAGAAGAGAATGTTGACTTAAGTCATGATTCTCTTTCATCCAATGGCTGGAAATCTGGTTGAACACGAAATTAAGTTCAACCAGTAGATCAAAATTGATAAGTCATTTAAATGAATTATTTTAGGTAATTGTATAATATAAATAGTATTTTTACATTTATGTTTATATTTTTCTAAGACATAAGACCTTTTTTTTTTTTCTTTTCGAATGCGGATAATAAATGAATTCTTTTAGATAATTGTATGATATAAATAATATTTTTACATTTATGTTTATATTTTTCTAAAACATAAGACCTTATTTTTTTTCTTTTCGACTGTAGATGAACAAGTTCGGAGATGCCAAAAAGTTATTGTTTGGGTTACTTGATCCATCGGGTACGTTCTACTATTTAGCTTTACTCTTTTTGTATTACATTTTCTTTTAATATATACTTTCATTATATTGTTAGTTGCATTTTCAAATTATACGT
Organism: Chloranthus sessilifolius; assembly: GCA_021018995.1. NCBI lineage: Eukaryota > Viridiplantae > Streptophyta > Magnoliopsida > Chloranthales > Chloranthaceae > Chloranthus > Chloranthus sessilifolius. The sequence goes on along the minus strand of CM037598.1, from coordinate 15,900,049 downwards.
AGTTGAATAGAATATGAAGATATATCTAATTTAATTAGGAATATGAGTATTGTTTTATTCGTCAAAAAATAGTTGTTGCGAATTTTTTTTTTCAAAGTAATATCAAAGAGGGGCCCCATTTTAGGAACTCGCCTTGGGCCCCTAAAATCTCAGGGCCAGCCAGCAGACTGGGTTTAATATGCTCCGACCCAATATAAATTATGTAAGCATTTATATATACTAATTAGTGAATTTTATTAAAATGTCCTGAGATTAATACAATAAACTGTTTAATCTTCGGGCATTTTAGTAAAATGCCATTATAATAGGTAGTAGAGTCCTCTTCTGGCCAATCGAAATCGAAAGAAAAGGAAAAAAAAAAGCTCTAAGAAGGAGATTTTGTGAATGATTGGGGCTCCCTATTCAACATCTGGTCGTCTGATGGTAGGCCTATGATCTCAAGATCTATTTTGGGAAAGATTGGAACGAAAAATGAACTCTATCGACAGATTCAAAGCAGCCAATGAACTTTTGCTTTGTTTCTTTCACACAATATATTTTTAGATCATGTCTCACCCATCATACGGTATAATGTTGATTCCATATGGAAAACATCGCCAAAAGTGACTTGAGAATTATTCTCAAAGTATGCCATGATCACGGATACTTTGGGATGAGTGCCACGTGATTAAAGTCAATCAACGGTCTTAACAGTGGAACTATCAATTGCAAAGATTGAATCTTCAGTTGCAAAACCCATATTCTTGAGAAAATTTGCAATTGCTCGTGGAGCTTGGTCATGTTGTAGTCTGGGATTGGGATTGGTGTAGGTTAGGTTTAATCTCAACTTGTAAATAGAGACACCTTGAAGAGAGTTCTCGGGTTGATAGTTATCAAGCGATTCTGGAATAGATCGATTGATTATGGAAGATAATTAATTGTCTGCTCTCGGGTTCAAATTGATCGATCGATCTTGGAAATCGATTTATCGAGTCTGAGCATCAATTGTTTCACAACTCTCGGGTTGAAATCCATGGATTAAGTTGGGAAATTGATCGATCGATTCTAAGCGGACAAGTTCTACGGATTTGGACCATTTGGCTAATTAGAGAAGTTTTTTGTCAAAGCTTCCTAATGCAAGTTGGAACCTATCAATAGAAGGTTTTTCTAGGGTTCCAAGAGAGTTTTCAAGAGAGTGAAATCTCGTGAATACTTTTAAAGGCAAGGTATTGAAGAAAAGCTTGGGGATTGAAACATCCGATTGAAGTCGTTCTTGTGTTGAAATCATTATTATATTCCAGCAGATCTCTTCTCTGTATTGAAGGACTACGTCCTTATTTATTCAACATGTTGGTTGTTGAAGATTGTGTGAGATCTTTATTAGGAGTGCACTAGAGAGAAGAGATCGAGTGTGTGTTGTAAACGTTCATAAATATAGTGCATATACTCTGGACGTAGCCCTAGATTGGGTGAGCCACCTAAATTCTTTTGTATTGTGTGTAATTGCTTTTCTGTCTTCTTATTTTGCCGTATTTATCGTGATAAGGAGTTCGGTGTCTTGAATTTCTAACAAGTTGTATCAAAGTGAAGTTTGCACTTCAATGGCGATGAAAGTCTTGAATGCACGATTCGAGGTGAAAAAGTTTTCGGGGAAGAATAATTTTGCTTTATGGCAAGTCAAGAATACAAATCTTCTTATCCAATAAGGCATTGATGGTTCTCTAATTGGGAAGGAGATAGGGAAGAAAGCAGAGACGTCCGATGAAGAGTAGATCTCTCTCGATAAGAGAGCAATAAGCACTATCTGATTGTACTTGTCTAATGAATTTCTAAACAATGTTCTTTACGAAAAGACAATCGTGGATCTGTAGAAGAATATGAAATCCCTTTACATGAAAAAATTGTTGTCAAACAGGCTCTTCATGAAGAAACAACTCTACTCACTTCATTGAAGGCTAGTAAGCATATTTATGATCATTTGAATTCGTTTAATAAAATAGTTAGTGAACTATTGAGCTTTGAGGTGAAACTTGAAGAAGAAGATCTTGCACTTCTCTTATTCACCTCATTACCAACATCTTATGAGCACCTTTTTATCACATTAATTTATGATAAGAATAATCGTCGAAGAAGTGATTACTGCACTTCTTTCTGACGAACTGAGAAAACAATCTGAATCTAACTTCGAATGGACTAGTCTCTTTAGCGAAAGGGGTCGAAACCATGATTGCAAAAGAGATAAGTTAAGGGAGGCTAATAAATCAACAAGAAGAAACAAAAACTCCAAATCTAAGGGTGACAAAAATGATATTATCTATTATTTCTGTAAATAATCTGGACACATTCACAAATATTGTAAATAGAGATTGAATAAAGATAAGTGTGATGAAGGTACTTTGCAACAAGCTAGTGTTGCTAAGTCAAATTCTGGTGAAGATCTATAGTGTGCACTATATATTAGGCTCCAGTCAGGTTGATGGTAGATGGATCGTAGATTTAGGAGCATCGTATTACAAGTGTCCATATCGAGATTGGTTTGATCAGTACAAGGTAGTCAATCATGAGACGATTTTGATGGGGAATGATAATATATGTGAAGCAGTGGGTATCGGTTCTACCAGAATAAAAATTTTGATAGTTGTGTTCGCACTCTTACTAAGGTTAGACATGTGCCTGATATGAAGAAAAATCTATTCTCGTTAGGGACATTAGATGAGATAAGATGCCGATCCATCCATGAATCGAAAAAACTGAAGGTTGCACGAGGTGCTATGACCTTGATGAAAGGTGAAAAGATAGAAAATTTTTACATTCTAATAGGCGTCACAATCAGTGATAGTGATGTTGCGGTACTAAAGATTCCAAGGATCTCTAAGATTTGTGGCACAAGAGACTTGGTCACATGAGTGAACGTGGGCTAACAAAGCTTATAATGAATAAGGTGATATATGATATTCTAACTTATAAACTGAAATTTTGTGAAGATTACATCTTCCAAAAGTAAAAGAAAGTTTCTCCAGAGGAAAACATACTCCAAAAGGGCTGATTGATTATATATATTTAGATGTATGGGAATCGACTAAAGTCACTTCAGTGGATGGAGCAAACTATTTTGTGTCATTTATAGATGACTATTCCAGAAAAGTTTGGGTGTATCCGATAAAGAATAATTCGAATGTATTTCAGAAAATTCAATAGTCGCAGAGTATGGTTAAAAAGTAAAGTGACAGAAAGGTGAAGGTTCTCAGATCAGATAATGGTGGGGATTATTTATTATCATATTTTAAGGATTATTGTGAAAATCAAGGGATTGCCAGACACTTAACAGTTCCTGAAAATCCTCAACAAAACGGCATAGCCGAGACGATGAATAGAATACTATTGAAAAAAGTGTCGTGTATGTTGAATCATTCTGGTTTGAGTCATGGGTTCTGGGCAGAGACAGTGAGCACAACATGTTACTTGGTCAACCGGCCGCCATCAGCAGCATTGAACTCAAAAACTGTAGATGAGGTTTAGTATGAAAGAGACACAAAAGTTACTCTCACTTGAGGGTGTTTAGATGTGTCGCGTATGTATTACTTCAGGGAAGTGAACGATCCAAGTTAGATTCAAAGTTTAAAAAGTGTGTTTTCATTGGGTATGGCGAAAGAATAAAAGGTTATTGTTTGTGGGATATACAATCTCATAAAGTGATAGCTGAAAGAGATATTACTCTCAATGAAGATGTATTTTCGATGTAAAAGCGAAAGTTAAATCTCAATCATCTAGTGAACCACATGTACAAGTTTATGAAGGCATGAGCAAGTTGAGAAAAATAATGAATACCCTAAAATAGAGAATGGTGGCACAATTTCTCAAGACTTGCAGTCTCAGGTACCGATTTCGGTTCAAGCGACATTAAGAAGGTCATAAAGGTCAAATAAATGTCCTAAAAAGTTTAAAGATATGGTTTCTTTGACACTTACACTAATCACAGAGAATGAAGAATCAAGCACAGTTTCAGGAGCTCGGGTGGATACAGATACAGTAAAGTGACAGTTAGTTATGGAAGAAGAACGGTAGTCACGTTTGAACAATAAGATTTGAGATCTTATGGAAATTCCTAAAGGAAAGAAGTCCATCTTTTGTAAATGGGTCTTTCGCAAGAGAGAAGGTAATAAGAGACAAACTCCAAAGTTTAAAGCAAGGCTAATTGCAAAGAGGTTCTCTCAGAAAGATGGTAATGATTACAATGAGATATTCTCTCCGATTGCGAGCACACATCGATTCGCACATTGTTGGTCGTCGATGCTCAGAAAGATCTAGAACTAGAATAGATGAATTTGAAAATAACTTTCCTCCATGGAGATCTTCAAGAAAAAAATTTATATGAGACAACCAGAAGGATTTGAAATAGACGGGTCAGAATCCCTCGTTTGCAGATTGAAGAAATTTTTATACAATCTCAAACAAGCACTCTGACAGTGGTGCAAGAAGTTTGATTCATATATGCTGAGCATAGGAGTATCACAGGGGACAAATGATTATTGTGTCTATTGGAATGAGTATTGTGAAGGGGAGAAAATCCTCCTAATTCATTATAACAGTAAAAAGCAAGGATGAAATCAACAATCTGAAGCGATCATTAAACCAGAAGTTTGAGGTGAAGGATCTTGGTTTCACAAATAAAATCTTAGGTATGGAAATCACGAGAGAACGTGACAATAAGAAACTTTAGTTAACTGAAAGAACTTTTATCCTAAAGCTCCTTGAGAAGTATAACATGAGTGATGCTAAGTCGGTATCAACTTCTCTAATAGAGCATTTTAAACTAACAAAGAAGATGAGCCCGACCACATATGCAGAAAGGGAATACAAAAAAAAATATTTTGTATGCAAATATTGTTAGGAGTTTGATATATGCCATGGTGACTACACAATCAGATTTAGCATAGGCGTTGAGTGTGGTTTGCAAATATATATCTAATCCGGGAAGAGAGCATTGACTTGCGGTTAAATGGATATTGAGATATCTAAAAGGTAATGCTGAAAATTGATTGATGTTAGAAGGTGGAGATACATACGAATTAGATCTCTATGGTTACGTTGATTTTGACTATGCTGGCGACCTTGAAAGAAGAAGGTCTACCAAGGGGCCGGGTACATGTTTGTTTTCGCAGGTGGAGCGATTAGTTGGAAGTTTATGCTTCAAGGGATTCTTGCATTGCCAATTATAGAGGCCGAGTATATAGCGGCTACAGAAGTTGCTAAGGAAGTTTCATGGCTTAAGGGTTTGGTCAGTGAATTTGGTAAGGTTGATGAGAGCATCAATATCTTCTGCGATAGTCAGAGTGTCATTCACCTGTAAATAACCAAAAATTTTATGCTAGAACAAAGCATATAGATGTCCTGTATCATTTTATCAGAGATATGATAGAAGATGGAGAAGTATTAAATGAGAAGATTGATATGAAAGAAAATATAGTGAACATGTTGACAAAGCCGGTTATACAGAATAAGTTTAGACATTGCCTAAACTTGATCAACACTTGTCGCAAATATTGATGCCCATTGGGGTGGTGACACTGTTGTGGATAAAACCTAGGTAGAGAATTGTTGGTTAGGTTTAATCCCAATGTGTAAATAGAGACACCTTGAAGAGTGTTCTCGGGTCGAAAGCGATTGATCGATTTTGGAATAGATCGATCGATTATGGACGATAATTAATTGTCTGCTCTCGAGTTCAAGTCAATCGATCGATCGAGCTTCGAAATCGATCGATTGAGTCTGAGCATCAATTGTTTGGCAACTCTTGGGTTGAAATCGATCGATCGAGTTGGAAAATCGATCGATCGACTCTAGGCGGACAAGTTCTGCGGATTTGGACGATTTGGCTAATTAGAGAAATTTTTGGTCAAAGCTTCATAATGCAAGTTGGAACCTATCAATATAAGGTTTTTCTAGGGTTCCAAGAGAGAGTTTTTAAGAGAGTAAAAACTCATGAGTACTTTCAGAGGTAAGATATTGAAGAAAAGCTTGGGGATTGAAACATCCGATTGAAGTCATTCTTGTGTTGGAATCGTTATTATATTCCAGCAGATCTTTTCTTTGTATTGAAGGACTACGTCTTTGTTTATTCAGCGTGTTAGCTGTGGAAGATCGTGTGATATCTTGATTGAGAGTGCACTAGAGAGAAGAGATCGAGTGTGTGCGTTGTAAACGTTAATAAATATAGTGCATATACTCCATGGACATAGCCCTAGATTGGGTGAACCACATAAATTCCTTTGTGTTGTGCGTGATTACTTTTTCTTTTTCTTATTTTTTCGTATTTATCGCGATAGGGAGTTCGGTGTCTTGAATTCCTAACAACTGAGACTGTGGCAAGATGGAAGGTTGACAAAATTGCAAACTCCAAGTCGCATGTTCAAGACCATCTAAAAAAAGCAAGCATGATCATGTTGTTGAGTGCATAGTCACCAAGTATGGGTTCGACAATAATTAGGCGAGGTTAAAATTCAGAAAAAACTGCTTTGGAGGAAAATCGAAGAGAAAAATAAAAAATAAAAAATAAAAAAAAGATTTAAAAGTATAAATATTTCTAAAAATGTTAAAAATCACTTCTTTTTTGAAAAAAGCGAGAATTATTCTCATATTTTAAAAACTAACAAGAATTTTTGAAAACTTTCTGAACATTTCGGGATTAATTCGCTGAACCTTAAATTTGTGAATTATTTGTAAATTTTTCAAAAATTCAGAGATATTGTGACTAGGGTTGACTAAGATTCATGATTTGAAATCTCGGATTTTCGAGTTTTTTCGGACAACCCTCAGACTGAGACGTCTCGCATCTCGGCTAGATGGCGCGAAACGAAGATAATTCTTTGAATGATCTTACACCAGTCAAATAAGTTTTTGATTTGACACCATCAAAGAATACTTTACTATTATGTAATGTGGCAAACAATTGAGATCAATCTAAATAGTCCAAGTGGTTGTCCATGATTGGAGCACATCTTAGTTAAATAATCACCGCTATAAATCAATTGTAAACCATCCGATAAAAACTCTTCAATACTAGTTGTTAAAAAATAAAAATAATAGCGACATTAGGGTGCCTAAATTTGGACAGACAGTGACAGCTATTCACAAGATTATCACATAGATAGTGTATGATAAGATAAGATAGTGTTGTGTGTGCAAAGAGAATGAGTAGTACTAGTGTATAAGCCTAACACCTTATATAACTTATAATATAAAAATAATATTTTTAAGGTTATAGCTCGGAAGGAATTACAGCAGCATTTCGTCTCGCTAAAGTCCGAGACACGAGACGTGAGAAGTCTAGTCCGAGATGTCTTTGTCTTAGACAATCTTTAAAGCTATGCTAAGGCCTCGTTTAGGTGTGTCCTAATTTTTCCCAGAAAAGCTCAAATTCTTGGACACTTAGATTCATAGCAGATTCAGATTCCTGGCTTTTCGCATATGCGTTCTTAACTTACTCAGATTCATAACTTTTCTTATAAAAGATAAAAATCCTTTGTTTTTAATTTCCTCTCATAAATTCCTCAGAATCGATTCAATTAGCGGTTATGCTATGACCTTAGAAACGTGATCGAATCATCGGTTTATGTGTCGTACTCGGATTTCACTCAAAATTTGCGGGCAAATAATCAAGATAGGGCTGAACATATTTGATGGAGTCTTTTTCGAAATCTGATTTAATAGCCAATACTTTTAAAATGGGCCACTAATACCCAACATCGTCACCAAATTGGGGTTTGGCAATAGTTCGGTGAGGTTAAAATTCGTTAAAATCCGGCAAATCCGGAAAGTTCGAGGAGATATTCGGAGGAAAAATAGTGATAAAAAGTTTTTAAAAAAAAAAAGGATTTAAAATTATAAAAAATATTTATTTATTTATTTATATTAGTTTGTCACAATTTTTTAAAAAATTTCGGGTATTATTTTGAAATAATTCAATTTTTCCGATCAGGCGAATTTTTGAAAAATTCGCGAATAATTCGGGATTAAGACACGTGACATGTGTTGTTATGCAGACTTCTATAACAACACGTGGCAAATAATGTTTGACATCTTGCAACTGCAAGACACATGCTTTCCACGTTGCACCTCCATCATCAGCTATTAATTCACAATCGCGCTTCTCAACCCTCAAAACATATCAAGCTTCCAGAATATTTGTTCCCATAGATATTTCTATATATCTTCAATTAATGATCTATCACTTTGACGGTATGAATTTCTAAGATCATAAGTCAATAAATTGTGTAAAATCTTTTAAAAATCATTTCGGTCCAATATCGAAATGAGCAACATTGTACTGGGTCAGATTAAACCGATACATATATGATAAATGCTAGATAATTTTGGCGAAAGGAGATCGACCAATGCACTGCCATCTGGGTATCGGCCTTTATTATTTATTATTAAAAAAAAAAAAAAAATAGGTCGATACGTATCAGTATCGGCCCTTACGTAACGACCGTGTCGTATCAGTCCTCCATGGACCGATACCCAAGTCCGATACCGATTTTGACACCTTAATTATAAGCCACATTTAAGCCCCATTAATTTTTGGTATGCTATACTGTGTGCACCTTGGATCATACGCATCCGTCCTAATTGGATCAAAAGCAAATGAGACTTCACCGTGCACATGAGGTTGTTGCACACTGAAGCCCCACTCACAACCTTTACCTAAAACACATTATTATTATTTTACTAAGGTTAGCTGCTTACTTCCTTTACCAAAATTAATTAAGGTCACTTTTGAAATTGAAATCACTTTCTTCTTCTTCCTCCGACCGGTGGTGAACTAGAGAGGAGTAAAAACCCAAAAGAGAGAGAGAGAGAGAGAGAGAGAGAGAGAGAGAGATCACTTGTTTGCTTCCTCTTCCTTCAACTCGTGAACCAGAGAGGAGCAAAAACTTAGAAAAGCTAGAGAAAGAGATAGCGAGAGGAGCTTACCATTGACTATGAGTTGGGTACCGGTGTATATACTGAAGTGAAGTATACTCAACACCCTACAATCTGCACTCAGAATCTGAGCTATTCTGATTAAATTGCTCGGATGAAGAAATGCCCCTTTCACTCAAATTTCTCTCAGATTCTCAATTCCCAAGGAGAACTCTCGAACACAAGAATTACTCAAAAATTCTTATATTCTTGCTACTTTCTTAATTGAAATTCAGATTCTGAGTAAAATCTGGCTCTCAAACGAGGCATAAGAGTCATCGATTTTGTTGGATCGAAGCTGACCCATCACGCCCAGTCCGCCAATTACAACACTATTGGAAAGTACAAAAAAACGTGGCACAAACATTAGTACAGCGAATCCGAACAATTGTACTAGTATTTTAATATGTTTTTTTGTAAAGAAGATTTGGTAGGGGCGTTGCTCATCCATCAACTCCAATCAGACTTTATGACCACAATGATTTTGAGAATAGGGTTTTATCCAAGGTATCAAAATCCGCTGATATTGATATGTATCGCCTTTTTTGGCAAACCGATACGGATAGGTATCCAACTCGGTATCAGCTATCCAACCGATGCATGCATATCGTCCGATTCGTATCGGTCCTCCAAGGACCGATATCTGATATCGACACCGATTTTGTTACCTTGGTTTTAGCATGATTCACCTAACGGGCATGTTTGGTTCATGCATCATAAAGCCTTCTCATTTACAATTTACTTTACAGGTAAAAAATTACATATTTTTTTACTTGTAAAATGGTAGAATTTTTGTGTAAAATAATTATTTGATTTAGTGTATAATAAGTAAAATCCACTTTATATGTTATTTTACTTCAATATAAAGAAAAAGCGGTGTAAATTCCACCTTTTAAGCTTTTTCACTTTAGGTTCACTACAAAAAATAAGATTATTAGTGGCAATTTTTGGCTGTCAAAAACTACTGCTATTAACAAAATGGCTGTTATGATTAGCGACAAGGGTATTAGCGGCAGTTTTTTGTTAATAGCGGCAGTTTTTGGCTGCTGCTAATAGTCTTATTTTTTGTAGTGATTCTTTGTCATTCCAAACTTTTCCAATTGTTACACTTTTTGCTTTCATTTTTTCTATTTTATAAGGTTAGACCTTGTAAATTAAAATTATTGCAGGTAAAATTATTGACACAAAACAAAAGAAATTATGGTGAAAAGAACAAACAAAATTATACTTTTTAAAGTACTATGAGAGAATTACCGGTAATAGTCTTAATATTAAGATTAATCGAACGATCCCTTGGGGAGCCATTATTTGCAAATGAGAAGTTGGCCCTTGCACATAGTTTAAATGAAATTGGCCCTTGCACATGAGAAATTTGCCCTTGCACAATGATTGGCTCATTGACATGCACCTAACTTTTTTTAGAGGTTTATGTTCATCATTATCATCATCATAGCAACCCTATTCATCTATTTGGGATCAACTTTGATAGTCCTATTCACTACAAAAAATAAGACAATTAGCGGCAGTTTTTTGTAGCAAAAAACTGCAGCTATTAACCAAATAACTATTAAGACTATTAGCGGCAGTTTTTTATTAATAGCGACAGTTTATAGCTGCCACTAATAGTCTTATTTTTTGTAGTGATTTTTGTACTTATTTCTGATTGGAGTTACACTATATATAACTTTGCAATCCTTTATATGCTTTTTCATGGCTTACCTTTAGGTCTTCACTGTTCTTCCTCTTCTTCGACTTCCTTGTACTTGTACCGTCTCAACCTTTTGTACAAGGTCTTTCCTGGACTCCAATGAACATGTTCTGAATTTATCCTTTCTAATTTCTCCACACATTCATCTTAACATCCACATCTTGGCCATATGTACTCTATCTTTGAATTGTTATTTTCGTAGTCGAACTATCCACATTTTTTAAAATGGCAATTCTAAAAACCGTTTTATAAAAAGTTTCTTCAATCTAAGTGAAGCTCTTAGGTCGCATGATTCTCTGCTTGCTTCCCTCCATTTCATCGAGCCTGTAGCATTAATCCTATTTAAGACGTCCTTCTTTAAATCCACCATCTGATTGTAATGTAGAGCCCCAATAGCGAAATCTATGGCAATATTGTTGTACTAAATGATTTGCTATATTAACTAAATCCTCCTCCAGGCTATCATGTCTACTAAATTTATACTCTGTGTATTTTATTTTTTTCTACGCTTTCCTTGTTTGAACATTAATATTAGGCTATCCAACCCGCAAACATCATTCGTCAAAGGATCTCTTCTTGTATGTCTATAGTTAACGCATTCATGACAAAAAAAACATATAAGGTGACAAGGAAGATTATTGATGCAACCCAACTCCAACGGGAAACTCACTCCACTTTCACATGTCATTTGTACACCAATTGTTTCCCTCTCATACTTGTGTTATATAATCTCAGTATATACGTTTTGAACACATTTCTTCCTCAGCGACCATCAAAATATCCGTTTCGACACTTATCATAAGTTAAGTTCACACTTGAGGGTGAACAAATATTTGATTTTGTACATATGACACTATTTTGTTTCATGAGGTGCATGGAGTGATCATCAAATCGGATTCATCCTAAGGTTGAATTGAAGATTGTTTGTGTAACGATCCAGAAATTTTGACTTTCTTTTATTGGTATTAGATGGTACTTTATATCTTGCATGGTGTTAGTGCTCCACACCGGAACTTATCCTAGTTGAGAAAATACATATTTTGGATTTTTAAAAGATTTTATATTTAAAATTGCCTTTATTTGACACAAGTTATGTGTTTTCACTACAATGTGTATTTTCTCAATTAGGATAGGTTCCGGTGTGGAACACTAACACCATGCAAGGTACAAAGCACCATCTAATATCAATAAAAGAAAGTCAAAAATTCTGAGTCATTACACATTGTATCATGAGATTAAGAGCCTACAAGTGTCATGTAGTGAATGATTTATTATGCTTTGTCCAATATGTTTCAGCTACTCCCTAATTAGTGTTTTTGTATTGTTAATCACATGATATTACCAATTTCTTTTACACAATCTAATCTTAGGGCTGTATCTAATCTTTTATGATCGCACTAATTAAGAGTCATTTGTCACCAGCTGGTACATAGTACTCTGCAACACGAATAAATCAATGCATAAATCGGTTTCAACCATGGAATCCGTGACATTTTGTAACTCTAATGAAAGCTTACATCAACCCATTAGGCTTTTGGGGCTCGAAGCATTTCACTTAAAAAAAATTATCAGCCTTAGACAGATATCAGACAACAAGCTTGGTGGGTGAAATGGCCATTTTATTCCTGTGCATGTGACAGGTATATATATCTGTAACATCTAGCATTACTTTGTTTTTTTTTGATAACTTGGATATCAGAACCTCTTAGAGTACCAACCTAATCTCAAGGGCACATCCGCACCCTAAATTCAGTATATGTCAGGTCAGCACAAGATATAATCCCTAGAGTGGCCTCAAAGGGGGAGAGGATTCAAACTCAGGACTCCCGCTTTTGGAAGCAGGTAAATGACTAGTTCACCTAACCCCTTGAGGTTTAACGTCTAGCATTACTCTCACTTTTTCCATGTTAGAATCAAGGTAATGCATAAATTTATATAATTTAAGAAAAATCACATTAATTGATTAAACAAATAGAGTTTTATAATATTATACTACTTGAATTAGATAATGGAGACCGTCTTTACAATATTTAACTAAAAATTCCCCTTCTAGTACTTAAAACTGTTGGATTATACAATTGGTTGCATTATTTGCCCATGTTTTCCTCTAAAGAGCACACGCTCTTTCACAAGAAAAAATCATTGATTGCCTTTGGACTAGACAATGGAGATCGTTTTTCGTCCCGATATTCCACACAACATATCTTGAGTTCAGAAGGTCACATAATGATTCCACGTGGCACACATTCCCAAATGTGACTATGATCATGGGCATACCTATTAGACGATCACTTTTTGAGATGTCTGTCATGTGGAATCTACGTGATCTCAAGATCTTTTGTGTGTAAAGATTGGGAGGAAGAAGGATCTCCATCGTTTGATTCAAGGCTAGTCAACAATTTTTTCATGTGAACTTCACAGAAAAAATGGGTGTAAATAATACCACCTTTATACTAATCTAAATTATTTTTTCATGTAGTCCTATATTCAAATTAAAGAGCCTAAATTATGCCTATATGTCATCATACCCATGATAAGATTAAAGGGAAACCCATCTACTGCAGAAGTTATGGTAGAACCATAATCCTAAATGATTAAACCACACAAGTAAGATATAAATAAGTAAAAGAAGATGGAAACTTGATTTCACTGCTGAATAATAAAAGGTCCTACTACATTATTCTTTTCATCATACTTAATGACAATCTTATATCTAGATATCTACTCAACTAGACAACAAATGGTAGAAAAATGAATTACGAGAGCGCAGGGCTCAAAAGGTGTGCGCCAAATACCACTTGTCGTCATGGGTTCGTAACGTGGGTTGCATAGAAGTTAGCAATGAAATCGGTGGATTTCGCATCTATGTCCGATTCGCCAACCCAACGTCCCCTATCTTCATCGCTACGTCGTGGCTTCCGATAGCGGATCCGCTCTAGCTCGGACAACTCCCTGACTCGATGTGACTTCTTGGCAGAGGACAACTTCCCTCCCATTTGAAACAAGCTCAGGTTAAAGAGTGGTGAATGGTGATGGTGTCTTTGTGTTTGGAGGACACCAATGTGAGCTCCCCATTTTATAAGGTATAGTAAGAGAGGGTTAGTAGCTACACACTTATTTGAATCAACGGTGGCGAGCATCTCTAGAATCTAGACCGTTCATATCAAATGAATGGTATAGATACTGGGGAATAATGACTTTAAAAAAAATAAAAATGACTTGATTTGGGTCCTCCCTTTTTTTATTATGCAATTGCCCCAAACACCTGCATATTCTGTCTTGGTAATATCAGGTGGTCACCTTGAAAAAACAAGGGACAAAAGCATGATATTCGATCTTCCTAAAAGAAGTGAGGGATTTTAGCTCCGTGCCACGGACTGCAGTGCTTTTGGACAAACCATATTCCTTCTAATTAGTGGCTAGCCATGGTATATATACAGTGAGTGGTATTGCCCCAATTCACATGATCTATAAAAAAGGCAGTTTGAGCTTGATGTGTGCCATGAGAATCTCATCTTGTGTGCATAGGTAATTGTTCTTTATTTTTAGCCATTTGTACTACTTGGAATAAAAAACAGACCGTCGGATGGTACATTTAAAGTGGCAAGATCCATCGAATGGAAGATTAAATGATCGCCTGATTAGAAACAGTCAACGGGTTTTTCTCGAATTCCGACTTGGTAATTATACTTCAGTGTGGGGCTGTAGCCCCATTTAACGTTTAAAAAATATATAATATTATTTTTTTTATACAATATTCTTTTATATATAAGCCTCCAAATCTATGGTGTACATCCCTCTAAACCTACACTAAAATAATTATTAACATCTGTACATCATTACTAGACCCCACTCGAAGAGAATTCTCGCTACGCTACCAAAAGAAGAATATAAAGGAAGTTTATTTTACATAATCTTAAAAGTTAAATGGCGAATCCTTAGGGATTAGTCCAAGCTTATTTTATATAAAACAAAAATTTTTTTTAAAAAAATGATATAAGTTATCAATAAATAATAATAAAAAAGTTACAGGGCGAATACAGCCCTACACTCCTCTATGCCTTTGCAACATTTGCCTTGGGCCTCCAATGGGCGATGGAAAATTAACTAAGATACACAGCTCAACGGGAGGCATTGTGATAGAGAATCAATTTTTACTTGAGCATAAAAGTAATTCAACATCATTAATGTCTTCACCTCGTACCATCTATTTGATCATCATCATCATCAAGGTGTCAACTTGGGCACCGATATCGGGTATCAGTCTAGGGAGGATCGATACGAATCGGCCGATACCAAGTTGACTTGGTAAATTTTTTTTTTTACAAAAAAAGCAAAAAAAAATAGGAGGTATTGGCCGATACGAGTTCCATATCTACCAATACCCGATACTAAAAATTGTTATTTAGGCTCTAACTATAACTTGGTTGTTTGAGCGGGAACCAAATCCGCTTGAGCGAGGTGAGCACTCAACAAGAGCGTAAATACCGGTGTAAGTCGCTCGAGCTGTTTTGGTTCTCATTCGAGCGACTAGCGCCCTATTCAAAGGGGCGTTTTCTTAGGTTTTAGTCACTCGAGCGACTTGTGCCGTTCGAGTTACGTGCAGACTCCGCTTTTGGACAGTTTCTCTTGGGTTAGAAGTAGAATTTGAGACTTTTATATAAAGGGAAAACCCTTGGTTGAATTGTGTTGAGATATCATTGTAAAGCTTAGAAAAACCTATCCAGAGTTTTGAGGAGAGTTTTGGTGAGGCTTGAGTGTTCTTATATTCTTGTGTGATCATCAATATAGTAGATTATTATTGCCCATGGACATAGGTATATTGCCGAACCACGTAAATATTGGCTGCGTATGGCATAGCTCTTTGCTAGCCCTTACCGCGGTAGAGTTCATCCGCTTTAGTTGATTCTCATTCTCTTTTCTAACTCCCTGCAAAGGAGGATTTACCTGCACTAGCAGCAACCTCCCTGCTCTCTACTAGTTTCATATCAGAGCAAATAAAATCAGCTCTGACAAGAAGTGAGTAGAGAGGAGGGTAGAACTGCTAAACAAGTAAATCATGCATAAAATCTTGTTATCCAAGGAGTTATTAAGGAGGAGAACCTGCTAAAGCAGGTAGCGGGATGTTAACAAAGAGGATGGAAACCTGCTAAAGCAGGTGAACTCTGCTATGGCAGGGGCTACCAAAGAGCAATGCCATACGCAGCCATTGTCTCTTCTGTGTTTGTGGTTGATTTTCTTCTGTTTTTGGGTTCTTATTTGATCGTTCATCGAGAGGTAGTTGGTTAGTTTATGAGTTTCCACGCAACAAATTGGTATCAGAGATATTAGGTTTCTGTTCTAAGATCGGAGATAACATCGAAGTCCGCAAAAGTTTTGAACGTGAGGTTCGAGGTTGAAAAATTCGACGGAAAGATCAATTTTGGCTTGTGGCAAGTACAAGTCCAGAATATCTTGATTTAATAAGGGTTGCACAAGGCATTGAAAGGGTTTTTAGAATAAGCCGACGGATATATCCGATGGTGATTGGAAAGAATTCGAACTCTAAGTGTGTAGTATGATTCGGCTGTCTAGCGAAGGAGATTAAGTACAATGTGATGCGAGAGAACTCGCCGTCCTCGCTGTGGACCAAATTGGAGAGCTTTTACATGAAAAAATTTCTGACGAGTCATCTATATCTCAAGAAGCAACTAGACAAGTTTCACATGAAGGCAAGTACTTCTCTTGAGGAATATTTTAATGAATTCAATAGAATAATATATGAATTATTAAATGTTGGAGAAGAGGTTAAGGATGAGACAAAACACAATTACTTTTATCTTCCCTCCTCGACTCCTATAAGCAACTTGTTACTACGTTTCTCTATGGGAAAGATATTATTGAACTAGAGTCGATTACAGTGGCACTACTTTGAAACGACATGAGGAAGAAAAGTTCGGATAGTGATACACAAGCAGATGGTTTATTGGCTAGGGGGAGAGTAGAGAGCCATAAATTCGGAAGGGGTAGATCAAAATTCAGATCTAAATTAAAAAATAGAAAGACAGTAAAATGTAATAAGTGTAACGAAAATGGTCACATCAGAAGGCATTGTCTACATTTACAAATAAAGAAAGACGATGCTCAGGATAAGAACAGAAAGTAGTTGTTGATGAGGCTAATATAGCCGAATAAGCTCCTGATAATGATAGAAACGTATTGTTAGTGGTTTTAGATAAATACTTGTAGAATGCATGGATACTTGATTCAGGGTGCTCCTATCACATGTGCCCAAATAAGGACTGGTTCATGTCTTATAAAGAAGTGGATGGTAGAACAATTTTAATGGATAACAATATGTCCTGTAAATTAGCTAGAAAGGAAAGTATTAGAATAAAGATGCACGATGAGATTATGACAATATTGATCGATGTACGCCATATTTCGAAACTGAAGAAGAACCTCATATCCCTTGGTACACTAGACTCCAATGGGCTCAAGTTTGTAGCTCAAGGTGGAGTTTTGAAGGTGACAAAAGGGATCTCTGGTTGTGATGAAAGCGGAAAAGGTTGAGAACCTTTTCTTTTCATGAGGGAGTACAGTGACAGGTGGAGCAGCAGTATCTATGTCAGATGATAGTGATTTGTCCTCTACATAGTTATGAGACATGCGCCTAGGGCACATGTCAAAAAGAGGGATAGCATAGTTGAGCAAGCAGGGCTTGTTGAAAGGTGTAAAGGACAAAGTTGACTTTTGTGAGCACTGTGTCTTCGAGAAACAATGCAGGATTAAATTCAACACAACGGTTCACACTACAAAAGACACACTAGATTACATACATTCAAATGTATGGGGGCCTTCAAAGGTTCTTCTAAAGGTGGTGCCAGGTACTTCGTATCATTCATCGATGATTACTCTTGATATGTATGAATCTACATAATAAAGAATAAAGATGCGTTGTTAGAAATCTTCAAGAGATGAAAAATATTATTTGAGAACCAAACTAAAAGGAAGGTTAAGCAGTTGAGAACCGATAATGGTGGTGAGTACACCAATGGATAGTTCCAAGAGTTCTGTGAAGAAAACAGTATTGCTAGGCACTTTATAGTGAGGAATACGCCGCAACAGAATGAGGTAGCAAAACGTATGAACATAACTCTACTCGAAAAGGTAAGATGTATATTATCCAATACAGAATTTGATAGAGAGTTCTATGCCGAGACAATCAGTACGACGTGTTATCTAGTAAACTGATTACCGTCTGCATCAATAGAATGCAAGACTCTAATTGAGATGTGGTCAGGGAAGCCTGTAGATTACAATATATTGAAGGTTTTTAGTTGCACAACATACTATCATGTCAGATATAGTAAAATTGACCCAAGGGTGGAGAAAGTAATTTTCTTAGGGTATGCAAATGGTGTGAAAGGATGCAAGCTATAGTGTCATGGGCAAAATAAGGTTACGATCAGAAGAGATGTGACCTTTGATGAATCTATTATGCGAACTTCTAGCAAACAGATCTTGAACATTAAAGAAGAGGTGGCGGAAGATCAGTTTAAGGTAAAGTTAGAAACTCATACAGTTATTACATCAGAGAAAAGTATAGAAATAGTTGAGAGAGAGCGAGAACAATCCTTAGCAAGTGGAAGACCCAAAAGGAATATTAGAGCACAAATTCGCTACGGTTACAAGGATATGGTTGCCTACGCATTGTTGTTGGATGACAATGAGTCGTCTTCATTCAAAGATATAATCAGTGGTAGATGTGATCGGGAATGGAAGATCGTAATAAGTGAAGAGATGTATTCTCTTTACAAAAATTAAACTTGGGAACTGACAGAGTTACCTTAGGGAAAGAGAGTGATTGGGTGCAAGTGGGTTTGTAAGAAGAAAGGGGGTTCTATAAAAAGCAGTGGTGCAAGTTATAAAGCACGGTTGGTAGCAAAAGACTATGCACAAAAGGAAGACATTGATTACAATGAGGTGTTCTCACTAATTGTGAAACACACTTCAATCCGGATTTTATTGTCAATTGTAGCTCAGTAGGTATATGACTAATTAGGGCAAGGAGCATTGGCAGACAATGAAATGAATTATGTGGTACATACGTGGTACCAAGGATGTCGGTTTGATTTTTCACAGTAGTACATATCATCAATTATGCGGGTACATAGACTTAGATTATGCGGGTGATTTAGATAAGTGTCGATCTAAAATAGGATATGTGTTTACGTTATCAGGAGGTTCGATTAGCTGAAGGTCGATATTACAAGATACAATGACTTTTTCTACTATAGAGGCAAAGTATATGGCAGTGAAAGAAGCATTGTGGCTTCAAGGCTTATTTGGTGATTTGGGGATCACATAAGAAAGTGTCGATGCGTTCTGCGATAGCCAGGGTGTTATTTACTTAGCAAAGAATCACGTATATCATGCTCGCACCAAGCACATTAATATACGGTATCACTTCATATGAAAAGTAATCGAAGATGATGAGATATCTTTGAAGAAGGTGGGTATGAAGGGCAATCTTGTGGATATGATGACAAAGGTGATGTCGGTGGTCAAGGCTAAACATTGTTTAGATTTGATCAATGTTCAACAAATTTGAGCGATTCAGATTGCTGGTGGCAGCGGTGATATGAGAATAGAGATGATCGAAAGAAAGAGTACATAGTGAAGCTTAGAGTCAGGTGAAGAATTGTTATTTGAGCTCAAACTATAACTTGGTCGCTCGAGCGAGAACTAAATCCACTTGAGTGAATTGAGTACCCAACAAGAGCGTAAATACGAGTGTAAGTCACCCGAGCGGTTTTGGTTCTCGCTTGAGCGACTTGCGCACTATTCAAAGGGGCATTTTCTCGGGTTTTAGTCGCTCGAGCGACTTTGATTATCGCTCGAGCAACGCACGATGTCCGAGTTACGTGCAGACTTCGCTTTTGGGCAGTTTATCTTGGGTTAGTAGTAGGATTCGAGACTTCTATATAAAGGGAAAACCCTTGGTTAAAGTGTGAGGTTGAGATATCATTGTAAAGCTTAGGAAAACCTTTCTAGGGTTTTGAGGAGAGCTTTGGTGAGGCTTGAGTGTTCTTGTATTCTTATATAATCATCAATATAGTGAATTATCGTTGCTCGTGGATGTAGTCATATTGCCGAACTACGTAAATATTGTCTCTTGTGTGTTTGTGGTTGATTTTCTTTTATTTTTGTGTTCTTATTTGATCATTCATCGAGAGATCATTGGTTAGTTTGTGAGCTTCCGCGCAACAAATACCGAGTTGGTAGCTAATACATATCGGCGCTGATACGTATCAATTTGCCGAAAAATGACACGTTTCGCTGATATGCATCGGTATCGGCCGATATTTGATACCTTGATCATCATCATCAATAAGTCATTTAATAAATAATAAAAAAATCATCATCTTCAATAAGCCATCTCACTACCAAAAATAAGACTATTAGCGGCACAAAAAATTATGCTATTAGTAAAAACACTGTCGCCACTAATCCTGTCGCTATTGAAACAATATGTTTTTTTGTTAATAGCGGCAGTTTGCCAATAACTGTCTTATTATTTGTAGTGTCTTCATCAGTTTATGATTATCATAATGGTTGTTGCCATTGTCATTATCATACCTTAATCATCATTGTCATCACATCTTCATCCATCATCCTCATCATCGCTTCCTTAGCCCTTCCATTCAAACCCCACTAACCAATTCATCATGCATACCTTAGAATTATAAAATGACTATCTAGCTTTCAGATCATTACAACACCCTTTCTAGTTTTTAATGCTTAAAAGCATCACCAGCAAAAGAGCTAAATTTGGATAGCTAAGCACCAATTTAGCTACTCCTACAATAATAATACACTTGAATGATACTCTATTTTAGTTGCTGCTTTTTTTAAAATATTATTTTTTAGGTACCTTTAAATACGCTCACTGAATCTTGAAATACGCCCATGCTAAAAATTATTGATTGCTTTAAATAAGATGATGGAGATTGTGTTTCCCTCCAGTCTTTCATACAAGGAATCTTGAGGCCATGCGTTATTTATTCCACATGTTCCAGATCCAAAAAAGTGGCCCTAAAGCAACACTTGAGCGTGATGCGTTCCACATGACTTTAGGGACATGTTTTTGAGATCTGTGTCATGTGGAATAAAAAAACTAATCCTCTGATAGTGTGTTTATGGCCTCAAAATCCCTTGTGTGATAGATTGGAGTGAAAAATGATCACCATCGTCTGAGTTAAAACAATCAATGATTTTCAATATGGGCGTATTTCAAAATTTGGTGGTCAGATTTAAAGGTGCCCTACTTTTTTATTCTAATTTTATTATTTTTTGTATCCCAGAAGAGAGAGAGAGAGAGAGAGAGAGAGAGAGAGAGAGAGAAGAGAAGAGAAGAGAGAAAGTGTTATCGTTTAATAATAATATTATTTTAATATTTAATTGTTAGCTGTTGCTGCAATAATAGCTAAATTTATTTATTTCTGTAGCAAATATGTATTTTTGGCACTTTGGGTAATGCGTTTGGGCGCTAGAGCCTCTTTTTTTAAACTATATGTTATTTTAGCAATGGGGAGTGAATTGGCGTGCTTGCTAGAGATGCTCTAAGTGGTACCCAAAAGGCCGCATGGAATCTGTCCCCAAGGGTTCATCTAAAAGAAACAATACTAAAAAATGATTTTCAACTATTGAACATTGAGTAAAAGTATTAAACATTTTCACACACCAAATTTGTTGGGCAAATTAAAATATTTGACTTGTGATTTGAAGAGTAAAAATTGGAAAATTTGCACTTTCGGCCTTATAAGTTTGCATATTTGCAGAAACTGCCCTATAATTTTAATCCTTGCATAATAGGCCAGCTCTAAGCTAACCTGGTTTCACGTTTCCCTTATATATATGCTTCCCTATGCTTATTTTCCTTTTTGATACTTTTTCTTGGATTGCGATTTCAAGATTCGCCTACAATTGATATAATTCAGAGAACTACAACAGCCTAGGTAAGATATCGACTACATTATTTTCGTGAGATATTGATTTTCCCTCTTTTTTAATATATAGTTGGTAGACCAGGCTAGGTAAGATAACGGCCGACATCTTAAGGTAGCGGGCACTATCTTAGGTTATTGGCCGCTATCTTAAGATAGCGGCCGCTAACATACTCTTAAAAAAAAAAAAAAAAATTTTTTTTTTTTTTTTTAAAAGTTAGCGGGCGCTATCTTAGGATAGCAGGCGATATCTTAGGATATCGGCCGCTATCTTAGGATAGCGGTCGATATTTTAAGATATCGGCCATTATTTTAAGATAGCGGCCGCTAACATACCGCTATCTTAAAAAATAAAAAAAATATTTATTTATTATTATTTTTTTTTAAGTTAGCGGCCGCTAACATACCTCTATCTTAAAAAAAAAAAAAAAAAAAAAAAAAAAAAAAAAAAAAAAAAAATAATAATAATAATAATAATAATAATAATAATAATAATTTTTTTTTAAGTTAGCGGCCGTTATAGCGGCCGCTAACATACCGCTATCTTAAAAAAAAAAAATATATATATATATATATATATATATATATATATATTTATTTATTTATTTATTTATATATATTTTTAAAAATTTTTTTTTTTTTTGGTAAGTTAGTGGCCACTACGATATTACCGCTATCTTAAAATTTTTTTTTTTTTTAAGTTAGCGGCCGCTATTTCGGTATGTTAGCGGCTACTAACATAATGCTATCTTAAATTTTTTTTTTCTTTTTTTTTTTTAAGTTAGCGGCCGTTGCGGTATGTTAGCGGCCGCTAACATACCGCTATCTTAATTATTATTATTATTATTATTATTATTTTTTATTTTTTAAGTTAGCGGCCGTTGCCGTATGTTAGCAGCTGCTATCTTAAGATAGCGGCCGCTAACATACAGCTATCTTAAAAAAAATAGCGATCGCCATCTTAAGATAATGGTCGCGATCATAAGATTCGTACTCTAAAATCTATTATATTTTGGCGATCACTATCATATGTTAGCGATCACTATCATAAAATATCGTCCGTTAGCGTAAAATAGCACCTAAGATAGCGCTTAAAATACCGGATACTACGACCCGCAATTATAAGAGAGTGAGCTCTACTATAGTCGGAACTGAAAAAATGGATTATAAAAAAAATGAAAAAAAAAATATATATATATATATATATATATATAATGAAAAAACAAGTGGATGCTGAAGTGGAAACGGCTTGGAGCTGGCCTATTTTGCACAGTTACAAACTATAGGGCCGTTTATGCAAATAAGCAAACTTGTAGGGCCGAAAATACAAATTTCCCGTAAAAATATACCAAAAATTATGTAATTTCTAAAATATTAGAGGAACCGGTGTCATTTTGAAATTTGAGTGTCATGTGACTGCCCCAATGAACCATGTCGTCTGATTCAAACCGTATGACTACACCCTAGAGAGTCACTTTCCTATATATATATATGGCAGAGGGGAGTATGCACCCGGGTGCACAGGATGGCCTGTGTGGTCGGCAGATTACATGCCATGTGACATGATCAACCAAAAATAAATCCAATTTTCGGTTGATCGGCCATGGGACATGTGATTTTAAAAAGTAATATTATTTTTATGACTATTTTGCCCTCCATTTTCGCTAACTTTGACCACAGTTTTAAGGGTGGAAAAGTTGTAAAAACAATTTGGTTTTTTTTAATGGGCTATAATCGACCTTACCTAAGTTATCGTGGCACCCAATCCTCAAGATCAATAGACGCCACCTGATGGTGGGCGCACGCCCTGGGGCTTCTCTCTCTCTCTCTCTCTCTCTCTCTCTCTTTTGATATATATATGTATATATATATAAACCTTCAGTAAATTGCATTTGGAAAACATCCTTTTCTATAAAGAAATTCTAGATGGGATTAGATAAATCATAGGCAACTTTCCGTGGCTCTAGATCCTTGGGTTGGGTGTCACATGGCTCCCAACTGGCCACTTCGTAGGGCCCTACAACCACGTCCTAGAAAATTGGTATATATATAAACCTTCGGTAAATTGCATTTGGAAAACATCCTTTTCTATAAAGAAATTCTAGATGGCATCAGATTAATCGTAGGCAACTTTCCGTGGCTCTAGATCCTTGGGTTGGGTGTCACATGGCTCCCAACTGGCCACTTCGTAGGGTCCAACCCTACAACCATGTCCTAGAAAATTGGTATATATATATATATATATATATATATATATATATATATATATATAGGGAGCCGGCTACGTCCTCCAATGGAGGATGATGGCTGTCCTCCAAGATATACATGGAGCTCCACGTGGCACCTAAACAGTGTTATGGTCCCACGTGGAGCACAAGTGGATGGTATAGATCAATATTAAAAAAATAAATTTCAAAAAAAACTTTTTAAACCCACAAGTCAAAGTTTGACGGGTTTCATTAGTCCACATTTCACGGTTCAAAAAACACACGATGGAGATGAGTTTTTAATTTTTTCTTTTTTCAAAGATGATCTAAGCAATGCACCCGAGCTCCACGTGACATCGAAACAATATTTTGGGTGCCACATGGAGCTCCACGTGAAAGTTTGAAGGACGGTCCCCGTCCTTGTTATATTTATTATTAATATAATAAATATTTTAATAATTTAAAGAAAATAAAACTTTATTTGATTTCTTAGTTTTGGGTTGGGTTTTTAGGCAATAGTTATTCTCAAGTTTTATATGCAAATGAATAGTCCCACATTGGTAAAAATAAAAAGTGCTTAGGCTATATATAGAACCTTTCACCTTCTATTATTGTTTAACAATAATAAGAGAAGAGTGTGCCTAGCGGCGAGCCGCCGCGTGCGCGTGTGCGTGGCGATTGGCGTTTAGGCGCATTGGCGCTTTAGGCGCGCACGCACTTTGCACTTTGCACTTCGCACGTGCGCATCGTCGCAAGGAGAGGTTTGAATTTTTGACCAGGCAGATCCAACGGTCAGATTATTCGTGGGTTGGGTCGGGCCTAATGGGTCACTATTCAACGGGTCAATTCGGTCTATTGGGCCAAACGGATTGGTCAAATGTTGACCGTTGGACCCAACCGTTTTATAACCGCTTATAAAGGTGTATAACCATTCGAATTTGAATTCGAAAAGTTACAACCTTTCATGCAGCCGTTGGATGTAGCGGTTGAGATTTTTGAAAGATCTGAGCCGTCCAAAATATGACTGTTGGTCCAACAGTCATATTGAAATTTCTATATAAGGAGGCCTTAGGACACAGATTGAAACACTCTGAAATCCATCGGAATCCTTGCATAAAACTTGAGAATTCCTCTTGTTATCTTCTTTTGGTGGTACTCCATCGGATTGAGTTTTCTGAGGCGATCCTCTACTGTTGCAAAGTAACGGATCGCATCCAAGAGATTGGGCTCGTTGTATCCTGGAAACGTCTCGCTGGAACCCTTTTGCAAACTCGAAGATTTACTCGAGTAGGGAGCGAATAGCGTTTTAAAGACAACGATTACGTGCCTCGAGTCCAATTCTCTTGCCCTTTTCATCATTTTCGGATTTCTGTTCTCAAATTACATCTAACAGTCCTCCCATGAAGGATGGACACCTTTTCCATATATATATATATTGCTCATGGAAAAAGTGTTCAGACGCAACCTTGAAACATTGCTTCTGGATGCTAGATGACGTCCCACGTGAAACAATTAACCCAACTCAACACCTATTTTGGGTTGATCTATAATGTGGCATGTGATTTAAAAACTTAAAATATGTATATATATATATATATATATATATATATATATATATATATATATATATATATATATATATATATATATAGCCGGTTAGGTCCTCCAATGGAGGACGGTGACCGTCCTCCAAGATCCACATGGAGCTCCACATGGCACCCAAAACACTTTTTGGGTGCCACGTGGAGCACAAGTGGACAGTTTAGATCAATATTAAAATAAAAAATCGAAAAATACACAAGTCAAAGTTTGACGGTTTTCATTGGTCCACATTTCACGGTTTAAAATATACATGGTGGAGATGAGTTTTTAATTATTTTTTTTCAAAGATGATCTAAGCAATGCACCCAAGGTTCACGTGGCACCCAAAAAGTGATTTGGGTGCCACATGGAGCTCCACGTGGAAGGTTGGAGGATGGTGACTGTCTTCCCATGGAGGACGGAGGCCTTTTCATATATATATATATATATATATATATATATATATATATATATATATATATATAAAATATAAAAAAAAAACAAAATAAAAAAAGGTAGCTCTGTTCACGCCCACCTCTTCTCTGAAAGCACCTACGTTCTTGTGCTCCTACACCTAGAACGCACTTTTCTCTGAGGGCACCCACTTAATGAAATGCAATTTTTGGAGGGAATCAGAAAAATGTGCACTCGCCTAATTTCTCCTTCAGGGGCACCCACCTACCGAAGCACTCACCTTCTTCATCATTTCCAGCATTCCTCCTTTTCTGACCACCCTCTTTCATGGCCACTCCTCGTCGACATTACCGAATCACCATCTTCTTCTTTTTTCTTCTTTTTCTTCTTCCTCCAGCGGCTACCTTCTTCTCCAAAAACTTTTCTTCTTTTCTTCTTCGATGACTCTTCTTCTTCTCCAACAACTCGCAACATCACTGAACTACCAACTACCAACTACAATAAATAATAAATAAATAAATAACTTATAAACAAAACCTAAGAAACCTTAAAAAAAATATAAATCCTAAAAAAACTACCACTGAACTTGTGGCGGTGGGTACCCACTGTCAGTTGTAAAGGGCTGGTAGTGAGCACCCACCATCAGATTAATACATTTGGTGGTGGGTGCTTACTATCACTAGTTCAGGGCATTTTTTTAAAGGTTTTAGGGTTTCTTCATTGTTTTGTCGGTTTCTTAGGCTTTCGTTGTAGATGAAGAAGGAGAAGAAAAAGAAGAAGAAGAAGAAGAAGAAGAGGATGCTTCGATTATGTCAATGTGGCCATTGCACGGAGTCAAGTAAGAAAATGAAGAAAAAGAAGAAAACAGGGTTTTCCAGTGATGCCGACTTTGTTGTTGCGAAGGTTAGAGTTGAGAAAGAAGAAGGCAAAAAGAAGAAAAAAAGATGGTGATTCGATCTTGTCGGCGACACCGTTGCGATTGTCAAAGATGAAGAAAAAGAGAAAGAAGAAGATAAAGAAGAAATGAAAATATATATATATATAAGGGCTTATATACCTGGGCGCCCATGAAGTAAAAATAGAGGGTGCCTTCTTTCCAAACAATAATTTTTTTTCTCACGTGGGAAGATGGGTTCTTTCAGATAAGCGGTGGGTGCGAATAGACCTTTGACCACATTGTTTTTTAAAAGATTAGATTATATTGATATAGAAAGAGAGAGCAAAGAAAGAGAAAATAAGACAACCCGAACAAGGAGATATGTGTGAAACAAATCAACCCGTAACAGGGAGGCCCACAGCCCAAAAAAATCAACCAAATAATCTATGCTAGGGGCCAAAGCAAGTAGTTTATGCCTCTAGCCATAGCTTCTAGATTCAAACCCCATAGGACCTTAAGGTCCATATCAATAAAGCCTTTCGTGATTGCCCATTCTGCAACCAACAATAGGATGGAACGAAGAAGAGCTTCACTGTCTTTGGCTGAGTTTTGAATGATCCTGAAATTTCGTTCAATCCAAACACCCCATATGAAAGTAAAGGGGACAAGGTGCCAAATCTTATTGCCAATATGTGAAAAAATCCCTGGGTTCCATCCTCCAATAAGCTAACTGACAGAGAGAGGAAGGCAAGCAGAGATCCCAAAGATTCTGAAAATTCCATACCAAATCCGAGAGACCTTAGAGCAATGATGAAGCAGGTGGTTGACCGATTTCTTGTTACGCTTACACATGTAGCAACGGTTTATGATGGGGATGCCTCTGCGTTGTAGGTGGTCAACTGTGAGGATGCGCTCTGAATTAAGCAACATACCAAGTGCGGAATAGGACTTTGGGGCCGCGGAGTTTTAATTTTCACATATAAGTCCACAGCTTCGAGATGGAAGGAGTTCGAGAGTAGAAATTGTAGAATTCAGAGACACTAAGGTAGCCAGATTTCGAGGAATAGCAAATTCTAGAATCAGAAATACCTGCCTTTGGGATAGCCAAGCCAATGAGACTCAAAAAATCTTGAAGTTGAAAGTTTTCCTGAGATCTAAGTCTTCTTCTAAAGACAATGGACCAACCGGTCGGAGAGAAGTAATCATCGATCGTAGCTCCCTTTGACCACATTTTTAATAGTAGATATATATCTTATGGTGCAAAACCTTTCGGTGTGGCACCTGATCAATCTTATTCAAGTTGTCGTGGAACCCCGATCCTCATAATGGATGTCACATAGTGCCTTACTGATTTAGAAGCAGCCCTCCTGATTGCATCCGAATTTATAGTCCTTACCCTATAGAGAGAGAGAGAGAGAGAGATGAAGAGGGAAAGGCTCGTGAATATGGGTTGGACTCTCACTAGGGTATTGGTTCAAACCAATTGGGTTGCAAGTGGCACCCAATCTAAAAATAAGGTGTCAATGCACATGCCCAAGGTTGATCAAGAATGATTTTGCGGTGAAAGTTGAAAATTTTTAATGAAAAAAAATTGGGCAAGAAAACTTTACATTTACCCATGAAATGAAGGTAAAAAAATCATTTCTGTTTATACGTTCATTTGATCCATCGCTGCAATGATTAAATTTTTGAATTTTTTCTTTTTATTAATTGTGGATGAATTACAGATGCACATATCTCCGTGACACCCAAACCTTTGTTTAGTTGCCACATAGACAAGAAATGGTACTAGACCGAAGTTCAAATTCTTATTTTTTAATATGGGTGCACCCTCACGTGAGGACCCTCCAAACTCAAGTTGAATTACCAAAAAAAAAAAAAAATCTTATTATTTAAAAGCTAATATTGAAGCTTATTGACGATCGGTTTTCAAAGTCTTATACACGTATTTTTTTAATTGAGATATATTTTAATGATGGACAATTATTTATACTATTTAGATTGATCATAACTATGTATCATATGGCATAACGGTGAAGTCACTACAAAAAATAAGACTATTAGCGACAGTTTTTTTGCTCCAAAAAACTGCCGCTATTAATAAAAAAACTATTAAGACTATTAGCGGCAGTTTTTTGTTCATAGCAGGAGTTTTTGGTTGCCGCTAATAATCTTATTTTTTATAATGAGTATATTTTAATGGTGTAAAATCAAACACATATTCGAATAATGTAAGATTATTTAAACATTATTTTAATATCACACTTTCGCCGAGACATCTCTCCACTACAAAAAATAAGACTATTAGCGGCAGTTTTTTATAATAAAAAACTGCCGCTATGCTACAAAAAACTGCCGCTACAAAAATACTAGCGGCAGTTTTTTGTAGCAACAGGACTAATAGCGATAGTTTTTTATTAAAAAAAACTGCCTCTAATAATCTTATTTTTTGTAGTGCTCATATCAGCCTAACCTGATATGCCTTGGATTTCCAAGATTTAAATCTATTCTAAGGATTAATTTTGAGACATTGAAACATGAATTTTACTCGATTGTGAAACCAATCATGACAGTAATTTTCAGTCAATGTTCTGCATAAATTTTTATTGATAGTTTTCAATTGGGCCTCGTAGTAAAAGAAGGGTACAGAGTATACAAGTACAATACAATGAACGGCTAATATAATGAAAAGAAAGCATGAGGATTCCTTTAGAATTGCTCATTGATCTCAGTACTTTTTGTTTAGGGGTTTAGAAGGCATCTTCCATCACCTTTTAGGCAAGAAAGCTATTCCCTTTTAGGCATCTTCCATCACCGTTTTTCTTTCGCTATTATTTAAGTGGCAGGGGACTATGCACCGGATGTAGAGAAACCTCTACACAACTTGTCAGTTGGTCATCATTTGGCATCCATGAGGAAGATTTGGTTTTACGGAAAATTAGACAAGGTCGATCAGGTCCTATTCAAGAAAATATATGTAGTGCTTTTTTTATGACTTTTCCACCGTTAAAAAGGTGGTCAAAATAGAGGGAAATAAAAGTGCCAAATTTTGGGGGCGTGACCTTATTTTTAATCCATCAAACAGAGGGCAAAAAAGTTAAAAAAAATCATATATATTTATTTTAAATCATATTTTTCATGACTGATCAATCCATTATTTAATTACTAATTAATAAGTCTTGGGGAGTTTTTACTTTCTAGCATAGGAGAATCTTACAGCTAAAAAGTCCCAACACTTAAAGCTAAAAAGTCTCTGTTGAGTAGAGAGAATTTTTTTCAATTACTTGAGAACTTGACATGCTTCAATTATACGAACAAAGAGAATGGACAAGGATACCAACTGTTTTTTCCTTTTAGGCAGAATTTAATGACTTATATAATATACTTAACATAGGAATTTATTTCAATAAAGCTTTAGGTGGTAATGTACTTGCTCGTCCTCTAAGGAAAAGAAGAAACTTGCTCGTCCTCTAAGGAAAAGAAGAATATAAAACTAGAATGAAGGTAAGAAAAGTAGAGTCAAATTTGATATTACAGTAGTTTTCACTTGTCATATATTTAAAATATAGAATGAAGGTAAGAAGAGTGGAGTCATTTCGATATAATAGTAGTTGGCACTTGGCACTTGTGACATAACTATATATGGAATGAAGGAAAGAAAATGGCATATGACTGACTCGAGCTCGTGCCATGTTGATGTACGACGTGTATTGTTGGGATGCTATAGTCACTAATTGGTGACTCGAGCGAGAGGATTATCACTTATATATTATACATATATATGGGAAATGATTATACGATTCGAGTCATGAGATATAAGTGAATGACTCGAGTTTCTATTGGTCACATCAAGTGATTTAAAAAATTAACCTAATGTGACATGTAATTAATGATTGCTAGAGTCATGTGATTATATATCGACTGAGAGGATTATTACCCAACCCTATATATATATATATATATATATATATATATATATATATATATATATATATATATGAGTCAATGATCTCCTCGCTTCAGTCATGGGATATAAACCCATGACATGAGCTGCTATTGGCATCAATACTTGCCTTTAACTTTTCAAAGATAGTATAAAGGAAATCCAGCCAATAGAAGCTCGAGTCATGATTTTATATCTCGTAATCCCAATTAAGAGATCATTTGTCATATTTTTAGAAAGGCGATCTGATATAGTGCTAAACCGCAACCTTCCACTAGAACTGTTGATTTCTAAGAAGAAATACCAGAACCCTAATGGGCATCCACCTTTCTTTTTGATTCACACGAATATCAAGAGAAACAGGTAACAAAGATCTCAAAGACCTCGAAATTTTAATATATTCAATAATCTTTTCGTTCGGGTTATATCCATTAAATAGAAAAAGAAAACAAAAATTACTAAAAATAGCAAAAACGAGATAAGCCTATAGACGGAAAGATATTCCTATTAGAATCAATCCAGAATTGAAACGGATCGATTCTTAGTTATAAATCTCCGGGAATTGCGAAAGAGATCATTTTCTAAAATAGAAAAATTACTATTTTCGGGCCTTAAACGAAGGAATTTTCCTGAAAAGCATGAACCTCACGGCGTTTCCATTCCAAAATGGGTTTTCGCGGGATTTTTTGTAGTTTGGGTCCATGATTTCTATTAGTGCCTGACCCAAAATTCTAGACCTACGCCGATCCAGGGCCTCCATTTAATCATCCGCGGTGATTTATACTACATCAGGATCGCATAATTTATTAAAAAATAAAATAAAATAAAACAAAACCCCATGGTTGCCAACCTGGATAAGAACCCCTAGGACCATATCCCCACGAAAGTAAAGAGTCGAAGCCCCATATCACATAGTTCTGAAGAAGGAAACATCCACAATGATAGTCAATAAATGCGGCTTATAAGGATGCCAATCCAATTCCCTGTAGAAGCAAGTGTACCCGAAGTAAGAGACCTAAAAAAAAGGGCAAAATCATCTCTATTTTTGAAACGTTTTAGCTTATTATACAAAACCCAAACGTTTTAGAAAGAAAGGGGTTTCACGGATTTTTAAAGCTCAGAGATCCGTACATGTAAAATAGCCAAATGTGACATTACAATTTTACCCTCGTCTCCACAAAACCTTCAAAACTGATGAGTTCTTTTCTGGTGAGCTCTATCTCCGGCGCCCATTTTCATCTGAAAATTGCAAGCAAACTCCATCGTCTCCACTAGATCTTTGGATTCGTCGACGATTGGATCTCCCTCCGGGAGATTATTGTGGCAGCCCGAATTTTTTCACCCAAAAATTCGTGCCATCAGGATCATGCTCTGGATGATCCTCGGGACAAATCGCAGTGTCTGCTCGTATAACGAAAATCAGAGCAGACACAATCCAGTAGTGGCAGATCGAGTCATCATATAAGACTTTTTAGAGAAAGAAATGAAATAAAACAATATATGTATATATATATATATATATATATATATATATATATATATATCACAAGAATATACATCCTCAAAAAGTAACCAAGAAGAAATCATTGGTGATGGACATCCATCACCCAAAATAATGGTTCCTGATAGTGGTTCCTATAGAATATATAATAATACAAGAAAAAAAAACATCTATAGTAATAAATATAGACGGTGGCCACCAGGAGCACAAATAATCCAGAATACAGTATAGAAACCCAAAAATACAAGACTAATATACCCAGCCTAAGGGTAAAACTCATCGGCCTGAAAATCAGTCTCCTCATCCTCAGCCTCAGCCTCTGGCTGATAGTTCGGGTCGCTCTCGGTGCCCGGTGCTCTAGCCTCAGAACCTATGATACAGAGTCAGGAGTGAGCTAACCATCTAAGCTCAGTAGAAGAATTTTAGTTAAAGCTGTATCTTAATTGTAAAATATGGTTGCATAAGATATTCAGACAGATAAGCAGTTATAGAATATTGGCAATTGAGCAGTAAAACATATGTTGAGATATCTGAAATTTATCGTCGAGGCAGTAATCTCGAGTCATGAGGATGTTATGCATATAGTATTTAATGACTTCAAATAATATACTTAAGTAACTCCCGTGAGTATAGCACGAGGAAGCCAGATTTGGGCCGATGGGTAATCTTGACTATCGTCGTTCAATAAATAATTTCAGGAATTGCAACAATGCCTCATCTAAGGAGTGCAATTGTGCCGAGAATTTTCAAAGCAGATGTACGATTGTGCCAGGCACGGATATACCATCGAGTTGGTGGGATTCGTCAGATTATTAAATCTCAAATCACATGCAGACGTATCATACATAACAGGAATCAGGTGACAGGTGTCAGATATCAGGAATCAGATATAATAGAGTTTCCACACATATGCTAAACATGACTGGAAAGTAAAATCAGAATAAGCAGTTGAATGCAAAAGATTTGGAGCCATGAGATAAAAAATAAATGCAATTTCAGTTGAATTTTCCTACCTCAGATCAAACCTTTCTAAACAAATCCAAAGCTTTTCAAAGCCTCATGATTTGATCCTAAACCATAGACATAGTACGTTTATTATCAGAGATGTCAGAACATCAACTGGTACAGTATCCAGTAGTGTCTTATTCACAAAATTAAAACAGCAAAAAACAGGGGTGATTGATCGATCAATAACCTTACTTGATAGATCAATCCTCTAATTTGATCTATCAATCTCTCCCATTGATCGGCCAATCCTCCAGTTTAACTTACATGTAATAGAGGGGATTTGATCGATCAACATCCCTGTTTTATCAATCAATCCACAAATTTGATCGATCAATCTTTCCATTGATTGATCAATCATGTCAAACTCAAATTTCCTACCTCCTGTTTGCACACTTAATTTATAAAATTTGATCGATCAATGTCTAAATTGATCGATCAATGTCCACATTGATCGATCAATCTCCCTCATTGATCGATCAATGTCCACATTGATCGATCATTCTGACCTTTGATCAATCACCTCACTCTGATCGATCAACCTCTCATATTGATTGATCAATTCTTAAATTGATTGATCAACCTTCAGAATTGATCGATCAAATACTAATTTGATCGATCAATGCCCATTGGGCATTGAACTTTCAAAAAGATAACCTACTGTTCTCATTAACTGAATATAAGAATTGATCGATCAATCCTTTACATTGATCAATTAATCTCAGGCTTGATCGATCAATTAACTACCTTGATCGATCAATAATGACAGTTTCTATCATTAATGGCAATCATTTGTTCTTGACCTACTTTCTCCTTTGATCTTTAATGATCCCTAACCAATACTCACACATTGTTATTTATACATTTATGAGGTCTTCACCTCGACAATTTAAATTTAAAAACTCACCTATTTGAAGTCCCTTTTGGGATCTTGGCAAACGCGATCTGAAGAGGGTTTCAGATCCGGAAACCCAAATTTGTCGCTGCTATGACTTGGAAGAGTGAATGCAATGCTCCGCTTCAACACGCAGTGATGGCACACACCTTTACAGAACAATTACGACGTGCCGACGTCGATCTAACACTCTTAGCTCGGGTAATCACAACCCTAGGTTCTCTCCTACGTTTGGTTTTCAAAACAAAAGGACTCCAACATCAATCCTCTAGCCATAGCACACTAAAACCAAGAAGAAGAAGGGTAGAGAGGGATTCTAGCTCTCTTCCTTCCCTTATAAGCTACCAAGTGGAATATCTATATATTTTTCCCATTTTTCTAAAACTAAGTTTTAGTGTTAAGCGCATGCACAGCTTCTACGGCGTACCATGCCTCATCAGGGCTTAACATGACTCAGACTTATACAAGAAGTCACACATGACTTCATTTGACTGTGGATTAATAATATTAATTTTAAAATTTTAATTTATCTCGATTTCCGTGCTAAGCATGCGAATCGAAGCAGTCGAGTTCTCGTTCTGAATTTTAGGGTCATTACATTATCCCCCCCTTAAAAAATTTCGTCATCAAAAATGTCAGGGAGTCTTAAACAGATGAAAGGTGTTTCCTAAGGCTAACAGGCAAAACAAAAGCAGAAACTAGTTGGTGAAGATATCATACAGAAACAAGTATACATGCATAATAGAATCTATATGAAAAATAGATGAATAGATTATACAGATATAATAATATAAAAAAACAAATAGATAATAGCATAGTAAGTACCTGCCGGGGCGTCAGAAGGTCCGACTACGTCAGGCGTAGGTCTACGGGGTCGAGGTGGCTCTGCACGGTAGTTGCGAGGGTCGACGGTGTGCTGACGAGAATGAGCTATCATCGACGTCGATGTGGTAGCATACAAGTGCTGCATCAGAAGCTCAAGCATGCCCTCATGGTAATCCAATCACCGATGGACTTGACGATGGAACTCCTCCATCCCGTCGATCTGCTCATATATGCGCTTGTTGCCCTCGATGACCGCCTCAAGCACCGCTTCGAGGGTACGGTGGATGGTGCGGGTCAGTGCAACATGGAGGCACGGGTAGGTCAACGTGATGTAGTAGTGGGGGCAGGTCGAGTAGATACCGTCGGTCAAGGTGGCTGGTCAAGCTGAGCCTCCCCCTCACCAGGAACTCTCTCTGCCTGCTCAGCACTCTCCTCAACGGCAGGTTGTGCCGGCTCTACGCCCTCCTCAACTGGAGGAACCCCCTCCACCTCAGGTAACCTCTTGACCAAAAGGCTATAACTCTTGGTCCAATCTTTCAACTTAAACACCATAGTGTTGTTGGTCAACTGAGGGTCGTCAGGAGTCAAGCTATACTCATCATTGAACGCTACATATTGCTCGACCATCTTAGTGATTAAGCGAGCATAAGGCATCTACTTCTTTGAAGCAGCCTTGGTCTTCTCTGACATCATTTCTTTGGCATTGATCGTGCCATCAAGAATCAAATTGGCAACTGAGAACCAACGGTCCTCGAAAGCCATAAACAATGCTTGTTGCGCGATGCCACTTCGTGCCAATTTGTGCAAGAATGGGTTGAGGGCACACTTGATATACGTATCAAGCATCCACAACCGATCGGGAAGTTGGGCACGGGTAATGGATTGTCCCAGACCATGTTGACCTTGGGTCATTTTGGTAACCACATCGTGGAAGGGGACATCCTTGATGTATGGTGGTGACAAGTCATAGGTTTCAATATAAACCGACATGCATCGTAGGGCGGCCGCGACGTGGTATTGGTTAAATTTGTAGTCCAAGCCGTTAATCTTGGGGACGAACTAGTGACGGCTATCACCCCGACCGAGGTTTTGAAAGAAAAGCCGCATGATTCGGGGACAAAAGTGATCGTGAAACGGCTCAAGTAATGGCTTCAACCATAGCTTTGTAATGTAAGCGATGGCCCAAGTCATTTCGGGCCAATCTTCAAAGAGCGTAGAGTCGAAGACGTGTTCGGGTAGGAAGGTTTTGGAAGCCCACCACTGGGTTGGGACTTCATGTTGCAATTGGGGTGGTTGGGGGTCTTAAATGGGTGGCACCACGTGTTCAAGGGGAGCCATGGGTGGCACAATGGGTTGCGAGATTGGTTCGACGGGTGGCATGGATGCACGAACCCGGGACGTGGGGACTTTGCATGATGGATTCTTCATTTGCGGTCCCATGGTTTAATTACACAAAAAAAACCCCAAATTAAGAGAAAGGCTAAGTGTTACCTCAATAGCCAAGCAAAATCCAAGCAAAGTACGCGCGGTGAGGAGCTCCGGTAGCGGGCAATCACTCGAAAACGTCGCTTGAGAGCAAAGGAGCCAAAAACCCTCTTGAACGATCAAGGTTGTCAATCGTGCGAATGGGAAAAATAAAACCCATTCGTTACTTAAATGATAGGGTTGATCGATCAATGCTCAAATTGATTGATCAATCTTAAGTGAAAATGTCCTAGCCCGATACCCTTGATTGATCGATCCTTCATATTGATCGATGAATGTTTAAGTGAAACTGGCCTTGCTCAATAGTTTTGATCGATCAATGACCTTATGTTGATCGATCAATCCACAAAATTGATCGATCAATCTTCACTTTTGATTGATCAATCATTCATATTCAGTACAAAGTTCAAACTCAATTGATCGATCAATCCTATTTATTGATTGATCAAAGTCTAAATTGATCGATCAATCCTAACAGTAAAGCTATTTCTTAAAATTTTTACTTCTTTAATATAAATGGACCTCATTTCGAGAATGAGGATCTATTGTACCTCGTATACCGCATCCGCATAAGCAAATTATACTATTCAAAGCATTCTTTTTTACATACGATATGCATACAATCACGAAAATGAATTCAAACTAAGATCGTGAAAATTACCTTCCACATAAGGTAAACAAATGTAGGTATTATTCGCGGATCTCGGCTTCGCGCTCCCAAGTAGCTTTCGAAGCTAAATGATTCCTTCACTTTACGAGCACAAGTGGGATCATCTTAGTCCGTAAAACCTGGTCTTTACGGTCCAATATTTCGATGGGTTCTTCTACCAGAGTTAGATCCTCTTGAAGCTCAATCGGATGGAAGTCCAACACATGAGTCGGGTCTCTCACGTATCTCCGTTGCATGGAAACATGGAAGATGTTATGCATACTTTCAAACTGTGGTGGCAAAGCAATCCTATACGCGATGTCGCCAACCCGTCCGAGCACCTAAAAAGGTCTAATATAACATAGACTCAGCTTCCCACATTTTACAAAGCGCATCACGCCCTTAGTCGGCGAGATTTTCACGAACACCTTGTCTCCCACCTGAAAACAAGTGTTAATTCCATAGCTAATTGATTTAACTAGGGAAACTTAAGTTTCTTGAATGCATCTAAGTGTACTTGAAACTCAACGTGCGTCCGATGAAGATCAACATAACTCTTTTGGCGACTTTGAGCAACCCGTAATCTCTCGCGGATCAATCAAACTATCTCAGTTGCACTGTCCACGATATCAGGTCTCAAAATAAGCTTTTCACCAACTTCTTCCCAGTTCAAAGGAGATCTGTATCATCGTCCATACAAGGCTTCATAAGGCGCCATCCCAATACTAGACTGATAACTGTTGTTGTAAGCGAACTCAATCAGAGGCAAATGTTGATCCCATGAACCATGAAAGTCCAACATGCATGCATGCAACATATCCTCTATGATCTGGTTCACTCTCTCAGTCTGCCCATCTGTCTGAGGATGAAACACTGAGCTAAACTCCAATTTAGATCCCATGCCTTCTTGAAATCGTCGCCAAAATTGTGACATATAAAGCGGATCTCGATCACACACGATACTAACTGGTATGTCATGTAACCGAATTATCTCTTTCATGTACAGCTCTGCGAGCTTGCTAGCTGTATACGTAGTACGGTACGACAAAAAGTGTGCAGACTTTGTCAGTCTATCTACAATGACCTAGATGGCATTATTCTTCCTCAATGCACTCAATAATCCCAATATGAAATCCATAGAAATGGCTTCCCATTTCCACTCAGACACTGGTAAAGGTTGCAATAAACCTGTTGGATTTCGATGATCCACTTTTACTTGCTGGCAGACCAAGCATCGAGACACGTAGTCTGCAACATCCTTCTTCAATCCTCTCCACCAGAAACTTTGCTTTAGATCTTGGTACATCTTGGTACTCTCAGGATGTAAAGCATACGTTGACTTGTGCGCTTTTTCTAAAATAGTATTTGAAGATCCTTATTAGCAGGTATGCACATCCGATCTCTGAATAGCAAAGCACTATCATCCTTGATGGAAAAATCTGGTCTGATCCCGTTGATCACATCTTTTCTAATGGCCATAAGCTCATCATCAATCATCTGAATCTTACGTATGTTATCAAACAACGTGAGGCGTATCACAATGGTAGCCATTAATGCTCCTGAACCTCTGATATTAATCAGTGTATCGCATAAGGCCAGGTCTTCAAGTAGATGCCACCTCTGTACTCTGGTAATAAGATGTGACAACTGAGCCGGAAATTTTCTACTCAAAGTATCCGCCACAACACAGGATGATACTGGATGGAAGAGTCATATTCCTTTAAGAACTCCATCCGTCTGCGTTGTGGCATGTTCAAGTCCTTCTGAGTAAAGAGATACTTGAGGCTCTTGTGATTGGTGAAGATGTTAAACGTCTCACCATATAAGTAGTGCCTCCAGATCTTCAAAGCAAAAATCACCGCCGCTAACTCCAGATCATAAGTCGGATAGTTCTTCTCATATTCCTTGAGTTGTCTAGAGCCATACGTGATAACCTTCTTGTGCTAGTTGAGGATACAACCCAAATCATTGTAAGATGCGTCACTATATATAGCAAAACCTCATCTGCCTGAAGGTATAGCTAGCACTGGTGCTGTAGTCAGACGCGTCTTGAGTTCTTGAAAACTCTTCTCACATTGCTCAGTCTAATCAAACTTAGCATTCTTCTTTGTGAGTTGAGTAAGTAGACTTGATAGTTTGGAGAACCCTTCTACAAATCGTCTATAGTATCCCGCTAAGCCAAAGAAACTACGAATTTTGGTTATCATTCTCGGTTGCTCCCAATTCACTACTGCTTGAATTTTCGTTGGATCCACCGTTATACCTTTCTCAGAGACAACATGACCTAAGAAACAGACTTGGTCAAGTCAAAACTTACATTTACTGAGCCTTGCGTAAAGTTTGTGATCTCTGAGAGTCTGTAGAGCCACATGCAGATGTCGTTCATGGTCTTCTTTCATCGTTGAATAGATGAGAATGTCATCCACAAAGACCACCACGGACTTATCCAAGTGTGGTTTAAACACTCGGTTCATTAGATCCGTAAAAGACGCCGGTGCGTTCGTCAACCCAAATGGCACAACTAAAAACTCATAGTGCCCATATCTGGTTCTGAACGTCGTCTTCTCAATATCCTCTATTTTGACTCTTAGCTGATGATAACCCGATCGTAAGTCAATCTTCATAAATAACCTCGCTCCTTGCAATTGTTCAAAGAGATCATCTATTCTGGGAGCGGGTAACGACTCTTAATCATCAACTTGTTCAACTGTCGATAATCGATGCACAGTCGCATCGAATCGTCCTTCTTCCTGACAAACAACACTGGTGCTCCCCAAGGAGACACACTAGGTCTGATTAATCCTTTGTCAAGCAATTCTTGCAGTTGCTCCTTCAATTCTTGCAACTCTGCAGGAGCCATCCGATAAGGAGCTTTAGATACTAGCTCAGTATCCAAAACTAGATTGATAGCAAACTCAATCTTCCAAGCTGGAGGTAGTCCTAGAAAATCCTCAGGAAACACGTCGGGATACTCGCAAGCAACATGAATGTCCGCAATCACATTCTTCTCTTCCCGTTGCTTTGACAGAAAAGTCATATAGCCGTTGTTTCCATTTTTCATCATCTTCTTAGCTCAAATAGCTGATATCAACGGGGTTACCTTAGACTTCACCCCGAAGAATCTAAATGACTTCATCTTTGGAGGGCGGAAAATCACGATTTTTCATAGCCAATCAACGCTCGCATGATAAGCGGATAGTCAATCCATCCCTAA
Source organism: Chloranthus sessilifolius (assembly GCA_021018995.1). Lineage (NCBI taxonomy): Eukaryota > Viridiplantae > Streptophyta > Magnoliopsida > Chloranthales > Chloranthaceae > Chloranthus > Chloranthus sessilifolius. The sequence goes on along the minus strand of CM037598.1, from coordinate 15,859,817 downwards.
GATCACATCGAAGCTTATCATGTTCATCAATATCTGGTCTACTCGAGTTTCCTCCTCCACTCTAATAACTACCACCTTGTCCATTGTATCTGTTTTCACTTATTTACCTGTAGAGATTTTCACTGCCAAAATGAAATCCAATTTCTCTAGAGTAATCTCTAATCGTGCTGAGAACATCAGCGTAATGAAAGAATGTGTGAATTTAGGGTCAATTAGTACTCTTGCTTCAACCTCACATATGTCTTGTTCTTGACGTATATGAAGAGTACCTTAATTTATATATCCACATACATGTCATGCATATATTATAATACATAGCAGTCACAATATTCCTATGTATTTAAAATTTACTAACACATTCAGAAATAACTGAAATTAATAACAGAATTGAACATCTGAAATATAATGATACCTTAAATGACATCGTTCGATGTCAGAGCATCGGTCGCGGTGACGGTATATGCTCGACCTTGAACAATAGGTCGAGACAATCTCTGAGTAGACACGGATTCGGACCGCTCCTTGCACTCCTTACTCTCTTCTGGGTAGTTTCTGACTATGTAGCCCATCTTGCCACACCTGAAGCACACCCCTGTCTCTCTCCTATAGTCCTCTGTCTTGTGTGGTTTCCCGCACTTATAACATGACAGAGTCAGAGTGAATGATGATACCCTCGACGATCCCTGCACTACACAAGCCCCACTATCAGAAGAACCAAATGGTCGGAATGGTTTGGAAGATGCAGGTACTGCTGACCTCTAATATGAACTAGGCCCTATAGATATTGTCGGTCTGGAGTGTGTAGGGTATCTCGGAGGTCTGGAGAATCTAGCCCTTTTATATTTTTCAAGGTCCTGAGATTGCCCCTGAAATGACCTCTCTCTGCTTTGCCTATCTCTCCAGGCAAACTGTTTCTGATTCTCTTCCTCTGCGATGAGAGCTTTAGACATCACACTCTCGTATTTCTCCGTTTCCCACATGCCCACATCCATCTGTAGGTTTTGCCTCAAGCCAAGTTGAAATTTATGAGCTCTCATCAACTCGGTGGCTACATGCTATGGTGCGAATCTAGATAATCTATCAAACTCAGCACCATATTCTCTTACTGACATAGCACCTTGCTTCAGCTCAATGAATTTAACCTCCCACTGATGCCTCACTATCTTTGGGAAGTACTTATTGTAAAAGACCTCAGTGAACTCCCAAGTCCATGGAGTATTTGGGAATTCTCTCTCTCGATTTCTTGATACCGACTTCCACCAAGGTCCTGCATCACCGTCGAGTTTGAAAGTTGCCCAACGCACTTTTTCTACATCAGTGCGTTGGAGCACTTCAAACAACTCCTCCATCTCTTCAATCCAACCCTCGGCCTCAAAAGGATCAGTTTGACCCAAGAAGCTAGGAAGCCTCATTCTCCTAAACTTGGCAAAACCATCGGGTTGGTGAGGTGGTCTAGCTGCTTACTGATTCAAAGTAGTAGTCTGCTGAGCAACGTTGGCAGCCAAAGCTTCCAACACCTGCTCCATTCTACCGTCGCTACCTCTTCTTCCTCCTCTCGGTCCTATTGGAATCGCATTATCATCCGATAGGAACTCTAATCCCCTGGATGTACCAGTAACATCGGGGATCTCTCTCAAAGGAACCTCTCTATGTCCTTCTTTGCCTCCACTGTGTCTACCTCTAAACTTTAGGCCCATAGTACCGGTCTGTCATTGTGAAAACAATAACATTAATTAGTACATAGATTGTGAAAGCAATCCAACATGAACCCGTAGTTCAACCTAAAGCCTAGTCTCTGATACCAATTGTGACAGCCTGGATTTTTGCACCTGAAAATCCGTGCCATCAGGATCATGCTCTGGATGATCCCTAGGACAAATCACAGAGTGTCTGCTCATATAACGAAAATTAGAGCAGACAAAGTCCAGTAGTGGGAGATCGAGTCATCATATAAGGATTTTTAGAGAAAGAAATGAAATAAAATAATGCATGTATATATATATCAAAATAATATACATTCTCAAAAAGGAACCAAGAAGAACCACTGGTGATGGATATCCATCACGCAAAACAATGATTCCTGATAGTGGTTCCTATAGAATGTATAATAATATAAGAAAAAAAATATCTATAGTAATAAATACAGACGGTGGCCACTAGACGCACAAATAATCCAGAATACAGTATAGAAACCCAAAAATACAAGACTAATATACCCATGCTAAGGGTAAAACTCGTCGGCCTGAATATCAGTCTCCACGTCCTCAGCCTCTGCCTTCGGCTGATAGTCCGGGTCGCTCTCGGTGCCCGGTGCTCTAGCCTCAGAACCTATGACACAGAGTCAAGAGTGAGCTAACAATCTAAACTTAGTAGAAGAATTTCAATTAAAGTTATATCTTAATTGTAAAACATGATTGTAGAAGATATTCAGACAGATAAGCAGTTGCAGAATATTGACAGAATTGAACAGATGCAAATAGATGTTTAGATATGCAGAATTTATCAGAGTAGACAGAATCTCAGAGTTTGCAGGATGCTATGCATGCAGTATTTATTGACTTAAAATAATATACTTAAGTAACTCCCGTGAGTATAGTACGTAGTAGCCAGATTTGGGCCGATGGGTAATCCCGACCATTATCGTTCAATGAATAATTTCAAGAATTGCAATAATGCCTCATCTAAGGAGTGCAATTGTGCCTAGGATTTCCAAAGCAGATGCACGATTGTGCCAGGCACGGATATGCCACCGAGTCGATAGGATTCGTCAGATTATTAAACCTCAAATCACATGCAGACATATCATACATAACATTAATCTGGTGACAGGTGCCAGATATCAGGAATCGGATATAATAGAGTTTCCACACATGCTAAACATGACTAGAAAGTAAAATCAGAATAAGCAGTCAAATGCAGAAAATTTGGAACCATGAGATCAAGAATAAATTCAATTTCAGTTGAATTCCCCTACCTCAGATCAAACCTTTCTAAGCACATCCAAAGCTTTTCAAAGCATCACGGTCTGATCTTAGACCATAGACATAGTACGCTTATTGTCAGAGATGTCAGAACATCAACAGGCACAATATCCAGTAGTTTCTTATTCACAAAACTAAAATGGCAAAAAATAGGTCTGATTGATTGATCAATAACCTTACTTGATCGATGAATCCTCTAATTTGATCGATCAATCTCTCCCATTGATTGATCGATCCTCCAGTTTAACTCACATGTAACAGAGGGGATTTGATCGATCAACATCCCTATTTGATCGATCAATCCATAAATTTGATCGATCAATCTTCCCATTGATCGATCAATCATGTCAAACTCAAATTTCCTACCTCCTATTTGTACACTTAATTTATAAAATTTGATCGATCAATGTCCAAATTGATCGATCAATCTCCCTCATTTATCGATCAATGTGCACATTAATCGATCATTTTGACCTTTGATTGATCACCTTACTGTGATCAATCAACCTCTCATATTGATCAATCAATTCTCAAATTGATCGATCAACCTTCAGAATTGATCGATCAAATACCAATTTGATCGATCAATGCCCATCAGGCACTGAACTTCCAGAAAGACAACCTACTGTTCTCATTAATTGAATATAAGAATCGATCAATCAATCCTTTACATTAATCGATCAATCCCAGGTTTGATTGATCAATTAACTACCTTGATCGATCAATAATGACAGTTTCTGTCATTAATGGCGATCACTTGTTCTTGACCTACTTTCTCCTTTGATCTTTAATGATCCCTAACCAACACTCACACACTCTTATTTATATATTTATGAGGTCTTCACCTCCATAATTTAAATTTAAAATCTCACCTATTTGAAGTCCCTTTCGAGATCTTGGCAAACGCGATCCGAAGAGGGTTTCAGATCCGGAAACCCAGATTTATCGCCGCTATGACTCAGAATAGTGAATGCAATGCTCTGCTTCAACACGCAGTGATAGCACACACCTTTACAGAACAATTACGACGTGCCGACGTCGATCTAACACTCTTAGCTCGGGTAATCACAACCCTAGGTTCTCTCCTACGTTTGATTTTCAAAATGAAAGGACTCCAACATCAATCCTCTAGCCACAGCTCACTAAAACTAAGAAGAAGAAGGGTAGAGAGGGATTCTAGCTCTCTTCCTTCCCTTATAAGCCACCAAGTAGAATATCTAGATATTTTTCCCATTTTTCTAAAACTAAGTTTCGGTGTTAAGCGCATGCACAGCTTCTACGGCGTATCATGCCTTATCAGGGCTGAACATGACTCGGACTTATACAAGAAGTCACACATGACTTCATTTGACTATGGATTAATATTATTTTCAATAATATTAATTTAAAATTTTTAATTTGTCTCAATTTTTGTGCTGAACACGCGTTTCGAAGTAGTCGAGTTCTCGTTCTAAATTTTAATGTCATTACAATTATTCACTCTTGGATCAGGTCCGTTTGAGGCCTGCAGATAGGAGTTTCGAAGACCTCTTGGAGTCATCTTCAACCTCTAGCTGTAACCTCTGAAACCTTAACCAAGTGCTTCAATTACCACCGATCCTACCCAAACTCTAGGGTTAAGATCAGAATGTTATTAGAAGGCCTTTTCTCTCAAGTACCATCTTCATCTCATGGAAGAATGGCTAAGATCTGAAGCTTCTTCCTTCTCATGCAAAATTTGTAACAGAGGTTGCAGCTACAGAGTTTATTCTAGTTGCAACCACTACTGATTCGTCGCTTTACCAACCCTATTCTATCATCATATGGGGCAGATCTGTGGCTTCATACGGCATATTTGTGCATTTCCAATCGCACCCCCTAAATCTGCCACGAGTTGTCTTCTATAGCCTGATTTTTCTCTATTTGCAGCATGACTTTCGGTGCCCTATTTTCCTCGATTTTTTTGCTTTGTTAATGATGTGAATTGAACCCTCCGATGCGGTGCTGACGCGATTTTGGGGCCTCTGTTTTGCTTAATGAGTTTATGCAATCAGAGAGCCATGGCTGTCCATGATCCATTAGGGTTTTGCCCGTTGGTTATGGGCTGCACAAAGCCGAGTTCTGGTGAGAAAAGCTCACCGAAAAAGAACTCACAGTTTTGTGGAAGAAGATTTTGGAGAGAAGAAGGGTAAATTTATAATCTCATAATTGAATATTTTTATTACACAGATCTCTGAGTTAAAAAAAAATGTGAAAACTTTTTTTTTTTTAACTTTTCGTTTTGGTATAATAGGCTCAAACCTTTGAAAATCAAGGTTGTTTTGCTAATTTCCCAAAAAAAAAAATACTCAAATTTCTTGATTACAATACGGGAGGAGTCTCTAGTTGGCATGACTTTCAAAGGCAGAAAAGAGATATAGCCAAACAAGAAGTGCCATGTATGGCAGGCCAGAGACCCATCGTCGTCATCTTCATCCTTAAAGAGGAAACAAGTGAAGCTAAATTGGAACCAGTTGAGAGAGTAGAAGCCACTAGGGAAACACTAGTCCATAGAAGCCTAATTAGCAGGCAAAAAGCGGGAGTCAACCCCCCATCCCGACCACTCCGGATATGATATCTATTGAATTAAAATTTCCACTCTCAATGGAGATAGCGATCACCAGTGCATGAAAAAATCGCTTCCTCACTTGAGGTCCTGTGTCAGACAGGAAGATGATGGCCCTTAAGATTAGTAACTCAGATGTAAGTTATTTTGTCAAAGTCATGACCTAACCTAGTAGTGCTCCCGAAATTAGGTTCTATGTCAAGTAAATTAGAAGTGATAGATCTACTGAAACTGTCGGAAGTACGAACGTCCGTGATTGACCTCACGAAAATCCGTCATCACGGACATCCGTGAGTGATTCACGGATATCTGTATCCTGATAGTATAAGATGGGATTTTTTGTTCGGGAAGTTACAACTTCTAGGAGAAGTTTTTCTAATTCGAAAAATCATTTCTGATTTCCCAACTCTCTTTGAGATAACTTTGTACTATTCCAATTAGATCTACATCTCAAAGAATTATACTCTTTCATCTGAGATCTAAGGTTAAGGTTGTTGACTCGTGAGAAACGAGTGGGCCATTGTTAGATACGACGGTTGAAAGCGAAAGATTTTCACTATGGAATGGATGGTCGTAAGATGCGGTCATTGTTTGTGAGGAGAGTGATAGGGCATATCATTCTCAAAGCACTGTAAGATTAATTTTGTTTATAGTGGATAATTTGCTTTGGATCTGAGATAGATCCCGTGGTTTTTACCTGTGATAGAGTTTTTCATGTTAAAATCGCTTGTGTTATTTTTGTGGGTGTGATTATTTCTTTTAATTGTATTAATTGTTAGATCATACATTATTTCGAAATTTCAATTAGTATCAAAGCTAGGTCACTTGGTTAATTCTTACGAATTAAGTGTAATGGTTAACTCGGGATATCACGATCTTCCAAGAGAAGGTGCGTCTACTGCTAAACCACCTTATTCGATGGTTTTAACTATCCTTACTGGAAGGCAAGCATGAGAGGCAAGCATGAGAGCTTTTTTAAGTTCTGTGGATCTACATATATGGTATGCTATTGAGGATGGATAGTCGCCACCTAATACGACCTCTGTGATCGATAATATACCTAATTCCACAATTAAACCTAGATCATTATGGACTGATCAAGAGTATGATAATCTTGTTTATAAATCTAAGGCTATTAATGCCTTATTTGGAGCAGTGACTGCTTCCGAATTCTGTCGGATCAGTACATGCACTATTGTTAAGGATGCATGGAAAATCCTTGAAACAACATATGAAGGCCCCGTCAAATGAAGATTTTTAAACTTTAGATGCTTACTTACCAATTTGAAAATCTTCACATGGAAGAGGATGAAAAATTTCTAGACTTTTATATTCGTCTAAATGATATTATCAATGGTTCTTTTAATCTTAGTGAACCAATTTCTAATACAAAAATTGTTAAAAAAATCTTAAGATCTTTACCTAAACGATTCGGATCTAAGGTCAATGCCATTGTCTAATCTAAAGACATTGATAACTTAAACTTGGATGAACTAGTTGGTTCTTTACAAACCTATGAGTATAAAATATAAGATACTCATGGTATTAAAAGTGTTGCTTTCAAATCATCTAAGGATGAGTCAGAATCTAGCAATGATTCTGATCAATTAGAAGAACTTGTTCTTTTTGTTAAAAAATTTAAGAAATTCTATAAAAATAAAAAATAACCTTCTCAAAGAACCGAGAAGTCAAGGAAATTTAAATCTTTTGAGAAGAAACCACAAAAAGACTCTTTTGAAATACAATGTTATAAGTGTCATGGCGATGGACACTTTGCTGTTGAATGTTCAAATCGAAAAAATGATAAAGGTAAGTCAAAAGCATTGGCTGCCGCACACGAGTGTGAAATACATTATGAGTCATCCTCTGATGAATCTGATCAAGCCTCCCATGGCTTTAGAGCTTTTATGGCTTTGATTGAGTCAGATACTCTTCAATCTAATAGTACTTCTATCAATGAAACTGATTCGGTTAATTCTTCATCTACTAATTCTGAAAATGATAGAGATGTTCTTGACATGACCAATGCCTACAGTGAATTGTATCAGGAATCATTTGAACTCACTAAAGAAAAATTAAGATTGATCAAAGAAGTGAATTGAAAAATACAATAATCAATCTTAACTCTCAATTGAAACTCATATACAAGAGAAAATTTCTCTTATAAATTCTTGTTAATCTTTTGAGGACAAAGCGAGATTTCTAAACTCTGAATTTGTGGAACAAGAAAATAAAGTTAATTCTCTAACTTTAAGTAATGAAAATTTAAAAAGTGAACTACGTTCCATTAATGTCAAGTATTCTAAGTTTTGTAATGCTAATGAGAAACTTGTGAAAATTTTAAAGGCAGGTCAAAGAACTACAGATAAGACTAGTATGGGGTATAATTATGTCTCTAATCAAAAGTCTAAACTTGAAACCAGTTATGCACCAAAATTTGTTAAAGCAACAAAATAAATTCAAGTAATTTCCAAACCTAGTTTAAGAAACACTAAATTAACTGGTCCTAAAACCTCTGGAAGAAGAGTTCCAATACGTTATACTTGTGATTGAGATGGACAAACTTTTGTGTATTGCCCACTTTTGGAAACTTTTCTTATCCTAGTTCCAATTTTACATAATGGAAGAATCATAAGAGTGTCCATCATAAAACTCAATTCATTCCTTCAGTTCAACCAAACACTGTTAAAAATGTTAGGAAACAAGTAAGTCAAAGATCACCGAAACTTAAATATAAACGTGTTTGGGTCAGAAAATCTGACTTATTAGCTTAGGTTTCCCATATTTCCCTCAAAGCGAGTGAATCATCAAGGGGGTTCTTTGATAGTGGTTGCTCTAGACATATGACTAGTGAGATATCATTCTTTTCTCATCTAAATCATCGTTTAGAAGGAAATGTCACTTTTGGAAATGGGAGCACATGTGAAATTGCAAGAAAAGGCACTGTGGATGCTCCTGATGTCCTAAATTAAATGAATTGTTGAAGGACTTAAGGCTAATCTTATCAGTATTAGTCATTTGTGTGATGATGGAATGAACATCAAATTTTTTTAAAATTTGGTGCACTGTTATTGTTTCTAGTGGAAATATTGTGCTTGAAGGGACTAGATCTTCTGATAATTGTTATACATTCACAGATCCTTTCAAGACCACTTGTCTTGCAACTAGGGCTAATGAGCTTGACATCTGGCATCCAAGGCTAGGTCATATGAACAAAAATGACCTCTATAATTTAGCCTCTAATCAACTTGTTAGGGGTTTACCAAAGCTGAGCAAACCTGACGGGTCTATCTGTGGTGCTTGTCAAATGGGAAAGCAGACTCGTCTTCCCCATAAGAAGTTTAATGTTCCTACTTCTTCTTGGATCCTAGAATTACTTCATTTTGATCTTGTTGGTCCAATGAGAACAAGTAGTTTAGTGAGAAAGAAATATGTTCTAGTTTTGGTAGATGATTTTTCTAGATATACATAGGTTGCCTTTCTAAGAGAAAAATCTCAAGTCTTTGATGAATTCATCATTATTGCTAAAAGAACTCAGATTGAAAAAGATTTGTCCACTGTCAGAATCCGCAGTAATCATGGAAGAGAATTTGAAAATGCATCATTTTATCAATTTTGCTCTTCTAGTGGAATCAGACATGAGTTCTCCTCCCCTCACACACCTTATCAAAATGGTTTGGTTGAGAGAAAAAATCGCGTTCTTCAAAAAATGGCGCGTGTCATGATAAATTCTACCAACGTAGCTAAAAATTTACGGGCCGAGGCTATAAGTACTGCTTGTTATATTTCAAATCCTGTATACCTTAGACCTAACACAACTAAGACTCCCTATAAAATATGGAATGGGAAAAAGGCTAAAGTTAGCTATTTCGAGTTTTTAGAAGTATATGTCAGATCTTAAGGGATAGAGAATCCCTTGGCAAATTTGATTCAAAAACTTATATTGGAATTTTTATTGGTTACTCGTTAAACAGTCGGGCCTACAAGGTTTTTAATTTAATGACTCTAGCTGTCATGGAATCAATCAATGTTGTTGTAAAAGATTTCACCTCTACATCTTCAAATTATCAAGATAAAGATGATGATGCATCTATTGTTCTTATCACACATGAAAAATTTAGAATTGAAAACAATACTACTTTTGATCTTATTTCGTTTCATCCTACACCGTCAAATAGCATACAACACTCTGATGAAGAGAAAATTGATCAACATATTTCTGAAATCCGATCTACAAATAGGCCTTCTTATGCTCGTGACATGAAAAGTCATCCTTCTAGTGTCATTATAGGTGATGCTTCTACCAAAATGATGACTAGGCATAAATTCAAAAATCTTACGAACCTCATATGTCATGTGTGTTATACCTCTTCTATTGAACCTAAAAATGTAAAAGAGGCCCTTCTTGATGAACACTAGGTTATGGCTATGCAAGAAGAACTCACTCAATTTCAGAGAAATGAGGTATGGGAATTGGTTCCTTGATCTTTTAACATTTGAATAATTGGAACAAAATGGATTTTTAAAACTAAAACTAATGAAAAAGGTAAAATTGTGAGAAACAAGATAAGATTAGTTGATCAAGGCTATACACAGGTTGAGGGCATTGATTTTCATGAAACATTTGCACCTATGGCTAGACTTGAGTCAATACGTATTATTTTGGCTATGGCTTGTCACTTGAAGTTCAAGCTATATCAAATGGATGTGAAAAGTGTATTTTTAAATGGATTTCCTTCAGAGGATGTGTATGTGGAACAACCTAAAGGGTTTGAGGATCCACATCGTCCTTTTGATATATTTAAGCTAAAAAGGCCTTGTATGGTTTAAAGCAGGCACCTCGTGCTTAGTATGAAAGATTAACAAAGTATTTGATCAGTAATGGCTTCAAACGCTGTAGTGTAGATAAAATACTATTTTAAACAGAAGAAACTTCTCATTTAACTGTTGCTCAAATATATGTTGATGATATTATTTTTGGCTCTACACTTGATAGGAATGCTCATAATTTTCAAAATCTCATGAGTACAAAATTGGAAATGAGTTTGATTGGTGAATTAACTTATTTCTTAGGTCTTCAGATAAAACAATGTTCTTCTGGCATTTTCATAACTCAAACAAAATATGCCAGGGAATTGATTAAAAAGTTTTGGTTTATAATCTAGTAAGTCTGCCCGCACACTAATGAGCACATCAGTAAAATTATCAAAAGATGTGTCTGATAAACCCATTGGGGAAACTTTATACAGGAGTATGATAGGTAGTCCACTATACTTGACAACTAGTAGAGCAGACATAGCATACAGTGTGGGTATGTGTGCTAGATTTCAAGTTGCTCCTAAAGAATCTCATCTAAGTGTTCTTAAACGTGTTCTCCATTATATTAACGGAACTTTAGACTTAGGTCTTTGGTATCCTTTTAATACCACATCAAAGATAATAGGATTCTCTGACTCTGACTGGGCTAGTAACTCTGATAACCGTAAAAGCACTAGTGGAGGGTGTTTTGATATAAGAAACTGTCTTGTTTCATGGCTTAGTAAGAAACAAGCTTCTGCGCCATTGTTTACTGCTGAAGTAGAATATATTTCTGCTGGAAATGGTTGCACTCAGCTTCTTTGAATAAAGCAAATGTTGTCTGATTACGGGATTTTTCAAGTTGTTATGACCTTGTTCTGCGATAACACAAGTGCTATTTGTATATCTGAAAATCCTGTACAACACTTTAGGACTAAACACATAGATATCAGATACTATTTCAGGCGTGATCTTGTTGACGATAAAATCATTCTTCTTCAACACATAGATACTAACCTTCAATTGGCGGATCTCTTCAAGAAAGCATTGGATTTTATTCTATATGAATTTCTTCAAAAATCCATTGGTTTATGTTTTCTCAACTAATCTGTCAATTGATTGTCTGTACATATGTTTTTCTTTCTTTTGTAAATATTTTTTATAAACATTTGTTTTCATGTGTTATTTGTCCAACAAATTTTATGATTCACTTGATTTGACTCATGATTATATTTTATACATCTTGATACACATAGTAAATGCATATGATCATGTCATGAGATCTAACTTCATTGATTCTAAGTTAATCTTACTTCCATATGATTCAATTTAATCTATGTTAGCTCATTTTCTGCTTTTGTCAATTTGTGTAAAGAAATATGTTCTTCTCAATTATATATGTCTTGGCAACTCTTTTCAATCAAGTCATAGAAATTTGTTAATATATTGTCTATTCGTGTTTGCTACTTACATCATGCCTATCCGACTCGATTTATTAAGCCCGTAGGAGTATTCTATACTTAATGCCCCTGATCTAATTGGATTGGGAGTCATTGGCCTAACTCTTGTAACATGGGTCGAATAGAAAGCAAGTAAGTTTTAACAATTTGTCACTATCCCCTATGACTCGCTCAATCTTGAAGCCTTTTTCACTTGAGCAAGTAAAATCGTAGGAATGTTTGAACATCTAATGCCCTAAAGGGAGTCATTGTTCTAAAGCTCGATACGTAGGTAAATTAGAAAGCTTAATAAGGTTGAGTCTTACCCTTGTCATGCTACAATTGTCTCAAAAGATTAATGATGTTGTTTTATCGGTTGCCCATGATGTATTCATCATCTCTCTGCCTATTTCTTTATAAGATTACCAATTTTTTTAATGAGTAAGCTATGATTAAATAGTTTCTTCAGAAATGTTGATTATCTCTTAATTAGTAAGTCAAATTTTCTAATCTTTGCTCATATATTCATTTAGGTTGATGTTGTCAAGATGTTGATAACTTAATCTATATAATAACTTATGAGAGATTGTTTGATTCATTGGATTAATGGTTCTCAAATTTTTTATGATTGTTGAATTTTTAATATTTTTGCACACTATTTCAACAAACGTCCGTACTTGCATCACGGACGTCCGCATATTTAATGTCCCACTGGATTTCCGCACTCGAATTTGGACGGGCGTCCGTGTAGCACTACGAACGTTTGTATTTTTTATACCTCACTGTTTCGTCTTCACCGGACGTCCGTGTCGCACTACGAATGTCCATACATTTGACGGTTTAACTCCCACAGTTGGTTAGTAATTGCATTTATTGACCGCAAAGTACTTTCCATGGACGTCCGTTCTCGAGGAACGGATGTTCGACATCTAAATCGAATGGCTGACATCAATTTGTGTTTTAATTCAATGGTTGCGATTTTATTTTCATGCGGATTGACAAATTGACGGACGTCCGTGATTTTTTTTTTAAATCGTCCCTGACTTTCATTTTAACTCATTTTTATCGGAGTTTTTAACATTTCCATCGATTTTTCACTAATTCTAACCAATTATCACCGAAATCTCTTCTCAAAATGCCTCTACAACTAAATTTTTTTAGAAAATATTCAGGTACGACATCTGCATCAGGATCTACACCACCTTCAACTAATGTGCAACACTTCCCATCTCCAGCGCATGAAGACCGTTTTAATCATTTATTCGTGACGAGATCCTTGATAGTTGAACGGTCAGTTCTGGAATAGTTTCTTCGTGATCACGATTTTTACACAATGTTCGAAAATAGAGTACGACTTTCGTTTTTCTCTCCTTCCGGTAATGCATACACCGATGTGGTTTAGTGCTTTTATGCCAATTTAACCAAAACCAATATCGTCGAGGATAGGAGAGAAAGCTATGTCAATTCCTACATTTTTGGTAAGAAGATTCGACTTTCACCACTTATTATTTTCGCGGTGCTTAATATTCCTTTGAATTTGGATGACTATGCATACCCAGTAGAAAAAGGTGATATAAGCACTCTTTTTCATCCGTCAACGATTTATAATTTCGTATGTGAACTGCCTGATCATCCTACCGGTGCTGCCTTACACTACTCGTCTCTCAAACCTCATTTCCAGTGGCTTTGACATGTACTTTTTGCCTCGCTTACACCACGAGTGGGTAATAAAGATCAAGTTCGTTGGGATATAATTTATTTGATGTTTTTACTTGAGACGGGACATCCTCTTTGTATTTTGACTATAATTTTTGAGATAATTGCACGTAGGATGTGCAATGAGTTTACCAAATGTCTCTACCTTTTCCTATCATTATTGGAAAAGTTATAACTTCCCAAACAACTCTTCCACCTAATTTAGTGACCACACGTATGATAGCTCCACTTGGGAAGCTATCCAAATTCGGCAAAAGAGTACGACTAAATCTTGATGATGTAGAATTTATTGATGAAAGTAGTGAAGATGAGGATGTTGGAGTCGATGCTCAAGGAGATGTTGCTGCTGCTAACAATTTTGTTCCTCCTCCTTTTCAGGGTCTGGAAGCACATTTCTACGATCAATGGTTTGATCGTATTGACTCTGATATACATAACTTAGCAAATCGCACAGAAATGAGTTTCACTTTGTTTGGGGAGCAATTGACTTCTCTTCAGATGACTATGGCTGACGAGTTTGTAGCGATGATGCATCATTTCAATAGTGTGTTCCCTCTACCTGGGTCACAGTTTCCACCACAATGAGTGTGGTGCGTTTGTTTATTTAAGTGGATGATTGTGTTTTTGATATGGCTATTTTTTTATTTTGGTTGCGAAAGTTTAAGATATGGTTGTGGATGGTTATGTGTTTAAGTTGAAGATTTTATTTGTAAAAATTTAACGGTATTTAGTTGATGACTAGTTGATCTTTGTAACTTTATTTTGAATTATTAAATCTAGTTGATCATGTAGTTTGTCTTCTAAATTTATGCATAATTGTTCATTTTATTTCCCTTGTCACATTATGTCCAAAAGAGGGAGAAAGATTGTATATATAATCTTCCTTGTTACACTTGATAATTTGTTTTATTGTTTCAGGAAATAGGTAAAAGGTTCACTGGAAAGATATCTATAAATAGATAGCCCTTAGGTTATTTAATTTACTTGGAAAGTAGTTTAGGGTGAGCAAATAGAGTTGTGTTGCTTGCATTTCATGTTAGATTGATGTATAGGACTTAGATGAGAGATAATATAATGTAATTTTTATTTTTTGAGTCCTTATAAACTAGGTTTTGTCATGATTGTGACAAAGGGGGAGATTATAAGTTATTTTGTCAAAATCGTGACCTAACCTAGTAGTGCTCCCAAAATTAGGTTTTATGCCAACTAAAATGGAAGTGATAGATCTATTGAAACTATCGAAAGTATGGATGTCCGTGACTAACCTCACGGACATCCGTGTCCCGTGACTAACCTCATGGACATCCGTGAGTGATTCATGGACATCCGTGTCCGGACAGTATAAGATGGGATTTTCAGTTCAGGAAGTTACAACTTTTGGGAGAAATTTTTCTAATTCGAAAATTCATTTCTGATTTCCCAACTCTCTTTGAGATAACTTTGCACTATTCCAATTAGATCTACATCTCAAAGAATTATACTCTTTCCTCTAAGATCTGAGGTTAAGGTTGTTGACTCGTGAGAAACAAGTGGGCCATCGTTAGACACGGCGGTTGAAAGCGAAAGATTTTCACTATAGAACGGATGGTCGTGAGACGCAGTCATTGTTTGGGAGGAGAGTGATAGGGCATATCATTCTCAAAGCACTATAAGATTTATTTTGTTCGTAGTGAATTATTTGCTTTGGATCTGAGATAGATCCAGTGATTTTTACCTATGATAGGGTTTTCCATGTTAAAATCGCTTGTGTTATTTTTGTGGGTGTGATTATTTCTTTTAATTTATTTACATTTTGTATTAATTGTTATATCATACATTATTCCAAAATTTCATAAGAAAAATTGTGACTTTGCAGACTTTGGAGGAGAGGCTCCATTATCAGTATCTTTCCAGTGAGTAGGCGATGGTGGAGCATGGGATATGAACAAACGAGGCAGAGTGGCACAAGTGAATGACAATCTGCCGAATATGACCCAAAGGAGGTGATAGAGTGGAGGTTCACCCCAAATCACATCCGGAACCTCACAAACTCACTCATGGCCAAAATGTTTGTACACACTCCATTAAACCTTTCGAAATAATTTACAAAGCCACAAACATCGCAATCAATGCCCTCAGTTCCCAACCACAAGTAGCTCTACGAAATTGGGTCCCAAAACTACGGATCTCTGAGCATAATTTAAACCTTCGTGAGGCCTTAATTATATGCTTGTTGCATTGGCACATAATTCATTATATATCGGCTCTATCTCTGTATAATCATATTACCATGAACCACAAGCAGGGTTAATTCTCGACTATTCCTCAAGGAATTTTTTGCTAGAGCACACAACGTATAAGTGATTATATGTTGTGTGCGCTGGCTTATAATTTCCCTACAACCTCTGGATAACTTATCCAGGGTTCGATGAATTCGCCGCTCATTTGGATTATACGCCAGCCTGGCCAGCGTATAATTCTTGTATAACACTACCATGACCGGCATATAACTGCTATGATACGTCCTTGACGTATAATAACCCAAGCCGTTCAAAATTCCTATATAAAGGCCCCCTCCTGTCTGCTCACTTCACTTGTTCTCTCTGCGAATTATAAGAATTTTCTCTCAGTTTCCCATTGGAGTCTAGAGCAAACTGGACTTTAAACATTGGATTTAGGCATTCGGCCTCTTTAGAACTTCAGGAAACTCATTGGGATCCCCAGATCGATCAAGCCTATCCTTAGATTCATCCCTCTTAGGGACCCCTCTTCTAATTGTCTATCCCCAGTGTCATTTTAGGTTCACACCCTTCTAGCATAGCTTTCAAAAGTCATAGACATTAGCTCGATTTTCACAAGCGAGTAAAGGGAGGGTCCTTGGTGATCGGCTTTGATACCGCTCAAATACATAGGGGTCAACAATCCCTTATGTTTATGTTTAGGTTTAGCCTTAGGTCTAAGGTTAGATTTATGAAGTAGAGTTTACCTTAGGTAACCCTAACTGCTAAGATCGTCAGGCCCGTACTTAGTATAGGAGCCTTCTCACATCCCGCATACATGATCAGATGGTTCTATGGACGTCAGAAAATCTTGTAGCTAACTATCCCAATGCCAAGGTATCTATTTCATTTCAATATTTTCAATCCCTTTATAAGTGTGTCTCGAGTGACTATTTCGGAAAAAATTGGCAATATTTAAAGGTAAACCAATACATCGGGCTAAAAATAACGTTCGGGCAATGTTGACAAGGTTCCTCTCCACTTTTCATTGTCTCCCTTCTCCCTTCTTATATATTCTCATTATATACATTTCAAACGCATTTCTTCCTCAGCGACCACCAAAATATCCGCTTCGACACTCTATCATAAGTTCACACTTGAGGGTGAACAAATATATGATTTTGTACATATGGCATTATTTTGTTTCATGAGATGCATGGAGTGATCATTAAATCGGATTCATCCTAAGGTTGCATTGAAGACTGTTTGTATCATGAGATTAAGAGACTAGTAGTGTCATGTATTTTTATTTTTTTTAGTTAATGGAGTTGGAGGGTCCCCACCCTTTTATTAAAGAGAG
The DNA here is from genome assembly GCA_021018995.1 of Chloranthus sessilifolius. Taxonomy (NCBI): domain Eukaryota; kingdom Viridiplantae; phylum Streptophyta; class Magnoliopsida; order Chloranthales; family Chloranthaceae; genus Chloranthus; species Chloranthus sessilifolius. The sequence goes on along the minus strand of CM037598.1, from coordinate 15,842,742 downwards.
AGAAGATTAGATCGATATTGAATACAAATCAAATCCTCTCACGCGGGAGTCAAGAAGGGGAGAAATATCATAACCGAACCATCAAACAACATCATCTACATCCATCCCGATTCGGGCAAGGATGTCCACTCTATAATTCATCTCTCTCCAGATGTGGTTAAAGGAACAACTTTGGAAGCTATGGGCTAGGGATTTCACCATTCGAAGAGAGAAGGTATAATTTGATCGACTTATACTGTGTATGTCTAATTAAGTCTTAACCTATTGCAAGCGCACAATGAAAATTGTAGAGCTAGTATAGGATCGTTCCCACGAAGAAGTTTATCTTATTTATATTTTTATTTTAAAGTTATATTTATCTTTTAAGGTTCCAAACTACTTGAGATATATGAATAAAAGAATGGTTTCTTAATCTAAAGTACATAAAATAAATCCTAATCCTCCTTCAAATTGAGGTTGTCAATCTCAATCTTCAGCCTTCGGATATTTATCAAAATAAACAGTACCGTTATACAGTATTGCAGTCTTCTAGAATTTGGGCATCAATCAACAACTAAAATTTCTTGGCACGGATTTAATCTAATCAATAATTTTCTAAAATCTGAACTTCAATCAAACTCTAAAAAATTGAAGATAGAAAAGTTAAAACCATTACACTAATCTGCAAATCTCAACCTGAGTCGTCAATTCAAATTAAAACTTGAAAATGTTTACAAAGCATGTAAATAAAGCAACTAAAATTTAAACTAGAATGCAAAATAAATATATCTTTAACCCCTCAGTTGCAGTTGTCAATTGCTTCTAAGAAATTAGGATATCTACACTAATCTTCAGCACCCAATAGCATTCGTCAATTTCCCTTGAAAAACCTCTGATATCTAATCTACTCTAACTATTTTACACTACTGATCGGAAGAAAATTCAACCTCAGTTGTCAATTGATGCTGAAATTTTTTTATGCTTATTCCTACACCGAGCTCTCTTATTTATAGATTATAAGGAGTCGGTTTACAAAGACTCCTAATTCTAATAAAAGAAACTACTAAAATAAAATATTCTTAATATAGCTCTAATTTCTAATTTTATTCTTCCTTGCTTTCAATTATAGATGTGTTTCTAGATTGTTCTCCTTTATTTCAGTAACCGAGATTTCCTATGAGGTTATCTTCATCAATCTTCTCAGGTCTGTGATTCACCAAACTTCTAATTAAAGATATCTTCTAATCTTGTGCATGGCAGTGATAATCTTCGTTCACGTGATCAACAACAATAATAGTAGGAAAGCTACTATTACGATTTTTTTCTGGGCAATCGTAAATCACGATTCTCCTTTTCTTTCTTCTCTTTTCTAGAAAATCATAAATCACGATTTTCTATAGTTTCCTATTTGAAAGATTCTCTGAATTACGATTTTTCGCTTTGCTCCTTTTTTGTCTCTTTTGAAGAATCGTAAATTACAATTTTTTGACTTTTAGTAGGCGGAAAACGTCTTTTTCGCGCAAATGTCTTTCTTGTTGTTTCTTAAATTTATTTTGATGAATATTAACACTTTGGCTCTCTTTTACTGTTTTTCCTTAATATCTGCATATCGTTAACTTGTTAGTAGCAAACCAAGTCCTAGCATCACTAAGTTAAGGGTGATAAAATGATAAATTTTGTTACTGATCATAATTCTACGGAATTGAGCAACAATTAGGCTGCATTTGGGTTAGCTCTTTTGGGGCAATGAGCAGCTCTTTCACTTTTTGGCCCTGGTAGAGAACTGCTTTTACATTTAGTAACACAGCTCCTTGCCTCATAAAACTGCTCTATCTCATAGCAAATTTTATCTGCTCTAACAGTGAGCAGGCAAAGAGCTACTTCTGCTCATATAAGAGCTAACCCAAACATAGACTTAGTAATGCAGTTAATTGCGTGTAGTGAATCAGATTCAACAATGAGGTTAGGAAGTTGAAGAGAAGTCGTGAGAACAAGTCGTTGATGGATAGCAATAATTTGAGAATGGGTTATATCGTGGGCTATAGTAGGACCATGAAAACTGGAAATGTGATTACTGTTGTGATCTCTCAATATGCCCCCTATGCTATACCTATCTCCAACCTTTGAGGCATCAAAATATAATTTTATAAGCCCAATCGAAGGAGGAGTCCACTTACAGAGTACAGGGACAATAGGAGGGTTTGGCGCACATCTCCATTGGGATGTGGTGTGAGAATCAAGGATGTTGGTGTTATGGCTTTTCACGGAGACATCCTCAACAATTATTTTGAAGGTAGTTTGCTTATGCGTAATCAAGCCCTTAAATATGCAGCTATTTCTTTCTTTCCATCAATGCCAAATCGTTGCAGTGAAGGCAATCCTTATTAGCGAGGCTTGCATTATCATTATTTTTGCATTTCTCCATGTAGTAATTAATTTCATCAGAGAAATTGATGATAGTTCTTTTCATAATTCGAAGCCTATGAAGAATAGAGAGCCATATCCAACTTGAGAAAGGGCAATCGAAGAAGAGGTGGTTGTGATCTTCAGATTGAGACCAACATAGGACACTTCACGAAGGTATTGCAAGGCCTCTTTTACCGAGATTATCAATGGTAAAAAGTTTTCCTTGGATGGTAAGCCAAGCACAAAAGGCATATTTAGGAATTTTCTTTTGATGCCAAAAAAAGGAATCCAAGGTATAATAGATGAATCCAATTTGAATCAATTCCAAGTACCTTTGAGAGAGAAGTTACTAGATGGAGTAGATTTTCATATGAGCCTATCTTTGATGCTGGCCAGAGGGGGAGGATGCTCTTTAATTTCCTTCCAAGCATCTTCTAGTGTATGGGATAGGGAGAGTCCATACCCCATTATCATAGAGTTCTGCAACAAGGGCATCTTCAATAATACCCGATTGAATCATAGATCATCGACCATATTTATGAATGAGAGTGTCATTCTCTAGACAAGGATCGCTCAAAATTTTGGTTGAAGTACTGTCACCAATGATGACCCAGAATTGTGATTTAGGGTATCCCGAATTCTCATAATACCTTTCCAAGCCCAAGAACAACTATTTGGGAGAGAGTAGCTCCAGACATCGGATGAAAGAGTATATCTTGCAGTACACTAGTTAGCCCATAAGGAATTCCTTGCAACAAGGTTCCAGAAAAGCTACAAAAGGCCCGCGTTGGTCCAGTGAAAAATTCTACGCAAGCCCAGCCCCCCTTCAATAGTTGGCTTACAGATGTGATTCCAACTGATAGGATGAAGCCATTGAGCCATAAAAGGACCCCTACCATAGGAATATGTAAAACATTTGCTCTAATTTTTATATGATTTTCCTTGGAAGATAGAAGGCTTCAGACCAATATATCTGATAACTGCTAAGCACAGATTTGATGAGTTCAACTCTTCCAGCATAAGAGAGAAGATTGTTTTTCCAACCGGCTAGGCAATTTTGGATTTTTTCAATGAGATGATGGCAAATAGAGAAAGAATCTTGCTAGAAAATAATGGAAGTCCCAGATACTTGATCGGAAGGGTTCCTTTAGAGAAATGAAGCTTGAAGATGATTTGATTTTGAAGGGCATGCTTTACTGCAAAGAATGGTACTTTTTGAATCATTCACCTTAAGACCAAAAATGGGGTGAAATCTATCAAGGAGATCCCGAAGCGCCATAGTAGAAGGAATGTCTTCCTTCATAATAATGAATAAATTGTCTGCAAATATTAAGTGAGAGATCGAAGTGCAATTTGCAAAGTTCAAAGGCAAGATTTTCTTTTGCTGAATCTTTTCTTCAAGAAGGCAGGTGAAGGCTTCCATCACCAAAGTAAATGTAAGAGTAGATAAGGGATCACCTTGTCGAATACCACAATTACTTCCAAAGTATCCTTGAGGGGTGTCGTTTATCAGGAGAGAAAGCATGGGAGTCATTATACATTCCTTGATCCATTGCATCCAAATATCATCAAAGCCCAATTGTTGAAAGATAGCAATAATAAAGTCCCATCTAACTTTGTCAAATGCCTTTTGAAGATCAATCTTTGCGCATAAGGCTTTAGGCCCAGATTCAAGATGAAAATTCCTAACCAGCTCATGCGCCGTAAGAATATTTTCAATAATTTTCCTGCCTTTGATGAAAGCTGGTTGATTCTAGTTTACAAGGGAGGGAAGCACCATAGAAAGGAGATTAGACATGATTTTTATAATCACCTTATAGAGAATATTATATAGAGCAATTGGACGAAATTTATCAATGGTGTTAGCTCCAAATTCTTTTTAAATAAGCTTCACAAAAGTAGAGTTAAGAGATTTTGGAAGACTTCTTTTGAAAAATAAATAACATACTGAATTGATGACATCAGCTCCAACAATATCCCAGAATGATTAAAATACATTTGCAGAGAAGTCGTCGGTGCCTGGAGCCTTCTGCAAAGGGTAGAGATTGTTCCTAGGAGAATTGAAGATAACATTTTTTATTTCCTCATCAGAAACCTCCAACGAGAGAATAGAGGCTTGCAAAGGGCAGAGATTTTTCTGAAGTGAATCAAACATAATTGAAATCACCCCCTACTATGCATGGAGAATGAATAGTGGTAGAGATGGCCTGAAGATCATTCTAGTGAAGGCGCCTATTAGAAGCCAAATTCAGCCCATAAACTGTCGTTAGGTAGAATTTTAAATCATCAAGTCTCCTACGATCATGAAAGTGGATTGCTTGGCTAGTTTCATGGATTTTAGTGATGTTGAAAAGTTTTGGATTCCACAGACTCCTTATCCGACCAAAATTGTGTGAAGTATAGTTATCTATGATGGACCAGTTCCTAAGAAAACGTAATCTAATCTTATTTGCCTTGTGTGCTGGATTGAGATTTTGGTTAGACATAGAATTCCAAGGTCCAAAATCCTCTCAAAATTTCGGATTTCTAGCTGCTTGTTGGTGTGGCCAAGCCCTCGTATGGTCCAAAAAAGGTAGTTCATTGAGAGTTTGAGAAAGATTTGCTAGATTTCAATCTAGCCTTCGAGTTACCCGCTTTTGGATTCTTCTTGGAAGTTTTCTTGAGAAGATCTTTTAAGAAAATTTCCTTAGAGGAAGCCTCGATAATATGAATACCTTGATTTTTTAATCGATCACATAGCAATGTAAGATTTTAAGGGATTTGGTTTGATAGGATTTCAAATAGATCGCTGGTGGGAGTAACATGTGCAGGATGCAAATTCCTTAAAGGGCTCGATTGGAGCAATCATGAAGTTGGTGCCAATTGGTGAAAATTAGGCGAATTTTGAGGAATAAGATTTGCAGAGACACCAGAACTCTAGACTTCTTAGAGAAAGTTTTCTTAGACAACAGGGAAGGCCCTTCGTAATTACCAGGGTCATCTTCCTCAGAGGCAGTGTCAAATGATTTGGCATTAATGTTTGTTTCATCTAATCCACTCTCTTGAGGTGCATCTTCTGTAGTGGCTGATGTTGAAGGGTCTATGATGGTATGCCCAATTTTAGTCCAAACTTGCTTAGGTTTTCGTTGAATCTTCGCTTTGGGGCATCTATCATGGGAATGGTTGAAAGTTGCACAAGTTTTGCAGTAGGGAGGCTTACATTCATATTCAACTTGTTGATAGAGTATGTCCCCATCCTCTTGCTTTAACTGAATATCGGATGGAAAATCATAGGATTTGGAGACCTCAACACAAAGTCTAGCATAAGATATTCGAGAATGCGCTAACGTGGGTCCGTCCGCAGGAATCAGAATACCAAGTGAATTGGCAATTCTACTAAGAATTGAAGAAGACCAAAACTACAGATGCAGTTTGGGTAGTCTAATCCCAAGAGGAACTGATTGGAGAAGTTCTCATTGAAATTTCTTCGTTCTATGGAATATGATCGGGTATTCTATTAATTTTAATTGGTCTAGTGATTACACAATAATGCCAATAAATACCACAATACGAGATATATGTGGAAACCCAATCCCTAGTAAAAACCACAGGACCAAAGTCCACAAACCAAATCACCTATGAAATAAATGATTACAAAGAGTTTTGAATGATATACTGATACATGCGCATGCCCTATCAAACCCCCATGCAACCCAACTTCCCATCACGGGTCGCCTCCATAGCTTTCCGATTTGGATTCTCTCCTTTACCGTTGATGAATGTGAACAGCCACATAATTTACCATTTTATCACCCTTAACTTAGTGATGCTAGACCATAGTTTACTACTAATAAGTTGTTGATATGCAGATATTAAGGAAAAGCAATAAAATAGAGCCAAAGTGATAATATTTATCAAAAGTAACTAAAAAAATAGTAAGAATGACTATAGATTGAAAGACGGAAGCTCCACCTACTGAAAAGAATGAAAAATCACTATTTACGATTTTCCCAGAGTGAGAGACTATGAAAGACAAAGAATTATAATTTACGATTCTACAGAAGAAATCGCTTAAGAGAAGTATTTACGATTTTTCAGAGAATCGTCCACCAAGTCTATCAAAGTCATAAAAAACGACAAAACTAAATAATTGTCTTTTGCAATTTTCCCTCTATGAACCCTATTGAAAGCAGAAAATTATAATTTATGACTTTCCACTAAAGAAAAAAGAACAAAAAATCATTATAAGCAATTCTACAGAAAGCTTAGTTCATTGCTGCTGATCACGTGATAACTATCACCGCCATGAACCAGAAATGGAAGATCTCTTGAATTAGAAGTCTGGCGAAACACAGATATGAGGAAATTGATGAAGAAGACTTTGAAGGACTCTGTTGCTGAAAAATAAAGAAAGTTCTAGAAGTATATCAACTACGACAGCAAAGGAAAGATAAAATTAAGAATTAGAGTTATATTAGGAAACTTATATTTTTACTAGTTTATTTTATTAGAATTAGATCTTTATAAACCGACTCCTTATAATCAATAAATAAGAGAGCTTGACATAGGAATAAGCATCGAAGAATTTTAGCATCAATTGACGCCTAGGTAAGATTTTCTTCCGATCAATAGTGTATACTAGTTAAAATGGATTAGATATCAGAGGTTTCTCAAGAGCAATTGATGACTGCAATTGAGTGCTGAAGATTAGTGTAGATATCCGTAACTTCTCAGGAGCAATTGACGAATGCGGCCGAGGGGTGAAGGATATATTTTATTTTGCTTTCTAGTTTAGATTTATTTGCTTTGTAAATATCTTCAAGTTTTAATTTAAATTGATGAGTTAGGATAGAATTTGCAGATTAGTGTAACAGTTTTACTTTTTCATCTGCAATTTTCTAAGGTTTGATTGACGCCCAGATTTTAGGAAGTTGTTGATTAGATTAAATCTGTATTGATAGGATCTTAGAATTGATTGACGACCAATGTTAGGAGACTAGAAATATAGTGTAATGGTACTGTTTAAATTTTATAAATATCCGATAGCTGAAGATTAAGATTGACGACCTTGATCTGAAGGAGGATTAGGATTTATTTTATGCACTTTAGTTTAAATAACTATTCTTTTATTCATATTTCTCCAATAGATTAGATCTTAAAGATAAATAGCAGTTTTTAAAGATAAGGATTTGAATAAAGGATAAAACGAAAGAAATTAGATAACAAACTTTCTCGTGGGAACGATCCTATGCTAGTACTATGATTTCCATTGTGCGCTTGCAATAGGTTAAAACTTGAATTTAGTATAAATATAATATACCATAATAAGAACAAGTCAGGTTTTTGGCGCCACTGTCGGGGAAGCAGAATTATCTAATTTTTTTAAAAGTTTTTATCTAATATTTTTATTCTTTTAAAAATCAATATTTATCTTTCTCTTTTATATTTCTTTTTTAATTTTCTTTGATCACTTCTTACACTTTTGCAGGTTTATTCGGAGCAATGAATTAAAAGTTTCTAACTTCTGCCAGCCACGAAATTTTGAAACTCAGATTTGTTTCTCTCCTTGTTTGCTAAAATAAAAAGTACAAAAATTTTAAAACCAAAATTAGATATAAAAATTGTTCTAATCGAGTGTCTTGTTATCAAAGTAATTCTTGACAGACAACGGCCAGAACTTGCTTAAAATCATGGGGGAATATTATGCACTGACACCGCTTACTCCTCCCCCATGCATTCGCATGTCCCACACTGCCGGTAATAAATTTTTCGAAATCACGCCCAATATATTCAAAATACTGCCTATCTTTCATGGGCTGATGAACGATGGCCCCTCATTGCATCTAAATAATTTTATAGAAATATTCAATATTATCAGGATCAGGAATTTTCCTGATACAAGCATCTGTTTGAGGTTATTTTCATATTCTCTCCAAGACGAAGTAAAGCAGTGGATACACTCTTTGCCCCGGAATTCAATAGCCGATTGGGAGGAGTTGAAACAGAAATTCCTTATCGAATAATATCTCACATACAGAGCAACTCAGATCCGGTATCTGATATTAACGTTTCAACAATTTCTGGATGAACCTCTTTGGGAGAGTTGGAATCACCTCAACGATCTTATGCATATGTGTCCTCAGCATGGGTCACGAGAGGGCAAATAGTGCTTACTTTCTATGAAGGACTTGACGATGCAACCCGACATATAATTGATGTTGCCTGTGGTGGTATGTTTCATGATTTAACAACAGTAGATGCTTGGGAACTCTGTGAGACCCTTAGTAAGAAAATAGTGCAACGCCATGCATTGGGTGAGATTGATTTGGAGCCTTAACAAGTATACTTCCTAAGCAAGGAAAATTATATAACTTAAAGTCAATGACAAAAGTTTTTTTGAAGCTGAAACTTGGAAAAGGAAAAATTTAATCTCTGATGGGTATAAAATCGCACCCAATATTTGAACAAAGTGAAGCTTGTGGTCCTAACCATAGCCCTACTCATATAACCCTAAAATATCACTGCTCCTTTTTGCCCCACAAAGGCCCAAGACCACACTATTAATGAGGAAGCCTGGTTACAAGTAGCTGAAAGCTGGGTGCAGCATGGCAGAATTCAAATGCAGTTATGAAACACTCTCTCGGAATCCATTTTACAGTTAGAAAGTTAAGTTGAGCATCTAACCATGATGGTTAACAAAGAGAAAGTAACTACCCCTTCTCCACAGCAGTTGGTACCCCAGGAGGCAATACTTTCACAGGAGGTACATCAACTCCCCATAATATTTACTGAATTCCTCCTGAAACCGTCGAGCTACCGACTCACCCGTAGCAAACATGTGTGACATATGTATATGAGTAGCTTTAGGAAAATGGTTCTATACGATCTACTACATTAAAATCATAAAGACTTTTTCTGTATTTTACAATCACTAGGAGCCTATGAATTTACGACTGCAGGGTGATTCGTAGAGTCAAATGGTAGTGAGTACGATTTGGAGCGTCAATACGTCTCAATTTCGTTCTAAAGAATTGCAAATGACAATTCTAGGGAACAAGCAGCTCCAGTGATCGATCCCATCAGTTACCTGGGGACTAGAACCCATTAAAGTTATAAGGGAAACATACAAATTTTGCATTCAAGACTACCACTTCCCAACCACCCTAGCCTAGAAACCCATAAAGACTTTTTCTGTATTTTACAATCACTAGGAGCCTATGAATTTACGACCGTAGGGTGATTCGTAGAGTCAAATGGTAGTGAGTACGATTTAGAGCGTCAATACGTCTCAATTTCGTTCTAAAGAATTGCAAATGACAATTCTAGGGAACAAGCAGCTCCAGTGATCGATCCCATCAGTTACCTGGGGACTAGAACCCATTAAAGTTATAAGGGAAACATACAAATTTTGCATTCAAGACTACCACTTCCCAACCACCCTAGCCTAGAAACCTACACATCGATATTTACTTTGAAGTGATGATTCAATACTTTTCCTATAAATCCATACCCATTCATAAACCATCTCATCTCTTTCGTCTTCAATCTTTCTTACCTAAAACCCCATGACGAAAGAGCATCACCTGAACGATTTCAGTAAACAACTTGATAAAATTCTCGAAATATATAGAGTTGAGCTCCTGGCTGCAGAATAAAAAGTAGATCTAAAGCGCAAGCGACACACTGAAGATGCTAAATCGTCCACTAAAACTACCCTTGATCCTAAACCTAACCCAAATCCAAAACCATATACCAGGAACTCATATTCCCCCACTTCGTAAACTTTGCACCATCATAACCCACTCCGAATGCAAACTCCCATATAATGATGGTGGGTTGAGCCGTCCCACACCACCCCTCTCCATCGCTTATCTTCTCCCTTCGCTTGCATTACATTTCCTTCGCATAGTTTTCGCAAGGAAGAGCAAAAGATGAATCAGAGAGGTGTTCGCTTCCCACTTTTCCATGGCCTTCTACAGTGGCTTACATTTTTTCCCAAAAAGAGAAATGTGATGTGCATTGTTCTGCGGGACTTGGAAAACAGGGGGTGCAATCCTGCAAAGACATGGATATGCCTTCAATGGGAAGGGATGAGAGATTCTGATTGAAGTTAGTTAGAAGCCGAGGACCGTCTTTATCAAAGAATCCTTTATCTCAGACGTTGCTGCCAGTGTCTTAGTTTAGTGTGTGTCTAGATTTTTCCTAGGAATTTCTTTCGATCTAATTAGTTTTCTTTTTATTTGCTGTAATTAGTTCATATATATGAAAAAGTCCTTTCTTTTTATTTGATGTTTTTATTATTTTTTTTCTAACATTGTTACTAACATCTAACATAGTAATTCCTTCAACCAGAAGTATTTTTCTCCTAAGTTTGGGAGGAAAGATTTTTATTTCTTTTGCAGATTATAAACCTAGTTACTAACATAGCAGTAAATAAAATAGGTAATATCTTTTCTGTATGTCCCATGGTGTTTGCACAATGAGGACATTTTCCTATTTAAGTTTGGGGGGATACACCACTGTAGTTTAGTTTTCTTTTTAGTAGAAATTTAAAAAAAAAAAACTTAAATTTTTAGATTAGTTAATCATTATATGCAAATTATAAGAAAAATATGAAAATCTGAAATACTTAGCAAACCATCATAGTAGTAGTTCAAAAAAATCAAAATCAAAATAGTTACAATTCAAGTAAAGCATCTTTAGAACAGTGTATCAGATGAATGTTTAAAACTATACGATTGATCTGAACTACAATTATTTTAGATTATAGTTTCAAAATTATATAATCAGTGAGCTATAGAGTCTATTTTCCTCTTCTATTATGAAAAAGAGAGACTATTTTTATTCATGCTAAAATTTCCTTGAACTTCTCTACTATCTGTAATCTCATATTGTTGAATTTAGAGTCAATATATTCTGTAAATATGATGATTTGTCTGTTTAAAACTATCTATCAAGTATGTCAAAACAATAAGACATTCATATTAGCAAAATCGTAAAAATGACCAAAGGCCATCTTTTGTTAAATCAGAGCCAAAAAGCTAAAAATCTCAGAATATTTTATCCTTTGAACCCATATTAGATGCCTAAAGATAAATTTCTTTGTACCAGAATTTTATAAACTCTTAACCATATGTACTACCTAAAACTTTTTATCCTTAACCCTTACAATTTCTGAGAGTTTAGAATGTAAAAGAAGGGGAGAAAAGGGAGTGAAAGGAGTATGAGTTAATAAATAAGGTATCTGTTGAAAAGGGTACAACTGTAAAAGAAATACAAAAATATGAGAAAAGAAAAGAAGAAAAAGAAGAAATCGTAAAATACGATTCTGTGAAAATGAGATTTACAAAAAGAAGAAAAGAAAAAAAATGGGAAGAAGATATCCAAAATAAGGATACTTACTAAAGCTGAAAAGTTGAAGAAGAAGAAAAAAAAAAAAAAGAGCTAAATTCTCAGAAAACTTTTAAATCCTCTCTACCTTTTTTTGAAACCTTTTGAAAACTCAAAGCCCCATTACAAGTCGAAGGAAAGACCTTTGAGATTTATGATTTACAAAAATATGAGTCTAGTAGAGATATATGAACTATATACTATGAATAAATAAAGAAGTTACATAAACATAATTGATTATCCTTTCTATGAGATTTCTCTACTTAGTAATTATCAGATTTTTGCATATATATGTACATTATTGTGAGAACCCAAAATTTAGATTATTTTTGAGAGTATGTCAATAAGTGAGAGTTTGGATGAAAATATTTTCTAAAAACTGCAGTTTAGAAAATTTTATGATGAATAAAATTTTCACTGATATGCACACACTCCATGCTATACCGAATTGAAATTATTAAGTTCTGCTATAGGATAATTACGATGATGGGAAGCTAAGGATAAAAGATTGGCAAATTTTTAGAAATAATAAACATATAATGATTGATTGAGTATTTAGTGTATATATTTTAAATTTTTAATTTTTAATTTTGAAAAACTCAAAAATATTTGAAGTTTGTGGGTATCTTTACTGAAACTTTCAGGAGACTGTAACTCCTCCACTTGGAATCACCTAGGGGTTTCAACGCTTGTTGCATTTGCTAAATGCAATCATGCTCCCTACGAAAGTGAAATTTAAATTCATAGTTTTAAATATTTTATGTTTCCTTGTTTGCTAGGAGCTAGCAAAACTTAAGTTTGAGGTGTGATCAGCAACATAATTTACCATTTTATCACCCTTAACTTAGTGATGCTAGACTATAATTTACTACTATAAGTTATTGATATACAGATATTACGAAAAAACAGTAAAATAGAGCTAAAGTGATAATATTTGTCAAAAGTAACTCAAAAAATAGTAAGAATGACAGTAGATTGAAAGACAGAAGCTCCACCTACTGAAAAGAATGAAAAATCTCTATTTACGATTTTCCCAGAGTGAAATTATGAAAGCCAAAGAACTGTAGTTTACGATTCTACAAAAGAAATCGCTCAAGGAAGAGAAGTATTTATTATTTTTCAGAGAATCGTCCGTCAGGTCTATCAAAGTCATAAAAAATGATAAAACTAAAGAATTGTCTTTTACAATTTTCCCTCTATGAACCCTATTGAAAGTAGAAAATTATAATTTACGATTTTCCACTAAAGAAGAAAGAACAAAAAATCGTGATTAGCAATTCTACAGAAAGCTTAGTTTACTGCTGCTGATCATGTGATAACTATCACCGCCATGAACCAGAAATAGAAGATCTCTTAAATTAGAAGTCTGGCGAAACACAGATCTAAGGAAATTGATGAAGAAGACTTTGAAGGACTATTGCTGAAAAATAAAAAAAGTTTTAGAAGTATATCAACCGTGGCAACAAAGGAAAGATAAAATTAGGAATTAGAGTTATATTAGAAAACTAGTATTTTTAGTAGTTTATTTTATTAGAATTAGATCTTTGTAAACTAACTCCTTATGATCTATGAATAAGAGAGCTCGGCATAGGAATAAGCATCGAAGAATTTCAGCATCAATTGACGCATGAGGTTAGATTTTCTTCCGATCAGTAGTGTATACTAGTTAGAATAGATTAGATATCAGAGGTTTCTCAAGAGCAATTGATGACTGCAATTGAGTGCTGGAGATTAGTGTAGATATCTGTAATTTCTCATGAGCAATTGACGACTGCGGCTGAGGGGTGAAGGATATATTTTATTTTGCTTTCTAGTTTAAATTTATTTGCTTTGTAAACATCTTCAAGTTTTAATTTGAATTGATGACTTAGGTTAAAATTTGTAGATTAGTGTAACGGTTTTACTTTTCCATCTTCAATTTTCTAAAGTTTGATTGACGCCCAGATTTCAGGAAGTTGTTGATTAGATTAAATATGTATTGATAGGAGCTTAGAATTGATTGACAACCAATGCTAGGAGATTAGAAATATAGTGTAACGGTACTGTTTAAATTTTTAAAATATCTGATAGCTGAAGATTAAGATTGACGACCTTGATCTGAAAAATGAGCATTAGGATTTATTTTATGCACTTTAGTTTAAATAACCTTTCTTTTATTCATATTTCTTTAGTAGATTATATCTTAAAGATAAATAACAGTTTTTAAAGATAAGAATTTGAATAAAGGATAAAACTAAAGAAATTAGATAACAAACTTCCTCGTGGGAACGATCCTATGCTAGTACTATGATTTCCATTATGCGGTTGTAATAGGTTAAGACTTGAATTTAATATAAATATAATAAATCATAATAAGAACAAGTCAAAATGCACAACGATCCACCTAGAGATCCAAAAGGCTATGAATCACACCTTAATCTCTAGGGATAAAAAACACTCAACACACATGAGAAAATAGTAGAAAAAGATGAAGAAGAAAAGAACCCTTTTGAATCAAACTATTTTTGCAAATCCAAAATATTAAAGGGTTGAAGAAGATGAAGTTCTAGGGTTTTGGCTCAAGGAGGAAGAAGCACTCTTAGCTTGCTTAATCGTCCTTCTATTTTTCAAAACACTTTTATCAAAAACCCTAAAACCTTAAAATAGGAAAAGCCTAAAATAACATTTTTTTCACAAAAAAACTAGAAGCTCGGAGTTGGTGTCTTGTGGTCCAACAACGCACTGTTACAACAACACACTGTTAGAACTTTAACAGCACGCTGTTAACATTATTACAACGCGTTGTCAGTGCACAAACAGCTAACCTCAATTCTGGTATTTTAAGTTTACTTTTTAAAAATATTTTAAGGAATCAGGGAGAATGTGATTGTTAACCTTACTTTATTAAGGTAAACCTATCCATCTTGGCACTTACTTATCCTAAGGGAGATCTACACGATTTTTGGAGTAGAACCTAACAAACATGATCTAACAATCTCTCTCTTTGCCACATTCTATGATAAAAATAATGTTTACATCAGATCAAAATAAAATACATCACGATAATCCCACTTATCCTATACAAAGATCTATATGAGAGCATAAAGGAAAAATTACAAGGACTCATGATCTCCCCCTAAATCTATGCCTAGCCTAAGTCAAGATGAGTCCTGATCAATCACCTGCAAAAACAACCAAGCAGATGCCATACATCCAAAAATAATAATTCCAAAACATCAAAATTAAGCTCACATCATCATAAACATTTCTCCCCCTTTTTGTCAAAATTGACAAAGGGAGACTACCATAAACACTAATATCCAAATATCCAAATATAAAAATATCTATCACTATCCAACACAAACCAGCCAACATAAATAATACCAAATTACACATTAACAAATTTTAAACCAACTAAAATTGCAGAAATTGTTCATAAGACTGAAAATTCTTCCCTGATCATACAGGTCCACCCACACCCGAACCATCATTAGCAGCATACGACTCCTCGAATACACGCCACTGGGCAAAATCCTCAGCCAGAGAGGTAACGTGAGAATCTACCAACACCACATCCTCCTGAACTTGAAGGAATGCACTGTCAAGGGAGTTGAATTGGCTTAAGGCCAAATTTTGGAACTCAAGGGTAGATAGAGGACAATCACGTGCCGTGGACGAGGACGTAGCCAAGGTGGACACAGGAGGACCAGAGGGAGCATTATGGCTATTCCAGGTATTCTCAATCATAGCTAGAAAAGAAGGTAAAAAATATGTACCCTGAGGTGTCTTGACAAAATGTGCAGGAACAACCATGAAGGTGTCAATGATCTTGGAAACAATGATGGGGAATGCGATTGATGCACTGTCCCTTGGTTTAACACACCGCGCACGAATGATCCACCAAATGGCGGTGGAAACGCACATGGGACGATCCGTGTCGATCTGCCACATCATAAACATCTAAGGAAGCCTAACCTCATTTAGGTTTCCAACTTTCGGCCAGAGAGTGTCGAAGATTAGAATATGCATGACGTAAAAATGACGTTTAAGAGACTTAGCAGGAATGACAGATTGAGGATCCAACCCAGGGGAAATACACACATAATCAACGATGTCCTGCCACGAGAAATCAAGCAAATCATCGGGAGAATTTGACTCACGAGGGAACAGGATCCCATTTGGGACAAGAGGAATCTAAATAATCTGAGAAATATATTCAGGGGTCACGGTAACTTTAGTGCGAATTACATATGACACACGAACCTTCTCTTAAGGAGAAGAGACACTGAAGGCGGAGTCATAGCGTAAAAATATGGAACTAATTTTGTACAGGCTGAACCATGAAGCGAAAACAAAGGTATCCAGCCGTGAGTAAAAATCTTACCATGGAAGGAGTATTCCTCGAGGCAACTAAGATAAAAGTAGCGCTCCATCACGAGCGATCGAGATTGGAGGACACCAAAATTGTACTCTACCCTTTCCGAAAGAAAGAGATGCGACAACATGGCGGAGGATAAAGACGCGCCCATCTTGGACTTCTTCCGAGAACCCATGGAACTAAAGAATGAAGAGAGGAGAGGAAGAGGGTCGGGGAAGAGGAAAAGCTAACTAGAGAGGTGAGGAGGAAGAAGGAAGAAAAAAAATCGTCTTCCAACCTTTAAAGGGCGCTAGGGTCAATAGCGCACTGTCATTAAGAAGTTGTAACCACTCCCGTGAAAAGACGTTTCAAAAGCACTTCGGAAAAAAAAACCCGCTCCCAACAACGGGCTATCAAGGGTTCCGACAGCGCGCTGCTAGCCTGACAATAGAATGTCGCATAAGAAGGCATAACTGACAAACAGTTACCAAAAGCACCAATAGCACGATGTTAAGAAACAATAGCGTGCTGTTGAAAGCCAACAACGTGCTGTTGAAAGTCAACAACATGTTGTTGATAATTAATGGCGTGTTGTTTCCCTCACAACTAGGAGAGCAGAAACAAAGCGGATCATGAAGCTCCTGCAACAGCACGCTGTTCCCCTCACAATCAGGGGAGGGCAGCAAATGTTTTGAAAAAGCACAGATCACCAACAACGCGAGATATACGTGGAAACTCAGTCACTGGGAAAAATCATGAGACTAAAGTCCACAAACCAAATTAACTATGAAATAAATTATTACAAAGAGTTTGGAATGATATACCGATACATGCGCATGCCCTATCAAACTCCCATACAACCCAACTTCCCATCACGGGTCGCCTTCATAGCTATCTAATTTGGATGTTTTCTTTTACCGTTGATGAACGCACAACGATCCACTTTGAGATCTACAAGACTATCAATCACACTCTAATCTCTAGCGATAAAAAACACTCAATACACTTGAGCAAATAATAGAAAAAGATGAAAAAGAAAAGAACCCTTTTGAATCAAACTATTTTTACAAAGACAAAATATTAAAGGATTGAAGAAGATGATGTTCTAGGATTTTGCCTCAAGGGGGAAGAAGTTCTCTTAGCTTGCTTATTCTTCCTTCTATTTTTCAAAACACTTTTAACGAAAACCCTAAAACCACAAAATAGGAAAAGTCTAAAAAATTCTTTTTTCACAAAAGAAATCAGAAGTTCGAAGTTAGGTGTCTCGTGGTCCAACACCGCCTAGTTAAAGTTATGAAAGCGCGTTGTTAAAGTTATGACAAACGGGCGCTGCTTTGTCTCTAGCGAGGAAGGCACCATCACCATTGGTTTGTACCGATGATTTATTATGCTTTGTCCAATATATTTTAGCTACTCAGTAATTAGTGTTTTTGGATTGTTAATCACATAATATAACCAAGTTCTTTTACCCAAGCGTAGGGTTGTTTCTAATCTTTTATGATCGCACTAAGAGTAATTCGTCACCAGCTGGTTCGTAGCACCCTCCAAGCCGCATAAATCAATGCATAAACCGATTTCGACCATGGAATCCGTGAATTTTTTTGACTCCAATGAAAGCTTCATCAAGTCATCAACCCAGTACGTTTTTTGGGGCTCCAAGCATTTCCCGTAAAAATATTTAAAACCCCAGACAAATCTCAGACAACAAGCTTGGAGGGTGAAATTACCATTTTACCCCTGTCCATGTGCTTGGGATACTATGGGGTGTAACGTCTGGCATATAGCATTACTCTTTCACTTATTCCATTTCCAAGTAAGAATTAGGCAAATGCATAAATTTATATAATTTAAGAAAAATCACATTAATTGATTAAGCGAATACAATTTTATAATATAATACTACTTGAATCAGACGATGGAGATCGTCTTTACAATATTTAACTAAAAAATCCCCTTTAGTCCTTAAAACTGTTGGATTATAGAAAGGGTTGCATTATTTGCACATGTTTTCCTCCGAAGATCACTTACTCTTTCATGGGAAAATATCATTGATTTTCCTGAATCAGACAATGGAGATCGCTTTTCGTCCCAATAGTCTACACAACGTATCTTGAGATCAGAAGCTCACATGTTGATTCCAGTGATCACAGTCACTTTTAGGGATGTGTGTCATGTGGAATCAATGTGATCTCAAGATCTTTTGTGTGTAGGATCAGGACCAAGAACAATCTCCATAGTCTGATTCAAGGCTAGTCATCGACTTTTTTTGCGTGAACTTCATAGGAAAAATGGGTGCAAATAATGCTACCCTTATACTAATCTAAACTTTTTTTTTATGTAGTCCTATTTTCTAATTAAAGAGCCTAAATTATGCCTATATGTCATCATACCGATGGTAAGATTAAAAGAAACCCATCTACTACAAAAGTTATGGTAGAACCATGATCCTAAATGATTAAACCACACAAGTAAGAAATAAATAAGTAAAAGAAGTTGGAAACATGAATTCGCTGCTGAATAATAAAAGGTCCTACTACATTATTCTTTTCAGCATACTTAATGACAATCTTATATCTAAATATCTACTTAATTAAACAAAACAAATAATAAAAGGTCCTACTACATTATTCTTGTCATCATACTTAATGACAATTTTATATCTAAATATCTACTTAATTAGACAAAACAAATAATAAAAGGTCCTACTACATTATTCTTTTCATCATACTTAATGACAATCTTATATCTAAATATCTACTTAATTAGACAAAACAAATGGTAGATAGGACAGTGGTCAGGTCCTACTAGGTAGAAGTGGATTTCTAGTCCTATCCCATCTGTTACCGTTGGAAATAAGAGATTCTTGATTGCACGTCATGCTATTAAAAATAAAAACAAAGAAAGTCAATATTCTCGATTTCCAAGGGCAGCAAATGGGATAGGACTAGAAATCTGCTTCTGCCTGGTAGGACCTGACCATTCCCGTGATAGATAAATGAATTACGAGAGCCAGGCGCTCAAAGGTGTGCCCTTATTTATTTATTTTGATAGGTAGAAGGAAATCTTATTAAAAAAAAAAATTATGAACACAAACAAAGAATAGCAAGACAGCAAGAAGCTGAATCCTGTGGATTGCCATGGACTAAGAAAACTAATTATCCCACCCCGGATGGACCTAGATTTGCTCCATCTTTCGCCAACTTGTCAGCTAAGCCGTTAGCACTCCTTGGGATATGAAGGAATGAGATCGATTTGTTGACTATTGCAGCCTTAACCACGTGAATAAAACGCGCATTTCTCCACGAATGTTTGACTTTCCCACTAATCCAATTTAACACACAAGTCGAGTCACCTTCAACGATGTAGTTTGAAGAGGGCATTGCCGTAAGCAAAGGAAGACCATGGGCAGCAGCAGAGAGTTCTGCTTCATTGTTTGAGCAAATGCCAATATAGAAGCTATATGTCTCTAAGATTGAACCATTGGCATTAGAAATAAAGCCACCTCCTCCACCTTTACCCAGATTGCCAAGCGAGCACCCATCAAAGTTAAGCTTCAAAGATCCAGGGGGAGCTGAAGACCAAACAGGGGCAATGGATGGCTTTAGCGCACCAGACCAACAGATAGAGTTCCAGTTTGAACGAATAAGCTCTCTAGTAACCATCCGGAATTCTTTATCACGTTTTGCCCAAGATATTGCCAAGTTGATCAAACCCGAAACAATAGTGGGGACCCACTTAGATGCTCCTTCGAAAATTCGCCGATTTCTCTCCTTCCAATGACCCCAAACAATCGTAAATGGCACTATCCGCCAAAGGAATTTGCCACATTTTCGAAAAGGGGCCGAATTCCAACTAGCCATAAAGTTAGAGAACGAGTAAGGGGTAGTCCATTTAATCTCAAAAAGAGTAAAGAAACAGTTCCAAATCTTTGTTGCAACAGGGCAGTGGAGAAACATATGTGAGATAGATTCTTCTTGATTGTAACACATTGAGCAACGATTGGCAAGGTGAAATCCCCAACTTTGTAAGTGATTAACAGTTAGAATCTTATCAATGACCACAAGCCACATGAAGAATTGAACCCTACTTGGAACATGGGTCCACCATATCCACATCCACTCGAGTGATGGAGTAATAAAAAATATTTAGTTCTTTATATGCTGATGAAACAGAGAATTCACCTTTGATGGAAGGCATCCATATCAAATTATCTTTCTCACAAGGTTCGAGAACCACCTCTACATGAAGTAAAGACATTAACTCTACCAATTGGTTGATCTCAGAATCCGATAATCGCCTCTCGACAATGAGGTTCCATCTAGGATTTCCATCCAAGCCTCAATCAGCCGCGCCCTGGACGGTAATGTCAGTGTCCCGCAAAGCTGCATATATAGCAGGGAATTTATCTTTAAGTAAGCCATCCAATAACCAGGGGTCATGCCAAAATGAAGTGATCGAGCCCGACCCTATTTGAATTTTGCATCTACTGATTAAGAGTTGATGAGCAGACGAGATAGATTTCCAGATACTCGAGGAAGTCCCTAATTTTGAAGGTGAAAGAAACCAAGTACTACCATCGCTACCATATTTTTGAGCAAGCAGAGTCCGCCATAGCAATTTTTGATCCGAACCGATTCTCCACCACCATTTCGCATGAAGAGCCAGGTTGAATTCTTTCAAGCTAAGAATGCCAGCTCCTCCGTAATCGATTGGCCGAGCAAGAAACCCCAATCTGCAAGATGAATATTTTTAATATCATTATGCCCAACCCATAAGAAGTCCCTTTCTATCTTCTCAAGTCTTTTCCTAACCCAAATTGGGCAAGAAAATAATGACATATAGTGCGTCGGAAGCGCCGATAAAATAGACTTGATTAGGGTAATCTTAGAGACCCTCGAAAGAAGCTTAGCCTTCCACCCGGCAAGCCTCCTTTCATCTCTTTCTATGATAGGCATCTAAGCCGCTTTCTTGGGGATGCCAGGGCCAGTGGGGATGCCGAGATACTGAGACGGAAACTTGTCCACATCACAACCGAAATATGAGGCCAAGCTTGCGATAGAATTTTCAACGGCTGCGATTCCGATCAGCTTACATTTGGTAGGGTTGATGCATAGACTTGAAATAACCTCAAAACATAGCAAAGATTTTTTAATGTTACATAATTCGAAATCGCTATTGTTAAGGAAGATTAGAAGGTCGTCTACATATTGGAGATGAGTAATCTGGATTCCACCTCTTCTTGGGTAGAAACCGTGGAAATAGCCAAGCTGGTTAGCCTGAGATAGTAACCCATTAAGACCTTCAGCTGCAATGAGGAACAAAAAGGGAGATATAGGATCGCCTTGACGAATGCCATTGTTGGCTGGGAACTAACCTTCTGGGCTTCCATTGACGAGAATAGAGTACCGGACCATGGATCAAAATATCGTCCGATACCGATACGTATCGGTATCAAACTTGGACGATACGGTACATTCAATGTAGCGTATCGCCATTTTGTATGTAAATGCCCGGACGTTACATTCAATGTATCGTCCAGTATTTTACTATTTTGATACATATCGTCTGATACGTATCGATTTTGAGCTCGGACGATACGTATCCGATACCCAAAATTTTGACCCATGTACCGGACTGAATTCAAACACCCGAAAATCCAATTCCTCCATCGGTTTCCCATCCCTAAACGGCCCATCATGTAGTCGATGTAGCTCCATTCAATCATGTCATAAGCCTTTTCAAAATCAACTTTGAGGAGAACACCTGCCTGTTTTTTCTTATGTCTAGAATCGACACATTCGTGAGCAATAAGGATGCCATCTAGAATTTGTCGTCCCTTCAGAAAGGCAGACTGATTGCTCGAGATAACTCCAGAGAGGACCTGTTTCAAACGATTCGCTAGAACTTTAGCAATTATTTTGTATAGGCTTCCAATCAGGCTGATAGGACGGAATGTGTATTTCATCTGCTCCTTCTTCCTTGGGAATCAATGCAGTGAAGGTGGCATTGACCTCCGGGCTGATTAGACCATTGACAAAGAATTCGGCAAACTCTGCTAGAAGATCTAGCTTGATGAATTCCCAACATTTTTTATAAAATAACATTGGAAATCCATTAGGGCCAGGGGCGCCATCTCTGTCCATCTCTTTGATTGCAGTGAAAATCTCCTCCTCGATGAACTGGGATTCTGTAATAACCCAAATTTTTTAACTTTATTTAACGGTATTAGATGATGTACCATACAGTGTATGATGCTAACGCTCTATACCGGAACCTACCCACTTTAGAAATAGTCTAATTTTTTTATATATCAATATTAGACTCGTTGCGAAGTACTCATCGATACGATTCCAACAATATATAATTTTTCAATTTTCGACAAGAATATAAAAAGTTATACCCGTTTGAAGAATGAAGCAGGTTAAAGGGCACAACTGTAATTTCGGGAGAGAATCACCATTTACCTTGGTGCTTACACAAAGCATTGAAACAAAACCTCTTCTTAAGCTTTTCAACTCACGTATGAATTCTACTTGCGTGTAAAAACTAATATTTTTATTAAATCTTATACGGAAAGTTTTAATTAGAGTTAACCTAGAAAGAGAATTAAATATATATTTATTTCTTCTCTCAGTTGTCTCTCTCTATTTCCTCTTCCCTGCAAAAGCTCCAACAGTACCATCTTTCACAATTCCTCGTTGGATCTCCATTGATTTTCGATCTTATCAGAGAATCTTACACCATTAAAGTTTCTCATCACCGCGATCGATCTATTATAAGAAAGGAATTCTCGCAAAAAGACTCGGGCATATCGTCTCTCGAATCTGATCTCCATCAACCCAAATCATCATAGGATTCGAATCACGCTTCAACAAGTGGGTGCCTCTAAATCCATCTTAAATTATTCAGTTATTTCTTAAAAAGAAAACTCAAAATTTTTCTTAAATTTTAGGTCTTAAAAACATAGAAATTAGGGCCAAAATCGATAGGATCGTTTTTCCCAGATTTTTGTGAAATTCGGTCAAACTCTTCAACAAACACAGTCTCAGTATTTTGGCCATAACTTTTTACTCCGAACTCGGATTGAAGTGATTCTTATGACATTAAAAATATGACAACGAGATCTACAACTTTGTCTGAAATAGCAATTTCACGAATCTAATGTTTTTAAGGTCATATTTGAGCTACAAGTCGGGATACATTTTAGATGATCCAAGGTTGCACGGGTTTTACATTATTTTTTTAACTCTTGGGCTACCTTATGCTCAACTTATCTCCAAACTTATAAATCGCTAAAATTACATAAAATATATTAAATAGCTTGCATCGAATAACAATCTATAAGTTTAAGGGGTCAAATATTAACGTTTTTCAATACTTACCATTCTATTACCTCTTTTAAGCCTCATACAATCCTTGAATTGACACATGTGCTCCTTTAAAATTTTAAAATATGTCGGATCGCTATACTAAATTTTATGGATATAATTAACCCTAATGAAGTATAGTTTCAACTCTATTATAAAATAAATGTAGTTAAATATTTTTTATTTTTTATTTTACTTTAATATTTCGTATGTTATGCTCTTTATTAATTTTATGTTATAGTTCATTCTTATATATATTCACCATTATCATATGACATTCATCATATAAAAAAATCACGATAGGGCATACGCATATAAGTTAAGAATAAGATATGACACATGACATATGACATAAGCCTTCGTCACGGTGAGGTTTCTTTCACGGTCACGTGGAACTTGGAATGTAAGCATCCATGTACGGATGCAACCCCTCTATGATAGAATGGGATACCGCACGAAGTACATCCAGGTTACTACGGAACCCGTCCCTTGGAAAGCGTGGTTTAGTGAAGTCTATCGCACCGTGGCCCATTCTAACTAAGTTTTAAGAAAAAATGAGAAAATAATATGTTAAGATACATGTATGTTAAGAAAGTGGGGACTTAAGCCCACGCAAATATAAAATCGGGGGGGGGACCTAAGCCCAGAACCGAATAATATTATTATATGTTAAGATACGCTGTGAAGGCCAGCTAAATATGAATTAAGTTTTTACATGTGCCATACCTTACGAGCTATCGTAAGGACCTAACGTCTGCAGCCAAGATGGGTCTTAAGGACATTATAGCCTTGTCTCGAACTAAGGGGACATCGTGGTTACTATGCCGGCAACCTCATTTGGCTGGATGGTGGTTTATATTATGATATGGAGGTTAGGTGATTATCTACACGTGGACCTCGCGTGGTAGGCTCGAGCAGCAATCCTGGCACAGATCGTTTAAATAAGATAAGATGCGAAGTACGTTGTGTAGGCGTATGGAGTAATTAATAAGACTTACGATATGTCACGTATGCTAAGTTGATGAGAAAAATAGGACAAGAGATAAGAAAATATAAGCATCATACACTCTTCATATTATATTAGTATATTTTTCAGTCTTGATTATGATAGTCTATGAATTATGGATAAGTTTATTTCATTTATTTAAGTTGTTGGTTATATTTTTTTAAAAAATGCACTGCAATTCAAGCGATTGCACACACGACCACCTGAGTAAGTTATGGTGGATTGATTGTGCAACCCGCTGAGTTTACGCGACTGAGTAAACTCACCCCCCTCCCAAATCAAACAGTTTCAGGTGAAGTTTCCATTTATCCTGTTCATGATGATGCGAGAGCTGCTGTTCTGGAGGCGGCTTACGTAGATGGAGACGTTGGCTATCATCCGGAGGGGAGCATAGATCCAGCAGATTTCTACGAGCCTTGAGAGTCCTTTTGCTTTAAACTTTATTCTTTGAGAGACATATTCTAGTTATTTTGATATTTTTATGAGTTCATGTCTAGGACTATTTTATCCTACGTAAAACTTGTTTTATTTTCTATCTTAGATACATGGTTAGAATTTACCTTTTTATTGTCTTTTATGATTCCCGCTATTAATTTATGAGTCAATTATTTTTAATGTTATCTTAAATGCCTCAATCCATATACTAAGTCAATTTATGGATTATGTGTATGTCCGCTTATCACCTTAACCAGCGTGCGGTGTCATAACACGGAATTCTAGGCCCTCGATATCGGGTAAGTATTCTGGGTCGTGACAGAGATGGTATCAGAGCTTAGGCTTTACTTCCTTTAGGGACTAAGTCGCACGATAGCACTAACATACAACGTTTTGTGAAATCAGGAATTGATGGCTCCACGATGCAGGGAAGCAAATAGCTTTCAGGTGAATGAGGCCTCATCACATGAAGGCCCTCAAGAATCTGAAGCGATGCGCCTATTACGTGAGATGGCAACCACATTCAGTCAGCAAATGACTCAGCTGACGCAGTCGCACCAACAAGAAAAGACTCAGCTACTGCACGAAATGGAGGTGCAAAGAGAACAACAAAGAGAAGCGGTCCAAGAGTTGGTTAATCAACGCCAGCCTACACCTCAACACGAGAATCCACCATACACCTCGATTGGATTTCAAGTATTCAGCAGAGCTCGACCTCCCTATTTCCATGGTTAGCTTGACCCAGTCGCTGCTGAAGATTGGATAAGTACTATCAACAAATTCTTCGGGATCTCCTCACCTGCAGAACACGAAAAAGTGAAGTGGGCAGCATTTTATCTGGATCAGGAAGCAGAGAATTGGTGGAAAGCAGCCAAGAGAACTGCAGATCGAAATAACGAAGAAGAGTGGACTTGGCAGCAGTTCAGAGAAGTCTACTTCAAAAAATATTTCTCAGTGGCCACCAGGGCGCAGAAGAAGAAAGAATTCATGGACCTATGGCAAGGGAATATGATAGTGGCTGAGTACAAGGCCAAGTTTGACCAGCTATCCAGATTTGCTGGGAATCTGATCGCAGATGACGGTGATAAACTCTTCGCATTTCAGAACGGCTTGCGACCATTCCTTCACAAGAAATTGGCCGCGATGAAGATAGAATCATATGGAGAACTTGTGGATCATGCACAAATCCAAGAAAGAGAATCAGTTGAAATGCTTAACAGAAGGAATGCCCGATTTGAGGTTCAGAAGGGCAAAGCTATTCAAAGGAGCTCTTTTGTCCCATAGAGACCGATCCCAACTTTCGCCCAGAGAACACCATTTCCTCAGGCTCAGTATGAAAATAAAAGGCCGAGTCTCACACCGCAAACACAAGTGGGTTCCACTTTCCCAGAAGGAAATGTCGTTCAACAGCCACATCAGCCTCAACGAGAGTTCAGACCTTACGAACCTTGCACAAGATGTGGCAGGAGACACAGGCCTGGAGTATGCATGCAAGGCACCGGAAAATGTTTCAAGTGCGGAAAATGACACATTGTTAAGGACTGCCCCGAGAGAGCTCTGATATTAGGCTCTCAATATAGTACTCAAGTGAATCCTACGAGCCAAGGCCGCATCTTTGCAATGTCGCAACATGACACTATGGCTAGCGACGAAGTTATTCAAGGTACCTTTACTACTCCAAATCCAGTTATTTTTCTTTATGTATTTCAAATGATTATTTTCATAAACTTTGTTTTATAAAATTTCTTGTATGAATTCAATAAAATTGTAAATCAAATTGTTGCACTTAAAAATATTTTAACACGCCATATGCTAGCAGGTAACCTCTTCGTTTATCAGCATAAGTGCAACATTAAACACTTAGCTCTTGTTCTTATAGACTCAGGGTCTACATATTCTTTCATTAGTCCAGGGTTTATGTCAGAAATTCAAGCTAGTCCCGTACCCTTAGAAAAGAGATTGACTATCTCGACACCGTCCGGGAACACCATGATGGCTACTTTAATCTGTCGAGGCACGATAATAAATATTAAAGGCCATGATCTTCCGGTAGATCTCATCGTGCTGGAATTTCAGGATTTCGATATCATTTTGGGCATGGACTGGCTAGCCACATATTATGCCACGGTTGATTACTTCTCAAAAGTGGTCACCTTTCAACCACTCGGAGAACCTCCATTCAGATTTCGGGGAATTAAAAGGAAGGGAGTACCTTTATTGGTAGCATTAGACGAGGAGCAAAAGAAGACAGTCGATCCTACAAAAATTTCAGTCGTCAGAGACTTTGTCGACGTATTCCCTGAAGACTTACCCGGTGTACCACCCGACCGAGAAATTGAGTTTAAAATCGATCTGATTTCAGGGACCACACCAATTGCCAAGGCACCATACCGGATGGCCCCTGCAGAATTAAAGGAACTGGAAATACAACTCAAGGAACTGTCAGATAAGAAATTCATTAGACGCAGTCAGTCGTCATGGAGAGCCCCGGTGCTCTTCGTAAAGAAGAAAGATGGTTCGATGAGGCTATGCATCGATTACCGTCAGTTGAATAGTGTAACCATCAGAAATCGATACCCTCTCCCACGTATCGATGATTTATTCGATCATCTCCAAGGTGCCAAGTGTTTCTCTAAGATTGATCTTGATCGGGTTATCACCAGCTAAAAGTGAGAGAAGAAGGCAGCTTTCACTTGCAAGAATGGGTTGTACGAATTCTTAGTCATGCCATTCGAACTAACAAATGCCCCAACTGTATTCATGGACCTGATGAATCAAGTGTTCAGGCTGTATCTTGATGAATTCATCATCATATTCGTAGATGACATCCTCATCTACTCACGATCAGAAGAAGAGCATGAGGAACACTTGCGTCTAGCACTTCAGACCCTCCGAGATCTCCAGTTGTATGCCAAACTCAGTAAGTGTGAGTTTTGGCTTAAACAAGTAACCTTTCTGGGACACGTGGTAACAACAGAAAGAGTGATCGTCGATCCTTCTAAGATCGAAGCAATTACAGAATGGAAAGCACCGATGAGTGTCACCGAAGTTAGGAGTTTCCTCAGATTGGTGGGTTACTACTGTCGCTTTGTTGAAGGATTTTCATGCATTGCTCTACCGCTCACCCGCCTTACACAGAAGAATGCCAAATTTGTGTGGACCGATGAATGTGAAGCAAGTTTTCTAGAACTGAAGAAGAGGCTTACTACTGCACCAATCCTCACCCTACCTTCCACTTCCAGCACTAGTGAATTTGAAATATTCACAGATGCATCTCGCCAAGGACTTGGTTGTGTGCTTGAACAAAGTAAGAAAGTTGTTGCT
Source organism: Chloranthus sessilifolius (assembly GCA_021018995.1). Lineage (NCBI taxonomy): Eukaryota > Viridiplantae > Streptophyta > Magnoliopsida > Chloranthales > Chloranthaceae > Chloranthus > Chloranthus sessilifolius. The sequence goes on along the minus strand of CM037598.1, from coordinate 15,814,520 downwards.
TATGGGTCAAGACAGCTCAAACCTCATGAAAAGAACTATCCGGTTCATGACTTGGAACTGGCTGCAGTTATCTTCGCCCTCAAACTATGGCGACACTATCTCTACGGCGAGACGTTCAAGATTTATACGGATCACAAAAGTCTCAAGTACCTTTTCTCACAAAAGGACATGAATTTGAGACAACGTAGTTGGATGGAATACATGAAAGATTACGACTGCTCCATAAATTACCACCCCGGAAAAACTAATGTCGTCGCTGATGCACTTAGTAGAAAATCTTTGGCACTATTAGCCAGATTAAAAGTTTGGAAGCCCTTCAATGAACTCGCCGAAGAAGACATTTACCTCCAAGAGATTGACGATGGTGTATATTTGGCACGAATTATGATGAGTCCACTCATTTTGGACAAAATCAGGGAAATACAACGTACAGACCCAGAGATTGACGATGGTGTATATTTGGCACGAATTATGATGAGTCCACTCATTTTGGACAAAATCAGGGAAATACAGCGTACAGACCCAGAGATTCTCAAAATCATTAAAACCATAGGATCGAAACTCGATTTCAGCCTAAGGACGGATGAGATGTTACTCTTCAGACAAAGACTGTGCGTACCCAATGACCCTCAAGTGAAAAAGGAGATACTTGATGAAGGTCACAAATCAGGATACTCAGTACATCCAGGCAGTACTAAGATGTATCGAAATCTGAGAAATTGGTATTGGTGGCCGAATATGAAACGGGAAATAGCCGAATACGTGTCAAGATGTTTAGTGTGTCAACAAGTCAAGGTAGAACATCAAAAATTTTCTGAACTTATACAACCCCTACTCATCCCGGAATGGAAGTGGGAAAACATATCTATGGACTTCATCGTAGGTCTACCAAAGACGATGAAGAAGAACGATGCAATCTAGGTTATAGTTGACAGATTGACCAAGTCAGCTCATTTCTTACCATTCAAGACTACCACAGATGGGAACAAACTTGCCAAAACATATTTGAAAGAGATTGTCAAACTACATGGGGTCCCAGTCAGTATTGTCTCTGATCGAGACTCAAAATTTATTTCAAAATGTTGGACAGCCTTCCAAAAAGCTCTGGGTACTCGATTAGATTTTAGTACTGCCTTCCACCCACAGACGGACGGCCAGACTGAAAGAGTGAATCAAGTAGTTGAAGATATGTTACGAGCGTGTATGCTCGACTTTCAAGGGAACTGGGACGATCACCTCCCGCTGATCGAGTTCTCTTACAATAATAGCTACAAGGCAAGTATAGGAATGTCCCCTTTCGAAGCTTTATATGATAGAAGTTGCAGAACGCCATTGTGTTGGGACGAAGTTGGAGTTAGGAAGATGCTTGGACCCGAACTAGTCCAAACTGAGACTGAGAAAGTCAAACTGATACGCAAACGACTTAAGATAGCCCAGGATCGTCAGAGAAAGTACGCCGACCCTCACCGTCGTAATTTAGAGTTCAAGGTAACACATTGAAAATTTCAAACTTTAAATTTCATTGCAATTGTGTTCGTGATTAAATACTAAAAATTGTTTAACAGGTTAGCGAACGAGTATTCATTCGCGTCTCTCCGACCAAGGGAGTCATGCACTTTGAAAAGCGTGGGAAGCTGAGCCCCAGATACGTAGGGCCTTTCGAAGTCACAAAACGTGTGGGTGAGGTTGCGTATAAAATCGCTCTATCGCCATAATATACGGGAATCCATAACGTTTTTCACGTATCAATGCTGAGGAGATACATCTATGACCCATCACACATCGTGGAGATCGAACCCGTTGATATAAAGGAGGATCTCACTATCATAGCGAGACCGATCAAGATCCTCAACCAGAAAGTTCAAGTCTTCAAAAACAAAACGACGAGATTAGTGTTGGTCCAATGGCAACATCACATGCCAAAGGAAGCGACCTGGGAGAATGAAGACGACATCAAAGAAAACCATCCTGAACTTTTTAAATAATCGGTACGTAATTTTCGGGGTGAAATTTTTTTGAGGTGGAGAATGTAACGACCCTGATGATTTTTTTTATTATCGTTGTACCTTTGACTTTAGATGAGAAGCTGAGAATAGGGAGAAATACCTCGAGTTCATTCTCTCATTTACGTAATTTTCGAGGACGAAAATATTATAAGGGGGAGAGAATGTAATAACCCAGATTTTTTAACTTTATTTAACAGTATTAGATGATGTACCACATACTGTATGGTGCTAACGCTCTATACCGGAACCTACCCACTTTAGAAATAGTCTGATTTTTTTATATATCAATATTAGACTCATTGCGAAGTACTCATCGATACGATTCCAATAATATATAATTTGTCAATTTTCGACAAGAACATAAAAAGTTATACCCGTTTGAAGAATGAAGCAGGTTAAAGGACACAATTATAATTTCGGGAGAGAACTACCATTTACCTTAGTGCTTACACAAAGCATTGAAACAAAACCTCTTCTTAAGCTTTTCAAGTCACATATGAATTCTACTTGCGTGTAAAAACTAATATCTTTATAAAATCTTATACGGAAAGTCTTAATTAGAGTTAACCTAGAAAGATAATTAAATATATATTTATTTCTTCTCTCAGTTGTCTCTCTCTATTCCCTCTTCTCTCCAAAAGCTCCGACAATGCCATCTTTCACAATTCCTCGTTGGATCTCCATCGATTTTCGATCTTATCAGAGAATCTTACACCATTAAAGTTTCTCATCACAGCGACCAATCTATCATAAGAAAGGAATTTTCGTGAAAAGACTCGGGCATATCGTCTCTCGAATCCGATCTCCATCAACCCAAATCATCGTAGGATTCGAATCACGCTTCAACATGTGGGTGTCTCTAAATCCATCTTAAATTATTCGGTTATTTCTTAAAAAGAAAACCCAAAATTTTTCTTAAATTTTGATAAATTTCGGGTCTTAAAAACATAGAAATTAGGCCCAAAATCGATAGGATAGTTTTTCCCAGATTTTTATGAAATTCGGTCAAACTCTTCAACAGACACAACCTCGATATTTTGGCCATAACTTTTTACTTCGAACTCGGATTAAAGTGATTCTTACAGAATTGAAAAGAAGACAACGAGATCTACAACTTTGTCTGAAATAGCAATTTCACGAATCTAATGTTTTTAAGGTCAAATTTGAGCTGCAAGTCGGGATATATTTTAGATGTTCTAAGGTTGCACGGGTTTTACATTATTTTTTTAACTCTTGGGCTACCTTATGCTCAACTTATCTCCAGACTTATAAATCGCTAAAATTACATAAAATATATTAAATAGCTTACATCGAATAACAATCTATAAGTTTAAGGGGTCAAATATTAACGTTTTTCAATACTTACCATTCTATTACCTCTTTTAAGCTTCATACAATCCTTGAATTGACACATGTGCTCCTTTAGAATTTTAAAATATGTCGGATCGATATAGTAGTCAATCACCAAATTTTATGAATACAATTAACCCTAATGAAGTATAGTTTCAACTCTATTGCAAAATAAATGTTGTTAAGTATTTTTTATTTTCTGTTTTACTTTAATATTTCGTATGTTATGCTCTTTATTAATTTTATGTTATAGTTCATTCTTATATATGTTCACCATTATCATATGACATTCATCATATAAAAAAATCAGGATAGGGCATACGCATATAAGTTAAGAATAAGATATGACACATAACATAAGCCTTCGTCAAGGTGAGGTTTCTTTCACGGTCACGTGAAACTTGGAATGCAGGCATCCATGTACGGATGCAACCCATTTATGGTAGTATGGGATACCACACGAACTACATCTAGGTTACTACGGAACCCGTCTCTTGGAAAGCGTGGTTTAGTGAAGTCTATCGCACCGTGGCCCATTCTAACTAAGTTTTAAGAAAAAATGATAAAAGAATATGTTAAGATACATGTATGTTAAGAAAGTGGAGACTTAAGCCCACGCAAATATGAAATCGGGGCAGGGACCTAAGCCCAGAACCGAATAATATTATAATATGTTAAGATACGCTGTGAAGGCCAGCTAAATATGAATTAAGTTTCTACACGTGCTATACCTTACGAGCCACCGTAAGGGCCTAACGTCTGCAGCCAAGACGGGTCTTAAGGACATTATAGCTTTGTCTCGAACTAAAGGAACATCGTGGTTACTACGCCGGCAACTGCATATGGCTGGATGGTGGTTTATGTTATGATATGGAGGTTAGGTGGTTATCTACACGTGGACCTCACGTGGTAGACTCGAGCAGCGATCCTGGCACAGATCGTTTAAATAAGATAAGATGCGAAGTACGTTGTATAGGCGTATGGAGTAATTAATAAGACTTATCATATGTCACGTATGCTAAGTTGATGAAACAAATAGAAAAAGAGATAAGAAAATAGAAGCATCATACACTCTTCATGTTATATTAGTATATTTTTCAGTCTTGATTATGATAGTCTATGAATTATGGATAAGGTTATTTCATTTATTTAAGATGTTGGTTATATTTTTAAAAAAATGCACTGCAATTCAAGCGATTGCACACACGACCACCTGAGTAAGTTATGGTGGATCGATTGTGCAACCCGCTGAGTTTACGCGACTGAGTAAACTCACCCCCCTCTCAAATCAAACAGTTTCAGGTGAAGTTTCCATTTATCCTGTTCATGATGATGCGAGAGCTGCTGTTCCGGAGGCGGCTTACGTAGATGGAGACACTGGCTATCATCCGGAGGGGAGCATAGATCCAGCATATTTCTACGAGCCTTGAGAGTCCTTTTGCTTTAAAATTTATTCTTTGAGAGACATATTCTAGTTATTTTGATATTTTTGTGAGTTCATGTCTAGGATTATTTTATCCTACATAAAACTTGTTTTATTTTCTATCTTAGATACATGGTTAGGATTTACCTTTTTATTCTCTTTTATGATTTCCGCTATTAATTTATAAGTCAATTATTTTTAATGTTATCTTAAATGTCTCAATCCTTATGCTAAGTCAATTTATAGATTATGTGTATGTTCGCTTATCGCCTTAACCAGCGTGCGGTGTCATAACACAGAATTCTAGGCCCTCAATATCGGGTAAGTATTCTGGGTCGTGACAGATTCTAACGTACGATTTCAGTAAAGGAGATTTGGGAGATATGCACACCGTCCATCTCGGGTCTAACGAATGGTTGTTGAAAGAATCTCTAGCGGAAATGGGACACAAAACCTTCTGCTATCTCAGATTCGACCCTCGTCTCAATATCACCATTCTTAATAACAGAGATGTGATTATGACGTCTACGAACAGAAACCTGGACATGGAAATATCGAGAATTTTTATCTCCCACATCTATCCCTCGGTCTCTAGACATTTGCTTCCAATATCCTTCTTCTTGCAATAAAAAGTGTTATACGAATCTTTACGGCGATTTCTTTCTTCTCATTGCTCCCGTAGCAGCCCACCTTCGCCTTCGAGTTGATCAAGGGAGCCGATCAATTCCAACAGTTTTCCTTTTTTGGTGAAAATGTTCCCGAAAACCTCTTTGTTCCATTTGATTAAGGCTTGCTTTACTAATCTGAGCTTCTTCATAAAGGTGTGCCTAGCACTTCCATTACTATTGATCTCATTCCAGGCTTGTTAGATGATATCAGTAATTCCCTGTTCTTCGAACCACAAAGTGAGGAATCTGAACGGTTTAGGCTTTCTCTAACTAGAAATAGTAGCGAGACGAATCGGGCTATAGTCTGAAGTTGGGTGCGGGAGAATATCAGCTACAAAGTGGTTACAAATAAGTGTGTAGCTCCTAACCCTCTCTTATTATACCTTATAAAATGGGGAGCTCACATTGGTACATGTCCTCCGAACACAAAGACACCATCACCATTCACCACTCTTTAACCTGAACTTGTTTCAGATGGGAGGGAAGTTGTCCTCAGCCAAGAAGTCACGTCGATTCAGGGAGGTATCCGAGCCAGAGCCGATCCGCTATAGGAAGCCTCGACGTAGCGATGAAGATATGGGACGTTGGGTTGGTGAATCGGACATAGATGCAAAATCCACCAATTTCATTGCCAACTTCTATGCAACCCACATTAGGAGCCCAGGATGGCAAGTGGTATTTGCCCAATAAGGTAATCCCAAATGAAAGCCCAATCCACGATATGGAGATGTGGATGCAGTGATTTGAAAGCAGATTTAACGGAGAAGTTTCTATGATTACCATAGTTCCAAATTCTGAGATCGTCACCATCCAGATCTAATTTAACATTATCCATGATATCAGAAAACAATGAGTACTCTGCTATTTCAACATCGGTGAGTCTTCGTCTAAAACTAATAAGCCATTGAGAGGGATTTTCCAAATTAAAGGTATCACGTATTTTGATATTGGGAACAACGGCGATGTTGAATAAGTTTGGAAAATTAGAAAGCAACTTCGGTTCTCCTCCCAGCCATCTACCGGACCATAAGTGACTATTGTCCCCTTTACTGCAAATAAAAATATATTTTTTAGGAATATTGTTCCATCTATTTGATCGTCATCATCATCAAGTTGTCAATATGAATTGGCCAATATCAAGTTGAATTGGTAAAAAAAAATTAAAATTAAAAAGCAAAAAAATTAGGAGGTGTCGGCCGATACCCTATACCAAATACCGAGTGGGTAACTGATACATATCGGCGTTGATACGTATCGATTTGCCAAAAAATGATATGTATTGCTGACATGCATTGGTATCGGCCGATATTTGATACCTTGATCATCATCATCATCATCATCAATAAGCCATTGAAAAAAAAATCATCATCATCAATAAGCCATATTCATCAATTTATGATCATGTCATTATCATATCTTAGTCATCATTGTCATCACATCATCATCATCATTGCTTCCTTGGCCCATCCATTCAACCTCCACTAACCAATTCATCAATCATACCTTAGAATCACTACAAAAAATAAGACTATTAGCGGCAGTTTTTTTTAATAAAAAACTGCCGCTATTAGTCTTGTCGCTACAAAACACTGCCGCTATTATTTTTGTAACGGCAGTTTTTTGTAGCGACAGGACTAATAGCGACAGTTTTTTATTAAAAATAACTGTCGCTAATAATCTTATTTTTTGTAGTGAATTGTAAAATGACTAGAAGAGTTTCACATTATTACAAAACCCTTTTTAGTTTTTAATGCCTAAGAGCATCTCCAACAAGGAGAGCTAAATTTGGATAGCTAATGTAATAACCCAGATTTTTGAATTTTATTTAATGGTATTAGATGATGTACCACACAGTGCGTGGTGCTAACGCTCCACACCGGAATATACTCACTTTAGAAATAGTCTGATTTTTTTATATATCAATATTAGACTCATTGCAAAGTACTCGTCGATACGATTCCAACGATATATAATTTGTCGATTTTCGATAAGAATATAAAAAGTTATGCCCGTTTGAAGAGTGAAGCGGGTTAAAGGGCACAATTGTAAATTCGGGAGAGAATCACCATTTACCTTGGTGCTCACACAAAGTGCTGGAGCAAAACCTCTTCTCAAGCTTTCAAGTCACGTATGAATTCTACTTGCGTGTAAAAACTACTATTTTATTAAATCTTATACGGAAAGTCTTAATTAGAGTTAATACAGGGAATTAGATATATATTTATTTCTTCTCTCAGTTGTTTTTCTTTATTCCCTCTTCTCTGCAAAAGCTCTGAAAGTGCCATCTTTCATAATTCCTCGTCAGATCTCCATCGATTTTCGATCTTATCAGAGAATCTTACACCATCAAAGTTTCTCATCGCCGCGACCAATTTATCGTAAGAAAGGAATTCTCGCGTAAAGACTCGGGCATATCGTCTCTCGAATCCGATCTCCATCAACCCAAATCATCGTAGGATTCGAATCACGCTTCAACAGGTGGGTGCCTCTAAATCCATCTTAAATTATTTAGTTATTTCTTAAAAAGAAAACTCTAATTTTTCCTTAAATTTTGATAAATTTCGGGTCTTAAAAATATAGAAATTAGGCCCAAAATCGATAGGATCGTTTTTCCCAGATTTTCGTGAAATTCGGTCAAACTCTTCAACAGACACAGCCTCGGTATTTTGGCCATAACGTTTTACCCCGAACTCAGATTGATATGATTTTTGCGGCATTGGAAAGAAGACAACGAGATCTACAACTTTGTCTGAAATAGCAATTTCACGAATTTAATATTTTTAAGGTCAAAATTAAGCTGCAAGTCAGGATATGTTTTAGATGATCCAAGGTTACACGGGTTTGACATTATTTTTTTAACTCTTTGACTACTTTATGCTAAACTTATCTCTAGACTTATAAATCGCTAAGATTAAATAAAATACATTAAATAGCTTGCATCGAATAACAATTTATAAGTTTAAGGGGTCAAATATGGACGTTTTTCAATACTTACCATTCTATTACCTCCTCTAAGCCTCATACAATTCTTGAATTGACACATGCGCTCCTTTAGAATTTTAAAATAGGTTGGATCGCTATACCAGTCAATCACCAAATTTCATGAATATAATTAACCTTAATGAAGTATAGTTTCAACACTATTATAAAATAAATATAGTTAAATATTTCTTATTTTCTGTTTTACTTTAATATTTCGTATGTTATGCTCTTTATTAATTTTCTTCAAAAATATGGAATGTTTAAGGTTTATGTTATAATTCATTCTTATATATGTTCACCATTATCATATGACATTCATCATATAGAAAATCACGATAGGCATACGCATATAAGTTAAGAATAAATATGACACATGACTTAAGCCTTCGTCACGATGGGATTTCTTTCACGGTCACGTGGAACTTGGAATGTAGGCATCCGTATGCGGATGCAACCCTCTATGGTAGTATGGTACATACAGTTACTACGGAACCCGTCTCTTGGAAAGCGTGGTTTTAGTGAAGCCTATCGTGACCGTGGCCTATTCTAACTAAGTTTTAAGAAAAATGAGAAAAGAATATGTTAAGACACATATATATTAAGAAAGTGGGACTTAAGCCCACACAAATATAAAATCGTAGGGACCTAAGCCCGAACGAATAATGTTATGATATGTTAAGATCTGTGAAGGCTAAATATAAATTAAGTTTCTACGTGTCATACCTACAGCCACCGTAAGGGCTTAATGTCTGCAGCCAAGCGGGTCTTAAGGACATTATAGCCTTGTCTCGAACTAAGGGACATCGTGGTTACTATGCCGCAACCTCATCCGTGGATGGTAGTTTATGTTATGATATGGAGGTTAGGTGGTTATCTACACGTGGACCTCGCGTGGTAGGCTCGGCGATCCCGCAGATCGTTAAATAAATAAGATAAGATCTGAAATGCGTTGTGTAGGCGTATGGAGTAATTAATAAGACTTACGATATGTCACGTATGCTAAGTTGATGAGACAAATAGGAAAAGAGATAAGAAAATAGAAGCATCATGCACTCTTCATGTTATGTTAGTATATTTTCTCTTGATTATGATAGTCTATGAATTATGGATAAGTTTATTTTATTTATTTAAGATGTTGGTTATATTGCGATTGCACACACGCCCATACGAGTAAGTTATGGTGGATCGATTGTGCAACTCCGAGTTCTGTGATTGAGTAAACTCACCCTCCCAAAATCTAACAGCTTTCGGAGAAGATTCTGCTTATCCCGTCCTTGATGATTTGAAAGCTGCTGATCCGGAGATGGCTCATATAAACAAGGATGTCGGCTACCACCTTGATGAGAGCGTAGATCCAGCAAATTTTTACCAGCATTGAGAACCCTTTTACTCTAGTTTTCATTATTTCTTGAGAGACTTGTTTTAGCCTTGATATATTGTGTGAGTTTACATTTGAGACCGTTTTACCCTATCTGAAACTGATTTTGATTTGATATCCTAGATGCATGGTTAGGATTAAATACTTCATTATTATTGTCTATATTTTTCGTTATTAATTTATGAGTCAATTATTTTTAATGATATCTTACATGCCTCAATCCATATGCTAAGTCAATTTATAGATTATGTGTATGTCCGCTTATTGCCTTAACCAGCATCCGGGGTCATAACACGGAATTCTAGGCCCTCGATATCGGGTAAGGATTCCGGGTCATGACAGCTAAACACGAATTTAGCCACTCGTACAGTAAAAAAAAATCGAGCAAACACTCTATTTTAGTGGCTCCTTTTTTTAAAATATTATTTTTTAGGTACCTTTAAATACGCTCACCGAATCTTGAAATACACCCACGGTAAAAATTATTGATTGCTTTAAATCAGATGATGGAGACCATGTTTCCCTCCAATCTTTCACACAAGGGACCTTAAGGCCATGCGTTATTTAGTCCACAAGTCACAGATCCAAAAAAACTGGCCCTAAAGTCACGTTTGAGCGTGATGTATTCCACATGACTTCAAGGCCATGTTTTTGGGATATGTGTCATGTGGAATAAAAAAACAAATCCTCTAATAGTATGTTTATGGCTCAAAATCCCTTGTGTGGTAGATTGGAATGAAAAATGATCACCATCATCAGATTTAAAACAATCAATGATTTTTAATGTGGGCGTATTTCAAAATTTGGTGGCCGGATTTAAAGGTATCCTATTTTTTAGTCTAATTTTATTACTTTTCATATATGAGAATAGAGAGAGAGAGAGAGAGAGAGAGAAGAGAATAGAGAAAGAGTTATTCTTTAATAAAAATATTATTTTAATGTTTAGTAGTTGACTGCTGCTATAGTAATAGCTAAATTTATTTACTACTGTAGCAAATATGTATTTTGGTTCTTTGGATAACGCGTCTGGTTGAGCCTTTTTTTTTAAACTACACGTTATTTTAGCAATTGGGAGTGATTTGCCGTGCTTGCTAGAGATGCTCTAAGTGGTACTCAAAAGGCCGCATGGAACCTATACCCTAGGGTTCATAAAAAAAAAAAACAATACTAAAAGAATGTTTTTCTACCATTGAATATTGAATCAAAGTTATAAATAATTTCACGCACCAAATTTGTTGGATAAATAAAAATATTTGACTTGTGATTTGAAGGTTAAAAAGTACCAAAAATTATGTAGTTTCTAAAACATTAGGGGAACGAGTGTCATTTTGAAATTTGAGTGTCACGTGACAATCCAAATGAACCATGTCGTACAATTCAATCCGTACGACTACACCCTAGGGAGTCACTTTCCTATATATATATATATATATATATATATATATATATATATATATATATACATATATAGCAGAGGGGAGTATGCGCCCGGATGCACAAGATGGCCCGTGCGCCCGGTCATCAGCTCACATGCCATGTGGCATGATCAACCCAAAACCAATCTAATTTGGGGTTGATCAGCCATGGGACATGTGAATTTAAAAAAAAATAATAATAATTTGACTATTTTGCCCTCCATTCTATGGGTCAAAGATAAGGTATTAACACCCCAAAATTTTGGTGTGTTAATTTTCGTCAACTTTGACCACAGATTTAAAGGTGGAAAAGTCGTAAAAATAATTTGGTTTTTTTAATGGGCTATGATCGACCTTGCCTAAGTTGTCGTGACACCCGACCTTGCCTAATTTCTCCTTTGGGGGCACCCACCTACTGAAGCACTCACCTTCTTCATCTTTTTCAGCATCCCTTCTTGTCCGACAACGCTCTTCCCTAGCCACTCCTCGTCGACATTACCGAACTACCATCTTCTTCTTTTTTCTTCTTCCTCCGGCGGCTACCTTCTTCTCTGGAAACTTTTCTTCTTCTCTGACAACTCTTCTTCTTCTCTAGTACGTAAATCGCAACATCACTAAACTACCAACTACGATAAATAATAAATAAATAAATAACTTATAAATAAAAAACCTAAACCCAAGAAACCTTAAAAAAATATAAATCCTAAAATAACTACCACTGAAGTTATGGCGGTGGGAACCCATTGTCAGTTGTAAAAGGCTGGTAGTGACCACCCACCTGCAATTTAATACATTTGGTGGTGGGTGCCAACTGTCACAAGTTTAGGGCATATTTTTTTTAAGTTTTAGGGTTTCATTGTTTTGTAGGTTTTTTAGGCTTTCGTTGTAGATGAGCAAGAAGAAGAAGAAGAGGATGCTTCGATCATGTCTGTGTGGTCGTTGTACGAAGTTGAGTAAGAAAATGAAGAAAAAGAAGAAGAAGAGCGTTTTCTGGTGATGCCGACTTCATTCTTGCAAAGGTTGGAGTTGAGGATGAAGAAAAAAAAAAACGAAGAAGAAGATGGTGATTCGATCTTGTCGGCGACATCGTCGCGACTGTCGGAGAAGAAGAAAAAGAGAAAGAAGAAGACAAGGAAGAAAAGAAAAAAGTGAAGAAATGAAATATATATATATATATATATATATATATATATATATATATATATATATATATATATATAAAAGGGCTTATATATGTGGGCACCCACAAAGTAAAAATAGTGGGTGCCCACATTCCAAAAAATAGTTTTTATTCTCACATGGGAAGTGGGCGCTTTAAGAGAGGTTGTGGGTGCAAATAGAGCTACCAATAAAAATTGGACTCCATATGATAGGTCAATGATACCACAAACTTTTTTTCTTTTTTTTATAACCAAGATACCACAAACTTGGTGCATTGATTTGTAGACCTTTGACCGCATTCATTTTTTTTTAAAGGATCAGACTATATTGATATAGAAAGAGAGAACAAAGAAAAAGAAAATAACTCCAACAAGGAGATGTGTGACGCAAAAAAACTCGAAACAGGGAGGCCCACAACCCAAAAAAAATCAACCAAATAATCTATGCTAAAGCAAGGAGTTGATGCCTCTAGCCTTGGCTTCTAGATTCAAACCTCATATATAGGACCTTAAGGTTCATATCAATAAAGTCTTCCGCGACTGCCCATTCTGCAACCAACGATAGGATAGAACGAAGAAGAGGTTCACTGTCTTTGGCCGAGTTTTGAAAGATCCTGAAATTTCGTTAAATCCAAACACCCCATATGAAAGCAAAGGGGACAAGGTGCCAGCCTATAGGTGAAAATTTTCCGGGTTCAATCCACCAATAAGTTGACTGACCGAGAGAGGATGACAAGAACTGATGCCAAAGATTCTAAAAATTCCATACCAAATCTAAGAGACTTTAGAGCAATGAAGAAGTAGGTGGTTGACTGATTCCTCGTTTTACACATGTAGCAACGATTTATAATGGGGATGCCTCTGCATTGTAGGTGGTCAATTATGAGGATGCGCTCCCAAGCAGCATACCAAGTGAAGAATAAGACTTTGTGACGGAGTTTTAATTTCCACATATAAGTCACACGGCTTCGAGATGGAAGGAGTTTAGTTTGAGAGTAGAAATTATAGAATTCAGAGACACTAAGGCGGCCAGATTTTGAGGATGAGCAATTCTATAATCAAGAATACCTGCCTTTGGGATAGCCAAGGCAATGATACTCAACAACTCTTGAAGTTGAGAGTTTTCCTAAGATCTAAGTCTTCTTCTAAAGACGATGGGCCAACCTGATCGTAGATAAGTAATCATCAATTGTAGCTCCCTTATCGATCATATCTCCCTTTTACTACATTTTCAATGATGGATATATATCTTATAGTGCGAAACCTTTTGGTGTGACACCTGATCCATCTTACCCAAATTATTGTGGAACCCGATCCTCATAATGGATGTCACATGGTACCCAACTAGTTTAGAAGCAACCCTTGCAGTTGCATCCGAATTTATAGTCCTTACCCTATATATATATATATATATATATATATATATATATATATATATATATATATATATGGAGAGAGAGAGAGAGAGAGTTAAAGGGGAAAAGGATCGGGAGTATGGGTTCGACCCACACTAGGGTATTGGTTCGAACCGTTTGGGTTGCAAGTGGCACCCAATTCAAAGATCAGGTGTCAGATGCACATGCCCAAGGTTGATCAAGAATGATTTTGCGGCCGTAGTTAAAAAAATTTAATGAAAAAAATTGTATGGGAAAATTGTACATTGACCCATGAAACGAAGGTAAAAAAATCTTGTTTGTTTATTCGTTCATTTGATCCATGGCTGCAATGGTTAAATTTTTGAATTTTTTTTTATTAATAGTGGATGAATTACCCATACGCTTAACTCCTGACACCCACACCTTTGTTTAGTTGCCACATAGACAAGAAATGTACTAGACCAAAGTTTAATTTTTTATTTTTTAACAGCTAATATTGAAGTTTATTGATCGGTCGATTTTCAAAGTCTTATAGATGTATTTTCAATTGAGATATGTTTTAATGATGGACAATTATTTAGACTATTTAAATTTATCATAAATATATATCATGTGAAATAACCGTGAAATATATTTTAATGGTGTAAAATCAAACACATTAACATTGAAACATGAATTTTACTCGATTGTGAAACCAATATTGACAGTAATTTTCTGTCAATCTTCTACAAAAAAGTTTATTGATAGTTTCCAATTGGGCCTGTAGTAAAAGAAGGGTACAGTGTATATATACAAGTACAATAAAATGAACGGCTAATATAATGAAAAGAAAGCCAGAGGATTCTCTTTGAATTGCTCAGTGATCTCAGTACTTTTTGTTTAGGGGTTTAGAAGGCCAAGCAAGTTGTCTCCTTTTAGGCGTCTTCCATCACCTCTTTTTTTTTTTGGCTATTATTTAAGAGGCAGGGGACTATTTTAATAATTTAAAGAAAATAAAATTTTATTTGATTTCTTAATTTTAAATTGGGTTTTAGGTAATAGATATTCTCAAATTTTATTTATAAATTAATAGTCTTATATTGATAAAAACAAAAAGTACCTAGGCTATATATATAATCTTTCACCTTTTATTATTATTTGACAATAAGAAGAGAAGAGTGTGGCTAGCGGTGAGCTGCCGCATTCGCGCATGCGCGTGAGCGTGGCAAATGGCGTTTAGGTGCATTGGCGCTTTAAGCGCGCACTTTACACTTTGCATGTGCGCATCGTCACAAGGAGAGGTTTAGTTTTTGATCAGGCAGATCCAACGGTCAAATTATTTATGGGTCGGGTCGGGCCTAATGGGCCACTAATCAGTGGGTCAATTCGATTCTATTGGGCCAAACGGATTGGTCAAATGTTGACCATTGGACCCAACTGTTTCATAACCGCTTATAAAGGTTTGCAACCGTTCGAATTTGAATTCGAAAAGTCGCAACCTTTCATACAGCCGTTAGATGAAGCGGTTGAGATATTTGAAAGATCTGAGCCATCCAAAATATGACTGTTGGTCCAACAGTCATATTGAAACTTCTATATAAGGAGGCCTTAGGAAACAGATTTGAATACTTTGAAATCCATCGAATTCCTTGCATAAAATTTGAGAATTCCTCTTGCTTTGTTCTTTTGGTGGTACTTCATCGGATTGAGTTTTTTGGGGCGATCTTTTACTGTTGTAAAGTAACGGATCGCATCCAAGAGATTAGGCTCGTTGTATCCTGGAGATGTATCGCTGGAACCCTTTTGCAAACTTGAGAATTTATTCGAGTAGGGAGCGAATAGCGTTTTAAAGACAACGATTACGTGCTTTGAGTCCAATTCTCTTGCCCATTTCATCATTTTCAGATCTCTGTTCCTAATTTATCTAACACTATACACCGGGGGTAGAGAAACCTCTATACTAACTCTCGATTGGCCATCATATAGCATCTATCACGAGGATTGGGTTCCACGATAAATTAGATAACGCTGATCAAATCCCGTTCAAAAAAATATACATATTATTTTTTATGACTTTTCTACCATTAAAATGTGGTCAAAGTTGGACAAAATCAATGTAACATATTTGAGGCATTACCTTATTTTTAATCCATCAGTACTAAGATCACTGAATTGCTTAGTGATCTTAGTATTTTTTGTTAGGGGTTTGGAAGGCCAAGCAAGCTGTCCCTTTTTAGGTGCCTTCCATCACCTCTTTTTTTTTGGCTATTATTTAAGAGGCAGGGGACTATGCACCAGGGATAGAGAAACCTCTACACCAACTCTTGGTTAGCCATCATATGGTATCCATCACGAGGACTGGGTTCCACGACAAATTAGACAACATCGATCAGGTCCCATTCAAAAAAATATACGTATCGTTTTTTATGATTTTTCCACCATTAAAAATGTGGTCAAAGTTGAGCAACATCTTTGTAACAATTTTTTGGGGCGTTACCTTATCTTTAACCCATCAAACAGAGTGCAAAAATGTTAAAAAAAATAATAATATATATTTGTTTTAAATCATATTTTTCATGGCTAATCTATTCAAAATGGAAGTTGATTTGGATTGATCATACTGTGTAGCATGTGAAATGCGCCTGGAAGCTCAGGGCACTTCAAAAAGTAAGACTAATAGCGGCAGCCAAAAACTGCTGCTAGCTGCTATTAATTCTGTGGCTTCCAAAAACTTTCTTTAACGGCAAGTCCCGCTCGCCGCTCAATTAGTAATTAATAAGTCTTGGGGAGTTTTAACTTTCTAGAATAGGAGAATCTTACAGCTAAAAAGTCTCTGTTGGGTCGGGAGAATTTTTTTCAATTACTTGAGAACTTGAGATGTTTCTATTATATGAAGAAAGAGAATAAACAAGGATACCCAGTGTTTTCAGCTTTTAGGCCGAATCTAATGACTTACGTATTATACTTGAGATACCTATCTATATCAATAAAGCTTTAGGTGGTAAGGTACATGCCCGTCCATTAAGGAAAAGAAGAATATGAAAATAGAATGAAGATATGTTGAGAGCAACCCGTTCGGATTTCCTTGGGCATGAAATCTAGTTTTGATCAGGTTGCCTTGGTGGCTCCAACTTTTCCTTCTATGTTTCTTCGAAACCACGACTTGAAACTCATTTTCCTTATTATCTAGATTCTCAGATTGTACAGAACGGATCTCGATGTTCTCACAGCTATCAGAATCACCGTCAGTAAATTTGAAATTAGAGAAGAAAGCGGATTGGCGGGTTTCATGGCGTCAGTTATTGAATTACCACCATATGTTTCCTATGCCATCGCATTACGTGAAAAAGCCAAAAAAATCACTGTCTTAAACAGTTGTAACAAAAGTAGTGACTTTTTTTTACCACTATACAATACAGCTGTTTATGAGCTTCAACAACGACTGCTCTCAATAGTTATACAAAAAATTACAGCTTTTGGCAGTGATTTTTTTATGCAAATTTTATAAAAAAAATACTATTTTTTAAAATTTTTTTTATAAAAAAAATTACGTCGACGATTTTTTATGTAATTTTTTTTTAAATAATATTTTTTTATGCTTTTTTTAATACAATTTAAAAAAAAAAAATTTAATACTTTAAAAAAAATTATATAAAGAAAAAAACTATTAATCTCATATTTCAAGACATTCATTCAACTCAAATACAAATCATTCAATATCATTAATAAAAAAAATAGATGCACATTTCTTTTATTCAAACAAAAGGTTGCATCTCAACCTATGATCCAACCTTTCAAATCAGCCAAACATTTTAAACTCTACATGTTCAATCCTTTTATTCAAACAAAAAGATAAAGAAAAAAAAAAGAGTTAGCAATCTAAAGACCCCATGGCCCATTAATTTTTAAAATAAAAGAAAAAAAAATTAAATTTGTTTCACCTCTCCTTCTAAGTGTCCCCGTCCCCTAGTGATCCGTTTGAGGTGAGCTTGAAATTGAAAAGCTTCGCCTAAAATAAAAAAGAGAACATCATTAAACTGAGATATTTATGGCTTCCATCTAAGGAGTCCGGCCAGGTTGAAAATATAGACTTGTTATATAAATAGGTTGTATTCAAGTTAGCCCCAAACTCGACCCGAACCCAACCTGGTACCTGTTTGTTACACAATATATAGGTATATTATTTTTTAACAGATCCAAGTCAAGTCCAAAAGTGGATAACAGGTCAGGGTCCAAAACTTAAAGTGCAATTATGCCAAGTCTAGGTTGGGTTCAAGTTGGGTGTAAGTCTAGGTCTAACTAGTAGGTTGAGTAAAGGTCGAGCTATTTTTAACAGGTTGGGTTCAAGCTCCGCTCAAAGTTTATTTAGTTAACAGGTTGGTTCAGGTTCGGGTCAAGAGAACTGATATGATCAACAGGTCAGGTTCAAGTTGACCATAAACTCGCCTTGAACCCGACCTATTTGCATCCATGTTCATAGGTAAGTTGGAATCATATTAAACAATTCAATTGATTTGTGAAAAATTCAGCACTAGTGTAAGATTCAGGAGTGAATGCTAAATCGAACGCTTATTCATTTTGAATCGTAGGATTCGGACTTGAATCGTAAGATTCAGACAACACTTTCAATGAGGTTCAGAGCAATTTTGAATAAGCACAAAAACCGAAGCTTGATATTACTTACGAGATTAATTTCTTTAAAGTAAGAAAGACGAAACTTATCAAACCATAATAGATCCTCCTTATAATAACCCCAATTTTCTTTGCCGTGTAAGTCAGGCAATTTTCGTAAGCCGTGTAGGTCAGGTGTGCGTAAGTGTGTGTATGTGTGTATGTAGTTCACAAGGGAACCCATGCACAGGTGCACACCTGAGTGTGTATGTGTCTAACACAGTGGGTGTTAGAGGATAGGCAACACCTATTCATGGTGTAAGTGTTTTACAAGCTGACAAACTCAACTAAATGAGATGAGGGGGTCTCACACATGGGTTTCTTTTCCTTGCTTGAGTTGTTGAGAAATAGAGAGAGAGAGAGAAAGAGAGGAGAAAGAAAAGGGGTTTGAGGAGAAAGATAGTAAAGATTGTAGCATCTAAGTGATTAGATCAAATAGAAGATAAGGGAAGTGGTATAAGTGTGCGTGGGGATTCGAGCTACACGATTTTGATGACCTCGTGTGAATTCAGGTGCTTGGTGTGAAGGTGTGGAGCAATTTTGGATTTTGAAACCGTTTTTGATTTCTTCAAGAAAGAAAGGTCCGATCCATGGAGGATTCAAGGCATTAAAGGTATGGATTTAATATTATTTATGTTATAAATATAGTATTTAATGTTCCTTAGGAAAGAGGGTTTTAAATGGTTGAAATTTGGTGAGTATCGAGTTTTGGGAAAAACTCAGATGAGGATATCTCTGATCCTCGCAAGCACAAGCTTAAGAGCTCGCTCACGCGAGCCTCAGAGAGAGGACTTAAGGAGCCTCGCGAGAACTTAAGTAAAGTTGTGAGGATCCTGTGCCTCGCTCGTGCGAGGATTGTAGTGTAATAGAGCTCACTCGAGCAAGGCCTCGCGCGACACACTCCAGACAACTGAATGTCATTTCGGTTGCGCAAGATTTCTGCCAGTTTGGCTCGCGCGCCGAGCCTCAGGGGTTCACTCGCGCGAGGAACAGGGTACTTTAATTTATTTTTTTCTTCTGAATTCTTCAGTAGTTTATGCCTTTTGTTCTTCTAGGCCTTCTCATGGGATGTTTGGATACTTTTGACTATAGGGTCAACATGTAGAGATTTATGTGAATTTGTACGAGATACTATTGGTTTAATCTTCGTGACTTCATTTGAGGTAGAAAAAACTCCGTAGTATGTGTATTTACTTTCAGGTAGCATGTGTGTAGTGATATGATAGAAATAAGCGTGTTTCCGCCTTTTTGCCTTCAAATAGCATGTGTTCATTAAGTAGCTTTTAGACATGCGAAATAGAAAGTGCGATCACTAAGAGGAAAATATATGTGTGTGTGTTATAAACCCTCATTAGTGTGACATGTGAAGGATATGTGTGTGACATCAATAGTGATGTAATTAAGTACGTGTGGAACATGTGACAACCTTGAATTACTATAATTAGCACAAATTCATGGTGATAAATTATATGTAAACTTGTATATTTGATTTAAGGTTTAATTGTGAATATCCAACCGACACGGCGGGATATCCGTGACCGACTCTGCGGGATATCCGTGATCGGTACGGCGGGATATCCGTACAAATTGTGTACGGATTCGGTGGGATATCCGTTCTTTGATTTTCAACAGTAAAAATACTTCGTTCGTCACAATTCACCTCATGCAAAGGGACTTGGACATTGTGCAATGGTTCATGTGAATGGCGATGGTGGGTGCTTCCATCAGGGGCTCGATGCTATATTGCTCGAGCAATTATTTAAGTAATTCGTTTAAGGGTGTGCATTATGAGTAATGTGTTTTAAAACTATGCATCTGATATTTCGTTTTAGTCGTGATAAATGCTTCAAATTGTGTTTGTATGTTTTGAACTATATCATGAAAGATATGTATGATGTAAGATAATATAGATGCTATTATTTTCCTTATTGAGCTATAATGTAGCTCACCCTTCGACTATACATCACAGGTTTAGAGATTACCGAAAACCTGGACTTGGAGGACTCGGATTACATGCCTTTGGAGGAGTTGGAGCCCCCTCCAGAGGAGTTCTTTTAGTAGACTTGTGTTGTGACACTTTGATGTTTTTGTGGAATAACTGTAAAGCTTGGTATGTCCAGCCATATATATTTTTGTAAGATATTAAATTCTCGTGATGCTTATTCTTTTGTGAATCATCCCTATGTGAATTTTATCATGTCACTGATAGTTCGGTTCGATTCTTTTGTTCATGCAATTGGTATGATAATTGAGCTTAGGTCCTCTTATATACACAAGAAGATTTATGTGCTTTATGATGACTTTATTAGTTTAGTCAGATATGCTTTATTTCCACTTTTAGTGTGGATTTACAAGGTGTTCTATAGAAAATATAGGGTACGACCTTGAGGGTTGTATTGACGGCACGGGTTTCGGGGTGCTGAACTTCGAGCTGATTTCTGACAAGTCTTTGATGTTGTCAAAATATAGGGACCTTCTGCTAATGAAACTTTGGTTTCATATTACAGAGCGTCGATGTCTACAAAAGGTGGTCGAAGGAGGAATTTGAGGGGTTTAAATGAAATTCCTACAGCTTTGAATAGGATCCTATTGAGGAATCGAGATATTTTGAAGACAAGTACTCCAGAAGTGAGAATCCCGGAAGTAAGGGTTCCCGAAATAAAAGCTCCGAAAGTAAGGACTTCAGAGGAGAGGGTTCCGAGGGTGAGAATTTTGGAAACACCGGAAGATAGAGAAGCAAGGATGAGAGAAGAACGGGACCAAATGATACAAATAATGGAAGTCATGGAAAATACTATGACTCAACAAGCGGCATTATTAACTGCCAATAATCATCAACAAGCACCACCTATCCCAACTACAAATCCATATCACTCGGGATTTGTAGAGTTTAGAAAATTAAGGCCTCCTAGCTTTTATGGTCAGACCGATCCCTTTGAGGCAGAGAAATGGTTGAACCAGACCGAGAAGCTCTTACAGCAAATGCCATGTACTGAGGCAGAAATGGTAAGATGGGTTTCGTGTCAATTGAAAGGAGATGTCGACCCTTGGTGGAAGTCGGTATTGTTGAAGAGAGAGCAAGAGAACCCCGAAGGGGTATGGACTTGGGAGGAGTTTTGTAAAATGTTCAACAAAGAGTACTTTCCAAAGAAATTGAGGAACCAGATGGTATCTCAGTTTATGAAGTTAGAACAAGGAGCAATGATGGTCAAAGAGTATGGTACAGAGTTTATTCGATTGTCACGATTTGCTCTGGAGTACGTGGCCACATAAATTATGAAGGCCAATAAATTTGAAGAGGGGTTGAGGTCGATCCTACGTGATAGGGTTGCGGCATTCGAGTTAGAGACTTACATTGAAGTCATGGGAAAGGCTTTAGTCATTGAGAAATCCTTTAATGGCATGTATTAGAAGATAGAACAATAAGGGAAAGGGCAAATGAATCATAGTGCAGTGAGAAACTATGAACCAGTGAATAAAAAGCCACATTTTGTAGCATTCAATCAAAGGCAGTTTACCCAGACTCACTACTCCAGACCTTCACAGATCAGTTACCCTAGGCCACCGGTGTCTAATTCAGTGCAGCCTTTTCGCTATGAGAACCCTACTATCACTATCGGAGTGTCAACCACTTAAGGTGTCTCAAGAGCAGCATCGTCAACACCACCAGAGACTTGTGCCAAGTGTGGCAAGTCACATAAAATATCAGATTGTAGGCGAGGAACTAGGGGCTATTTTAAATGTGGGAAAGTGGGACATCTGATCAGAGATTGTCCGATGCCGAGGAATGAGGGAAGGGCGAACACCGCTGGACAGCAAAAGCCTACGCGACAAGCACGACCTATTGTGCAAGGCCGAGCTTATGCGGTAACCGTCGAGAATGCTCAAAACAGTAATGATATTATACAAGGTGAAATTTTAATTAAATAATTGATTTATTGATTTGAATTTTATTTAAATAATTGATTTAGATAGGAAACTGTTTAAACTAGTTCATTAATTATTTTGACATGAAGCATGAGTAGATTACTAAGGGGCATGTGCTATATAAGTGCTTTATAAATGTATGGGAAGGAAAGTGACGTGAGTTATGAAGCGAGAGTGTTGGTAGACCCAGGGTCTACCCACTCTTTTATTATGCCTCGATTTGCAAAGAAGATGAAGGTCATTTCAGAGACATTAGATTTTGTCTTGGCTGTATCCATTCCGACTGGAGAATCAATGGATATGGACTTGGTCTGTGAGTCGGTGATAATAGCCATTAGAGATGGGGATGTCTATGAATTGGCAACGAATTTAGTCTTATTAAATATGTAAGGTTTCGACGTGATCCTTGGCATGGATTAGTTGTCAGCTCATCGTGTAACGGTCGATTGTAGGAATAAGATTGTTATCTTTAGACCGAACACGAGGAGGTCGTTCCGATTTTTGGGGATGAGATCGAAGGTTTTGCCACTTGTGTTCGCCGTCAGAGCCGACTTGTGTTCGCCGTCAGAGCTGAGCGACTGATCAAGAAAGGATGCAGTGGTTACTTGGTATTTTTGAAGGAAGACAAGAAAGGGAAGAATATCATTTCCAAGATTACAGTTGCACGTGAGTTTGAAGAAGTCTTTCCGAAAGAATTGTCAGGGTTACTTCCTGATAGAGAGTTCGAGTTCGCTATCGACTTAGCACCTGGAACGGAGCCCGTTTCTAAAGCACCGTACCGAATGGCTCCTACTGAGTTGAGGAAATTGAAAGAGCAATTTCAAGAACTCTTGGATAAGGGGTTTTTAAGACCTAGTGTGTCTCCTTGGGGAGAACCGGTCTTGTTTGTAAAGAAGAAGGATGGGTCGATGAGGCTATGCATCGACTACCGTCAACTAAACAAACTGACCAAAAAGAATCGATATCCGCTGCCTAGGATTGACGATTTATTTGATCAGCTACAAGGAGCGAGATATTTTTTCAAGATCGATCTAAGATCTTGATACCATCAGCTAAGAGTCAAGGCAGAGGACATCCAGAAGACGGCATTTAGGACGCAGTACGGAAACTACGAGTTTTTAGTGATGCCATTTGGTTTGACTAATGCATCGGCGTCGTTTATAGATCTGATGAATCGGGTGTTTAAACCACACCTAGACACTTACGTCATAGTATTCATCAACGATATTTTGATATACTCAAAGTCGAAGAAGGAACATGAAGAGAATTTGATAATCGCACTACAAAAGTTGCGTGAATACCAATTATATGCCAAGTTCAGTAAGTGCGAATTTTGGTTGGAGGAAGTTAGCTTTTTGGGATATAACGTCTCAAAAGAAGGTGTCACAGTGGATCCGGCTAACAAATATCCGTAGCTTCTTTGGTCTAGCTGGATACTACCGACGTTTTGTGGAAGGATTTTCGAAAATATCAGGACCACTTATGAGACTCACAAGAAAAGATGTGAGATTTGAGTGGACTGAAGCATGCGAGAAGAGTTTTCAAAAACTTAAGAAGAGACTCACTTCAACTTCAGTGCTTGTGATCCCATCAGGCAGTGGAGGATTTACGGTGTATAGCGATGTATCGCATAGTGGTTTAGGCTGTGTGCTCAATCAGAACAGAAAAGTTATTGCTTATGAGTCGAGGCTGATGAGTACTGAAAAATGAGGATATTTCACCCCTAAATACCTATATTTAGCTGTCCGATGAAGGCTATCTGATAAGATTTATTAGATTTGAAGTGTTTCAGGTAAATATGAGCCAAGTATAGAAAACAGTGCAAGAATTCTGAATATAATACAAAAACACTGCAATTTCGGGTAATCAAGAACTTGGTGTGACTTGCGGCTAAATTTGGACCTTCAAGACGGCCGAATTACAAAATTGTCAAAACATGAAAGTTGTAGATCTTTTTGTCCGCTTTCCAACGGCGCAAGAATCGTCTCAATCCGAGTTCGGGACAGAAAGTTATAGCCGCAATACGGAAGTAGTGTCTGAACTACAAGAATTGCTGATTTTCACGGATTTCTGGGGTCGATGCATCGACCCTACAGGTCGATTAATCGAGCAGGAATAGCAGTCTGACACGATTCTGACACTGGAAACGTGATTTTTTGGATTATTTATTGGCTCGATGCATCGACAGCCATTAGTCGATTAATTGACCATAAAAAGTCGGTTTAGGATACCTTTGCGCGACGGATTCTATTTAAAGACTCAAACACTTCGGGAAAAAGGGGGAGATTAATTTTAGAGATCTTTTCAGCATTAGAATTACGTAGGAATTAAATTTAGGAGAGAGTTTTAGTTTTTAGTGTTCTTAGTTTTTAGCCATTATTTTTCATAGAAATAGGAAGTTTTATTATTTCTTTTTGAGAGCTTTGTTATTTAATTTTTCAGTATTCATTCCTAAATTTTGTTCAAAGTTTATTTCCTGCATTTATTTCGTTTCTGAAGATTATCATCCGTGTGGATCAACGTAATTTATTTTGAAGCTTGAGGTAATTTTAATTAATGTTATTTTCTCGTCTTTATTTATTTATGTCAATTCCTTACAATATGTGTGGCTAAATGTATAGAGATGGGGATCTAATGATTCCCATCCGAGGGATGTACTTTTAATAATATAAAATTAGGGATTAAAATATGAGATTTTATTTTTATGGTTGTTGTGCTATCATGAATGGATGAAATCCCCGCCACTAACCGGGATCGCGTGTGCCGAGTCATGCCCGGGATCTCAGATCTGTGACGGTAATTTTACCCTATCATTGTTATGGTCTTTGTGTTTTCGTTGTGTGGATCTAATTACGATTATGTTCTGGGATCGAGTGTGCCGAGCCATGCCCTGGATCTTGGTTCTGTAATGGTAATTTTATCTTAAATATCCCTAATCTGAATAAAGTGTGCCGAGCCATGCCCTTGATTTCAGATTTGTAAGTGGTATTCTTGTTGGAATTTTCACCCACCTTGGGGATGATTTTTATTTGAACCTGAGATCATGTGTGTCTAGCCGTACCCTTGATCCCAGATCTAGATATATGAAAATCATCTAAGTCCTGATTGCAGGGATGCAACGTGGAACCTATTAGGGTGTTGACCATTGATCTTCCATAAAAGATGTTTGTTACCAATGAAATATCTCATAAGTTAATCCTTAGATTTATATTATAGGAAGAACGGACCAAAGATGGGAGGATTTAGTATCTTCATCTTTATCATCTTCACTTTTATTTGCGAATTATCAATTGAATTTTATTTTGTAGTCATTAATTATCATCAACCGCTTAAATCATAAAATTGGTAGAATACTGTTAGATCTTAATAGATTTCTAGAATTACTTGTCTCTTTTAGATAGTTCAAAATTAGTCCTCGTGGGAACGATCTCGTACTCCGCACCCACTATATACAAACCGATTCGTGCACTTGCGAGTAAAACATACATTAAAAAATCACATCAGAGGCAGCTGAAAGATCATGAGAAAAATCACCCAATACATGACCTGGAACTAGCAGCGGTCATATTTACGCTAAAAATTTGGAGGCACTATTTATATAATGAGGCTTTCAAAATATTCACCGATTAAAAGCCTTCGATAGCTATTTACACAGAAAGAGTTGAATATGAGGCAACGCAGGTAGATGGAGTTTCTTAAGGATTGTGATTGATCCATACAATATCACCCAGGCAAGGCAAATGTTGTAGCAGATGCCTTAAGTCGTAAGAGTTCGGCTCACTTAGCTAGCCTTGTTATGGGGATGCGCAGATGGAAATGGTTTGAAGATCTTTCCTTGTATGATGCAAAGATCGAGGTGCAAGCTTCAGGGGTTTTCTTGGCCAACATTATAGTCAGACTGACAATCTTTGAGCACATTCATGAATTACAGATGAAGGATCCGGTGTTAGTCAAGATTAGACAGGGTGTGATTGAGGGCACCAGATCGAATTTCTCCGTTAAGGAAAATGGTTCCTTGCTGTTCAGGGGACGTCTTTGTATTCCAATTGATGTCGATCTGCGGTAAACTATTTTGGACGAAGCTTATAAGTCGATGTATGCTATACACCCTAGTAACACGAAGATGTATCAGGATATGAGAAAGAACTACGGGTGGAGAGGGTTGAAATAGGATGTAGCCGAGTATGTTTCTAAGTGCTTAGTGTGTCAACAGGTGAAAGTAGATCATCGACATCCTACAGGGTTGTTGCAACCTCTACCTATACTATAGTGGAAGTGGGAGTCAATTTCAATGGACTTTATTATGGGGTTACCGCGGACTGCAAAGCGACACAATGCCATTTGGGTAGTTATCGATAGATTAATCAAATCAGCCCACTTTTTACCATACAATACTATGTATACAGCTGGAAGACTTGCAGAACTATATATAAAAGAAATAGTGCGACTGCACGGCATTCCAGTTAGCATCATTTCGGGTCGTGACCCTTTGTATACTTCGAAGTTTTGACAGAAGTTTCAAGAAGGAATGGACACCCGACTAGAATTCAGTTCGGCATTTCACCCGCAAACAGACAGACAAACAGAACGGGTGAATCAAGTAATTGAAGATATGCTTCGAGTATGTATGCTTAGTAATTGGTAGAATTTGCATACAATAATAGCTTTCAAATGAGTATCGGTATGGCACCGAATGAAGCACTTTATGGACGGTGATGTAGATCACCGATCAATTAGAAAGAGACCGGTGAAAAGTTTATATTGGGCCCAGAAGTACTTGAAGACAATGCCGATATCGTTCGTATGATAAGAGAAATAATCAAGTCAACTCAGAGCAGGCAAAAGAGCTACGCCGATATAAAGAGGACCAGTATTGATTTTCAGGTTGGCAAGCATGTGTTCATAAGAATATCACCCATGAAGGGTGTCATGCAATTTGGAAAGAGAGGAAAACTGAGCCCGTATTACTTTGGACCTTTTGAAGCTTTGGGCAGAGTGGGGGAAGTAGCCTATCGGATTGCACTACCTCCATTGTTCAATCGAGTACATAACACATTTCATGTGTCCATGCTCCGAAAATATGTCAAGGATCCGACATACATTTTGGACGATCAACCAATAGAGATGTTTGAGGATATGACAATGATAGAAGAGCCAGCACAAATCCTAGATCGGAAAGAGAAACTTTTACGTACAAAGACCATCCCATTAGTACTCATCAAGCGGAAGAATCACCCAGCCGAAGAAGCCACGTGAGAGTGTGAATCGGAGGTGCGGGAACTCTATCAAAACTTGTTCACATGAGTTGATCTCCGAATGTATGAAATTAATGTCAAATTTTGTTTTATGGAGTACGATCTCCAAATTTCTGATTTATGTGTATTAATGCATGCGGTTAAATTGACTATAGATTATTGGTTAGTCTTGTGGACCGATGAAGAATTAGTCACACCCAAAGGACTAACGTATACAGGTAGGAAATTGTGATCGAAAATACGAGAAACGGAAGAATGAAGCAAAATTTGCTTCATAAATTGCGTCTGTACCTCGCTCGTGTGAGAACTTAAAGCTCGCTCGAGCGGGCTCCTCAGACACGATAAAAAAAAAAAGAGAAAGGCTTTTTCTTGCTTTTTGGGAGCTTGTTTCTCACTCGTGCGAGGAACAGACTAAATAAGGGGCATGAAACACTTCCCTACTCATTTCGCTCAAACGAAAGGGGGGAAAGAGAGCTAGGGTTTAGGAGTTCTTGGAGAAACCTTCAAATTCGCTCGATTTAGGAGTTCTCTTAACCATTTTCGAAGGATTTTCGCACAAAAAGGTAATTTTCCACTCAAATCTACCTTTATTTTGCACGTTAGAACCCTAGAATGAGTTCATCCGATCCAAACCCTAGGCAACGGAAGAAATTGGCGGTAAAGCTGCCACCTTCTCACAAACGGGCAGCGCCTCCGCCCGCTCCTTTGACCCAACCCGCCCCATGGTGGACGGATAAAATCCTAACCCCGGAATGGGAGATCCACAAGAGCTTCTTCGAGGATCCATCAACCACACAATGGACCTATGATTATTTAAATGTTAATGAGTTGAAGCCACTGTTAGCGCCGTTTTCTAGGCACTATTACCCTCGTTTGATTAGACTTTTCTACCAAAACCTCATGACCAACCCTACTGAAACCAAGTTGAAATGTGAAATAGACGGGAAAGCGTTCATTTTTTATGCCAAAGACATTGGCCACGCAATGAGGTGCCCTCTCACCTACATTGAGGATGGGGTCTCCAAACACCTATTCCCCAAAGAGTGGGGTTTTCTTGAAATTGCGGCGGAAATGACGGGTGGGGTCACGGCAATGGGGCAGCTCATTATTAGGGTCTAGCTACCTCCACACATGTGGCCCCTAGATATAATTTTTCGAAAAAATTTATCCCGTTAGGCCACAACCAAGAGAGGAGGATCCCGTTTTTAAATGCCATCTATGTCGCGTTTCATGATAGGTGGTTTAGCGCCCCTATCCTTGTGTGACAACTCAGATTTCCACACCCGAAAACCTATGCCATCAGGATCATAACTCTAGATGATCCCCGAAGCAAACCAAAGAATATCTATTCTTCTAGCTGAAATCAGAGCAGACTCTATCTAAAGTGGCAGATCGAGTCATCATATAAAGCTCTAAAAGAAAGAAAGGAATAAAATAATATATATATATATATATATATATATATATATCAAAAGAATATACATCCCTAAAAAGGGACCAAGAAGAACCACTGGTGATGGACATCTATCACTCAAAACAATGATTCCCAATAGTAGTTCATATAGAATGTATAAAGCTATAAGTAAACATCTACAGTAAAAATCATACATAATAGTTGCCACCAGGCACACAGATAATCTAAAAATACATGTACAGAACTTAAAAAGTAAACTAAGTACCCAAACTACTGATAGAACTCATCACAGGGGTGTCAGTGTCCTCCTCCTCAGCCTCAGCCTCTGCCTCGGGTTGATAATCGGGATCACTCTCAGTGCCGGGAGCCCTAGCATCGGAACCTATTATATAAAAATAGGGTGAGCTAACCATCTACGCTCAATAAAAGAAACTCAAGTAAATTGCATCTAAAATGTAAAATATAGTTTGCAGAACATAACTCAGGACAGATGGTCAAATCAGAGAATGCAGATAGAATGAATAGATATCAGGCGTAGAACTTTAAAGAACATAATAGATGAAGAATCTCAGAAACGAACTATATTCTCAGAGTTGTCAGATGCATGCATGATCGATTTAAAGTGTAACCCTTGCAAGTGCACAAGATCTATTGCAGTATGACAAGAACAGGGGTGTCGAACCCACAGGGAAATCAGAATTTTTAATTAATTCTTTTAGGGATTTAAAAACATCCCCAAGGAAGTACCAAGGGGCAGATTCAATTTACCAAAAATTTATCACTTTTTCTAAATGCAAGAAAAATAAATTAATCTAAACAACTAATTACCGATGAATCTAAGAATAATATTTAAATGAGATCAAGAAATATGCTACCCCAGATTTGTACCCCCTTTTTTTACCATTAACACCCATAGTTTCATTAAAGCATCATTCACACCATCATTCATTCATAAAAATGATTTGAAATAAAGTATGATCATCAATCCGGCATACCCTATCTAAAAACAATGACTCAGCCTAACATTGCGGTATGAGTCATGTAAGAAGCATAGCGTATCTCATGATGTGCAGATCAAAATAATAAAAACATAATCGCTCTACAGCCTAGATCAGCCTGCAGGTCCAGATCTAGCGATTATGGCCGTTGATTCGTGCAATCAATGGTCATAACAAGCATTCAATATATTTTCAATAATACAAACTTTTAGCAAAAATGATTTCACAATGACAGTAATTAGACTATGGTATTAATCATAAATATGGGTACTTATCTGGGGATCGCATCTTCCCCGACCTACTGATTTAGCCGCTCATCTTTGGTGTATGATCTCCTTGTTCATTCAAAGTCATTCATCTTTTTATTTCTTCTAAAAGATATTTGTTTACAATGCTCTCTCCTAAATACAATCTATGCTTTAAAAGAAAACAATGTAAATCCTAGGTACAATCTACCCTGATCAAACCCTAGAAGAAGGAGAGAAGAAGACCTTAAAAAGATGAAAAGAAGTTCCCCAAAGTGAAAAGCCCTAAAATTCCAAAAAAAATAAAATCTATTTCTAATTCCTCCAAAAAAAAGTCTCAAAAGATCTCAACACCAAGTCCAAAAACAGAGCGTCCTCTATTCAAAGCTTTAGCTTCCTTTTTATAATGGCCGAGCACACCTAAACCTAATTGCCTCAATCGATTGAGCCAAAAGTCTTAATCGATTGAATTTGAGTTCGAATTTCTTTAGGGCACTTCTGCCTTATGTGTCAATCGATTGATTTTTATGTCTCAATCGATTGATTTTCAGGGTTGAAGTTTATTTCATCTGTCAATCGATTGATAATGATTCCTCAATCGATTGACTCTTCAATGTAAAGTCTCCTTTCTTGATGGATATTGATTCTCTTCTCGGATCTCAATGCTTCTTTGGACCTTTTTGTCCATAGCTCTTGCATAGCCTTTAATTTCCTTCTTTTAGGCTTTTGAACGATCTAATGGTCGGAAATGCCTGTAAACATCAAAACCTCACAACAACCATCAGATGCTTTCATCGAACAGCTAAATGTAGGATTTAAGGTGTGAAATATAGTCATATTTCAGCACCGATCACACCCCCAAACCTACACTTTGCTAGTCCTCGAGCAAAGAGAATATATAACGCAAATAAAACTAACTTCCTAAAAATTTAAATGCCACTTTCGTAGGGAACACGATTGCATTTAGCATATGTAACAAGCCTTTAAACCCCTAGGTGATCCCTAGTGGAGGAGTTGTGTCTCCTGCAGGTTTACAGTGAAGTTACCCACAAACTTCAATAAATTACAAACCATCGGCAAAATTGAGTTTTCAAAACATGATTTTTTATAACATATATATTATTCAAAAACAAAAACATTAATTGTTTCAATATGTGAATCATCAATCTTAAATATTAATGTCATGTCAATCATGCTAGTATCCATTGAAATTAATCTAATGCTCAAATTGTTAAACAACTCATCCATTCATGCCTAAACGTGAAGTGTGTGCATACCCAAACCAAGATTCATCCATCTCGGAACTAGTCCAAACGGAAAACCGTCGAATTTGTTGTCTCGACTCAATCCTCACTTTAGGTATACTCTCGAAACAAAATTACTCCGATGATTGATAAGCTTTCGCACATATGTGAGAGATCAATACAAAACAAGCAAAAAGGTCTCACATGATAACTGAAATACGATGTAATCAATGAATAAAATTAAATCTCATAAGAACAAATACTTGTATATCCTAAGTATGTCATATCAAGTGTCATAAGTATCATATATTTACTCTCCACAAGGCAGTTACCAATGCAAGATCAGATCATGAAGATCTTTTGTAGGGTTGTAATGGGGCTCAGGAAAGGGTAAGAAAGAAAGGGAATTGATATTCAAAATTTCTGAGAAATCGGAAAAGAAACAAACTTCTGATTTTTCTATTTCTCTTCTTTTTCTTTTCTAATCTCTCACTATTTTTCTATTTTTCTCAACTTTCTTTTTCTTTTGAATTTTCTTTTCTTGAAGCACCTCATATTTTTCATTATTTTTCACAATTTTCTTTTTCTTTTTCTCCCCCCTTTTTCTTTTATATTTTTTGCCATACACTCTCAGTAAACACCACAACTCAGTATCTCTCCACTTACTCTCTTTTCATTCATTTTCATCTCTCGTTCCTAATTTCTCAAAAATAAGAAGGGTAAAGCTGAATTTTCAGAAATTGTGAAGGGTTAAAGGTTAACGTGGCTTATCAAAGAATGTATAAAGGTAAATTTTCCAATAGGCTCAAAGGGGTACTAGAAGGATAAATTTATATGAGGTGGGGCATTTAAGCACAAACGAGCCAAAGATGGCCTTCAATCATATCCTTAAAAGATGGTAACCTTGCCTATTTGTCTTGAGTAGATATACAGTACGTTCTAACACAATAATATGAATTTGATATCATGCAAAGTCACAAGTCAAAATAAAATGTATGAGATTATGCAAAATAATTCGTATTCAAAGAAAACTCCGAGTTTATGTATTCACTCATCAACAACGGATATTTGGCTCTAAAGCTTCCTTGGTTTAGTCTCCACTAAGAACCTAAGATTCACCGTTCAAAACAGTTCATCGATTTCTGAGTCTTAGCTTGGTATAAGTGTAAAAAATTCTAAGCATGAATATCAAAATTACCCACAAAATATCACATTAAGCTTCATTATCCTAGATACAAGTATTCAAAATCTGACATCGATATTCTCAAAATAAAATTCACATACATCATCAACTAAAGTTTGAAAACTATCGAAAAATAATTCATATATGATGGTTCAAAAATTTTTATTTATTTATTATTTTATTTTTTTCATATAAAAAAAAAATAAGAAAGTGACGCAAGATAGAGAATCATACCCCCAAACCTAAAAATGACAATGTCCTCATTGATTGAAATAGGTATTGCACCCCCAAACCTGTTGAAAAGTACCTCAACACAAAGATCAGGTACAGAGAATATGGGCATAAAATTAGAACATGACCAAAAATAGATTGAAGGTAATGTGGCTACACTAATTTGGAAACTAAAAATAACCTAAACTAAACTAAAAACTAATATTCTAGAACTAACAAAAACAAAAATGAAAACGAAAATAAATAAAACACACTGGGTTGCCTCCCAGGAAGCGCTGAGTTTAAGTGTCGACAACTCGACCTCTTCATTGATCAAGAATCTGGGTCACTAAGGTGCATTGCCTCAATTCTCATCTGGGTCATGGGCTGAAACACCGTTTTAAGACATTGCCCATTCACTTTGAAAACTCCATTGTCCGTGAGACTGCGGATCTCAATTGCACCATGCATACTAATGGAAACAACCTGATACGGGCCTTCCCATCTAGATTTCAGTTTTCCCGGGTGAAGCTTTAGTCTGGAATTAAACAGCCAAACCTTTTGCCCAATGTGAAACTCTTTTCAAGAAATTGACTCATCATGAAGCTGCTTGTATCTTTCTTTGTACATTTTCGAATTTTCATGCGCATCGTAGCGTAGTTCTTCCAATTCACTCAACTGTAGCCGTCGATTTGATCCTGCGGCTTGCATGTCGAAATTGAATCTTTTGATGGCCCAAAATGCCTTATGCTCTAATTCAACAGGAAGATGACATGCTTTCCCGTAGATAATTCTGAATGGAGACATTCCAATTGGTGTCTTGAAGGTGGTGCGATAGGCCCACAAAGCATCAGAGAGTCGATTTGACCAGTCTCTTCTATCCGGTTGTACCGTCTTTTCTAAAATTCGTTTAATCTCTCGGTTCGACACTTCCACCTGACCACTAGTTTGCGAGTGATACGGCGTTGCAACCTTGTGGGTGACGCCGTATTTCTTCATTAAAGTAGCAAAATGGCGGTTGCAGAAGTGCGAACTGCCATCACTAATGATCGCTCGTGGAAACCCGAATCTATTAAAGACATTTTCCTTCAAAAATTTGATCACCACTTTGTGGTCATTTGAACGGGTTGCCACAGATTCAATCCATTTGGAAACGTAGTCAACAGCTACGAGAATGTATGAATACCCAAAAGATGGGGGAAAAGGACCCATGAAGTCAATCCCCCAAACATCAAAAATTTCAACAATCAAAATCGGGTTAAGGGGCATCATATTTCGTTTTGAAATATTTTCAAGCTGCTGACATCTTTGGCATTCTTTGCAAAATTGAGCAGCGTCACGTAAGATGGAGGGCCAGTAGAATCCGCTTTGAAGAATTTTCTGTGCAGTCTTCTGTCCTCCAAAATGGCCTCCACAGGCTCCAGCATGGCAGAAATCGAGAACGCTTAGTTGCTCTTCCGTCACACATCTCCTGATGATTTGATCTGAACAGATCTTGAACAAATGTGGTTCATCCCAAAAATAGTATTTGATCTGGGAGAAAAAGAGGTTCTTATCATTCTTTCCCCATTCAGTAGGGATTTTGCCAGTGACCAAATAATTCAAGATATTGGCAAACCAAGGAACTTTCGTAGCGGTCGCGTCAATTGCCATTAATTTCTCATCAGGAAAAGTGTTCCGGATAGGTTCAGGTGTAAACGATTCTTCAAGCAAAATGCGAGACAAGTGATCAGCCACAACATTCTCGACTCCCTTTTTATCCTTGATTTCAAAATTAAACTCTTGAAGTAGCAGAATCCAGCGGATCAATCTTGGTTTGGCATCCTTCTTTGCCAACAAATATTTCAATGCAGAGTGGTCTGAAAATACCACTATTTTTTATCCAAGCAGATAAGAACGAAATTTATCTAGAGCATACACCACAGCTAATAGTTCTTTCTCAGTGGTGGTGTAGTTAAGTTGTGCATCGATCAACGTCTTACTGGCATAATAAATTACGTGAGGTAATTTGTTCACCCTTTGCCCTAAAACAGCTCCGATAGCGTAATCAGATGCATCACACATGAGTTTGAATGGGAGAGAATAATCCGATGGTTGGATTATTGGTGCATTTGATAAGAGTTCACGCAGCTTCAGAAATGATTTCATGCAATGCTCATCAAATTCAAAAGGTACATCTTTACCAAGCAAGGTACATAAAGGTTTAGCCACCTTGCTGAAATCCTTAATGAATCGCCTATAAAATCCAGCATGCCCAAAAAATGATCGAATTTGTCGAACACTCTTTGGTGGGGGCAAATTGGCAATTAGGTCAACTTTGGCCTTATCCACTTCAATTCCTTTCTTGGAAACAATATACCCCAGCACAATTCCTTGTTGAACCATGAAATGGCTCTTCTCCCAGCTAAGAACAAGTTTAGAATCCACACAATGTTGTAAAACTTGTGCGAGGTGATTCAAACAAGAACCAAACGTTTTCCCAAAAACCGAGAAGTCGTCCATGAACACCTCGATGAACTTGTCAATCATATCCGAAAATATGGCCAACATACATCGTTGGAAAGTAGCAGGTGTATTACATAAGCCGAACGACATCCTTTGATATGCAAAAGTACCGTAAGGGCATGTGAATGTCGTTTTCTCTTGATCAGGTAGAAAAACGGGTACTTGATTGTATCCCGAATAACCATCAAGAAAGCAATAAAACTCTTACCCTGCTAACTTCTCGAGGATTTGATCGATGAACGAAAGGGGAAAATGATCCTTTCTGGTAGCTGTATTCAATTTTCTATAATCAATGCGTATATCGCCACCCAAAGAGTTTCACGAGTAGGCAACAATTCTCCTTTCGCAGTTTCTTTCACAGTGATTCCGGACTTTTTCGGGATAATTTGGACTGGACTAACCCATTCACTATCAGAAATCGGATAGATGATTCCAGCATCGAGTAATTTAATGATTTCCTTTAAAACGACTTCTTGCATGTTCGGATTAAGTCGCCTCTGCGGTTCTCTCGATGGTTTACTCTCATCTTCCAGATGTATTTTGTGCATACATACTGATGGGTCAATCCCTTTTAAATCAGCTAGGGTCCATCCGATAGCCTGCTTGTGATCTTGAAGCACTTTCAACAGCTCATGCTCTTGTTCTTCCGTCAATGTAGATGAAATTATCACTGGAAGTGTTTCGTGAGGTCCCAAAAAACATATTTGAGGGACTTAGGCAATGGTTTCAATTCCACAGTTGATGGTTGCTCTATTGATGGAGTCAGCGCATCCCTTACCTCAATGGGTAATGGCTCTACCTTCGTCACATTTTCACATAAGTCATCATCTGGAGACAATAAACTCGACCTTGTCTCTTCTGACTGCTTCCTTTCAGATCCTTTCTCTTCATAGATGGCCAACAAAGCAGTTTTGAATTCTTCTTTGGTGAGCATTGATGGTAATGCTTCATCCACTACTTCGTCCATCTGATCGATGTAAAAACATTCGACCTCATCCTCGTTAGGGAAATGGTTCATCGCATGAAATATGTTCAATCTGACCTTCATGTTCCCAAAAGAAACGTCCATGACTCCCGTTCGACAATTAATGCAAGCGTTGGCAGTGGCGAGAAACGGACGTCCAAGGATGATGGGGACTTGATTAATTGATTTAACAGGTGGTTCCATGTCTAAAACAACAAAGTCCACTGGAAAGACAAACTTGTCTATTCCAACCAAAACATCCTCGATAATTCCCCTAGGTCTTCTTTCTGACCTATCGGCCAGTTGGAGTGTGACCGTCGTGGGTTGCAATTCACCCAATCCGAGTTTCTCGTATATTGAGTATGGGATTAGATTCACACTTGCTCCCAAATCCAATAACGCTTTTCCAATTGGTTGCCCACCAATGACACATGGAACAGTTGGAACTCCAGGGTCTTTCAGTTTCTGTGGGGTTTCCAATTGTAATATTGAACTGACTTGATTAGTCAGGAACACTTTCTTGGAAATATGAGTACGCGCCTTTCTCTTACAAGTGCATAAATATTTGAAAATTTTTGCATACTCAGGCACTTGTTTGATTGTTTCAAGCAATGGAAGATTTATCTTTACTTGCTTGAATGTTTCGAAAATTTCTTCCATTTTAGCTGGTCCCTTTCCCATTCTAGATGGAGGAGTTAGGCATTGAGGGAATGGTGCCCTTGGGACATAAGGTGCGGGTTCCATTTCTGATTCTTGTTCATGTCCTAGTTGGACAGTTGAGGGAGACTCATCCTCGATTACTTTTTCTTTTCCCTTCTCTCCTCTTTGCTCTTTCTCTTTCTCTTTTCTTTTCTCTTTCTCTGTTCTTTTCTCTGATTTGTTTTCTTTCTCTTTTGCTGCTTCTCTTGCTTCCTCTTTTTCCTGATCAGATTCCACAGGCATTTCCACTTGATTATCAACTTCTTTTCCACTTCTCAACACCGTAATAGCTTTCAACTGTTGACTATTCGATGGTCCTGCATCAGGCGGTGCTTGACCTCGAGGATTGTTGACGGATTGGCTAGGGAGCCTACCTTCCTCTAGTTGACTCAGCTGATTTGTCAGTTGACTGAATTGATCTATCATCATCTGTTGGAAAGCTTGCATGCTTCGCATCACCTTTTCCTCCAAATCAGAATCTCTAGAAATGGTAGCCTGAGATTGATTAAAATTCTAATTTTTTCGGTAATCAGAATTCGGATGGTAATAAGGAGGGTTCTGCTGGAAATTAGAATTTTGCTGGGAAGTGGAATTCTGTTGTGGGCAGAAATTTTGTTGTCCACCCATTGTGTTGGCTCTGTACTGCTGGTTTACCTGACCAGTTTGGTTCGAACAACCCCATCCTATGTTGGGGTGATTTTTCCATTCCGGGTTATAGGTATTGGAGTATATGTTTCTACCCTGTCGTTGATAAGATTGAGTCAGATTCACCTGCTCTTGAGGAGTAGGTTCATCAGGGAATAATGACAAGGTAGTGGCGCACTCATTAGCCATGTGACCTGGGTGGTCACAAATTGAACACACAGTGGGGTGTGAGCTTTAGCTTGCTTGGTCGCAGCTAACAACATATTCATTTGCTTGGACAACATATCAACCTTTGTTGATAGATCAGAGGTATTATTTTTGACATCATACAATCCATCTCTTGTCAACACATGAGATTTAGGTGCCAAATCCAAGTTAGTTCGCCCCAGTGTTTCACTTTGTATCGAAGTTTGGTATAACTTCTCAAACAATGCCCACAATTCATC
Organism: Chloranthus sessilifolius; assembly: GCA_021018995.1. Lineage (NCBI taxonomy): Eukaryota > Viridiplantae > Streptophyta > Magnoliopsida > Chloranthales > Chloranthaceae > Chloranthus > Chloranthus sessilifolius. The sequence continues at coordinate 15,776,377 of CM037598.1, read as the reverse complement.
AGCTTCTTTTGTGACACATGATCCACCACACGATGCATCAACCATGCGTCTCTCTTCAGGAATCAGTCCATTATAAAAACTTTGGACCTGTTGCCACCTTGGAACTTGATGATTTGGACAACCCTTAATCAATTCCTTAAAACGTTCCCAACATTCATGGAATGTTTCAGTAGGTTGTTGGGAAAAGAATTGAATCTTCTGATGCAACTCAATGGCTTTGGTCATGGGAAAATATTTTTTAAGAAACTGACGGTGTAGCTCTGCCCAACTCTGAATAGATTGCGGTTTTAAGGAATAAAACCACGTTTTTGCCTTATCCCTTAAAGAGAAAGGAAATAGTCGGAGTTTAGCTATCTCATCAGTGACATTGTGGACTCTGAACATTTTGCATACCCCAGTGAATTCATTTAGATGAACGTGTGGATTTTCATTTGCTAACCCATGAAAAATTGGTAGCATTTGGATCATCGCTGATTTGAATTCATAGTGGTTTCCTGGAATGGGATCATGCATTATACATTCCTGATCCTCGTAAAAACCAGGATCATTATAATATTCGAGTGTTCTAGGGCCCTCATTGTAATTGTTATTCCCATCATTTCCATTATTTCCATTATTGGCATTATTGATATTCTGGTTGTTCCCATTCATTTCTTGCCTTTGATCAGCCATGGTATCAGTATGATGATACTGATTCCTTTGAATTCTACGATTCTCTCTACAAGATCGTTCGATCTCAAGATTAAACGGTAGCAGATGTGGGTGATGAGAACGAGTAAAGCTCATACACCACGCTCACAAACAGGGATTGAAGAATCCAAAACAAATCCACAAAATAGGCTCAATCGATTGCAGCAAAGATCTCAATCGATTAACAGAAGCACACTTAAAATTTCACAGAAATGACTTTATCAGTTAATCGATTGAAGAACTGTTCTCAATCGATTGAGGTTCAAAGGTCAAAGCAAGTCAACACAGGAATTTCAGCCGAAATGGCAAGCACAGAATTTTTGTCAATCGATTGACAGAGGAATGTCAATCGATTGAAAGAAAAGCAAAGATCACAACAGAGAATATTTCAGTCGCAATCAATTGAACCTTAAGCTTCAATCGATTGAGTTCTAATATGAACATTGGCCAAAATAAGAAGAAAAGAAAAGCAAAACAAGATAAATTAATTTTTAAAATTAAAAAAAAAAAAAAAAAAAAAAAAAATTTGTTTTTTAAACTTTTTTTTTTTTTAAATTAAATTAAATTTCGAATTTTTTTTTTTTTTTTTAAATTCGAATTTCAAAAATTAAAATTAAAATTTCAAGATTAAAATTAGAAATTAAAATTTTAAATCTAATGGCAATCCTACAAAATCTTATCTAAAAGAGAAAAATAAGGGAAATAATAAAAGATTCCTAAATTTCCTAAGGAAGGTATCCTAAATTTATAAACTTCCTAAAAAAAAAAATTAATAACTAATTTTAGAAAATCCTAGAATATCTAAAAGAGGAAAATAAGAAAAAAGAATCCTACTAAAATAAGAAGTCCTAAAAATCTAAACTTCCTAAAAGAACTCCTACAAAAACTAAAATAAGAAGGTATCCTAAAAAAAAAAAACTAAACTTCCTAAAAGAGTCCTACAAAAACTTTCCTAAGAGAGAAAAATAAGGGAAAGAAGATTTTGCAAATCAAAAATCTAAATATTAGTTTTTTTTTTTTAATTCAAAAATCAAAATTCACACAAGAAAATCAAAATTTAATTTAGAAATTAAATTTCAAAAATTCTAATTGCAAAAATTTAAGTTCGAAAATCAAAAATCAATCTTTGAGCACTAAATTTCATATTTCAAATCCACAAACTTCCAAATTTTCAGAATTAAAGATTTTTTTTTTTTTTTAATATATTTTTTTGGTGTCAATCGATTGACAAGTTAGTGTCAATCGATTGACACATAAGTGCTGATAAAAATACAAGACACAGTCAATCGATTGACAAGAAGGTCTCAATCGATTGTCTGTCAAGTAGTTTCTCTACCACAGAATAGAGTCAATCGATTGAGGAAGAATTCTCAATCGATTGACTACTAAAAACACAAAAAAAATCCCTAATCCGAATTAATCAAAATTTCGCCGAAATCCCCGACAACGGCGCCAAAAACTTGATCGATTTAAAGTGTAACCCTTACAAGTGCACAAGATCTATTGCAGTATGGCAAGAACAGGGGTGTCGAACCCACAGGGAATCTGAATTTTTAATTAATTCTTTCAGAGATTTAAAAACATCCCCAAGGAAGTACCAAGGGACAGATTCAATTTACCAAAAATTTATCACTTTTTCTAAATGCAAGAAAAATAAATTAATCTAAACAACTAATTACCGATGAATCTAAGAACAATATATAAATGAGATCAAGAAATATGCTACCCCAGATTTGTACCCCTTTTTTTACCATTAACACCCATAGTTTCATTAAAGCATCATTCACACCATCATTCATTCATAAAAATGATTTAAAATAAAGTATGATCATCAATCCGGCATACCCTATCTAAAAACAATGACTCAACCTAACATTGCGGTATGAGTCATGTAAGAAGCATAGCGTATCTCATGATGTGTAGATCAAAACAATAAAAACATAATCGCTCTACAGCCTAGATCAGCCTGCAGGTCCAGATCTAGCGATTATGGCCGTTGATTCGCGCAATCAATGGTCATAACAAGCATTCAATATATTTTCAATAATACAAACTTTTAGCAAAAACGATTCCATAATGACAGTAATTAGACTATGGTATTAATCATAAATATGGATACTTATCTGGGGATCGCATCTTCCCCGATCTACTGATTTAGCCGCTCATCTTTGGTGTATGATCTCCTTGTTCATTCAAAGTCATTCCTCTTTTTATTTCTTCCAAAAGATATTTGTTTACAATGCTCTCTCCTAAATACAATCTATGCTTTAAAAGAAAATAATGCAAATCCTAGGTACAATCTACCCTGATCAAACCCTAGAAGAAGGAGAGAAGAAGACCTTAAAAAGATGAAAAGAAGTTCCCCAAAGTGAAAAGCCCTAAAATTCCAAAAAAAATAAAATCTAGTTCTAATTCCTCCAAAGAAAAGTCTCAAAAGATCTCAACACCAAGTCCAAAAACAGAGCGTCCTCTATTCAAAGCTTTAGCTTCCTTTTTAAACCTAATTGCCTCAATCGATTGAGCCAGAAGTCTCAATCGATTGAATTTGAGTTCGAATTTCTTTAGGGCACTTCTGCCTTAAGTGTCAATCGATTGACTTTCATGTCTCAATCGATTGATTTTCAGGGTTGAAGTTTATTTCATCTGTCAATCGATTGACAATGATTCCTCAATCGATTGACTCTTCAATGTAAAGTCTCCTTTCTTGATGGATATTGATTCTCTTCTCGGATCTCAATGCTTCTTTGGACCTTTTTGTCCATAGCTCTTGCATAGCTTTTAATTTCCTTCTTTTAGGCTTTTGAACGATTTAATGGTTGGAAACGCCTGTAAACATCAAAACCTCACAACAACCATCAGATGCTTTCATCGAACAGCTAAATGTAGGATTTAAGGTGTGAAATATAGTCATATTTCAGCACCGATCAATGCATATAAATTTAGTGACTTAAATTCTATACTTAAATAACTCCCGTGAATATAGCACGTGGTAGCCAAATGTTTGCCGATGGATAACCCTGACCATCGTCATTCAATGAATAATTTCAAATATTTGCATCAAGCCTCTTTAAAGGAGAGCAACTTGTGCTAGGGGGTTTACAAATCAGACACACGGATATCCCGCCGTACCGGTCGTGGGTATCCTACCACATTAAGGGGATTCGTCACATGAACTTTAAATCAATAGATATACAAAACCTCGAGAATCAGATATCAGAGTACAGATACAGAAATCAGAATTTGCAAAGAATAGATATAACAGAGCTTTCATTTATATGCAAGACATGCTTTTAAAATAGAAGAAATCAAATACAGATGCTAGGAAACCATGCAGTCATAATCAGATACAAATTAAGTTGAGTTTCCCCTACCTCAGATCAGGTCTTTCTAAGCAAATCTAAAGCTTTTTAAAGTGTCCTAGTCTTGACCTAGACCATACATATAGTGTACTAAGTGTCAGAAACTAATTGGTACACTGCCCTGCAATGTTTTTCTCAGAAAACCAAAACAGGCTAAAACAGGAAATTCGATCGATCAATTTCCCTATTTGATAGATCAGATTCACATCTGATCCATCAATCACTTCATTTGATCGATTAGATCCCTTAATCCTTCACAGACAGAAAAGAGAAAATTTGATCGATCAACTCCCTATTTGATCGATCGGATTCCCAAGTTGATCGATCAATTCTCATGTTTGATCGATCGAAATCTAGCATTTCATATATACATAAAAGAGGAAATTCGATCGATCAATCTCCTTATGTGATTGATCAGATCCTCAATTTGATCAATCACTCCTCATGTTTGATCGATTGAATATTCCAAGTCAAAATTTCATAAAACACACCTCCTGTTATATAAGGTATTTATAAAATTTGATCGATCAAATCCCTAATTTGATTAATCAATCTTACAGTTCAATCGATTAATTTTTCAATTAATCGATCACTTCATAGTTTGATCGATCAGTGCCAAATTTGATCAATCAAATCCCCATTTTGATCGATCGGACATATCGAGCCTTAACTTCTTCAAAAATCACCCACCTGTTCCACAGGGGTTTATATAATTCGATTGATCAAATCTCAAATTTTGATTGATCGGATTATAATTTGATCGATCAAATACTCAATTTGATCGATCGAAAATGACAGTTTCTGTCATTAATGAGGTTCGTTGATCTTTAACCTATTTCAACCATAACTCATCATGATTCTCCACGAATCATCCAAGCACACATTAACACCTATTTATGACATCTCAACGACAGAAAACCCATAATAACTCACCTCTTTGATGGTTGTTTCTTTGGTTCACGGCATCTTCAATTCAAAGTGAATTTCGGATTCGGTATTCAAGAGTTTGACATTTCGAGCTCTTCGAAGAACCAGAGGTACAACTTCACGCTAATACACAGATGTGTATTGCTCTCTTAAATGTATCCGACATCAACACATTGATTCCTTCACGCTTTAATCAGAGGATCCAAAATCTTGGGTTTCTCTCACACCGATATCACAGAGGGTTTTCTAGCAATAGCTTGTAAGTAAAGATTCAGAGCAAAGAGAAGAGGCATTTGGTGTTCCTATCCTTCCTTCTCTTATAAGCTATCTATGGAAATATTCAGGATATTTCTACCTTTCTAGTTCATTATCTCCGGTGTTGAGCACATACACATACACAGTGTATAGCATTCCACCATGTATCTCCTCATCTCAAATTTTCATAACACGTGACTTATGGCTTTAGGTGCATACAGGTTAACAATATTGCTATTAGTATTCTTATTATTAAATTTTAAAATTTGTCTCGATTTTTATGTCGAGCACATATACCAAAGCAGTCAGGTGTGTTTTAGATTTTTAGGATCGTTACATTCTTCCCCTCTTAGGAATTTTCGTCCTCAAAAATATCAGACAGATTAAGACAGGTCTACGGTGTTCCCTAATCCTGACTCTCAGAACAATATAGAAACAAACAGTCCTAATTGTAAGAGTTGGTCACAGTGCAATAGACTTCGCGAAGCACGCTTGTGAAGAGCCGGGATCCGTAATAACCTGAATATACTGCATGTGACATCCGAGAATGGCATAGAGGATTGCATCCGTACATGGATGCATCCGTCCCAAGTGTCACGTGCTCGAAAGAACACTCCACCATGACTCAAACAACCCCACACACAGATCACACATACGGCATGTAACCAATTAATCAGAGGAATCAAACAGAAACAGAGTACAGGGCAGATATGTCACATACAAGGTGTACAGAGGGCAGAGCATGCAAAACAGATGTCGAATATAACATATACAAGCAGTCAAAACGGAAATCATGCAGGAAACAGTCATGCATGCAAAGCAGAAATTTAATATGAAAAACAGAATGATATATGTATATAATTATAAAAATAACATAAAAGATATAGTGGTCACCTGCTGGTAGAGCAGATGATGATCCAGGCTCCGTAAGTGTTGGTCTACTAGGTCTGGATGGCTCGGCACTGTAGTCTCGAGGATCCACTACATGCAGGCGGGCATGACCAATCATAAGGGTAGTTGTGGTCGCATAAGAGTGCAGCATCAGTAGAGTGAGCATCCCCTCATGAAAGTCTAATCGTCGATGCACCTGATGGTGGAACTCCTGCATCTCGTCTAGCCACTCAAGAACCCTCTTCTCGCCCTCGTGGAATGCAGCAAGCACACTTTCGAGCGTAGTAGTGGAAGGCTCAGGATGGTGTGAGGTGCTAGCACAAGTGGGTCGGCGTGGAGGAATGTGTTCCGGTCGTGCAGGCATGTCAGGTTGAGGTGGGAGATCATGTTGGACCTCCCCCACATCTGGAGCTCGCTTAGCAGCCTCGGCGCCGGCCTGGATGGGTGGAGCATCCCCCTCTTCAGGCAACATCTTTACAAAAAGGTTATAACTTTTGGTCCAATCTTTAAGCTGAAAAGGCTTGATGTTATTATTCCGCCTTGGTTCCCCCGGTGTCATGCTATACACCTCACATACGGCGTTATATTGCTCTACCATACGCATGATCAATCGAGCGTATGGCATTTCTTTCTTCGCCTTAGCCTTCTACTTGGACATCCGGTCCACGACATCGAGCAAGCCATCTATAACAACGTCGACAACAGAGAACCAACGGTTCTCGAAGGCCAAAAAGAGGAATTGTTGCACAATACCTGTACGCTCGGATTTATGCAAAAATGGGAAAATGGTACACTTGATATAGGTATCAAGCATCCATAAATTATCAGAAAGTTGGGCCTACTTAATGGATTGGCCCGATTCTTGTAGCCCGTGTCATTTTAGCGACGACGCCCTCAAATGGCACATCATTGAGGTAGGGTGCCGCCAACTCATATGTCTCAACGTACTCGGATGGACATTGTAAAGCGGCGGAGACGTGGAATTGGTTGAATTTGTACTCCAACCCATCGATTTTAGTAATCATCTTATGACGGTTACCACCCTGTCAAAGGTGTTGGTAAGATAATCTCACTATTCTTGGGCAATAGTGATCATGAAAAGGCTTGTGCAAGGGTTTCAACCCTAGTTTGGTGATATAATTGATTGCCCATGTCATCTCGGGTCGATCTTCAAAGAGGGTCGAGGTAAATTCATACTCGGGCAAGAAAGTTTTGGCTACCCACCACTCTTTTGATAGTTCCCGGTCAATGAGTGGTTGTTGGGGTGATTGAACAGGTGGCTGTGGTGGTGTCACGGGTTGTGCTACAGATTCAATGCACGGGACGGGTACACGAACCCACGAGATCAAAACTTTGCACGAAGCATTCTTCATTTGCAGTCCCATGTGTGAAAAATGATAAAAATACACAAACCCCAAAAGAAATGGAGAGATTTAGGGTTTTACCGTGTTAGGAGACCCAAAATGCGATCCAAAGAAGTAAATACGCGAAGCTCCGACAGTCGAGAGTAGTGGGAAATGAATTTCGAACCCAAGGATGAAAAGTGCTCTCGCTCGATTGCTTTCTCATCAATCGTTCAAATGGGTATTTTAAAACCCAATGCAACTTAAATCGACAGGTTTGATAGATCAATGCTCAAATTGATCAATCGAATTTTAATTCCAAAAGCCCTAACCCGATAGGTTTGATAGATCAATCCATAAATTGATCGGTCAAATTTCATATTTGATCGATCAATCTTAAATTTGATCGATCGGATGAGTCTAAAAATAGAACAGAATTCAAAATCATTTGATCGATCAACTCTCCAATTTGATCGATCGAATTCATATTTGATCGATCAAATACTCACTTTGATCGATCGAATAGGTCTTAAATAGAATACATGGTTGATCGATCAATTTCTCAATTTGATCGATTGGACTAGTACTTGATTGATCAAATCCCTATTTTGATCGATCGAATTTAACAGCAAAGTTATTTTTCAAAAGTATAGGTTTAAAAAGACCTGTGGGTATCGTCATAGTCCAACGGTTATATTTCAATGCCATACTAGTATTTTAAGCAATGTATATAACCCTAAAACATGCTCAATTGATTTAACAAAGGTACAGTACAATAAGGAACTAAATCCAACATCAAAATTACCTCGCATATCAGTTAAACAAATGCAAGTAATGCTCACGAATTTCGGCTTCGCGCTCCTAGGTAGTCTCCACAGAAGAATGATTCCGCCACCTGACTAGCACAAGGGTAATCATCTTAGTCCATAACACCTGCTCTCTTCGGTCTAGAATCTGCATAGGCTCCTCTATCTGGGTTAGATCCTCTTGAAGTTCAATCGGCTGAAAATCCAATACGCGTGTTGGGTCTTTCGCGTATCTCTTCAACATTGAAATATAAAATACATTATGCATGCTTGCCAACTGTGGTGGCAGAGCAATCCTATACACGACTTCTCCAAACTAGCCTAGCACTTCAAAAGGTCCAATGTAATGTGGACTTAACTTTTCACATTTTTCAAAATACATCACGCCCTTAGTTGGCGAGATCTTGACAGACCTTGTCTTCGACCTAAAAATAGGTGTTAACTCTATACTAATTGAGTAGACAAGGAAACTTAAAGTATTGAACACAACAAAGTATACCTGAAACTCGACTTGCGTTCGATGAAGATTGGCATTACTTTTTTGGCGACTTTGAGCAACTCTCAACCTCTCACAGATCAATCGAACTATCTCAATTGTACTGTCCACGATATCAGGTCCCAAAATAAATTTCTCGCCAACCTCCTCCCAATTCAAAGGAGATCTACATCGTCGTCGGTATAAAGCTTCGTAGGGAACCATGCCAATACTAGACTGATAGCATTATTGTAGGCAAAATCAATCAGAGATAAGTGTTGGTCCCATGACCCATGAAAATCTAACATGCAGGCTCGTAGCATGCCCTCTATGATCTGGTTCACTCTCTCAATCTGCCCATCAGTCTGAGGATGGAATGTTGTCCTGAAATCAAGTCTGGACCCCAAGCCTTCTTAAAATCTCTATCATAACTGTGATGTGTATAGCGGATCTCGATCAGACACAATACTGATTGGTATACTATGAAGTCTAGCAATCTCCTTAAGATATAGCTCTGCAAGCTTGCTGGAGGTATACGTAGTACGATACGATAGAAAATATACAGACTTGGTCAGTCTATCCACAATGACCCAGATGGAATTGTGTTTCCTCAATGTTTTCGATAACCCCAATATAAAATCCATAGAAATGGCTTCCTATTTCCACTCAGGTATCAGCAAAGGTTGTAACAGTCTCGCTGGATTTTGATGATTTACCTTTACTTGCTGGCAGACCAAGCATCTAGACACGTACTCTGCTACATCCTTCTTTAAGCCTCTCCACCATAAGCTTTTCTTCAAGTCCTGATATATCTTGGTACTCCCAAGATGTATAGCATACATGGATTTATAAACTTCCTCTAAAACAATGTCTCGAAGCTCAACATTGGTAGGTATGCACATTCGATCCTAAAATAACAAAGTATCATCCTCCCTGATGGAGAAATATGCTTTGGTTCCACTGATCACTCCCTGTCTAATGGCCATAAGCTCATCATCAACCATTTGGAGTTTGTGAATATTTTCAAATAATATCGGCCTGATAATAAGGGTGGCTATCAAAGCGCTTGAACCTTTAACATCGAACCTCGTCTCACACAAGGCTATATCCTCAAGCAAGCGCCACCGCTACACTCTCATAATGAGATGCGATAAATGAGCCAAAGACTTCAGACTCAAGGCATCCGCCACTATGTTGGCCTTCCCAGGATAATACTGGATGGAATAATCATAATCTTTCAAGAACTCCATCCATCTTCGTTGTCGGATGTTCAGGTCCTTCTGGGTGAATAGATACTTAAGGCTCTTGTGGTCAGTGAAGATATCAAAAGTTTCACCATATACGTAGTGCCTCCAGATCTTCAAAGCAAAAATTACTGCTACTAACTTTAGATCATGAGTGGGATAATTTTTCTCGTGTTCCTTGAGTTGTCTAGAGCCGTAAGCGATAACCTTCTTGTATTGATTAAGAACACAACTCAATCCACTGTAAGATGTGTCACTATATATAGCAAAACCTCCTCCATCAAAAGGTATAGCTAGCACAAGTGCTATAGTCAAAGGCATCTTGAGTTCTTGAAAACTCTTCTCACACTGCTCTGTCCAATCAAACTTAGCGTTCTTCTTTGTAAGCTGAGTAAGCGGACCTAAGAGTTTAGAGAACCCTTCCACAAATCGTCTATAGTATCCTGCCAAGCCAAGGAAACTACGAACTTCCGTTACCGTCTTCGGTTGCTCCCAATTCACTATAGATTTGATCTTTGCAGGATCGACTGTTATACCCTCCTCAGAAACAACGTGGCCTAAGAAACTTACCCGATCAAGCCAAAACTCATACTTACTAAGATTGGCATATAGTTGGTTGTCCCTGAGCGTTTGCAAAGCAACTCGTAAATGTTGCACGTGTTCCTCTCTTGTCTTTGAATATATGAGGATGTCGTCAATAAAAACCACTACTGATTTATCGAGGTGTGGCTTGAATACCCGGATCATTAAGTCTATGAACGATGCAGGTGCATTCATTAGCCCAAATGGCATAACCAAGAACTCATAATGATCATACCTCGTGCAGAATGTGGTCTTGGAAATGTCGTCCACCTTAATCTTCAATTGATGGCAACTCGACCTCAGATCAATTTTTGAGAAGAACCTTACGTCTTATAATTGATCAAAAAGGTCGTCAATCCGGGGAAGAAGGTAACGATTCTTAATCATCATCTTGTTCAACTGGCGGTAATCGATGCACAGACGTATCGAACCATCCTTGTTCTTCACAAATAATACAAGTGCTCCCCAAGGAGACACACTCAGCCTAATAAAACCTTTGTCCAAGAGCTCCTGAAGCTGATCCTTCAATTCCTTTAACTCAGTAGGTGTCATTCTGTACGGAGCCTTTGACAACAGTTTAGTACCAGATGCCTAATCAATTGCAAACTTGATCTCCCGATCAGGTGGCAATCTGGGTAATTCCTCAGGGAAGATATCTGGGTATCCACATGCAACAATGATAAGAGCGATGTCCCTCTTCTTCTCCTGATGATCTTGCAAGTAAAAGAGATATCCACAGCATTCATTCGTCATCATACGCTTCGCTCAAATAGCTGAAAGGAACGGTGCGACCTTGAATTTGATTCCACAGAAGCGAAAAGACTTCCTCTTTAGAGGTCGAAAGGTTACAATTTTTCGAAGATAATCCAGGCTTGCATGGTATTCTGACAGCCAATCCATTCCAAGAATTATGTCAAACCCTTCCATATTCAAAGTGATCATATCTGTCATCGTCTCGTGATTCTCAATCATCACGATAACTGATTGACATATTGTATCCGTGCTGACTGAGCTTCCCATAGGGACGGATATGGCCAATATAAAATCAAGGGTTTTGAGAACGATGTCTAACTTCTCAGAGAATGACGGAGTGATAAATGAATGACTAGACTCGGGGTCTATCAATACATGGGCATCTGCCTGACTCTCGTCGCCTTTACGACACATGACAAGGATACCTTCTATTTGTATATTAAACATACAAAATTAAGGGTACAATATTCACTAATATTCAAATGCATAAACTTATCAAAACATGCTATATTATATGAATATCAACTAATAAATTTTAACTCTCAAAGCGTAATGATACCTTGGATGACTTCATTTGATGTCAGGGCATCAATTGCTGTGACGGCATATGCTCGATCTTCAATAATAGGTCGAGAAGATCTCTGAGCAGATACCGATCCAGCCCTCTCATGCTTTCCTTGCTCTCCTCGGGACAATTTCTTATCATATGACCCATCTTGTCATACCTGAAGCATGCTCCTGTATCTCTCCTGCAGTCCTCCGTCTTGCGTGATTTCTCACACTTGACACATGATGGAGCTGGAGTGAATGAAAAGACCCGTGAAGATCCCTATGCGATAAAAGCTCCACTTGCAGAAGATCCAGAAGATTGGAATGGTCTGGATGACGCAGGTACCGCTGGCCTCTTATATGAACTCGATCCTGAAGATACAATTGGTCGAGAATGAGTAGGGTATCTAGGAGGTCTAGAGAACCTAGCTCTCTTATTCTGATCAGGGTCATGAGATTGTCTCTAAAATAATCTCTCCATATTTTGCTTATCTCTCCCAGCATACTACTTTTAATTCTCTTCCTCAGAAATGAGAGCCTCGGACATAACACCCGCATATGTTTCCAACTCCCATAGAGTCACTTCTTTCTACAGGTTTAGCCTCAAGCCAAGTTGAAACTTTTGAGCTCGCATCAACTCGGTAGCTACGTGTTGCGGAGCAACACATAGCTACCTAGTTGATGTGAACTTGATACTTTCCCAAGATTGTGCGGCCTCAATGGGAGGTGAAGTTTAGTTCATAGGTTATCAAGATTTGCGAGACCTATCGAACTCAAGACCATACGATCGAGTTATCAAGATTTGCAGCACCTTGTTCCAACTTTATAAACTTCACCTCCCATTAAAGCCGCACAATCTTGGGAAAGTACTTGTCATTGAAAGTTTTAATGAACTCAGCCCACGTCCAAGGGGCATTGGGAAATTTTTTTTCTCAGTGTCTTGATACTGATTTCCACCAAGGCCCGGCCTCACCATCAAGCTTGAAGGTTGCCCAACGCACCTTCTCAATATCTGTGCATTGAAGCGCTTCAAAAACTTTCTCCATCTCCTCTATCCAAACCTCGGCCTCAATAGGATATATTTGACCATAGAAATTAGGAGGTCTCATTCTCCTAAACTCGACAAAGTTGTCGGGTTGATAAGGTGGTCTCGTTGCTTGTTGATTCATCGCAGCAGTCTATTGAGCTACGTTGGCAGCCAAGACTTCTAACACTTGCTCCATTCTACCATCACCACCTCCCCTTCATGCTCCTAAAGGAATTATATTAGAAGTAGAGGCAAACCCCGCTCCATGTAGAGGACCACTGCCCTCAGCTATTTCCTCCATACGAACCGTTCTCGGTCCGTCTCTATCTCTGTCACGTCCTTTGAACCGTGGGGCCATAATACTAGTGTGTCATTGTGAAATAGATTGTAAAAATAATCAAACCTATAATCTTCGTGGTTTAACCTAAATCCTAGGCTCTAATACAAACTATGACAACCCGAATTTCCGCACTCAGAAACCCATGCCATCAGGATCATAACTATGGATGATCCCTAAAACAAATCAAATAGTGTCTGCTCGTCTAACTGAAATCAGAGCAAACACTATCTAAAGTGACAAATCAAGTCATCATATAAGGCTCTAAAAGAAAGAAATGAACAAAACAATATATATGTAAAACAAAAGGATATACATCCTCAAAAAGGTACCAAGAAGAACCACTGGTGATGGACAGCCATCACCCAAAACAATGATTTCCAATAGTGATTCATATAGAATGTATAAAGCTATAAGTAAACATCTACAGTAAAAATGATACAGAATAGTAGCCACCAAGCACACAGATAATCCAAAAATACATGTACAGAACCTAAAAAGTAAACTAAGTACCCAAACTACTGATAGAACTCGTCAACAGGGGTATTAGTGTCCTCCTCCTCAATCTCAGCCTCTACCTCGGGCTAATAATCGGGATCACTCTCAGTGCCGGGAGCCCTAGCCTTAGAACCTATTATATAGAAACAAGGTGAGCTAACCATCTAAGCTCAATAGAAGAAACTCAAGTAAATTACATATAAAATGTAAAACATGGTTTGCAGAACATAACTCAGGACAGATGGTCAAATCAGAGAATGCAGATAAAATGAACAGATATCGAGTGTAGAACTTTAAAGAACAAAACAGATGCAAAATCTCAGAAACAGACTATATTCTCAGAGTTGTCAAATGCATGTATACAGATTTAGTAACTTAAATTACTCCCGTGAATATAGCACGTGGTAGCCAGATGTTTGTCGATAGATAACCCTGACCATCGTCGTTCAATGAATAATTTCATATATTTGCATCAAGCCTCTTCAAAGGAAAGCAAATTGTACCAGGAGGTTTACAAATCAGATACACAGATATCCTACAGTGCCGATCGTGGGTATCCTGCCACATCAGGGGGATTCATCACATGAACTTTAAATCATTACATATACAGAACCTCAGGAATCAAATATCAGAGTACAGATACAGAAATCAAAATTTACAGAGAACAGATGACAGGAATCAGATTACAGAGGACAAATATAACAGAGCTTTCATTTATATACAAGACATACTTTTAAAATAGAAGAAATCAGATACAGATGCTAGGAAATCATGCAGTCATAATCAGATACAAACTAAGTTGAGTTTCCCCTACCTCAGATCAGGTCTTTCTAAGCAAATCCAAAGCTTTTTAAAGTGTCCTGGTCTTGACCTAGACCATACGTATAATGTACTAAGTGTCAGAAGTGTCAGAAACTAATTGGTACACTGCCCAACTGCGTTTTTTTCAGAAAACCAAAAAAGGGAATTCGATCGATCAATTTTCCTATTTGATCGATCAGATTCACATCTGACTGATCAATCACTTCATTTGATCGATTGAATCCCTTAATCTTCACAGACAGAATAAAGGAAATTTGATCGATCAAATCCCTATTTGATCGATCAGATTCACAAGTTGATCGATCAATTCTCATGTTTGATCGATCGAAAACCAACATTTCATATATACAGAATAGAGGAAATTCGATCGATCAATCTCCTTAATTGATCGATTGGATCCTCAATTTGATCGATCAATCCTCATGTTTGATCGATCGAATATTCCAAGTCAAAATTTCATAAAAACACACCTCCTGTTATATAAGGTATTTATAAAATTCGATCGATCAAATCCCTAATTTAATCGATCAATCTTATAGTTCGATCAATCAATTTCTCAATTGATCGATCAGTTCACACTTGATCGATCACTTCATAGTTTGATGATCAGTGCCAAATTTGATCGATCAAATCTCCATTTTGATCAATCGGATATATCGGGCCTTAACTTCTTTAAAAATCACCCTCCTGTTCTATAGGGGGTTTATACAATTTGATTGATCGGATTATAATTTGATTGATCAAATACTCAATTTGATCGATCAGAAATGACAGTTTCTGTCATTAATGAGGTTCGTTGATCTTTAACCTATTTCAATCATAACTCATCACGATTCTCCACGAATCATCCAAGCACACATTAACAGCTATTTATGACATCTCAACCAGAGAAAACCCATAACAACTCACCTCTTTGATGGTTGTTTCCTTAGTTCACAGCATCTTCGGTTCAAAGTGGATTTCAGATTCGGGATTTAAGAGTTTGTCGTTTCGAGCTCTCCGAAGTACTAGAGGTACAACTCCATGCTAATACACAAATGTATATTGCTCTCTCAAATGTATCCGACGTCCACACATTGATTCCTTCACACTTTAAATCAGAGGATCCAAAAATCTGGGGTTTCTCTCACACCGATATCACAGAGGTTCTAACATTAGCTTGCAAGTAAAGATTCAGAGCAAAGAGAAGAGGTATTTGATATTCCTAACCTTCCTTCTCTTATAAGCTATCTATGGAAATATTCAGGATATTTTTACCTTCCTAATTCATTAGCTCTTGTGTTGAGCACATACACCTACACAATGTATAGCATTCCACCATGTATCTCCTTAGATCTCAGATTTTCATAACACGTGACTTATGGCTTCAGGTGCATACAGGTTAACAATATTGCTATTAATATTCTTATTATTAAATTTTTTAATTTGTCTCAATTTTCGTGTCGAGCACGTATACCAAAGCAATCAGGTGTGTTTTAGATCTTTAGGATCGTTACACCTTGTTAGAAAGGGCATCTTACATGTCCTAGAAATGGGGCGCCATTCCCAAGCCCGTGAATAAGCTGTCATATGCCCGTTTGATTTCCAAGCTATTTGAGCTTCGGGATGGGAGCGACGGCTTTGAGATCCAGGCCCATGAACCATCCTATACTGACAATGTCGAGCAGTACCGAATCGGTGACTTGAACCACAGCTTGCGAAGCTTGTCGGACAACGTTAAAAAGAAGAGAGCCAGCCAGCCCTCTACATCATAGTCGGGATCAATACCTCCCACGGGTGCTCAGCCTACGTCACCATCTTCATCCCAGCCGATGCCTGACACCATGGAGGCCATGATGCGCGAGGTGCTACTACAGACCCATGATATTAGCCTACGTCAGATCGAGATGCAGCTATATCAAAGATTTCAAGAGGCTGTCAAGATCGACCTCATGCGACATGCATACCCACAGACCTATCGGGAGCGTCTTGCTACCATGCGGGACTCTATTTTCTGGTCTTTCAATTCCGGTGCAGCTACTGGTGCGGAGACCGATGAGGAGGGTGATGAAGGGTGATGACGAGGATGATGATGATGACGATGGAGATGAGGAGTTCAGTTCCGAGTACAGTGAGGGCGACGATAATTAGAGCTGGCGGCTGAGAGGAGTTTTATCTTTTGAGGAGTTTTTTCCAATTTTTGACAGCAAAAATAAAAAATTTATGTAATTTTGAGGTCTAAAGCTTGAACTATTGTGACATGGTTGTCACATCCTTTATTTTGAATGTAATTAACTGCATGGTCTTGTGCATGATTACTTCGATGTAAATGGTGAATGACATGGTTTTTGTGAATGGATGGTTATATACAGTAGATGTCTATTTTATTTAATGAGTATGCTTTTAGTTGGTTGTGGAATATATATCAATGTTAATTAAGTTGTTTTCATGAATGCTTTGTTGGAATGCCCTGATTAAAGCAATATGGATGCTTGAGATATGTTTTCATGAATAATGGTTATGGCATATATAAATGTCAATGCCTACATTATGTAGGATGGGTATGTTCAATAAAAGGGGGCAGCTTGGTTATACATATGGATACTTCAATGTTTGTGTATGAGATTACATTGTTATCTTCTGCAGGATGTATGGTATACGATCGATAGGGATGGTAGTATGTTCTTTTATAATATAGGTGTGAACGCCACGTGCATGTGGATTGTGTATTTTATACGTGTTACTATGTATGCTATCAGCGTTGGGTAGTTGTAAATTGTTAAGCCTCTATGCATTTCAATTCGTCACTATAACTTTGTGGGTGTGACTTACGGCAATTTTCGAGGACGAAAATTTTATAAGGTGGGGTTAATGTAATAACCCCAATTTTCGTTGTCATGTAAGTCAGGCAATTTTCATAAACCGTGTAAGTTAGGTGTGCGTAAGTGTGTATATGTGTGTATGTGGTTCACAAGGGAACCCATGCACAGGTGCACACCTTAGTGTGTATGTGTCTAACACATTGGGTGTTAGAGGATAGGTAACACCTATTCATGATGTATATGTTCTACAAGTTGACAAACTCAACTACATGAGATAAGGGGGTCTCACACGTGAATTTCTTTCCTTGCTTGAGTTGTTGAGAAATAGATAGAGAGAAAGAGAGGAGAAAGAAAGGGGGTTTGAGGAGAAAGATAGTAATGATTGTAGGATCTAAGTGATTAGATCAAATAGAAGATAAGGGAAGTGGTGTAAGTGTGCATGGGGATTCGAGCTACATGATTTTGATGACGTCATGTGAATCCGGGAGCTTGGTGTGAAGGTGTGGAGTAGTTTTGGGTTTTGAAACCCTTTTTGATTTCTTCAAGAAAGAAAGGTCCGATCCATGGAGGATTCAAGGCATTAAAGGTATGAATTTAATGTTATTTATGTTGTAAATATAGCATTTAATATTCCTTGAGAAATGGGATTTAAAATGGTTGAGATTTGGTGAGGATCGAGTTTTGAGAAAAACTCAAATCGGGATATCTCTGATCCTCGAGCGCACAAGCTTAAGAGCTCGCTTGCGCGAGCCTCAAAGAGAGGACTTAGGAGCCTCGCAAGAACTTAAGCAAAGCTTTGAGGATCCTATGCCTCGCTGGCGCAAGGACTTTAGTATAATAGAGCTCGCTCAAGTAAGGCCTCGCATGACACACTCCAGACAACTGAATGTCATTTCGGTCGCACGAGATTTGTGCCAGTTTGGCTCGCGCGCCTGAGCCTCAGGGGCTCCCTTGTGCGAAGAACAGGGTACTTTAATTTGTTCTTTTCTTCTGAGTTCTTCAGTAGTTTATGTCTTTTGTTCTTCTACGCATTCTCATGGGATGTTTGGATACTTTTGACTATAGGGTCGACATGTGGACATTTATGTGAGTTCGTGCGAGATACTATTGGTTTAATCTTCGTGTGACTTCATTTGAGGTACAAAAAACTCCGTAGCATGTTTATTTACTTTCAGCTAACATGTGTGTAGTGATATGATAGAAATAAGTGTGTTTCCGCCTTTTTGTCTTCAAATAGCATGCGTTCATTAAATAGCTTTTAAATATGTGAAATATAAAGTGTGATCACTAAGAGGAAAATATGTGTGTGTGTGTGTGTGTGTGTTGTGTGTGTGTATGTATTCTTAACCCTCATTAGTGTGACATGTGAAGGATATGTGTGTGACATCAATAGTGATGTAATTAAATACGTGTGAAACATGTGACAACCTTGAATTACTATAATTAGCACAAATTCATGATGATAAATTATATGTAAACTTGCACATTTGATTTAAGATTTAATCGTGAATACCCAACCGACACGGAGGGATATCCGTGACCGGTACACCGAGATTTCCGTACAAATTGTGCACCGATTCGGCAGGATATCCGTTCTTTGATTTCCAACAGTGAAAATTCTTCGTTCGATACAAGTCACTTCATGCAAAGGGACTTGAGCATTGTGCAATGGTTCATATGAACGACGATGGTGGGTACTTCCAACGGGGGCTCGATACTATATTGCTCAAGCAATTATTTAAGTAATTCGTTTAAGGGTGTATGTTATGAGTAATGTGTTTTGAAACTATGCATCTGATATTCCGTTTTAGTCATGATAAATGTTTCAAATTATGTTCGTATGTTTTGAAATATATCATGAAAGATATGGGTGATGCAAGATAATATACATGCTATTGTTTTCCTTATTGAGCTATGATGTAGCTCACCCTTCGACTATACGTCACATGTTTGAAGATTGCCGAGAACCCGGACTTGGAGAACTCGGATTACGTGCCTTCAGAGGAGTCGGAGCCCCCTCCAAAGGAGTTCTTTTAGTAGACTTGTGTTGTGGCACTTTGATATTTTTGTGGAATCATTGTAAGGCTTGATATGTCCGGTCATTTATATTTTTGTAAGATGTTAAATTCTAGTGATGCTTATTCTTTTGTGAACCATCCCTACGTGACTTTTGTCATGTCACTGATGGTTTGGTTCAATTCTTTTGTTCATGCGATTGGCATGATAACTGAACCGTCTTTTGTAAGCTTGGGTCGTCTTATATACACAAGAAGGTTTATGTTCTTTATGATGACTTTATCTATTTAGTTAGATATGTTTTGTTTCCGCTTTTGGTGTGAATGTACCAGGTGTTCTATAAAAAATATAGAGTATGGCCTTAAGGATTGTATTGACGGCGCGGGTTTCGGAGTGCCGAAATCGGGCCTATCACACTCCTTGTATGCAAAACCCAAACATCACATCGCAGTTGTCGACATTTCAAAATGCAACATTATTAGTCAATATATTACACGAACATATCAGTAATAACAAATAAGCAAGGCAACACTAAAATCTAGAACATATTGCCAATTCCATATTTTACATACCATACTAAGAGAGGCTTCTCCCATATGCTCTTAACAGTATAATCTACCACAATCCTGAAACAGAAATTGAAGGTACACAAAAAAAAAAAAAAAAAAGTTAGGAAAAATTCCAATGAAACAGAATTACTCATAGTTACCTGGTTCGCACTAGTCGAGCATGAAATGAAATATACTTTAATTGATGGTGTAAGATCAAATACCGATTCTGCACTCCATTTAAAATCATGATCACAAAACCATCTTATTCAATTAAATTGCCTTTAGTTAGTTAAAATTTGACTTTGTAAAATGAAAAAATTACACCTGATATAAACACCATAAATCTCTTAAATTAAACCCTATCCCCCACACAAATCTCTTAAATTAATGACGGCATCACGATGTCAATAATGGGCATCAGCAAAAAACTAGAAGATGAAGAATACATGACATGAAACCCTATCACCCACCACTCATCTCTTAAATTCCTCGGATTTAGAGTTGTATTTTGTTAAACATCATAGCAAAAGAAACAAACTTTATTTTTTAAATCACAAAAGCAGCTGAGAAGGCACCATCCAATGAATTTTGTGCTAAGTCTTATCTACATTTTAGGACCAGTGGGTTCAACTTGACCAAATCATTAAAAAAAGTCATTTCAATTGTATACCATAAATTCATAATTAATTGTCACTAAATTAACCTTCATAATTAATTGTCACTAAATTAACCTTTATAGTAAAAAAATAATTTATTATAATTATTGAGTGTTTCAAGGAGAGCATTTATTATTTTTTTCTTAATATACCTCTTGGATCATTTTGGTTACACAGCTGTGCATATCCATTAGGTTGAACCATGCATATCCATTAATGGATGAAAAGGAAAAGGGATAGGTAGAACCCATGGCTAAATTGAGATATCAGTGAACCAATATTATCAAGAACATGTACAGAAATGGATTTAAAAAAAGAAGATAGCAGTGGTTAGAGTACCTGGGGGTTGCAGCAAGTGGTATCGAGGATGACTGCATGTATGCGACAAGACTGTAACACAGAGCTGCTCAACATTTCTTCTTCACTAAATCGGAAATCTCCGGTGTGTAGAACTGCCTAAATTCATTACACAGGCCCCCGGATCAATTCAAGGAGCCAAACCCAATAGGTTAAACACCATAAATAAAATGAGAAGTCATATTGGCATATCTTACGGAATCATATGAGAGCAAACCTTGTTATTGGATGGTTCAAAAAGAATAATAATGGATCCAGGGCAGTGATTTGCATCTAAGTATGTCACATCAATACCTGCAATGTTAACCTTTTGGTTGAGGAGTAAGAGTTGCAATCAATCCATTGGAACCCCTATCTTCATATGTACATATACAATGTTTAAAATGTTGCATTGGAACCTCTTATCTTGAAAAGGAGAGGACAAAGGAATCGTGCATTCAAGAATACAGCACAACTGTATTCAAGAATATAGCACAAATTGTTTCCGGATTGGTTGGTGTTAGATCACCATCTTTATTTCATTTCTAGCCATGAATCTTTTTAGCCAATTTCAAAGAAAAAATAGAAGTAGAAAGTTTATTTATTTTAAACAACTCCAAAAAAACATCAGTATTTGGATTATTTTTAAAAAATGATGGTGATCTTCTATCAAGATTTCAGGGAATCTAAAATCGTTAAACACTACCTGTCCAACAAGTTCTTCGTGTATAGTAAGCCCTACACCGCCAATTCTCTCCACACTTACACTGACCTCATCTTGTTCTTCATCTTGCTGCCTAAAAGGCACAATTGACAGTAAGTATATAAACATAATAAATAAATAGAAATAGTTAGTTTTCTTAGCCTTCAGAAAAATTGGAGACAAGAAAATATAAATATAGGTGGAAGCAAGAAAAGGAATAAAAACTTACTTCATAACCAGCAGCTGCCTATCTGATTCTGACGATGTGAAATCATCATCGTCTTGGGCAGCATAGTGGTTGGTTCTGCCTCCTTGATGAGGATGGTTATTTGGAATCCTCATTAGATCTTGGTGCATCCCATTTAGACTGGCGCTGACAGGATTGCCCCTGCCCCTTTCCAGCTTCTACAGCTTTCCGCACAGTGTCCACCTAACAAAGTAGTAAAACCTCTCAGGAGATTCAAAACAATTTTCCTATTTGAAACTCCAAAATTAGTTGAGGCAAAGAGTTCAATATATTAAATGCTAAAAAGTTATTTGCAAGACCTACCGAGGATTATGCTGAGAGGTTTACCAAGCAAACTGCCCACAAAACCATATCAAAGGACTTGCAAATACATAAAAAATCTATGAAGAAGAATTATTGAATTGTAATAGAAACACTAAATGTAGTCCCCATTTTAGTGAGCCATTAGTCAATTGATTAAAAATCAGCACTGTCCACTCTCAATGAACCATTGATCATTGATTTAGTAATGAACAGTCACCAATTATTTTCCCAACATATTATATCACTCCAATCCATGATTTTGCACCTGACTTACTTTCAATGGTACCATCTTTTGAGAAGCTCTAACAATTTTCTATGTGTGTGCGCATAGTGGTGGTGGGGGTAACCATGATCACATTCTCATAAGACGTTCCCACTTCCCCCCCTAGAGGTCTGGAATGGGAATATTTCGCAAGTCTATCTCCTCACTGCACTCTAGCTCCAGCAACATCTAAAAGGTCTGAAAAATCCATTGATATAAGATATAAATTCTGAACCTTTACTATGGAATCCCCTATGTAGTCGTATTCTCGACTACTGTGGTTGTTGAAGAACCTTTACCTGCCACCTTCAGCTTATAAGTACAAGAAGATATAACCTGTATGGCAGAGACAAATCTAATGAAAGAGGACCCAGTCATCAAGAGATAAACGAACTTCTTACTGATGATACAGGTTCTTCATCATGAAGAAACAAAAGAATCCAAGAACCCACTAGCAAATTATGGACTATAGAAAGTTGATTCCCCAAATAGATGAGAAAAGGCAGTGATGATGATGTTGGAGAGTTGATTTGGATACTTTTTAGACATACCTTGCTCTCCCTTCTCATTAGCTTCTAGCTTTGCAATGGAAAATAGAATGCATGGTAATGTATACCTTCTTTCTACTGCTTAATTATGAAATCTCTCTATAATGCAGCATTGCATGATTGCATCTCTCTAGCTTGCAAAGAGTATTATAGCAGAATCCTTATACAAACAAAAACTCATGTCAATAACAAAGTGCTACTGATAAAAAATAAGAATCAGACCAATGGGTGATACTTCCTCATTACTTAAAAACTATCGAGTATTATGTCTAAACGAGAAGTCATGTGCATGAAATACTAAATTAATGGATAATTCCACAATAGAATAGTTGAGATTCCAATCTTTATCTCAAATGTTAGCCATTGATAAGAAGTTTGCTGCATCCCCTTGCATTAAGCAAGTCACCAATGTTGATGAAGAGAATGAAATCACCATAGTATGCAAAAGAACAGCAACCCAAGAATGAAATGCTATTTTACCTGCTTCTCTGGGAATTTTGGTGCAGATATGGCCAAAGTCTACATCATACCCCAGCATAAAGATATAAAGCATTTTCCAAACATATTTCTTCTTCACGTATGGTGTCAGACCCGTACAAGACTTTAATGGGACAATTTTTGAAGCATGCTCAAACCAAGAATGAGCAACGACCATTGGGGACTCGATTTTAATGGGACAATTTATTTCTTTTGCTTGACTAGGATCCTAGGGTTTTGATAATGAGCAAAAAAATAAGTGCAGATCTAAACCATCAGGTTGAAATAAAAAAATTATCAGAATCGTGCATCAACAAAAACCTATAAGATCTTAATCAAACCACAAAAATCATATAATTTTCTAGCGAATAAGAAGCACAGAGAGAAAGAGAGACAGAGAGAGGGTATATGGGGGCTTGACTTTGTTCCCAGAGCTCTTGATAGGGCCTTTGTTGTTGCCCTGTGCAGATCTGAAACCAAACAAAATATTTGACATGTGACCGAAGTCTTAAGCATTTGCCTCAGCGAACGGATCTGCAAATAAACCCCCAAGAACATGAACAAAATACATTCAAAATAGGAAAAAAAAAACACAGATTGAATTCATAAGAAATACATTCAAATCATAAAGCTTCCAATGAAAAACAGACGAAAGCAATTTGTTTGACAGTTCAACATGAGATGATATTCAGCTGCTGATATATTAGATTAGCTTAAATGTGCTTCCTTTGAAGATATGTTTTAGATTAGCTTAAATGATGGGAATATAAACAAGAAGGAGTTGAATGATCTTTGAGGAAGATTAGGAGGTCGACCCCCTCAAAAGTGGTCACTATCTACCTTTTGCTCTTTCCTAATTTATTTTATTAATTTCTTTGGGGATATTATAATTGGGATTTCCATGAAACATTATGATATGATCTAGCAACGTATCATTAGGATGAGGAGAGAATTTGAACCTTCAACTAACGATAGACAAAGTCAGAACTGATCAGTAGTTGCTTTGATCTAAACAATTGTTATGAACTCATATACTGGATTGAAAATAAATAAATAAACAGAGTAAAAAAAGTTCATTCACATAGTTTGAAGAGGCCCTTTTTGAGATGTAAATTTAAATAATAGCCAAATGTAGCAAATGAAAATATTCTAACATTCAATGCATAATAGCCCAAAAACCACAAATTAGTAAAAAATGGACAAAATCCACAATTTCCAAGCATGCAGCTTTTGAAAACCTTTGAACTTCAGCTTGATATATATTTCCCATGAAACCGGAATAATGTAATGCTAGATGTGGAGCATAGCATGCTACAGAAATTAATAATAAAATAATTACCTCCATAGCCAGTCCATAAGTTGCCCGAGTAGGTTTCAGACCACTACACCTAATCTGTGAAAGCACCCAAGATACACCTTTCCACTGTTGGGTTGGGACACAAGCATTGAACACCTGGAAAGCAGTTCGGAACAAATTGAATGATTACTTTGAACTCTAAATGGATTTTCAAAAAAAAAGGAGAAAAGAGATGGATAAATAAGTAGGCCATAGATAAAACAAAGTTTTCTTACAGCGTTGAATATGACTATATCAGGTTCTACGCGTGGATCCTAGCTTCTTCGATGCATGTTTTTAATTATTTTGGACGGTTTCTGTCTCATGCATTCAATAACGTTCATCAATTCCCTTACAAGACCAGCTTGACCAAGCGTAAAAATAATGTTGTGGTATGCCGCCATATCAGGATATATCTGACAGTCTTCCTGAATAATTTTATATTTAGAACTAACTAAAGATAATTAATTATTCAAAAATTTAAAGACCCCCAAATATAAATAAACAAAAAGACTTGATCATTACACGCATTATATTAAAAATTCGGAGAGCTTCACTAGGCCTTCTTGCCTTCCCAAGAACTGCTAATAATTTTGTATATACAAACGTACAAAAAAGCACAACTCGTGTTAGCAATAAACACTTAACTTTTCACACTCTCTCAAATAACTCGATTATTGGGAGAGAATAAAAGATGAAGTACACAATGCTGTCAAAGACAAATCTCATCTGTATGAAACCTTATAAATCATTTAGAAGTGGAAAGCTTAAGAACAGAAGTTAGAAGTTAAAAGAGAAGTCACGCACTTAAATTACAAACTGATAATATGTTCATTCCGAACATATCTCAAAAGTAGCAGATACTTTTTGTTAAAATGAAATTACAAAAATCAAAAGAGAGAAAAGGGCATGAGTGACAACTAGGAGTTGACGTAAAACAAGAAAGAAACCAAGAAAACACTAAGAAACAGGAATACCCTTCCCAAATACAACAGTATACTTATTCCCACCATCTTTAGCATGGAAATCAACCATTGAGTTTGACTCCCCATGCTCATGAGAAAAATATATAGAACAACATGTGAGGTCTAAAAGTTCTTCAAAGCAATTTTAAAATCTCCAAGGAGTTCCCTCCCATTTATCATACCTCTAACAGTGCTCAAGGAATCGCCCTTCACAAACATTGAGTTTGGATCCATAGCACAAAGCATCAGATATCCAAAGGGCTCCTCAAGTTTCAGCTTCTAGGGAATTCTTCTGCCCAAAAGGACCAAAGAAAGATGAGCGTCCCTGCGAGTTCCCTAATAACTCCACCACCCTCTGTCAAACAAAGATTACCAACAGAGCATCCATCAAAATCAATTTGAGGATGCTATATGCAAGAGCAATCCATTTCTCCACAGGTGAATCAATTTTGTCCACATCATAGGAAAATTCCATTCAACTTCTAAAGGTTCCTCTGTGTTTACCCATATAAACACTTTGCATGCAAAAGCGCACAAAAGATTTGGCATTTGATTTTAAATCTAAACAAAAACAAGGTGCCTGCCCTGAAATACATGAACATTCCTCTAAGACTCCAAATAATGGAAAGAGGAAAGAGCACCAAATGATCCAGCCTCTAAAAGGAAAAGGTCCATTTGCTCAAGTTTCAAGAAGGTCGCCAATGGAGCATGGAATTAGCTAATGTACCCCAAAAGCATGATAGAAAGAAGTCACAATTCAAGCACCAAAGTGCTTCCCCATCCAAGTGGTTAAGACAGAAAATACACCAGCAGGTTAGAGAACACCACTTTAATAAGCAAGATTGTCCCCCAGTAGAGATGAGCTTCCCCATCCAAGTCAACAACCTCCTTTCCACTCTTTCCAGGATTCGGTCCCATGCAGAAATGGGAGGTTTATCAATGCACGAAGGCAAGCATAGGTACTTAATCGAAAAGCTATCCATGTGGAAAGCTATCCACTCTTGAAAAAAAACGTATGATCATCGAGCCACGCTTATCCATGATACCTAACCATGAGATTAGGTGCCACGTGGCTGCAAATGAGTTTAGGACCAGCTAAGTTACCCGGTCTATGGTACCAGGCAACCTTTACCCTAAAATTAAATCGAAAAATATGAGTGATAAAGTACTACTGCCAATACATGCTGCACATCACCGATTGGCAGAAAGGATGGTATGGACAAACATTTGAATCATGTCATCACAGATGATTGGTATGTACAATATTTTGTTTTCTCTCTTATGAAAAATATTTAATTTTATCAAGTAAGATTGCTATCTTTTCAGATTTTATTTGTTTATGAGATACAAGGCCGAACTGAAGAGGTGACTTCTTGACACATAAACAGCAGAGCTTAAACTAAAAATTATTTATCAGAAGATAAGACTAATTTTCAAACCACTTGTGAATAAAAATTGTACAACAGTGGTCATAGAGCATGCGATGGAATGAAAGATAGAGAAACGGGATAATAAGTGTGTCCATATGAGTTAGTTGACACTGCCTGCTACAGGTGAATTTACAATATTAGCTCAAACAATTGAGATAGTATCTTGGGTAGTGATGGACATACCCCATAGAGCTGCACTTTTGATGAGCGTGGTACAGGTATGTCTTCTTCTGATTTTTTGATACTCTTGCGCATATAAAAGAAAATGAATTAAAATAATAGCCCAAAACCAGAAGAACTGTGATCTTCCCAAAGAATGACCCAGAATCAAGCACCAAAGTGCCACAAACTATTGCAATACAATTTTCCCTAGACAAGATGAATGCAGAATTCTACAAATAAAATACTACATTAACAATATGAAAGGTTATATTAACATGTAGCAGGCATATGGACAATGTCCACATTGTGGGACAGCATCACCGATCTATATCTAGAATCAGGTTCTATCCAATCAAATCATGAATGACTACTGCCTGCACATTAGAGAGTGAGAGTGAGAGAGAGAGAGAGAGAGAGATAAGACTCTCCATTTCTGCTCACTAACAGTGCAAGTGCCCATTGACCATTCAATCAATGGGTCCCCTCTTGGACAGGACATGCAAAAAATCACATTGATTGAATGGTCCCAACTCTCCCATCAGTATTTTTTTTTATCATAGCACAACTAAAATGAAGCAACTAATTTTTTTGGAGTTGTGTCTTTCTCATACCCATCTATGTTGTGTGGTGCTACATCAATTAATTGCTCAAATTGACGGGCATGTGCACTGATTGGTCTGTAGAGATGGGTGCACCAAATCGCAGCATTCACTCAAAAGCGTCCTAATAAATTGTCTAACTCGCGGAACTTAGTCTATAGAGCGCCGAGAATGTTTTATTTGTGCGGTGTTTCTAAGTAAACACCGCAAATAAGGTGACGCAAACTGATGTCATTGAAAATTGGAGGTGCTTTACTGAAAAACGTCGTGAATATCTATTTTTAGTGGCACTTTTTTCAAAACGCTGCTAAATCAGCGTCGCTAGAACTCACTTTTCTTTTAGTGATCAATCTCATTTAAAGCTGACATTCCCAAATGTCAAGGTCCTAGAAAATATGAAAAAATAACTTTTGATAGGACATGATTTGGTTGATAAAAGGCTATTCATAAACTCTAGGAATGTTTTGCATAAAGTTCTGTTTTTCAGAAATTACAATATAAAACTTATTAAATATAACACTAAGGATTAAATATTACACTTAAATTTTAAAAATAATATTCTAAGTAACTATTTCATCGCAATATCTAAGTTTGTCTTGGTTTTTTTGAAATGTTATTGAAAAAAATTGCATGATGCTCTAATTTTGCGTTTACAAATGCCTAAAAATGAAAAAATAAATGTATATAAAAACCTAAAAATGAAAACATTACCATAGATCATTGAAGCCTTGGAATCCATTGGATTAAGCGAGAGATCTGCCAAGCTACTCATACACTCTAACCCTCACTTTTCAATCTCTATACCTCTTCGTTTTCAGCATCTATAACAACTCTCGAAACCCTAGAAATCAGGGTTTGGTTCGTCTGATCAAGAAGGATATAGATCGTATCTCATCAACTGTTTCTGACATTTCCGATATAGATCGTAAAAAAATCAGTCGGATTCTCTTCATTTCAAACCCCGAAGAAGGATCTGTTAAGTGTCTAGATTCTAGAAGACTCTGAATCTGGAGAGTTAGGGTTTGAGGAGGAGGGAGAGGACCTGAATCTAGAGAGTTAGGGTACAATCTTTTGAGACAATCTGAATCTGATCAGTTGGGAAGGTGATCTAAATTGAGATTGAGAAATCGCTTCAACATAGATCTCCGCTTCAATGGCGTCATCTCCAACCTTCAACACAAATCTCCTTTGAGATTCTATAATTTAAATCTCTAACTAGGGTTTGGGAGAGGGAGATGGAGGCTAGGGTTTCGAAGAGGGAGATGGAGTGAGAGGGAGATGGGGCGAGAGAGGGGGAGCCGACAATTTTGTTAGCAAGAGAAAAGAGTTGCTATAATTGGAGAATTAGGGTCTCGATAGTTTTGCACGTGACGATAGGATGGAGTGCACGTGATATGAGAGTTAGGAATTAAACCACTGCCTTAACTTCATAAACAATGGATTTTGGCAGTGGATTATTATACCACTGCTTGGGCAATGGTTCTTTTTTATATTACAAAAGCGGTTTTCTTATCATTTTGACGTACTGTCGGATCCTCCCCGACGGGAGGATTTTCATTCAATTTTTCCTCCACAGGGATCACTGGACCAGAGAAACTATCACGACCCAAAATCCTAGCCGATCTCAAGGGCCTAGAATCTCATGTCATGACCCCACACACTTGTTAATGCGATAAGTGGACATACATATCTTACTAAATCTTACATGAAATTGAGCTCCCAAAAATTGTGAATCAAAATTTTTTCTCATATTAAAAATTTCCTTTAATAAGCTTACAATGAATTTTGAGTCCAATATACAAAATGACCATAAATTAAGGTAGGACCATCTACTGAAAAGTCTTTCTAAATATTTAACACATTCCTGGCATAGTCTATCTGGTCATCCACATCGTCACCCTCATAAACCGCATAATCAACTAATGCATAAAGTCCACTGGGATAGTGTAGTCCATATCTTCACCTGCAGTTGTTAGTTTTTAGGAGGGAGTGAGTTTACTCAGTCACATAAACTCAGTGAGTTACACAACCGATCCACCACAATCTACTCAGGTGATCATGGGTGCAACCTTGTGAGTGAAAGTAAATCCTTTACAATTTCATATAAACAACATCATAAGCATTTCATAACTATAAAGCTATAAAATTGAAAGAACATAACATGTCTCTAGTGCATATGATGTTTCTAATGCTTATTACTTTTCATACTTGTCTCGTCCACTTAACTTATGTGGCATATCGAAAGTCTTATTATTACTCTATACGCTTACACAACGTACTTTGTATCTTATTTATCTTATTTAAACGATCTGTGTCAGGATTACTGCTCAAGCTTACCACGCGAGGTCCATATATAGATAATCACCTAACCTCTATATCAAAACATAAACCACCATCCAGCCCGATGAGGTTGCACACATAAAAATCAGTGTCCCCTTAAGTCGAGACACTGTCATATCATATTATCCTTAAGTCTTGTCCTGGCTACAGACGTTGAATCTTGCAGTGGCACGCAAGGCATGGCACGTGTAGAAACTTAATTCATGTTTAGCTGGTCTTCACAGTGTATCTTAATATATCATAACATTATTCGATTCTAGGCTTAGGTGATCCCCGCCCCAATTTCATATTTGTGTGGGCTTAAGTCCTCACTTCCTTAATATCTCGTAGCTTAACATATTCATATTTCATCTTTTCTTAAAATTAATTAGAATGAGTCACGGTGTGATAGGCTTCATAAACTATGCTTTCCAAGGGATGGGTTTCGTAGTAACTTGGATGTACTTCATGTGGCAGCCCATACTTTCATAGAGGTGTTGCATTCGTACATGGATTCGTACATTCTAAATCTCACAGGACCTTAAAGGGAACCCCACCATGACGAAGGCTTAAAAGTCGTGTATCGTATCTTATTTCTTAACTTATCATGCATATGCCCTATCGATTTTCTATAATATAAATATAATGCAATACCGATGAAACCACTAAATATAACATATATCTTATATAACCCTAGTTACATATTTCGACAATTGAAGCTTAATCCTAAAAAGAACTTATTCTATTAACAAGTCACTTAAAAGTCAAACAAGTAATGTACCCAAACAAAAAGGTTAGTAACTGATCACAAGTCAGTTGCAAGTTACAACTAAAGTCAAAATTTGACTCATGATGTTAAATAAAGACCTAAGGTTTTAACCCGACGATTAAAGTCGTTTAGAGTCTCTTAGGTACACTCAACTTCCCACTAAAGGAGAGAGATACAAAAAATCGATAGATGACCCTATGATGTGTGTTATAACATAGTGATAGATTGTTCTTATTAGATTGTCTTGATAAAAATGGCTAGTCATTTACATGATTCCGATAAGATTTAGTCTCGGTTAGACTGAATCACTTATAGACCATCAAATATTCGATACAAGCATTTTAAAGTGTACGTGATCGAGTTTAGAACAATCTAATCCTATCGACATCATCAATGTAATTGATGTTTAGATACCATATGATTGCTACTATTGGTTTGATCATTTAGACCATTAACTGAATGGTTCAAGATTTTGATCAAGATCATATCATCATATGATCATTGAGTGGTGTACACTATTTTGGCGTGATTTTAAGATCTATCTAGAAGATTCTCCTAATCTTAAAAGATGGGTTGGGCCTATCCTTGAAGATTGATCCGCAATTTCTCAAAACGTGCACTTGGCTATATTAGATATGCAAGCCCAAGGTCCATAAACTAGACAAGCCCAAGGGCACAAAGAAAGTCCATCAATGTTTTCACTAAATTTGAGACACATTTTAAGAGTTTAAATATATCGGTTATGCGACATCAAATTTGTTAACCACAAAGTGTTCTAAAAAATAAGGTGAGTTTTCATTCGGGTTCCTCCTAATTGGGTATTTTTCAAGGTCATAAAGGGTAAAGTCGGCAATTTTTCTAATTTCCTCAGGATTACAAATTTTAGGAATTATGATATATTTTTCGAGCTATATTATCCATTGGATAAGGAGAGGCCCAAAATTTAGTGGGGGTTCATCTTGATGTCTCTTGTCTCAATTCGTCTTAAACTTGAATCAAACCCTAAACTTAGGTGCCACAGGCATAAAGTGCAAGAATTTATGTGGTTATGTGTACCACTTTAGGTGGTGCAAAGACCGAGGTGTGTCAATCTTAATCAAAATCTGGCCATCAATTTATCAGATGGCCAAATGATCTTTATTTACATCTACGGATTTTGACCCATAGGTTTGTTGTTTGCTAAATTTAAAGGGGTCAAACTGGACCCTTTAGCCAGTGTATATGCATATTTACATTAATAAAAGCAGGAAATATTCTAAGTGTCAAATAAATATATTCATATTTTTGGGATACTAAAATTTATAAAAAACTAAGAACTAACAGATTAATGTGAACCGTTAGATGTATAAAGCATATGATTTTATAGGGTATCCATGATTTGACCGAGGTCAGAAACGGATTAAATCCTCGAGATTGAAACAGTCAAACGAAGACCTCCACATCGAATGCACAATAAAAACATAGCGGGGTAGCAGCCCATCCTTGACATGGGACTTTCTTTGTGCCCAATTTATAGTCCTCAGGATCTATTTTATCGGCACGCTTGTGTGCCATGTGGAAGAGTATAGTATTTTCTAGTTCTCGGCCGATGGGTTCAACCATAGGGTCAACCCTTGACCATAACCATCTTGTGAATCCACACAAAACCTAAGAAAAAAAATTTACAGTTTTTATATAATCATCACAAAAAGTGTAAAAGCGTAGATTTGGATGGATAGAAGGGCACCCACATGTTGTAGCGTGATCACGCAGATTTTGTGAAGATTCGATTGATTTTGATCAAAAGGTTCACGTTGATGCAAATCAGATTTGATGCATTGCTTTGGCTCGGGTTCATTTCGTGAAAGTTTGACACCTTGGTCTATACTAGGTGCATACCGAATAGCCATAGTTGAGATTAAGTACAGCCTAAAGATGTGTGATCGGTGTCGAAATGTGACTATATTTCGCACCTTAATTCCTACATTTAGCTACCCGATGGAAGCATCTGATGGTTGTCATGTAATTTCAATGTTTATAGGTGTTTCTGACTGTGGAGCGTTAAAGAGCGTAAAAGAGGACAATTAAAGGTTACGCAAGAACTGTGGACTAAAAAGGTCAAAAGAAGCATCGAAATCCGTAAAGTAGCTCAACATCCATGAGGAGAATGGAGACTCTACCCATATATGTCAATCGATTGAGAAACATATGTCAATCGATTGACAAGAGAGATAATTTTGCCCTCCTTATTTCGAATTTGAGGTCAATCGATTGAGAAAGAATTCTCAATCAATTGAGGTTATTAGGGAGATGTTTTGCTTGCCCCTATATAAAGAAAGCTACGACTTTGTTATAGGGATCCCTTCTCTCACTCTTGGGCTCACATTCTCTCTTTTCTTTTAGGGCCTGTTTAGATAAAAACATGAGAAACGTGGGAAAGTAAAATAATATTCCTATATTTTCCCATGGATACCTAATTGGTAGGAAACCATGGTATTCCTTTGTTTCCCTTTGTTTTCCGCTGTTTGGATAACCACATTTCTAGCTGGGAAAATGCAGGATTAACTAAATCCTGCGTTTGGATGCATATGCAAGAAATTGTAGGAAAATAACATATCTCAATAGAAAAAATAGCCAAATGACCAAAAAATTATATATGTATTAAGTTTTTTTTTATCTTCACATATATTAGTGAATTGCTCTAGTGGTAGGCTTGATGCTTTGTGAAGGTTAGGTTCTAGGTTCAAATCTTATTACATGTAATAAATTGTATATTTTTTTAAATTAATTATATTAGAGCACAGTATACACCATATATTTGAGTATATAGCTCTACAACATAATAGAGTCATCTCTCCAAAAATAAGTCACCTAAATAGATGGAGGGGAGCTTAAAAATAGGCCAAAATTGTAGGATTTAGTTAAATAAAATAAAAAAAGAAATATTTGTTATGAAAACAAATACCATAAAAAAAATTGTTTGAAGATTTTTGATAATTTTGGATGGTCAAGATAATTTTGGATGGCTGAGAATGCACTAATATAAATTAGGACCCATAAAGCTTAGTAATAAATATTTAGAAAGTTTGGGTGGTCAATTGTCATAATGTAGCTTTGCCTCTAATATTTGGGGATGTGTGCTATATAGAATTAACATCAGACCGTCTGATAGGGGCATCATGATCTTAAGATCTATCATGAGGAAGATTGAAAAAAAAAAATAATCTCCATCATCTTATTCAAATCAGTCAATGGTTTTCGTCTGTAAAAAAATTGTGTTGTATTACTAAATGGGTGAGAAGAGTCATCCGGATAAAAAGTCCGAAGGGTGGGTAAATAGAAAACCGAGGGACACCCTCGGCATTTGTAGTAGGGTTTTAACGGAAAATAGGAAGATAATTTCCAACCTTTCCAATGTCATCCAAACAACGAGAAATGCGGCAATTCATTTCCCGCTTACCAGTTTTCCCTTCTTTTCCCTGTTTTCCCTTGAAACCAAACAGGCCCTTAGGGTTTTCTCTGGGTAGATTGTACGTAAGCTTTTGCATTTTCTTTTCTTTTACAGTTTGTGAAATCATAGATTGTATTTAGGAAAAGCATTGTAAAAAGATCTTTGGATAAATAAAAAGTGCATATTTAAGAGAATGGCTTTGTGATTACAACGAGATTGCACACCAAGGATGAGCAACTAAATCATTTGTTTAAGGAGGATGCGATCCCCAGATAAGTAACATTTTTATGATTAACTCCACAGTCACTTAATTTCATCATGGAATCATTCTGCTGAAAAGTGTGCTTAAATTGAATATCTTTTGAATACTTTATTATGACCGTTGATCTATGTAATCAACGACCATAATCGTCAAATCTGTACCTACAGGCCGATCTAGGCTACAGAGTGATTATATATTCATGGTCGTTATTTAAGAATCTTGAGATATGCTATGCTTTTTACATGATGCATACCGTACTGATAGGCTGAGTCATCGTTTTTAGATAGGGAATGCAAGATCAATGATCACACTTTCTTACGATTTAATTTTCTAGATAAATGATTGTGTGATTGATGTGTTATGGAATTATGGGTTAAATGGTAGAAAAGTTATAAATCTGGGATAGCAAATTCCTTGATCATTCCTAAAATTATCATTTTATTTATCATAAATTGTTCTTGCTCAGATTAGTTATTTTTCTTGCATCTAGAATAGTGTGGTAATTGTTTAGCAAATTGAACTTTCTCCCTTGGTACTTCATTGGATATTTTAAATCTCTTTAAGGATTAATTAAATTTCATATTTTCCTGTGGGTTCGACACCCTTGATTTTACCGTGCTTCAACTGATCTTCTGCACTTGCAAGGGTACAATTTAAAAACCGATCAAGTTTTTGGCGCCGCTGTCGGGGAATCGGGGAAATTTTGATAAATTCATAAAGAGATTTATATGAAATTGTTTGACAGTCAATCGATTGACATCTCATCTTCAATCGATCGACTATTTTCTGTGGTTGTGGCGTGCTGATGTGTCAATCCATTGATTCGAAAGTGTCAATCGATCGACTGTTTTGAGTGTTAATTTTTAAAAATCTAACAAGTAAAAATCTAAATTTTTAATTTCAAATTTCGAATATTGAAATTTTGAATTTTTACAATTTGAATGATGAAATTTTGAAATTGTTGAAATTTGAAATATGGAGCTTGAAAGTTGAATTTTTATTTTTGAAATTGGAAATTTGCAATTTGAATTTTGAAATTTAATTTTTAAAATCGAATTTTAATTTCGATTTTTAAATTTAAAATTTAAATTTCAAAATTTGAATTTTGAGTTTTAAGTTTTAAATTTTGAATTTGATTTTGAAATTCGAATTTAAAAAAAAAACAAAAAAAAAAACCAATCAAAATTTAATTTTCTTTTCTTCTGATACTGGCTACTGTTCATTTTGGAATCAATCGATTGAGACTGGAATATTATTTGTTGTGAAAATTTTTAAAATTCTTTCAATCGATTGAGACTAGAATATTATTTGTTGTGGAAATTTTTGAAATTCTTTCAATCGATTGACATTTCTCTGTCAATCGATTGACTAGACCTCTGTTATTTGCCTTCTCAGTTGACATTTCTGTGCTGTCCAGCTAGACTTTTAAACCTCAATCAATTGACTTTAATACATCAATCGATTGACGGATAAGTCTCTGTTAGAATATTGTTGTGTGCTTTGTTTCAATCGATTGACACCATTGCTTCAATCGATTGAAACTGAAATTTGTGAGTTTATTGTGGATTTAGTAATCCTTGTTTTGGATGTTGGCGCATGAGTTTTACTCGATCTCATCACCCACATCAACAACCATTTAATCTTGAGATCGAAAGGTCTTACAGAGAGAATCATAGAATCCAAAGGAATCAGTATCATCATACTGAAATTATGGCAGATCAAAGACAAGAAAGGAATGGGAACAATCAAAACATCAATAATGAAAATAATGGGAATAATAATCATGATGAGGGCTCAAAAATATTGACATATTATAATGATCTTGAATTTTACGAGGATCAGGATAGTATCATGCATGCCCCCATTCCAGGAAACCATTATGAATTCAAATCCGCAATGATTCAAATATTACTGATTTTCCATAGATTGTCTAATGAAAATCCACATGTTCATTTAAATGAGTTTACTGGGTGTGTAAAATATTCAGAGTTCACAATGTCACCGACGAGATAGCTAAGCTACGACTCTTTCCTTTCTCTTTAAGAGATAAGGCAAAAACTTGGTTCTATTCTTTAGAACCACAATCTATCCAGAGTTGGGCAGAGCTACACCGTCAATTCCTTAAAAAATATTTTTCGATGACCAAAACCATTGAGTTGCGTCAGAAGATTCAATTTTTCTCCCAACAACCTACAGAAATATTTCATGAATGTTGGGACTGCTTCAATGAATTGATCAGGAGTTGTCCTAATCATCAACTTCCAAGGTGGCAACAGGTCTAAAGTTTTTACAATGGACTGATTTCAGAAGAGAGACGCATGGTTGATGCATCTTGTGGAGGATCATGCGCCACAAAAGAGGCTGATGAATTGTGGGCGTTGTTTGAAAAGTTATATCAAACCTCAATACAAAATGCGACAATGGGGTGAACTAACTTGGATGTGGCAACTAAATCTCATGTGTTGACCAGAGATGGACTATATAATGTCAACAACAATACCTCAGATCTATCAATAAAAGTTGACATGTTGTCCAAACAAATGAACATGTTGTTAGCTACAACCAAGCAAGCTAAAAGTCCCATCAACCCCACGGCTTGTTCAATTTGTGACCACCCAGGTCACATAGCTAATGAGTATCCAACTACCTTGTCATTCTTTCCTGATGAACCTACTCCTCAAGAGTAGGTGAATCTGACTCAATCTTATCAACAGCAGGGTAGGAACATGTATTCAAACACCTACAATCCGGAATGGAAAAAACACCCCAACTTAGGATGGGGTGGATCAAACCAAACTGGACAGATAAACCAGCGGTACAGATCCAACATAATGAGTGGACAACAGAACTTTCGTCCACAACAGAACTCTAATTTTCAACATAATTCTCCTTATTATCATCCAAATTCTGAGTACCGAAAAAATTAGAATTTCAATCAGAATTTTAATCAATCTCATACCACCGCTTCGAAAGATTCTGATTTAGAAGAAAAGATTATGCGAAATATATAAGCTTTTCAGCGATAATGATGGACCAATTTAGCCAATTGACCAATCAATTGAGTAAACAAGAGGAAGGTAGGCTCCTAGCCAACCCATCAATAATCCTCGAGGCCAAGCATCACCTGATGAAGGACCATCTAATAGTCAACAGTTGAAAGCTGTTACTATATTGAGAAGTGGGTGAGCAGTTGATAATCAAGTGGAAATGTCAGTGGAATCTGATAAGGAAGAAGAAAAAGAAGCAATAAAAGGCAAGGGGCTAGAGAAAGGAAAAGAGAGAGTCTCCTCAAATTGTCCAACAAGCACCTGAAGAACCAGAAAATGAACCTCATTCCTATATCCCAAAGGCACCATTCCCTGAGTGCCTAATACCTCCATCTAGAATGGGGAAAGGAGCGTCAAAAATAGAAGAAATCTTTGAAACATTCAAGCAAGTAAAGATAAATCTTCCATTACTTGAAACTATCAAGCAAGTTCTTGAGTACGCAAAATTTTTCAAAGATCTATGCACTCGTAAGAGAAAAGCATGTACTCAAGTTTCAAAGAAAGTGTTCCTGACTAATCAAGTCAATTCGATATTGTAATTGGAATCACCTCAAAAACTTAAAGACCCTGGAGTCCCAACTGTTCCATGCGTTATAGGTGGGCAACCAATTGGTAAGGCATTATTGGATTTGGGAGCAAGCGTCAACCTGATCCCATACTCAGTGTACGAGAAATTAGGACTAGGCGAGTTGAAACCCATGACAGTTATACTCCAACTTGCTGATAGGTCAGAAAGAAGACCTAGGGGTATCATCGAGGATGTTTCGGTTGGAATAGGCAAATTTGTCTTTCTAGTGGACTTTGTTGTGTTGGACATGGAACCACCAGTCAAATCCATTAATCAAGTCCCAATCATTCTTGGACGTCCGTTTCTCGCAACTGCTAATGCCTGCATTAATTGTCGAACGGGCGTCATGGATGTTTCTTTTGGAAACATGAAAGTCAAGCTCAATATATTTCATGCGATGAACCATTTTCCAAATGAGGATGAGGTTGATTGTTTCTATATTGATCAGGTGGACGAAGCTTTACCGTCAATGCTTACCAAAGAAGAATTTAAAACTGCTTTGTTGGCCATCTATGAGGAAAAAAGATAGGAAAAGAAACAATCAGAAGAGAAGAGGACGAGTTTATCAAGTGAAGATGATAAATTGTGTGAAATTGAGACTAAGGTGGAACCATTACCTATTGAGGTAAAGGATGAGCTGACTCCATCAATCGAGCAGCCACCAACTGTTGAATTAAAGCAACTGCCTGAGTCACTCAAATATGCTTTTCTGGGACCTCAAGAAACACTGCCGATAATTATCTCATCAACATTATCGGAAGGGCAAGAGTATGATTTGTTGAAAGTGCTTAAGGACCACAAAGGAGCTATCGGATGGACCTTAGCTGATCTTAAAGGGATTGATCCGTCAGTATGTATGCATAAAATACATCTGAACGATGATAATACACCATCAAGGGAACCACAAAGACGACTTAATCCAAACATGAAAGAAGTCGTTGTAAAAGAGATAATCAAGTTACTCAATGCTGAAATCATCTATGCGATCTCTGATAGTGAATGGGTAAGCCCAGTCCAAATTATTCCCAAAAAGTTGAGAATTACAATGAAAGAAACTACTGAAGGAGAGTTGGTGCCTACACGTGAAACCACTGGATGGCGTGTGTGTATTGATTATCAAAAATTGAACACTGCCACGAGAAAGGATCATTTTTTCTTGCCATTTATTGATCAAATTCTAGAAAAGTTGGCAGAACAAGAATATTATTATTTTCTTGATGGTTACTCGGGATACAATCAAGTGCCTGTGTTTTCATCGGATCAAGAAAAGACAATATTTACTTACCCGTATGGTACCTTTACATATCGGAGGATGCCTTTCGGACTTTGCAATGCTCCGACCACTTTTCAATGTTGTATGTTAGCAATATTCTCGAATATGGTTGACAAATTTATCGAGGTGTTCATGGATGATTTCTCGGTTTTTGGGAAGATATTTGAACTGTGCTTGAATCACCTGACACAGGTATTACAACGTTGCATAGAATCTAATCTTGTTTTAAGCTGGGAAAAGAGTTATTTCATGGTTCAACAAGGAATTGTGTTGGGACATATCGTTTTCAAGAAAGGAATCGAAGTCGACAAGGCAAAAGTCAACTTAATTGCTAATTTGCCACCACCCAAGAGTGTTCGACAAATTCGATCATTTCTGGGTCATGCGGGATTTTATGGAAGATTTATCAAAGATTTTAGCAAGGTGGCTAAACCATTGTGTACCTTACTTGAAAAAAATGTTCCTTTTGAATTTGATGATGAATGTATGAAGGCATATTTGAAAATGAGAGAGCAATTATCCAATACTCCGATAATCCAACCACCGGATTATTCTCTACCGTTCGAACTCATGTGTGATGCATCGGACTATGCGATTGGAGCAGTCTTAGAGCAAATGGTAAACAAATTACCTCATGTGATTTACTATGCCAGTAAGACATTGATTGATGTACAACTTAATTACACTACAACCGAGAAGGAGTTATTAGTTGTGGTGTATGCATTGGATAAATTCCGTTCCTATTTGCTCTGTTCGAAAATAGTGATCTTTTAAAACCACTTTGCATTAAAGTATCTGTTGGCGAAAAAGGACACAAAACCAAGGTTGAATAATAGATCTTGCTCCTCCAAGAATTCAATTTCGAAATCAAGGATAAAAAGGGGGTCGAAAATGTTGTGGCTGATCATTTGTCACGAATTTTGCCTGAAGAATCATCTGTATCTGAGACTATCCGTGACACCTTTCCGGATGAGCAGTTAATGGCAATTGATGCAACAGCTATAAAAGTTCCTTGGTTTGCCAATATTGTGAATTATCTGGTCGCTAGCAAAATCCCTATGCAATGGGGTAAGAATGATAAGAATCTATTTTTCTCCCAGATAAAATACTATTTTTGGGATGAACCACAGTTGTTCAAAGTCTGTTCAGATCAAGTCATCCGAAAATGTGTACCTGAAGACGAGCAACTGAGCATCATAAATTTCTGTCATGCTGGGGCCTGTGGAGGCCATTTCGGAGGACAAAAGACAACACAAAAAATTCTTCAAAACGGATTTTACTGGCCCTCCATCTTTCGGGACACTGTAAAATTTTGCAAAAAGTGCCAACGATGTCAACAGCTTAGAAATATTTCAAGACGAAATATGATGCCACTGAACCCAATTTTGATTGTTGAAATTTTTGATGTATGGGGGATCGACTTCATGGGTCCTTTTCTCCCATCATTCGGTTATTTATACATTCTGGTGGTTGTTGACTATGT
This sequence comes from Chloranthus sessilifolius, assembly GCA_021018995.1. Taxonomy (NCBI): domain Eukaryota; kingdom Viridiplantae; phylum Streptophyta; class Magnoliopsida; order Chloranthales; family Chloranthaceae; genus Chloranthus; species Chloranthus sessilifolius. Next base: position 15,735,276 of record CM037598.1, on the reverse strand, counting down.
TTCAAACTGGATAAAAGTTGTGGCAACCCGATCAAATGACCATAAAGTGGTAGTCAAATTCTTGAAAGAAAATGTGTTTAACAAATTTGCGACCCCAAGAGCAATCACTAGTGATGGCGGTTCGCCCTTTTGTAATAGCCACTTTGCCACTTTAATGAGGAAATACGGCGTCCACCCACAAGGTGGCAACGTCGTACCATCCGCAGACTAGTGGTCAAGTAGAAGTGTCCAATCGAGAGATCAAATGAGTTTTAGAAAAGACTGTGCGACCAGATAGGAGAGATTGGTCGAACCGATTATCTGATACTCTTTGGGCATATCGTACTGCATTCAAGACACCGATTGGAATATCGCCATTCAGGATTTTATATGGGAAAGCATGCCATCTCTCAGTCAAACTATAACATAAAGCATTCTAGGTTGTAAAAAGATTTAATTTTGACATGTAAGAGGCAGGGTCCAATCGAAGGCTACTGCTGAACGAACTAGAAGAGCTACGGTTTGATGCGTATGAAAATTCGAAGATGTATAAGGAACGGTATAAAAAGCTGCACAATCAATCAATTTCTCGGAAGGAGTTTCACATCAGACAAAAGGTTTGGTTGTTCAACTCCAAATTTAAGCTCCATCCAGAAAAATTGAAATCAAGGTGGGAAGGACTATTTCAGGTTGTACCCACTACCGTGTCTAGTGCGATTGAGATTAGAAGTCTTAAGGACAATCGAATTTTCAAAGTAAATGGGCAACGACTTAAACCAATGTTTGAGCCAATGACCCAGATCAGGATTGAAGCGATGCACCTCAGTGACCCAGAAAAGTGAATAATGAAGTGGTCGAGCTGTCGACACATAAACTCAGCGCTTCCTGGGAGGCAACCAAGTGTGTTTTAAGTTTCTTTTTATGGTAAAAATAGGGAGTCTTTGTCAATTGATTGACTGGAGACAAGTCAATCGATTGACCTTTTACAAGGCTTAATCGATTGATAATTGCACTATCAATTGATTGAAACTTCCATCATCATCATCATCATCTCATCCCTGCACGCATGTGCCTGACCAATTGGCACATCTACTATGTCAATCGATTGAGACTCTATTGTCGATCGATTGACAGTACCTCGAGTTAATGACCAATTTTAGGAAATCGGAGCGCCAATCGACACATCTTGTCGATTGCAGCTAATTTTAGGGGCACGTCAACGTCAATCGATTGAGACTAACCTCTCAATCGATTGACTTTATTGCCTATTAACTCCGTCAATTCCCAAGGCACCTAAACGGTGTGACTTTTTGTAAAAAGGTTGTTGTCAATCGATTGACGCCACTATGTCAATCGATCGACATTAAGCATGCTTGAGTGGATTGTACCACATCGCATCCGCATTCCAAATGCCCTTTCAAATTCCTGCGACGTGGTGGAGGTCAACCGGTGTCAATCGATTGAGACTAGTCTCTCAATCAATTGACGATCACACTATATAATGAGGACACCCATGGTCCCCTTCTTCACAAGCCTCCTCCAATCTGAGCGTTGATCTATATTTTCATTCTCCTCGTATGCGATCAAAATGGAGACACCTGGTCCACTGATCTACCGACCACCTCGTCCTGCCAAAAATCCTATGTGCATCCCCAATGACGAGTACATGGACCGACAATTTCAAACGGAGAATTTCTTTGATCTAGCCAAATATCGTCGCATTGTAGAAGCCGCCCGTTCGATCGAATTCATCGAAGCTCTTCACTTGGAGATGTTGCTCGCACCTCCGCCCATTGATGTTTCGCTGCGTATCTTACGTCTATTTTACCAAAACCTGGAGTGGGTATCAGCAACACTATCCCCAACGAAATTGCCATTCATCTGCCTCGAGATTGACAATTGGACATATAACTTGCACGCCGCCGATCTCACCCGTGCATTTAATTTCTACGTGGTTCACCCATTGAACCACCACATCAATCCCGCCGTTGATCTCAGCCAGGACCTCATAATCAACGACATGTGTGGAGGAAGGCGCGGGTCCGGTCTGTCCACTAAACGAGCTGTCCTATCGATGGGCATCTTGTTTTGGGACATTGTTATGTCGAACAATTTGTTACCGCGTGGCACGAATAGCGAGAGGACGAAGAATAGAGTGTTGGCGCTTTATGCGGCTCACACGAATACTTGGTTTGATGCTCCGAGATTGATGCTTGAAGAGATGTATCAGTGTCACAGCGACATCGTGATCACCACCGCACAGAAGATGCGAGAAGCTATTCTTTTATATTTCCCGCACTATGTGATGCATCTTTTGGACCAAGTTGGGTTTCCGATTTATGATGATGAAGAGATGGGTGATATGCAATTTTATCACTATGGCACGAACGTTTGGGACAAGAGCATCAAGGCCATTCTTCGTGTTACGCCACCACCTATCAATGTCGATGAAATATCTCCTCCTCCTCTCCGACCAAACCCCGCACAACACCAACGTGGCGGCATCCAACGACCTCGTCCTGAAGAGGTCCCCGATTTTAATGCCGAGGCAGTAGTAGCTCGCCTCGAGACACGGATGGATGGGTTGAGTGCTACTGTTGGAGGTATTGATCGACGTTCCCGATTTCAGAATTTCCTTCTCGTATGGATTACCCGTGAGTCATTCCCTGGGCAAGCCGAGGACTTCATGGCAGGAGCGAGAGTGGCGATGGATGGAGAGGGAGATCCGGAAAATGATGATGATGATGATGTTTAGTGTGTTTGTGTTTGTGGTTGTGTTTGTTTTTAGTTTGGATGTGATCATGTTGTTTTGATTTTGTGAATTGTAGTTTGTGTTAGGTTTTATTTTTATTTTGGTCATTTTGTCTGTGAGAGCACGTTTTGTAATCAAATCATGATGGAATGAATGAAAATCAAAGTGTTCTAATGTGTTAATTTTTTCGTGTATTCTCGGATTGGTGCATACATTCATCAGTCAATCGATTGAGATTTTCATCTCGATCGATTGAGAACTTCAATTCGCAAATTTTTGAAAAAGAATTTCCAAACAGTCAATCGATTGAAAAGCCTTTTTCAATCGATCAACTGTGGCATTCAGTTAACATCCATTGTTTGAAGAAATCCCTCCGAATCAAGAAGTCTTTAGTCTAAATTCTGTTCGTACAGATTGTGTAAGGTCAATCGATTGAGACTTAGATTTCAATCGATTGACAATTTGGTAGACAGAATAGTCTCTCTGTCAGGAACAGAAAGCTTCCCAATTAGTGTCAATTCGCGTGTTGAGAAACTGTTTTTGAAAAAGCAAAATTTAGGCCGTACACCAGATAGTACCCTTGGCATCATGTGTCAATCAATTGACAGATGTTAGTTTCCAGAAAATTGCCTCTTTCACTCCGAAAATCGAGATTTGAGTCCCCCTTAAAGTCCATAGTTTAGGAAATTCCTTTGAGTCCTTAAAGAGTCTGTGTTTTAGAAATTTTTCTTTATTTAAACCTCTTTTAGGATAGTCTTTTAAATCACCTTAGTCAGAAATTTTCATTCAATCCTCCCCAAGTTTTTGCTATGGCTCCCATCCGGTACCGCACCCGCTCGGCATTCAAGAAATTGATGGAACCGACACGAAAAAGACTCCGTCGAGAACCGCCACGGGAATCGCTCGATTTGTCAATGCGAGAAATCATTGATCTTGACCTTATTTTGGATCCATAAGTACAATCGAGTTTTGCTCGTTCCATCGAAGCCGATAATGATCCAGCGTTGAATTTGATTCTGACCTATTTATGGGCGGAATTAAACCCGCAACCGCCACTTGTACTGCCGCCTCCTACCCCACCAACATCTCCGCCACAAGCGCCCATTCCACCACCCATCGAGGGTGGAATCACTGATGAGATGTGGCGTTACGCATTCCCACAGCCAAAGCAAGGGAGCGCTTCCAATGATGATTAAGGGATTAGGACTGTCAATTTAGGGTCTAGTTTTAGGAGTCCTTTAGTTTTTATTTTATTTTCATGTTTTAGATTAAGTTATTTTGAGATTATGTTTTAGAATTAGGATATTTTCCTTAAATTTTCAATAAATGTAATAAATTGCACTAGTTTAATAGAAGTTTAATTTAGTTTACTATTTATGTTTTATATTTTTGTCACAATGCCTTTCACCTGGTCAGCCTTTTGGTCCTCGATTGCATTTAAACAGGTTTGGGGGCTTCATTCACGTTCCAGATATCCAGCCAATGAGGACATTGGACAAATTAGGTTTGGGGGGTATTTCTTTCGATTCATGTGTAGATTTAATGTTAAAAAAAAAGAGAGGTTATTATCGAATATTAAAAGTGTATCAGTCAATCAATTGAGACCATTGTCTCAATCGATCGACTGATGACCATCAGCCTATTGGAAGTTTGCAGCAGTCAATCGATTGAGGAAATTGAGTTAATCAATCGACTGGTGATCAGGAAAACTTATAAATTTTGAAATGTGGAATGTGGCTTCATGGCCTTGAAGTGTAGATGACCAGAAATTAGTTTAGAGATTGTCATCATGCCATGATTATTTTACAGATGCTCATAAATTTTAATGTTGAATAATGATTTTCATGATCTATGCCTGAAAAATTTTGTACTATCACATTGTTTTAATTCTAAAGTCTGAGAATTAAGTATAAAACTTTAAATCCTAAGATTCCAAAGATAGACCAAAACCTAGTAAGCTTTGAAACTTTGTCCTCGTTTTTTATGAGTGCTGAAAATTTTTGGAGTATCTTTAAACTTCATTCTTAATTGTTGAAATCTCATATATTTTATCTTGATTTATTGGTTTCGCATGTGTTATATTATTGTGCTAGAAATCATTATGTAAAAACTCAAGGCAAATAGGTGTCATTACCATCATAAGAGGAGATGATCGAAGGCCAACTTTGACTCGTTTGTGCCCAAAATATCTCACCATATATTGATTTATCTTGTTGCACCCCCTTGAGCCTCAATTGAAAGATTTTACCTTAAATATTCCTTGTAAGCCATATTAACCATACCCCACACCAGTTTGAAAAGCCTTGCCCTTTTATCTGTGAAAAATTAGGGAGGAGAGCAAAAGAGAAAGTGGAGAGTTATGACAATAGTAGTTGCAAGGAGTATATGATAGAAAAATAAAAAGGAGTGCAAAGAAGAAAATATATCTGTGTGTAAGAGGTAGAGAAATATGTAAAAGTGGTGTTAAAAAGAAAAAGAAAAGGAGAAAAGTAATAAAAAGGAAAAAGCTTATGAAAGGTTCGAAAAAGAAAGTGTGAAAAATCATAAAATCAATTGTGCTTCTTTTTTCGAGTTCTCAGAGAAATTTGAATTCAATTTTCCCTTTCTTTCTTAACCCTTACCCGAGCCCCATTACAACCTTAGAAAAGACCTTCTTGATCCAATCATGAGTGGTAAATGTCTTGTGGAGAGTGATCATACAATGTCTATGGTGCTTGGTATATGTATGCTTAAGATACAAATATCTTTCCTAATGAGATTTCTTTTAAAATTCTTTGATGCACCGTCTTTCTTAAAACATGTGAGATTCTTCTAATTTGTGCTGTAATTCCATCTCATATATGGGTGAAAAGTAAAACTATTCATCGGAGCGACTTCATTGTGAGTGCACACCTATGATGAGGATTGAGTCTAGATATAGAATCTAAAGACTTCGAGTTTAAACTTAGTCTCAGATAAAAGAATTTTAACAGTGATAAGTGCATAAAACTCTGGGCATGAATTATGAGGATTGGAAAAATAATGAATTGAATTGAATAAGTATTAATAGAATGAGCATGGTCGGAAGCATCTTAGAGGTTTTCACGGACATTTAACTACTTAAGGGCACGACTACAATTCTGGAATTTATCAATTTATGAAGTTTGTAGGTATCTTCGCTGAAAACCTTCAGGAGACACAACTCCTCCACTAGGGACCACCTAGGGGTTTAAAAATGCAATCATGTTCCCTACGAAAGTGGCATTCATTTTATTTGCTAAATTATTAGTTATTTTTTTTCATTCTCTTTGCTCGAGGACTAGCAAGTGTAGGTTTGGGGGTGTGATCGGTGCCGAAATGTGACTATAATTCTCACTTAATTCCTACATTTAGCTAGTCGATGAAAGCATCTGATAGTTGTTATATAGTTTCAATGTTTACAGATGTTTCTGACCGTTTGAGCGTTAAGGAGTATAAAAGAGGACAATTAAAGGTTACGCAAGAACTGAGGACCAAAAAGGTCAAAAGAAGCATCAAAATCCGTGAAGTAGCTAATCATCCACCAGGAGAATGGAGACTACCCATATATGTCAATCGATTGAGAAACATATGTCAATCGATTGACAAGAGAGATAATTTTGCCCTCCTTATTTCGAATTTGAGGTCAATCGATTGAGAAAGAATTCTCAATCGATTGAGGTTATTAGGGAAATATTTTGCTCGCCGCTATATAAAGAAAGCTACAGCTTTGTTTTAGGGATCCCTTTTCTCACTCTTGGGCTCACATTCTCTCTTTTCTTTTAGGGTTTTCTCTGCGTAGATTGTACGTAGGCTTTTGCATTTTCTTTTCTTTTACAGTTTGTGGAATCATAGATTGTATTTAGGAAAAGCATTGTAAAAATATCTTTGGATAAATAAAAAGTACATATTTTAGAGAATGGCTTCGAGATTATAACGAGATCGCACACCAAGGATGGGCGGCTAAATCATTTGTTCAAGGAGGATGCGATCCCTAGATAAGTAACATTTTTATGATTAACTCCACAATCTCTTAATTTCATCATGAAATCATTCTACTAAAAAGTGTGTTTAAATTGAATATCTTTTGAATACTTTATTATGACCATTGATCTATATTATCAATGACCATAATCGTCAGATCTGTACCTGCAGGCCGATCTAGGCTGCAGAGTGATTATATGCTCATGGTCGTGATTTAAGAATCTTGAGATATGCTATACTTTTTACATGATTCATACCGTAATAATAGGCTGAGTCATCATTTTTAGATAGGGTATGTCAAATCGATGATCACGTTTTTTTACGATTCATTTTTCTAGATAAATGAAGGTGTGATTGATGTGTTATGGAATTGTGAGTTTAATAGTAGAAAGGTTATAAATCTGGGGTAGCAAATTTCATGATCATTCCTAAAATTGTCATTTTATTTATCATAAATTGTTCTTGCTCAGATTAGTTATTTTTCTTGCATCTAGAATAGTGTGGTAATTGTTTAGCAAATTAAAATTTTTCCCTTGGTATTTTCTTGGGCATTTTAAATCTCTTTAAGGATTAATTAAATTTCACGTTTTCCTGTGGGTTTGACACCCTTGATTTTACCGTGCTAAAACTGATCTTGTGCACTTGTAAGGCTACAATTTAAAAACCGATCAATGTGCCATTAAATGATTTCTGCTAGCTAATCAAACAGCCTAGAAGAGTCATCAGATGGATGGCTACACAACAAATGGGCAACGGTCCACATTGAGGCAAAAAATATACTTTGATCAAATAGTTAGGAACCTCCGAAAAGCATAAATTTTGGGCTGGAGTCTACACCACCTAAACATCTCAATTGTTGAACGAACTCGGTGTACCAAAATTGTGTTGTTGCACCTAAGCATAAAGGAAAACTCATATTTTGGGGACCTTTGCCACATGGAAAAAAAACCATCTAAGTCATTTGTTGAAGACTATTGGAGAGAGAGAGAGAGAGAGAGAGAGAGGTATTAATTGGGGTTTGGCTGCTGGGTATACGGTGAGAGAGAGAGAGGGGGGGAGAAAGAGAGGAAGAGGAAGAGTAGGTGCATTCTCTCTTGCTTGAGGGTTGGGTTTAAGAGTAGCAAGAGATGGAGAGGGTTGAAGAGAGAGGGGCGGTGCTTGGGGCTGGGCTGCTGTGAAGTTGTGATGAGGAGAGAAAGAAAGAGGTGATCATAGAGAGAGAGAGAGGGTGCTCTTTGGTTTTGCACGTTGAGGGAGATGAATTTTCTATCTTTCTCTTTGTATAGATATAGGGGGTTGAGAAAGGGATATGCCCGATTGGGCAATCTTTAAGCCAATGATGGCAAGAGTCCTAAGGACTCTGATTTCTTTCTAGTATGGGATGGGTGTGATGAGTACTGAAATATGATGATATTTTACCCCTAAATACCTATATTTAGCTGTCCGATGAAGGCTATCTGATGAGAATTATTAGATTTGAAGTGTTTCAGATAAATACAAGCCAAGTGTGGAAAACAGCCCAAGAATTTTGAAAATAATGTCAAAACACTGTAACTTTAGGTCATCTAGAACTTGGTGCGACTTGTGGATAAATTTGGACATTCAAGACGGCCAAATTATAAAATTATCAAAACAGAAAAGTTGTAGATATTTTCGTCCGCTTTCCAACGGCGCAAGAATGACCTCAATCCGAGTTTGCGACACAAAGTTATGGCTGAAATACCGAAGCAGTGTCTTATACAAAAAGTGTGCTAAAATTCACGGATTTCTGGGGGTCGATTAATCGAGGAGAAGGAGAGTCTGACACGGAATTGACTACTTTAAAGCTGATTTTGAGCCTCTTTTGTAGGGTCGATTAATCGACCCTAAATTGGCGGCTAGGGAGACTTCTGCGACCGGGAATCTATTTAAAGCGACTCAAACACTTCGAGGGAGAATGAAAAATTAGGGAAATAGGAGATTAGAGTTTTAATTTTTTGCTTTTCTTTTTCATAGTTAGACATAGAAATAGGGAGTTATTATTTATTCCTTTTTGAGAGCTTTGTTTCTTTAATTTTCAGTACTCATTCCTCCAGTTTATTATATTTTTGCTCAAGTTTATTCCTGCATTATTCTCGTTTCTGAAGACCATCGTACTTTTGGATCAAAGTAATTTCTTTTGAAGTTGAGGTATTTTTAATTCATTAAATTAATGTTATTTTCTCGTCCTTATTTATTTATGTCATTTAATTGTAATATGTGTGGCTAAATTCATAAGGATGGGGATCTAATGATTCCCATCCGAGGGATGTACTTTTAATAATATAAATTTAGGATTAAAATATGAGATCTTATTTTATGGTTGTTGTGCTATCAAGAACGGATGAAATCTCCGCCACTAACCGGGATCGCTTGTGTCGAGCCATGCCCGGGATCTCAAATCTGTGACGGTAATTTTATCCTATTATTGTTATGGTCTTTTCGCTTTCATCGTGTGGATCTAATTACGATTATGATCCGAGATCGAGTGTGCCGAGCCATGCCCTGGATCTTGGATTTGTAATGGTAGTTTTATCTTAATTACTCCCTAATCTGAAATCGAGTGTGCCGAGCCATGCCCTTGATTTCAGATCTATGGTGGTATTCTTGTTGGAATTTTCACCCACTTTGGGGATGATTTTTATTTGAACCTGAGATCAAGTGTGCCGAGCCATGCCCTTGATCCCAGATCTATATATGAAAATCATCTAAATCCTGATTGCAGGGATGCAACGTGGAACCTATTGGGGTTTTTGACCATTTATCTTCCATAAAAGATGTTTGTTTTCAATGGTATATCTCATAGCTTAATCCTTAGATTTATATTACGGGAAGAACGGACCAAAGATGGGAGGATTTAGTATCTTCATCTTTATCTTCATCTCTATCTTTATTTTTGAATTATCAATTAAATTTCAGTTTGTAGTCAGTAATTATCATCTCATCAAACCACCTAAATCATAAGACTAGTAGAATACTGTTAGATCTTAGTAGATTTTTGGAATTGCTTCTCTTTTTAGATCTTTCAAAATTAGTCCTCGTGGGAACGATCTCGTACTCCGCACTCACTATATACAATCCGATTTGTGCACTTGCGAGTAAAATATCACAATTAAAATATTCACATCAGGGTGTCTTAATGGAAACCAATCCATGATTTGAGGCCACAATATATGATTGGATTCAACTGCTAGGAATCGAGCAATCCAATATTTTTTATTGGACTCAACTGCTAGGAATCGGGCAATCCAATCCATGATTTGAGGCCACAATATATGGGCCTATAAATGGATCTTAGAAGGACAGGAAGGAAGGAGATAGAGAGAGAGAGAGAGCCCGATGAGGTTGTGCGCATAAAAATTAGTATCTCCTAACGTCGAGATACTGTCATATCATATTGTCCTTAAGACCCATCTTGGCTACAGACGTTGTATCCTTACGGTGGCTCGTAAGGTATGACATATGTAAAAACTTAATTCATGTTCAACTAGCATTCACAGCATGTCTTAACATATTATAATATTATTCAGTTCTAGACATAGGTCCCCACCCCGATTTCATATTTGTGTGGGCTTAAGTCCTCACTTTCTTAATATCTCCTAGCTTAACATATTTATATTTCATCTTTTCTTAAACTTAATTAGGATGGGCCAAGATACGATAAGCTTCACAAACTACGCTTTCTAAGGAACGGGTTCCGTAGTAACCTGGATGTACTTCGTGTGATATCTCATACTACCATAGAGGAGTTGCATCCATACATGGACACCAACATTCCAAATTTCACGTGACCATGACAGAAATCCTACCGTAATGAAGGCTTAAAAGTCGTGTGTCGTATCTTGTTCCTTTTTCTTATTATACGTATGCCCTAACATACTTCTAAAATGAATGTCACACAATGCAAATTAAGCATATAATAAGAAAACATCTAACCATAAGGGAACTAATATTGCTCATAATATATTGAACTATAATTCAAACAAATAAATCAATCATAGGGAGATATTAAAAATACTGATATCAAATCGACATCTATAAAAGGAGCAAGTTAGACTTTAATTCTCAGATATTGTATTAAACTTCAAGACTTTATAAGGTTAAGGTGTGGTCTAAGAGTAACTAAGGGTGCCTTGCTCATCTTTAAGAGAAAGAAGAAAGTGACCTACAATGAAGGTACATGAGTTCTAAAATATATAATTTAAAGTAATGTTACACTAATTTCATCAAATAGATCTTGTCGATCTGATGAAAACGAACAGGTCATTTATGAAATTTGGCTAAGGATTGACTCCTGTATGACTCAAACAAGTTTCTACCGTCAGATCCTAGTTACACGATTTTCGGGATATGTACCCCTTCATAGCGTGGGTAGAAGATGCATTTAAATAGTATTCTAAGCTTAGAAGGTGGATTAGGCCTATTCCAAAAGCTTGGGCCACGATTTTAACACTGCATGTTTGCTACATAGGGTATATGAACCATTACGGGTCTATAGACTAGACAAGCCCACATGGGAAGACCCATATATATTTTAACCGTTAATTATTTGACTAAAGGGTACAGCTAGTGAATCAAGGTCTTGGGCCTTGCACACAACTAAATCAAAGAGGCCTGAACCATAAGAATGCAGATAGCTAAAGGTGCTTGACTCATTGTGTAGGGATAGAGCCTAGTCCGACGCACCACATAAGGGTCTTTGCGCCCAATTCAAACCAATAATGGGCTAAGGCCATGGCTCAGTTCAAATTGAATGGAAAGAATAAGGGCCATGAGTCCGATATAAGTTAAATAACAGGGCCACAACTCTGGTTTTCTAATAAAGCGAGGAAGACTCAATTCAGATAAAGGCCTTTGGACCTATGAAAACTTTGATCTTACACCATTCAAGTACACTCCCTCGACATGCCACCTGGAACCGTCCATTCAATGGGCTTTAATCTTAACCGCTGGAAGAAAGTAACATATATCAGGGTGTACAAATTCGAACAATCATGATAAAGGTTTATGCGTCAGCACATAAATTATATAAGGATTTGGTTGGGCTTAGGTGTGTGGCACACCAACTGTTGTCCTAGTGTACATGTAGGTTTTTGTCAATTGTCACTTGACACATAGTCCAGATTTAAATGTTATCAAGGGAATTTGACCATCCAATTCATGGATGGCGAGGTGATCAAAAGTATACATTGTGGGGCTCGCACCAAAGGTCCATAGTTTGGGTGCACTAAGAGGTCAAATTGTACCTCCCAGGCTAAGTGCTCATAGTTGCAAAAGGGTTGAAGCCCATATATGTTATAGTTTTCTGATTTTTAAACAAACATCATATTTAAAATAAAATAAATTAAAACTATGAGAACAATAGTAAACCGTTAGATGAATAGAGGGTAAAATATTAAGGGGGGATTGCCCTTTGGTCCGAGGCTGGTCCAATTCGGATTATGGAGATCCATCAGGTCAAACTGAGCCATTAGCATTGATTTCACGAAAACAAAAGAAGGCTGAAGCCCATTGTCCAAAAGCAGTTGGCTGCTATGTGTTGGGCAACTTGGTGCCCGATTTTGAAGTCCTTAGGGTCTGTTTTGTTGACACATTTGGGTATCATATGAAAGGGTATAATACTCTTTAGTTCTCAGCCGATGGGTTCAACCATAGGTCAACCCTTTGACCATAACCATCTTGTGAATCCACACAAAACATTAGATTGAAAATTTATAATTTTCATATAATCATCACAAAAAGTGTAAAAGCGTAAATTTGGGTGGATAGAAGGGCACCCACCTAACATGAGCTTTTGATCGGTTGGATTGGTAGGATCCAGCTTTAGCGTCCAATCTTCTTACTTTTGATCTCACTCGACTTCAATCAGATACGATAGGACTCGCCAATAAATAAAATGGGTGTTGTTAGTCCCAAATATTAAACATTTCTTATAACATTAGAGTTAAGAATTTAATTAGAGAACTCATTTTCATTACATTCTAAATTTCTAATAACATAACTTTAAAAGATATAAAATTATATATAAAACATTTACCGCATGTAGGAAGAGATGAGTCATGGCTGATGGAGATATCGCAGCGCAGAGATCGTCACGGGTGCGAATTTCGAGGATTTGCATTGTGATGGCTTAGAATGCATTGGATCAGGTTTGGTTTCAAGTTTGGGTCGGCGTGGCGCGACACAGGTTAAAAGCGTCAGATCGACAACAGCTTTGAGTTAGGCACATAGATCGTCATGAAAAACTCGGCTTAAGGTGTGAATCGGCACAGAGATCAGATCAAGTCCTGACTTCTTTTTAAACATCATGGTTGCTTCTTTGGTTTTTAAGAGAGACAGGATAACAGAAACATATATAGAGAGAGAGAGAGTGGACTCTCTTGCTTTAGAGAGAGAAGAGAGACTGAGGACGGCTGGGGTGGGTTTTCTATATTCTAAGATCAGTGTGTGTGTGTGAGAGAGAGCCGCAGAGACTAATTAGCCTTGGGTCTCGGTTAGAGAGAGAGATATATAAGATAGAGAGAGGGAGGTTGGTCGGCTACTCTCATTGGGTAGGAGGCGATGAGGTCTTAAAAAAGACAGAGAGGTGGAGATTAATTGAGGGACGGCTTGGCACTACAAAAAATAAGAATATTACCGGCAGTTTTTGGCTATAAAAACTGCCGTTATTAACAAAAAAACTATTAAGACTATTAGCGGTAAGGGTATTAGCGACAATTGTTTGTTAATAAAAGCAGTTTTTGGCTGTCACTAATAGTCTTATTTTTTGTAGTGTGGGCTGTTGGGTTAATAGGGAGAGAGAGAGAGAGAGAGAGAGAGAGAGAGAGAGAGAAGGATCAATGGAGAGGAAGATGAGGCTTTCTCTTGCTCTCGGGTATATGAGGGAGAATGGAGAGAGGCCCGATTGGGCAAGTCTCCAATCCCAAAGAAGCAAGAGTCCAAATGGACTCTAATGATTTGTAATCAAGGGTGGTCTTGCCACAAATATGAAATAAATCCCTTAATTGATGGGATTATATTGGGCTTAGTTAGCTAAAAGGAGGAAGAGTCCAAAAAGGATTCTTTCTCTCTCTGAAACTAGTTGCCAACAATGGCATGTAAATCTAGAATTTGAGTGCCACCTTTGTGCCCGAATTCAATTCAAATTCTTTCTTTCTTTGTGAGTAGTGACAGGGTGTGGAGCACCCTTATGAAATTTGGTGTTGCTCCTCATCTAAGACCATATAATCTAATTTTAAAAATCTGGGTCAGGACATTTTCTCCTCCTTATAAAATTTTCGTCCTTGAAAATTAAGGACGTGAGAACTAATCAAGTTTAAGCAATCTTTTTTTTTTTTTTTTTTAATGGGCTTGTGAAATTCAAGCATCACCCAATAATATAATAATTAGAAGTATACAACCATTTTTTGCACCAAGACATGGTTCTATCCTCCTTATAAGAGAAGTCGGCTTAAATTCGTCAATTTATAAAATAATCACATTCTTTATTACGAATTCCTTCGAATACTTGGTCTACCAAACTTTCATTTAATATTGGCTTGATTTTTTTTTTCGGTTCTTTAAATTTTTTCTCGAATCTTTCTCTAATTTCTCGAATTAAACTAAGTCGTTCCCAATGAATGTTTGTCAAGTCAAAGTTTGGTCAGTATGGTCTTAACTACCCTCAAACGTTACTCGATGTGTAAATCGTACTTTATGAGTTCAATAAAGAGGGTACGTAAGAATCAAACTCAATTTCTTCTTTTTCATGGGTTTTCATCACTTCATTGTCCATGATTCACCAATCCTTAATTAATAATATCGAGATGCAGTCATTTTAAGCATCAAATTATTTATCATCCCAATTTATTCTTATGCACTCGACATTTCTGGCGTCATACTTAGTCCAAATCCTCGGTCATAAATTTTTTACTGATATATTATAATTTCATTATTCTTAAAATCACTTGCTTAATTAAATTCCTAACATCTAGTCCTTAATGATTATTTCTACTTATAACCTTCCGATCTTCAAAAGTTATTCTCAAGGAAATTCTTAAATATCCTGTCAGTGGGATGCTATTCTGCTCTTTATAGTGCTTACCCTTTCAAAAATTAAATTATCGTAGTCCCTTAAATAATTTATTTAAAATTTACTATCACTTCTCAACATCGATAACTCCTAAGACTCCGTTGGAGGATGTCCTCTTTATTATATATCATTGATCATAGACTATTTCAATATTATAAAAAATTACTGATAATAATTTATTCCTCAATCTGATTTCACTTCTAATAACTTATTCTTATAGTCGATATCCCAAGCTATAATGAGTATTAAATCATCAAATCATTCAGGATTTATCATTTATAATTATTCCCCTATACTTTAAAATGTCTCTTCTAATTGCTCTTCAGTCTTCAAAGATCATTTTCAACATCCCTCACATGCTTCTAGCTCATATAACTTTTTAAACAAATAGATCTTAAAATCTCTAATTTCGGCTTATCAGTATGCGTATCATCATCAACAACCACTTTGGGACTCCATTCCATTTTGGATTGCACCTGATGGCTATCTGGATGTAATTCCACCTCTGACTTGTAAAAAGCACAACTGTTGTTAATGCCCTTGACGCTGGCAGGCCGAACAAAAATAGGAACAGATTCACACTCCACCATCTACCATAATCCATTCTTACCATGTCCATTCTTACCATGTCCAAGCCAAATTCTATTGGGATTACTCTTCTCCAGGCCGAGGAGAACACAAACTCTCGCCTTAGAAAATTGCTCCTACAGCATTAACTGAAAGTGCCTATGTTTGAACCCACAAACCCGTTGAGTGCATGGAATCAGACAATTGAAGCCGTTTTTCACCCCAATCATCCACATTCCACATAATGGATCTTGAGACCGATACGTATCGATCTTTTTTCTTTTAAAAAAAAAAAAAAAATAGGCTGATATATATCGGTCCTCCATGGACTGATACTGATTTTAACACCTTTGGGCGAAGGGCTCGGTGGTTGTTGAGGAAAATCTCTCCGGTTAAAAACTTTTGCCTATAAAATTGTGAAATCCTCTTTTGCTAAAACTGTTAAAAGTAGCATAATAATTTTTAATTGTTTTCACTTAATCGTGTTTTTCTAAATAACATTAAATGGTTCTAGGATACCTTTATTTGCACCCACTGAATCTTTGAGGACACTTAGGGAGAAAATTATTGACTACTTTGAATCAGAAAATGGAGATCATTTTTCGTTCCATTCTTTCACACGATGGATTCATATATGAGTGTACTATCAGAGGATGGGTTTTAATTCCGCATGGCACACATCCCCAAAAAGTGGCCAGAAAACTACCTTACACAAATCAGATTAAAATGTGATTTTCAGGTCACTTTTTGGGATGCATGTCATGCGGAGCAGAAAATGACCGTCTGATAGTATGCCCATGATCCTTGTGTGAACGATTGGGGTGAAAAAACCTTCATCGTCTAATTCAAAGCAATTAATGGTTGTAGGCATACGTGCCCTCAAAGATTCAACAGGTGCAAACATAGGTACTCATTATTCTATTGTTTTGTTTGGGGACTCCTAAAATTATACATTAGTGGAAAATGTCACAAATTGAATAAAGAAGTGTAGCTAAGGTTTATAATAATGACTACAAAAAATAAGATTATTAGCGGCAGTCAAAAACTGTCACTATTAACAAAAAGCTGTTGCTACTAGTCCTTTCGATACCAAAAACTGCCGCTATTAACAAAAAAACGGCTACTACTAGTGTTGTCGCTACCAAAAATTGCCGCTATTAATCCTGTCAGCTACCAAAAACTGTATTAATAGCAAGTGCTGCTGGAACACCTTATTTTTATAGTGAATAATTAATAAAATGAAAAAGAATATAGAAAGAAAAAAGAATAAGGAAGAGAAGAGTTAGTCTACAATGAGTGCCACCCATCTAGGGTAGACAAGTCAGAAGATGGGTAGACAAGGCAGTCCATATGTCTATGTGGATTGCATGACTGCTTCCAATGCATAGAAGTATGTACACGTCACACAGTCACACTAATGTGTGCACTGCTTTAATGCGCATAATGGTGGACATGCACCCATTGTAGACTAAATAACTCTTTATAAAAAGCTAAGATGTACAAAAATGAAATATTCTAAGAGACATAAAAAGCTAGCCATCTCTTTAGAGCTTGCCAGTGAAGGTTCCAAGTTAGGGGTATCTAGAATAGACATAACATGGTTTAAAAGTATCCACACTTATAATTGATGCTGAATACGTTATGGTTTAAAATGATCCACACTTATAGACTTATAGTTGATGCTGAATAACGAGATGATATGATACATATCGTCCGACACAAATGAATGGGCTGGCCTATGCCTATTTGTGATATTTCTCTATGATCCCCTAATAAAAAAAATACATTTCCGCCGTTTCATCCCAAATGTATCATTTGGGAGATATTTTAAACATGTTCTATTATGCCTTGTTCATAGTTTTTCCTTACAATTAGGGTATGCTTGATAAGGAAAATTCAAACAGGACATGAAATTAATTTTCTAGTTGATTTCCTTATTTTCAGACTTTACTATCAAAATGAAATTTTTGTTGTCTGATTAGGCATAATCACTAAGTCAAGTAATAATTTAGCAAGGTTTAAATTCGACAAAATTCAACAAGTTCGGGAAAAAAATCCGAGAAAATAATAACAATTAAGGTTAAAAAGTACGACAAAATTTGAAATATTAAAAAAGTCGTGAATAATGCACGAGTTTCAGGAAACTTTATTGGGGCCTCTCATATGAGAAGGCCAAAACCAAGTCTAAGATGGAGAGAGGAAATAACGACGATTGATGCCAGGGGCTTCTTGGAGGGTGGCATATGGCGGTCTTCCTTCAAAGACGTCGTTTTGGGGGTTTCTCGGCTACTAATTAAGAGGTTTGGTCCCCATTGTTCCCGGAACGTAGTGGTGGTGGTGGTGGTGGTGGTGATGTGTGTGTGTGGGAGGGGGGCTATAGTTGGAACTATTGGGAGTGTTGTTGGGCCCAACCGATTTCTAGTAGATCCTTAGGGCAGCCCCCTTTATCGATCGGGACCACTCCCTTTCTTTTGATCGAGCCAGAGTTTTGGAGGTTGGGTAGTTTTTCACTATCTCGCTCTCCTTTCTTGGTTCCTGCTCCGATTTGACCATCGTGGTCGAGGATATATTTCTATGGCTTGCATTTGTTAATATATTTCTTTGTTATCGTCTCAAAAAATAATAATAATAATAATAACAATAATAATAATAATAATAATAATAATAATAAATAAATACATGAGTTTCGCGAATTTTATAAAAATGAATGATTTTTTTTATTTCTATCTAATTCACATAACCCAAAATTTGTAAATTATTTGCTAAGTTTTTAATTATTGGGGAAATTTTGTGACTAAGTTATTATGGTGCCTAAGAAATGATTTTCAATGGAATTGATTTCTCTTTGTTTGTTTTTTTAGGTAAGCTAGGCTAAAACTCTTATTATTTGAAAAGACTTTAGAAAAAAAATTTGTGTCCAAACAACAAAACAGTAGGGCTTTTTTTTTAACTCTTAGTGTGTGTTTGGATATGGGGAAAAGAGATGAATATTTAAATTCGGATTATATTTTCTCTAGTTTTCCGTTGTTTGGAAGCGACGTAGGGATCGAAATACAAAATACAATTTTTACGCTCATTTCCGACTTAAGAGTTCAAGGGTACCCGTCGGCATTCAATTTGCCGAGACCTCGAAAAGATAAGAGGAGTGGAGAAGAAAAACATATGGGTACGGCTCTTCTCACCCGTTTATTAGTAATATCACACATTTTTTTCACAAACGAAAACCATTGACAAATTTAAATCAGATGATGGAGATTATTTTTTTTCCAATCTTCCTCATGATACATCTTAAGATCATGGCACCCCTATCAGACGGTTAGATGTTGATTATATATGGCACACATCCCCAAAAATCAGAGGAGTCATGTTATGACTTGGGTGGTCAATTGATCATGCAAACTTTCTAAAAATTTGCTACTAAGATTTAGGGGTCCTAATTTATATTAGTAAATTCTCATCCATCCAAAATTATATTGACCATCCAAAATCTTCAAACAATCTTTTTTATAGTATTTGTTTTCATAACAAATATTTCTTCTTTGATTTTTTTAACTAAATCCTACAATTTTGGCCTATTTTTAGGCTCCCCTCCATCTATTTAGGTGAGGCATGGACTTATTTTGGGAGAGATTTCTTTTACAAGAGGTTTCACTATGTTGTAGAGCTACATATACATACATAATGTATATACACTAGTATAATTAATAAAAAAATAAGCAATTTATTGCACATAACAAGGTTTGAACTTAGAACCTAACTTTCATAAAGTACCAAGTCAACAACTAGAGCAATTCACTAAGATATGTAAAGAGTAAAAAAACTTAATACATGTATAATTTTTTGTCATTTTTATGATATTGCACTTATTTTTTAGTTTGGATGATCTTTTATAGTATTGTGGCTATTTTTTTACAATTTTTTACATATATATCCAAACACAAGATTTGGTTAATCCTATGTTTTCCTAGCTAGCAATATGGTTATCCAAACAACGAAAAACAAAGGGAAACAAATGAATCTCATAGTTTCCTATAATTTAGATATCCATGGGAAAATATAGAAATATTATTTTACTTTCCTACATTTCTCGTGTTTTTATCCAAACAGGCCCTTATAGTGTTGTTGAGAATTTTAGTTTCATCCATTTAATCGGTTGAATTAATTGTCACCTAAAGTGACTTGATATATGAAAACTTAGTTTCTACGTGAGACTCACTTTCTTTTCCATCTAATAATGCAACTAAAGAGAAACATATAAAAATTGACTTTCTTTTCTATTATTAATATTTGACATTTTCAAGTTGTGTGCAAAAAAACAAAATTCGAACTTCTCCATGAAATTAGCTAGTTTTGAGTGGCTAACTTCAAAAGCCATCTCAATGCTGTGAAGATGCACCTAATGCAAGAGGTCTTATAATAGTCTTCAACACAAATAAATCAATGCATAAACAAATAAAAAGTGGAAATTTTCTAAAATCTCCCCACTTTAAAGTTTTTTTTGTTGGAGGTTTTTCCCGAACTTTCCGATTTCCTCCCAATGTAGGTTTTTGCCCTTCTTTAAAGGGTTTCCTACATCTGCATAGTACCTGTCTTGGTTTTCTCTAGTTCCCCAATTTTCCAGATAGCAATGCTAGTAGCGCGATCATGCGTTTTTTTCGGGCTCTCCGAGGCGCTCTAATATGTTTTTTACAAAATATATACAACTTTCAAAGAAAAAAAAAGTAATTTTTCTAAATCCTTCCCATATTTTTTTTTAAATATCTAATACACCCCTATAATTAAGATTTAGTTATCTAAATGCCCCCTCAACCATAAATATTCACCTTAATGTTTACATTTTAAAAACAGTTTCCACTATTTTTTTTAGATTAAAAAATATTTATTTTGTAACAACTCTGCTTTTTGTTAACGTTGAATCGTTGATCTTAGACGATGATACGACTGTTTGACTAATTTGACTTTAGTCAAACTATTGATGCCTTTGACGCAGCCTTTGACCCACCTATCTAAATTGAGTAAATACACTCAAGCACGAATCCGAAAACTAATACCGAACTCAAGCTTTAAATTGAAACTCGAACCCTTATAAGAAGTATGCGTGTTGCACACGACTCAAACCCCGAAATCGGGCCAAGTTTGATTTCCACCTTTCGGAAATACTATAATTATAACATTGGGCTTATTTGGTTAATATTAATGAATAAATTAAAGTGAGAAGGATGGCGTGTGTGTAATCAAGGAAAATCAAGTGCACCCTGAGCACCAACCTAACCCGAACCCAAATACGCCCGACTATATGTACGTGTTCAACAAGGCATACGAAATATACCTTGGAGTTTAAAAATAATTATTTTGGATCTTTGATAGGAAGCTTCTTTTATTTTGGACCTTTTGCTAAGAGCTCATACATCATCTTAAGTGTGTTGGCTTAACACCAAACCAAACCAGGTTGAAAGAGGGATAAATACAAGAAACCCATTTTGCAAAACTCGTTTGAGTTGTTGCATAAGAAAAGAAAGAATTGAGAGAGAGAAGAGAGTAAACTCCTTCTCTTTTGGCTATTTGGAGCCCAAATCTCTTTGGATTCCCTCCTTCTCAAATTTCTTCTTGAAGATCATTAATTGGTTGAAGACTTGAAGATCATTGGTCGAGGAGAGGAGTTGAGAAAGGAAGAAGATCACCTAAACCCTCATTTCTTTCGAAACCCTACCTTTGGATCTCTCCTCTTGGGTCCCTCTCTTCATTCAAGAAGATCTCGTACTTGATCCCTTACTTAAGAGCTCCGCGTCTTATTTCCGTTACGATCAGAGAGAAGAGATCAGATAGTTGGAGGAACAAGAGGGTTTCGCGTCAAATCCATCGATTTCGATCATCGTGGAAGGTGCACGCGTGAAATTAGAAGGTAAGATTTATATTTTAATAGTTTAGAATAAGTTTTGAATTTGATTCATGGATGGTTGGGCGTGTATGCAAGGATTTGGGCGATTCGGATTGAGGAAGAGGAAGCCCAAATAGTTGTTGAATCAGGTCAAACCGCTCGAGCGAGTTTACAAGCGCTTGAGCAATTTAGCTTTAGAAACAAAGAGGAATAATCGCTCGAGCAATTTTTTCAGGCAAAAATTTCTGGAAAAATTCCCTCGAGCGAATTTGGGCGAGGTGTTGAGACTGTCTCAGTATTTTGGCCATAACTTTATACTCCGAACTCAGATTAGCGCGATTCTTATGGCGTTGGAAAGAAGACAATGAGCTTTATAACTTTGTATTAAATAGAAATTTCATGAATTAAATTTTTTGAAAGTCAAAATTGAGCGAAAAGTTGAGACAAGTTCTACATGATTCAAGGTTAGCATGAATTTATCCATTCCGCCTCGGTTTGAGAAAATACTTAAGTGCATCGAAGTTATTAATAATGTCGAGGTTATTAGTAATTAAAATTAATCATTAATGCATTATTGTATATGTGATGTAGGAGAAGGAATCAGTCGCCGTCGATAAGGGTCATCGCATACCTTCTTGCGACGTTAGGAATCGAGGTAGGAAAACTTCACTACTCAATTGCATCTGATTTCGATTCATTGTTTTGATGATTGGAATATGAATTTGAAGCCTTTGAACACTGAATCTGAATTTGAATGTGTACTTGAATTTAGACCCCCCTTTTGAAGTTAAATTTTGACATTGATCCTTTGAGCTTTTGAATTATCGAATTTTGGAAATATTGTAGGGAAAACTCAATGCACAATTTCGTTTTTGACTTTTATTCATAGACTCCATGATATGATCGAATGTGAACTCTTAGATCGAAAATTTTTTATGTGAACTTCGAAATTAGGTATGAACTTTGAAAATGAACTTCGAATATATATGAACTTTGCATGTTTCATCGGATTTGAACTTTGAATATGGATCTGTGAAAATTTGAATTCTTTGAATATGGAACCCTCATATTTGAATTTGGAATAATAAGGAAAATTTGATGCTCAATATTATTTCTTTATTTCGATTCATAGATCTTAATGATAGAATTAAACTGATAAGAACTAATATGAACTAAGATTTTGATATGAATCTGATATGAACTTATACGAATTGATACAAACTGATATGAACTGATATGAATTGATATGAATAAAGAATCTGATGGAATCTGATATGAATTGATATGAGCATTGATTCTGATTTAAATTTAGGAAATTGAACTTTGGACCGACAAGTGAGCATTGTATTGAACACTTTGATTTTTGAACTCCGAATACGAACTCTGGTTCTAAACTTCGAATATGACTTCTAAATTTGAACTATGATATGAACTCTGATTTTGAAATATAAATAAGAACTCTAACTCTGAACTCCGAATCTGAACCCCAAAATATGAACTATGAATATGAAATTAAAGATAAACTTCGAATATGAATATGAACTTTGAACTTCGACTCTTTGAAATCTGTAATTTGGACTGGCACGGCGGGTTATCCGTGATTTGGACCGGCATGACGGTTATTCGTGATTTGGACCGGCACGGCTGGTTATCCGTGATTTGAACCGGCACGATAGGTTATCCGTGATTTGGATCGACATGGTGGGTATCCATGATTTAGACCGTTACGATGGGTTATCTATAAGCTTTTGAATTTAAATTCGAACTCTGAATTCTTTGAACTCTGAACCAGTACGGCAAGTTATCCGTACATTTTTGAATCTAAATTCGAAACTCTGAATACGAACTTTGAATGTAGAACTTTGAATTTGAATCTAAAATCCAAATTTGAACTTTGAAAATCAGAATTCTGAATATGAATGTGAACCTTGAATCTGAACTCTGAATCCGAATCCGAATTTTGAACTTAGGACTTGAACATAAATTTGAACTCTGATTTCCGAACTTTGATTTCTGGTTTATATGAAAAAAAAATGTTTTTGAAATTTAGTCATCATGTTATGTTTCTGTCATTGAATCTATGCATTGAATGGATAGAATGTTATTAGTATTATTCTTTCCCTGCTAAGCTTATACTGTTAGCTCACCCCGACATTTATGTCACAAGTTTAGATTTGGATCAGGACCACGAGCTTGAGACGGATCCTGATTTCGTGCCTGAGGCAGAAGGGTATCTTCCACCTAAGGAGTTTTATCCGTAGACGGGTTTGACTTAGAATTTTGAACTTGGTGCACTTGTAGTTTTGTAGATTTTGGATCATATATGCTTATCTATAGATTGTATCTACCACTGTTTAGGTGGCAGTCGGCTGTCACCGGTGGTCTTGAGTTTTGTAATTTTTGTTCTATATAATTAATGGAATCTATCTGTTCATGTCATATGATATCTGATTGATCTTTGATTTTTTACTATTCATAATATGATATCTATCTATTTTGATTTCTGCTCATCTGTATGAAAAGAAAAATTTTATTCTGAATTTCAAACATCGGACGGTCCGGTCTTCCTCGAAATCGGTGTGGGGAAAATCGGGTTGTCACATATTTTATTCTCTTTCTCAAAGTGTTTCAGTTTTTTGAATTTTTATTGAATTTGTAATATTTTTTTTCATTTTTCAATTTTTAGCACGGAAAAAATATAATTTTTTACTTTTTTTAATGGAATTTTTACTAGCCTATTGGCCTAGTCGACCGACTCATTTTCTAAAATCTTGCGCTTTTAAGGGTAATTTTGGTATTAATTAAGGTGGATATTTGTTGGTTTTTTTTTTTTGAGGATGAGGTGGGTATTTATTGTTGAGGGGGCATTTAGATAACTACGTTTCAAGTACATGATTTTATTAGATATTTACAAATATTTGGAGGATTTAGAAAAATAACTTTAAAGGGGTGAGATTTTAGAAATTTTCCCCATAACATGTCACTTAATAGTTTAAGTGGTTTATTTGTCCTACTGCTCAATTGGAAGGTGCATGATGACACAACCTTTAGGTGGCAGGTTCAACTCTAGCTTACCTAATAGAGAAAAAAAATGCATAAAGCAGTTTCTACCATGGAAAATTTTGAATTCTTTGATCCTATGAAAACTTTGTTGAATCTGCTTAGGATTTTTGGACTCCTAACATTCCATGCATTCCAACTGAAAATCGGGTTTGTGGATGAATCTTTTTTTATATTTTATGGGAATTGATGAATCCATTGATGCTAAAAGTTATCATACATAAATGGTACGTTTGGGAACAAGTATTTCTATATATTTAAGAATATCAAATACAAATACCTTAAATTTAGGAATTTTAAATTAATAATTTGAAATATTTGAATTTGCTAGTCTCTTATTTGGATGCATGGTTAGAGCATCTCCAAGGGCGCCTAATCCACATCACTAGCCCCCAAAGGCATCTATGGATGCCTGATTTCTCTCCACCGCAGTATCCTATTTCACGTGGAATAGGGTACCAAAGATTCGATACTAAATATTGGCTACTAAAAATTCAAGGCTTCAAATTCAAATATACATTATTTTATATAGGAAATGTCTCCTTTTACTCATTTCTTTACATCAAACGACTTTTTTTTGGCTTCCTCCATTAGAGCTTTTAAGATTTGAAGCCTAAATTTTATCAACAAAAAAAAAAGATTTAAAACCTGAAATCAAAGAGTCAAACTTGTCATTCCATCCTCCAACAATTATTTTTAACTACTTCTCATTAGAGATCTCTTTGGGCACTTTTGGCAGTGTGAAAAATTATGGTGGAGAATGCTTTTAGGGGAAAGAACTATTTTCTAATGTTTGGAGCCACATATTTTTCTGGACTTCGTTGCCCTTTCTAATTGGAGAGTGGAATTGAAAGCACGGGCACACCCCGTGTGGAATTGAAAGTGCCCAATGATTTCAAACAAAAAGTATTCAGATTTCCCTGGTTTCATGCATATGCTATGTAGCGGTGGAAACTCGGTCAATCTAACAAAACCAAAACCCAAAACCAAATTTTGATGTCGGTTCACCTAAAACCGACCGCGAGCCGAAATTTTTCGGTTTCCGTTAATCGAACTCCCCAATCCCACCCCCTGAATTGAACCGAATCAAACCGATTTCAGTTTTGGGTGGTTTGATTCGGTTTTTGGTTTTTTCTGATTTTTTTATTCTTATTTTTTGAAAGAGATGTTTTTTTTTTCTATTTTTTTTGTTTTTCGGTTTTAGGGTCGATCTTCTCTCCCTAGTCAACCTAAAACCGAAACTGAACCAATCCAAACTTGGTTTCGATTTTTCAATTTTGGATCGGTTTCGGTCGATTTTTTCAGGTCGGTTTCATTAATTTTTGGTTTTTCAATTTTTTTAGTTTTCCAATGCTAATTCTATGTAGGCCAAAAGTTTTGTTGTCCAATAGAAACCCAACTAGATGGTGCACTCGACCCGACTTGAAAACTCAACCGACCTGCAAATCTGACACAAGACGGTAAAAACTACCCATTTTCTACTTTTTTATTTATAAATTATCAAGTCGACAAGACCCTAAAGTTGGGCCAGATGTCTCATGCCCGAGTTCACCCGCGTGGCAAGTTTTTGGAGCCAACGCAAGTAAACTACCAGATCGGGTCGGGCAAAAATTTCTACTGCCCAATGGGATATTGGCATATGCCTGATCTGACCCAATGGAGCACCTGACTATGCCAGACCCGACCCAATGCCCGATCTGAAAAGCCCAGCCAACCCGGTCAAATCCCTTATTTTACTTGATTTTATATAAAATATTGGGTCGTGTCTGGTAAAAAATTTGGCTGCCCAATAGGAATCAGCATATGTCTGACTTGACCCAATGGTGCACCTAACTATGCCCGACCCGACGCCTCATCCGAAAACCCGAGCCAACCTGGTTAAAAATCCCTTATTTTCCTTAATTTTATATAAAATATGGGACGGGTTGACCCAACCCAAGCCGAAGGTCGTGCTGGATGGTAGATGTTTCATACCCGACCCAATCAGATGGATCAAGCTTATTTTCTCATCTCGATAAAAAATCTCAAGTCAGACGGGTCAAGTGTCTAGTCAACCCAACCTGTTGAAAGTTACCTTACCTATGATAGCACTGGGTAAAATGTGATTCGAAAAAGGTAATTTTAAGTTATCACTAAACTTAACTAAATGGTCAAGTCCTACTAAGTAGGCCCCGAAAGAATCTTGACGGGACGTTATGCTATAAACAGTAAAAACCAAGAAAGTCAAGAGTCTCCTATTTTCAAGGGTTTCCCCTCAAAATTATATGCTGGTGTAAGATTTGGATTTTCAAATAAAGGTCCGGAGGGCCTTCTTTACAAACCCACTGTTTTCACACTAAATACATGGATGTGGATTTAGCAAATCCAAATCAAAACATAAAAATGTAGAATCAAATGGTGGATTTGGATTTAAGAGTTCCAAATCCGAATCTACGTTCTGAAAGCCATCTTCATCATGATCGCAGCCATCTTTTGTTAAGTTAGAAGGTTACTAAAACCATTAAAAATAATAATGTAGAAATCTTTATTAACATCAAGTAACATTACGTTGTATTAGAAAAATTATAGAAAATATTACCTTATGACACAATTAAAATATCAGTAAATGAATGTACAAACAAATAAAAAAGAGCTAAAACCTTGAATTCAATTATCTTCAAAATCACAACCATCTATTTAGGGTGGTCAGCGTTTCTGAGTTTTCTCCACTTATTTTTAATCCGTGCTAAACTCTATAAAACCTTCATATCTATTTAAGTGTAACCAAATAAAAGGAGATAATAATTAAAATTCAATGCAAACTAAATACCCAAGCATCCATTTAATTACAATAAAAAAGCATAACAAATAATAGGATAATTAATTCTGAGAGCCCGGTCGCGGGGCTCAAAAGTTGTCCCCCTGTTCGGCAAATACTACTACAGATTGCGGTTGGGGGATCGTAATGCGGGTGGCATGGAATTTCGTAATGAAATCAGTGGCTTTCTCATCAATGTCGCGTTCACCGACCCATCGTCCGTTATCTTCATCGCTAAGCCGATGCTTTTGATGGCGGATCGGCTCCGGCTCCTCCCGGACCCGACGTGACTTCTTAGCTGAGGACAGCTTCCCTCCCATTTCAAAGAAAGCTCAGGTTAAAGAGTAGTGAGATGTGGTGATGCTTTGTGTATGGACTGTGGCTCATTTTATAAGCGAAGACTGAGGAGCTACCACTTGATTTGATTCAATGGTTCGGAGCATCTGTAGAATCTAGGCCGTTCATGTAAATTGGATGGTCAGTAATTTGTGTGCTCTCTTTTTTCACATTTGACCCAAATGGACTTATTTTTCAAGCGCAACGTTCAACATCTTTCTCAATACGAAAAGAATCTCGCCTAATCACCTTTTAAAAATCACTGGAGAAAACTAGGAAAGAATGATATTCGTTCTTCCTTAATAAAAAACCAATAGAGAGTTCAAAGCTAGGGCCTTGCCATTGGTGCTTTTGAAAATATCAAATGGGCCCCACCTCATGCTTTCTCACCCCATCTCGTCCACCTGGCATGAATCAGACGACGCAGATTGTTTTTCATCTCAATCTTGTACACAACAGATCTTGAGATCATAGTCGTTCCATCAGACCGCTAGTTTTATATTCCCTCACGCATTCCAAAATGTGGCCCTAAAATCATGACACACATCACACCCAAGCATGATTTTAGCGCCAGTTTTTTAGGTGTACATATGTGCAATCGAAAACTGATTGTCCAATGGTACGTCAATGATCTAAAGATCCATTGTGTGGAAGATTGAGATGAAAAACGATCTCTATCATCTTATTCAAAGGGTTTCAATGCATCGGTTGAAGGAGATGGGGTGAGAAAGCAGTGTGGTGGCCTGAGAATAACAGTACTCAAATTCATGCCTTATCCATGCATATTTTACCTTCATGTATCTTCATTCCAAAAATGCCCATTATAAAATCATTAGATGCTTATTCTACCTTAATTTGTCTTCTTTTACTTCAATTTTTTTTTATATGGAATGATTTTATAATGGACATTTTTGGAATGATTAGATATGATTTTTTGGAATAATTTTATAATGAACATTTTTGAAATGAAGTGCCCAATGAACCACGTTTCTTAAATGGTGGGCCACAAGTTGTTCATGAGAAACACTAGTTATAGCTATACTAACATGTTTCATAAGCTCTCAGTGGCTCTACAATTAAATCTTCTCCCTTTTGCTTCCATTTTGTAGCTACCTCAACCTTTTTCCTCAATTCAAATTTTCAACACGTCTCAATCTTTATGTGGCCATTGTGTTCGCGTAGAGTGTGCTGTTTGTTTGGGTATCATAGAAGAAGGTGAAATGATTAAAGAGCCGATATGTAAGCATGGATAATTGAGATTAGATTGAGATGTGGCCTTAATTAATCCAGTTTTGCAAAGCATAATTTAATAAATGATACAGGTTTAAAATGGCCAATCAGGTTTATATTAGGTCTAAAAAATTAGAATGCTACAGGCTAATATGGGGAAATTTTTTATTTTAAAATAAAATCTTTACCCACGGTTTAAAACTGCTGGAAATTATCATAAGAATAACCTTTACCCTGCAGTTTTAAACTGCCAGTGAATCTAAAAATTAGACAATTTGTCGTCAGTTTAAGAATCCCGTTATGAGAGATTTTGTAAATCCAGATTCACTGCAAATTTGACCTTTTCCTGGCGGCTAGGACCGCAAGGAAAGTTAAATTATTGCCGGTGGATATTAAACCGCCGAGAACACCGCCTGTGAATCTTTTTGCGACGATCATTTCCTCGGCATTTTCGTGGGCGGCTCTTTTTCAATGGCGCCAGTAAAAGACACAATTTGTAGTGGCAGTTATTGGAATTAAGGTTGTCAACGTGCGGGTCGGGTCGCCCACCTTTACCTGACCCAAAATTTTACTGGGTCATGTACATAACCTTGACTTGTCCAGTTAGTTTGTGCGTGAGACATCCAACCCAACCTTTGGGACAGGTCAACCAAGAGGTTCTCTCAGGTCGGATCGGGTATTTGGCGGGTCAGGTCAAATCGACTTGACCCGATATTGTATATGTGAAAAGTATTAAAAAATAAGGGTATTTTATCGGATCGGGTCTGGCTTCTATATAGTCAGGCGTCAACTCAGATCGGCTTGACTGCACCTTCAGGTCACGTCGGATTGGGCATTTGCGATTTTCTTAATGGGTAGCCAAAATTTTGACCCAACCTAACCCAACCCATTGGCAGCTACCCGTCTTTGAGCCAGGTCGAGCTTTTGATCGGCCCAATTATTTTCGACTCCAAAAAGAAGATAGGAAACCGGCCTGGGTTCAAATTAGGCTGAGCTCAGGCATTTTATTAAAGCGAAACCCGACCCGTACCGAGTTCGGCATCATTCCGACCGGGCCAGGCTTTTAGCAGCCCAATTATTTTTCTTATAAAAATGAGGCCCAAATCCAGCCCAGATATAAAATAAGGCCCCGGATTGGCCCAAGTGCATTTGGGCTCAAGCTTTTTCTTTAAACAGAAATCCAATTTAACCCGAGCTGGGTGGGCCGGATGAAGCTAAAGCCCAACCCATTGACAGCCACAGTTAGAAAAGATATCGAAGCGTTGGAAAATTGAAATACAAATTCAAAAGGTAAAGGCCGCTTTGCCAGATGACAATTTTCAATCGGACATAAAAGTCGGAGTTAGTCTACCATTTTCATGATGAGGATATCGCAGTCTCGATGTGCACGTCACTGAGTGAGTTGCACGGATTTATATGCCTTGGACATGCATGCAAGTCATTCGGTCACATGTAGACTGCAGTATCCACTTATGAAGAATAGACACCCATGGTAGGCTAACTCTGCATCATCATTATCTCAGTTTTTTTTCAATAATCTTGACCCTTCTTTTCAGTAGTGATCTTGGACCAGTGACACTTGTTTCTCATGATGTGTGGCATGTGATGCAAATATCAGGATCTAAATATCTGTGAATGTCAAAAGTCTCTTTCATCTGATAAAAAAAGTAGAACATATTTAAAAATGAAAGGGATTTTTTTTTTTTTTTTTTTTATTGAAGAGTTATTATGGAAAGCTCTAAAGGATAGCTTTATTTGCACCCAAAAAACCTTTAAAGCACCCAACTGCATCACCTGTCAAATCATTTAGATTGGGTTGAAAAATGAAGATTGGGTCTTTCTAGCTGTCCCAGGTGACAACCGATGACTTAACTGCCATGAATGAGACGATGGAATTCATTTTTCAACCCAATCTTCTACACAACTAATCTTCTTATTATGGTTCACCTATCAGACGGTCACATGTTGATTCCATGTGACAAACATTCGATCCCCAAAGAAATATTATAATCATGGGCATACCATGCGAAGGTGTTCGGGTCTTCCACGCAACCAATCTTCGACCCTATAAATATTTTGATCATGATGTTCAAATTATATGGCATACATGTGACAGTCAGGATTTCAGTACCCCGAAACCTGTGTCATCAGCACGATCTTCTAGATCGTACCCCATGGCTATATACGAAACACTGGTAAATTGAGACAAAATGGAACAATAACTACACGATGCGAAAGCAAAATACTATTCTAAGTATAAACTCAAAAGGCAGTTCTACTTTCATGTCACTGCATGAACAGAGAACCGATCCGAACCATCGGTGATATACAGATCATCCCAGATGGTTCGCCAAAAAGAATATATCAATTAATTACATTGTTTATCAAAATAAAGGCTTGACATACCAAGCCGTACCAATGTGCTCTCAAAACTACTCGCTCAAAGTACTCAGCGAAGTCTCCTAGAAGAAGTCCTCAGGATGGGGCTCCAACTCGTCCCTGGGCGCGTAATCCGAATCACCCGGATCTACGTCTTCCGAAGCCTCGGCCGCTGCTAACACTGGACCTGCGACGTATAGTCTAAAGGGTGAGCTACATCCTAGCTCAATAGGGAACAATACAATGAACATATAAGTCAAAATCTCACATATATTCCATGATGTATCTATGCACTTGCTGGAAAAACAGTTTAAAAGATGACAATTTGTATTTAAATTTACTGGTAATTGCATGTTTTCCTTTATTGTTAATTATTCATGAATGACACTGAATAGGCCTAAAGCAAAACTTAAATCTTTAACTTAAGTAGTCCCCGAGCAATATAGCATCGAGCCCCAATGGAACACCCTCCATCGTCGTCTAAATAAACAGTTGTCATATGTATTCTATAGGAATACTACCCAAGCCCCTTTCTCATAGGCGGCGGGGTTAAATCTCATCTCAACATTCCTGAGATGTGCTTACTGTGTACGGATAAACCTCCATATTGGTGTACGGATTGGCCGCCGTACCGGTCACAGATATCCTGTCGAGTCAGTCGTGGGTATCCCGCCACGTTGGTAGGGTATTCTATTCAAACCTTAAATAATAAAAATATCATGTGCTTTACATATAGTTATTCACCGTGTAAAAGTGCTACTTTATATCAGTTAGGCCTTATCAGTCGTTATCCAATCTTACCTATATCCCTGGGATATCTAAATTACTCTCATCACATTGATGCCTTTATCACTTTCTCATCCCCTGGGGATGCCTCATTTTCATTAGCTTACTTGGTCTCAGTTACTCACATCATACTTATGCCTTTATCACTTTCTCATCCCCTAGGGATGTCTCATTCTCATTTACTTTCTTGGTGTCACACACATACCCTTTTTACAAAGATTTACATAGTTAAAACATTTTCAATTTGATTTCTATATCACTACATGGATGCTCTTGCAATTAAAGTACATGTTCAAGGTGTTCCTTACCTCAAGTCTCTTAAGGTCCAAGCATCAAGGTCCCACACGGCTCCTTATGCTTGTATTCACATGTACCACCTATGGTACACCATAACATATGTAACACATCAATAAAGACGCAATGGAAAAGGTCCAAGACCCTCCATGAACCCCAAGGTCCAATTAAGAAATCAAGTCAAACTGCTAAAATCGATTAATCGAAATCCAAAATCGATTAATCGATTTCCCAATTCGATTAGTGGATTTCCCCAAGCCTTATTTCTCCAACCACTGGAGGTACTCAGTCAATTAGTCGATTTCTAAATCGATTAATCGACTTTTAAAATCGATTAATCAGTTTCAATATCGATTAATCGAACTCAGGCATTCTTGCTTTTTCAACTTCTAGACCAAAATCGATTAATCGATTCTCAAAATCGATTAATCGATTCACTACGTCAAAAACAATTAAAAAAGACACAAAATAAGACTGTCTTATTTCGTCTTTAAAGAAGACAGTCTGTTCCCGTCTTAAATTTAGCAATAGGACAGTCCATGCTAACAAATGATACAAAATTTCATATTGGTAAGTAAGATGGTACAAATCATCTTATTATCACGATACTAACCTCTAAAATGGACGCCCTATCTGGATATAAACTAAACACCCAAAAGAAATTGTCTCTGGCCTCCTCTCGTCTCCCGTCTTTTCTTCTCCCTCTCTCTCTCGTCTCTCTAAAAAAACCCTAAATCTCATCCCGTCGACTCTGCTTCAACCACTGTTGCTACCCTAAATCTCATCCCGTCCCTCTCTCTCATCTCTCTAAAGAAAACCCTAAAGCTCCATCCCGTTAACTCTGCTTCGACCATCATTGTTACGGACTTCGACCACTATCATTGCTAACTTCGACCACCCTTGCGATGACCTTAACCTCTCGGTTGGGAAAACCCTTACAAAGTCCTTAACCCTCGCGAAGAAGAAGAAGAAGAAGAAGAAGTCATATTCTGGTTAGTCCATTTTTATTTTTTTTTTGGCTTAAAAATTATCAAGGTTTGGGTTAAAAACCCCAACCTCTTCTTTTTTCTTTTGATTCACGATTAAAATTCATTGTGATTCACTGTGTTTTTTTTTTGTTGGAGCTCAAACCTAAGGGGCTTTATTTATGGTTTGATTCGCTGTAAATCATAGTGATTCACGGTGAATCACTATGGTATTTTTTATTTTTTGGGGGGGACCTCAAGCCTAAGGGCTATACTTATGGTTTGATTCACTCTGAATCACTCTCACTTATTTAGGGAACTGCTACCAACCCTCCACGAAATGCTGAATATCCCCTATAAAGTATAGCTGAATACCGTCGATTGCTTTGAATCGGATGATGGAGATTTTTTTCTGTTCCAATCTTCCACACAACTGGATAGATGTAATGAATATTTAGATGAATGATATTGGATGAATTTCTAATTCTCATATGGATGGGACATGGATAGTAGATGAATTTGAATATATTAAATATTTAAAATTTATTTATTTTTTAAATTTTATATATATATATATATATATATATATATATATATATATATATATATATATATATATATATAATAACCCGAGTCTAAGATGGGCGGGATTATTCTATATATCAAATCGTCAAAAAGTGGAGCACAGGTTTCAAATCCATAAGCAATAATGTTATAGTTGCATATAACATGTAGTGTTTCTCATTCCTAGGGTTAATTTTCTCTAGAATGGTAAATGGCTGAATCTTTTGAGATAACATACCAGAGCTAGGATTTGTCTAAGTAAGCTATCCACATACAACCATTACTGTCGAAGAGAACTCTAGTTGCAAACTTTTGCTCTCAACAAGATCATCAAAACGCATAAAAATCATGTCACAATAATTTGGAGTAATGATCCCTAATTCATGATTTATAAATGCGGACCCAAGTATTGAATGATAAGAGTGTCAAAAGTGATGAATCCAAAAAGAGTCGGCATCTTCAAAAGCTGGGGTTTGAAAGATTAGGATTGAAGGGTGTCTTAGGTTGCGTATGGCATTGCTCTTTGGTAGCCCCTTATGACGGGGCCAATACTCGAGCTTGCAGCACGGTGCTTGGGGCACGACATGTGGTACCAGGAGGGCACGCGACATGGGGCCAAGAGGGCCTGGCGACGTGGTCGCCCTGTGGGGACTCGACACGGTCGCATGTGGGTAAGACGCGGGAGTGACACGGTCGTGACACGGACGCAACACAGCCAAGATAGGCTAGCGATGCAGAGGCATTGCGGTATGTCAAACCAATAGGTTTGAGGTTCTCCTTCCATTCTGGCTGAATGACTGTTTTACCCTTCTATGTGGGAGAGTTGGTGGAGACTGCTTCCCACCCACACGGGGCCTTGCGTTACCAGAGGGGGTGCAAGTGTCTCCTAGGCCTGAAAGGGTGGGCCTAGGACGTCGACGCAACGATGCCGTGTGGCACCCAATGCGAGGTTGAAGTTAGGCCCCGGACTACGCTTCGCGGTGCATACGGCTTGGCAACCTTGTGAGAACACGAGCACTGCGTGGAACTCAGTTGAGCACGACAGCATGTGGGCCAAGGATGAACGAGTGCTAGTAATTTGAAACGCACACGAAGGCAAGCTGCGTGGGACTCAGTTGAGCACGAGGCACAAGGCTGTGGGCTTGGTTCGGTATGTGGGCAAGACATGAAGGCATGGGGAGCTGCATGCCAAGACTGTTGCGAAGCAATGTACTAGTGCAGTGCATAGGGTGAAGCTTGAACAAGCCAAGTTTAGCACAGCAGTACAAATAAGTGTGTCGTAAGGGGCACGATAAGTTTGGGTGGTAGGCCACGAAATTGAGGTAACCACGTTGGGAGAGTTCCCGTCCTCTAGGTGGGTGGTATCAGAGCTGATGAGTAGATGGGTTTGCTTCGTTGCACGCGGTAGCGAAGCACCGCGCGGGTGGTATCAGAAGTAGGCTGACCTAACGCAGCGTGTGTTAGGTGCCGCACAGGACTAAGGTTGCAGAAGTGCGACCCCGTGACATTTGGTATCAAAGCCAAGTTCGATCCAGAAGCGATGATACTATTGAGCAAATTGGTGCGGAGGCACGCGATATGGTGTCAAGAGGGCACGCGACATTCATGAGCAAATTGGTGTCAACAGTGACACGCGGTGTGGTGTCAAGAGGGCACGCGACATCCCTGAGCTAGTTAACAGGTGAGGGCCTTGTGACAGCAGAACCAGGTTGACCCGACAGGGGTGACGGTGGGGATCTAGTGGGAAGGTGCGGACCTAAGAACTAGAAATGTGATGCTAACAGGCTGGGAGGAGTTGGCCGGGTCAGTTCACTGCGATAATGTATCAACGAGGACATTGACATTATGGAGTGGTGGAGGATGTGACGGGGCCAATACTCGAGCTTGTAGCATGGTGCTTGAGGCACGACATGTGGTGCCAGGAGGGCACGCGACATGGGGCCAAGAGGGCCTGATGACATGGTCGCGCTATGAGGACGCGACACGATTACATGTGGGTAAGAAGCGGGAACGACACGATTGCGACACAGCCAAGATATGTTAGCAATGCAGAGGTGTTACGGTATGTCAAACCAATAGGTTTGAAGTTCTCCTACCATTCTGGCTGAATGACTATTTTACCCTTCTATGTGGGAGAGTTGGTGGAGACTGCTTCTCACCCACACAGGGCCTTGCGTTGCCAGAGGGGGCGCAAGTGTCTCCTAGGCATGAAAGGGTGAGCCTAGGATGTCGATGCAGCGATGCCATGTGGCACCCAATGCGAGGTTAAAGTTAGGCCCCGGACTACGCGTCGCAGTGCATACGGCTGGGCAACCTTGCGAGAACACGAGCGGTGCGTGGGACTCAGTTGAGCACGACAGCATGTGGGCTAAGGATGAATGAGTGCTAGTAATTTGGAAAGCTCACGAAGGCAAGCTGCGTGGGACTCAGTTGAGCACGCAAGTACGAGGCACAAGGCTATGGGCTTGGTTAGGTATGTGGGCAAGACATGAAGGCATGGGGAGCTGCATGCCAAGACTGTTGCGAAGTGAGGTACTAATGCAGTGCACATGGTGAAGCTTGAGCAGGCCAAGTTTAGCACAACAGTGCAAATGAGCGTGTCGTAAGGGGCACGATAAGTTTGGATGGTAGGCCGCGAAATAGAGGTAACCACATTGGGGGAGTTCTCGTCCTCTAGGCGGGTGGTATCAGAGCTGATGAGTAGATGGGTTTGCTTCGTTGCACGCGGTAGCGAAGCACCACGCGGGTTGGTAGCGTGTCGAAGGACGCCCCGCGACAGCTGGTATCAGAAGTAGGCTGACCTAGCGCAGCGTGCGTTAGGTGCCGCACGAGACTGAAGTTGCAAAAGTACGACCCCTTGATACCCTGCCATAGCAGAGATCACCTACTTTAGCAGGTTACCATCCTCTTTGTTAACATCCTAGTACCTGTTTTAATAGGTAGCCCTTCTCCTTGATAACTCCTTGCATAGCAAGATTTTATGCATGATTTACCTGTTTAGCAGTTCTACCCTCCTCTCTATTCACTCCTTGTCAAAGCTAATTATATTTGCTCTGATATGGAGCCAGTAGAGAGGAGGGTAGAACTGCTAGTGCAGGTAAATCATGTATAAAATCTTGCTATGCAAGGAGTTATCAAGGAGAAGGGGTACCTGCTAAAGCAGGTACCGGGATGTTAACAAAGAGGATGGTAACTTGCTAAAGCAGGTGAGCTTTGCTATGGCAGAGGCTACCAAAGAGCAATGCCATACATAGCCTTAAAATCCAAGACTTCAAAAGGAGATATATGAAGAAGAAAGAAAGAAGATCAAGCCCATCTCTTTCTCTCTCTCTCTCTCTCTCTCTCTCTCTCTTTGATTGTCGCCATGATTAGACCTTGCCTAGTAATATGTCCACACCTCAAAATATTGGGCTATGCCACCTTTGTGTGATCAAATGTTTTGCTTAAGTCTCTAGAGATTATACATGTCGAGACAAGTCACACTATTATTACCTGATAGTATGCTCTGGGTTTCATAATTTCATATTTTGATATTTAATGATGTGTATACACTGAAACAACATTATTTTTAAGACTGTTGTAGGCAATATTGATGTTGTTCTTTTGTACGATTACCATATAAAGGAAAAAGTTAGAGCACTGTGGATGGGATTTGTATTGTTTACTTCAACTTCCTAATTGATGTCTTCTGTTTGATGAAGTGTGGCTCAATGCCATTTGATTGGTCCTTTGATAATCCCTTATTTAGTAATTACAGAAGGCTTCACAATTATACCAGTGCCTTTATATCATGGGGTTGTTGGTAGCATATTTATATTTAGGCTTACGTGAGAGGTAATGTTTAAGTTAATAGTGATCTTCAGTGTCCCTATATTCCAGGGTTGTTGGTAGCACCATGGTGGTGGATATTTATAGTTACACTTACATAGTAGCTAATGATCAATGTAATAACAATGATGTATCTTTGTATTAGTGTATTTTCTATTGTCTCTTTTTTTGGGTCTATATTCTTTTCGACTGATCAAAGATCAAAATAACTATAGAAGGTTTACTGATGGAAACGAAATATTCTGATTCTTAAGTTTATTAGAATTCAATAAATTAATCATACAATGTTGATCTTATTAGCATACCTTAAGGGTTAATGCATTTATGTTATTTAGAAATTGAGTTCATACCCCGTTAGAAGTTACAGAAGACAGAGGCTTTATATTTAGTAGTGACAGACAAATGTCGATCGCAACATCCAGGTCACAGGTTCGAGCCCAACTTACCCATATTAAAAAAGGACGACGGTGGATCTTGTTCTAGGCTTTTGTTCTTTCCTATTATACTCTTTGAATTTATTATTCTCTTTATGGTCTATGCATCAGTCTTTTGTTTAGCCACTATTTGAAAATAGAAAGTATTGGGTACAACCTCTAAAGTCTGGAATGTGCCATTTGCTCCAATGTTGGCACCTCTAGGTCCAATTCACCAGCTTTCTCATTGGTGCATAAGTTTTATTTTAGTTTTTCATTTTTATGCTTTGGTTGAAGAGTTTAGTTTATCCATTTGTTTTTTCCTTGCTTCTAAGTATCTTTATTTTGACCTAGGGACCTTTTTTAAGCCTATCGACTCTCGAGTTTCGAATCTATTCTCGTGTCACCTATTGCGTTATGGAGTCTTCATTGTTTCTGTTTTAATGAACCTTGTTTTGTTCAAGTGTCCAGTTTCTCTATGGACATTAATAATTTTCCGTTTGATGAACTTTTGACTTTTTTGGAAAAACTACCACAGGTTTGTCGGTTTTGAATGCCTAGGCTTAACATAGGATCTTAGTTAACTATTTATGCAAATTCAAGTTTGACTAACCATCATTGTAAATCTTAATCGAAACTGTCCTTTACTATCAGCTTATTCACACCATGCATCAGTTCGCTGTAAGTTGAGACAGTGAGGTACTCATGCATAAACCTTTTACATCATTTACTTACAAAGATCACACCATCTAATACATCATTTACTTACAAAGATCACACTATCTACTATTATGCGAAAACTTCACATATCCAATAATAATTTATTGAGAGGGGAATCCACATCTGAGAACTGTATGGGTGTTTCATCTCTTATGGCATGAAGGAATCACTCCTAATTCTATTGCAACGGATATGTAACAGAAATTTGAAACTTTAATTCACTCTTGAAGATTCAAAGAAGCTAAAATCCAAAATCTATTTTTTTTGTTTGCTCAATTCAGTCTTGAGTCTCTTGTTTTTGTTGATAAGTGTAAAATATAAAGTTGGCTCATTCTTGGGACAAGGCATTGATGTTGGTGGTGATGATGGAAGTTAGCCCATTCAGTGTTACCTAAACATGTGGCACGAGTGTCAAGTGTCAAGGTGTCACAAGTGTTTGCCACGACAATTTCAAAGAATTCCAATATGGTGGCTTGGCCAAAAAAAAATATAATAATAATAATAATGAAATGGAACTGAACGATAATAGTAGAGCACTAATTGCGAACCTACTTGAGGAAAAGATAAAACTGTATACATAATGTATGTCATGCAACCTAACGTAAAATATGTCATATTTTACAAATTGTGTTGAATGACTCTTTTTTTTTCATTTATAATTTACTGAATTATACACTATTCTATCCACTATTTTCCCTTAAAATCAGCTACTCAATTTACCATGTCAAAAAATATTAAATATAAATTATATTTAAACTTTATAAAAATTTATTTATCCTTACTACTATATAAAAGTACAAATATTTCTGTCATATTTTCGTTCCTAAAATACCCCTAACACACTCTTTTCCAATGAGAATACATAAATAATGGTATTCTCTTTCCTTCCTTATTTTTAGCTCCTTCAAAGAAGCCCACAAATTTAAGAGAATTAACAATTTTGCCATAAAAGTTTTCTTTTCCTAACACCTTCAAAGAAACCTACAAAGTTAAGAAAATTAATAACTTTGTCATAAAAGTTATCTTTTCTAACACCTTTAAAGAAACCTACAAAGTTAAGAGAATTAACAATTTTGCCATATAATATTTGACTTGCTTTGATATCAAATTCCCTTATGTGGAAGATTGGGCAGAAAAACGATCTCCATCAACTAATACAAAGAGTCGATGGTTTTTTGCATAGATGCCCTCTAAGATTTCATGAGTGTTAAGTTACCCAAATAATAATTTATTGGCATGTTGAAACCCTTTGAGCCATGATTAATGTACCCCTAATCAAATTTTCTCATCTTACCTAATCGGTTTTCGACTTTTCCCACCTAAAATCGAAATCAGATTCGATCTGAACCGATATTTGGATCGATTGGTATTGGTTCAATTAGTTAGGTTTTTTGGGCGGGTTCGGATTTCGGTTCAAAACTTACACTCATACGAGGGTAAGATCATAGTCTCAAGAATTATTCTATGAAAGATTATGGTGAAAAACGATCTCCTTTTTCTAATTCCAAGCAATCATGGATTTGAATGGGGTGCAATCACCATTTTATTATTTTAAGCTACTTTCTCAGTTTTCTCATACTACCTAATAAATTTTCAATTTTTCTCCCCAAAAATCGAAACGAGTCCAGAATAGGTTCATTATCGATTTTTGGGTCTGTTTGGACCAGTTCAATTCGCCGATTTTCAGGCCAGGTTTGAGTTTTGAGTCAAAACTTGAACCGCTATGTATGGGCGGACATTACTATTCATATTTTTAATAATAATTAATAAATACGTAGAATATGAAAATTTGATGCCTTAGTTACATTAGTTATTATAAAATTAAAGTAGAAATTAACAATTAAGAAAATTTTATTAAACATATATAATTAGTATATCATCGAATTAATCGAACGTGGTAGGATAGAAACATGTATCTATAGAAAGTTCTACAAAATACTCGAATCAATATAATATTTAACAATAATCATTATTATTTTTTTAGTGATTAACTGATAATATACGATTATGATTTTATACGATCAGTCAATTTTAACTCATAATTAAAATCATCTTTGATCAAACTATTTCATTTTACGGTGTTCACGTGCAACGCACGTACACTTCTCAAATATGTTTGAACCGCATTTAAAGTTTAGCCAGTTAGACTTGATCAAACCATAGCAACTCGGCATGCCAATTAAGATCCCACCTCCAAACATACCTTTAAATATTCCAACTGAATCTTTGAGAGCGCCCATGTTAAAACCCATTGACTGCTTTGAAATGGATGATAATATCAATCTTTCACACTTGATCTTGAGATTATCGGCATCATCGCAAGATATTGATTTGGCGTGCACAAATTTTAAAGTGACCTTAAAATCAAATTTAAACGAGACGAATGACAGGTGATTTTATCAAAATGTGATTTTACCTTTAATTAACTATGCCCACCGAATCTATTAAGGCACCATGTTAAAACCAATTGACAATTTTGAACTAAATGATGGAGAATTTTTTTGTTCCAACTTTTCACACACTTGATCTTGAGATAATAGGCGTACCATTAAATGGTCAGGCATTGATTTGACGTGACACAGATCTAAAAAAAAGTGACCTTAAAATCAAATTTGGTGTCAATATCTCGAAAATGAACAAATATCTCGAAAATGAGTATTTCTTTCAAGTCAAAGTGCAAGATACAATTTATCAAAATTATCTTACAAGGTCGTAGATATCCCAAAATATTAAATACGAGACTACGGATGATGAAGACCATAAAATCATCAAGAAAGTTAAAGTCGAGAAGGAATAAATACCCATTTTCGATTTAATTGAAATTTCTAGATTATACTTATTTGTTAGTTTATATTTTTTTTCTTTATGCTCTATAGTTTACAATATAAGTTAAATTTTTTTATTTTTTATTAAATTTTTTAAAAATTTTAAATAATAAATAATAAAGATATAAGAAACATAATAATAAATACTTTTTTTTTGTCTTTATTAAATCATAAAACATAGCAACGAACGCTTGAAATACTATATGTTTTTTATGTTCAAATCACCCGATAGATGTCTAAAAATAAAATTCGATCATTTAAGGTCCTAATATCCACGTGCATTTGCACGTGCCTTTTTACTAGTTATTTAAAAAATAACAAAAATTAGATAGGATTTATTAATTTTGGTGACATTTCGTTAATTTCGCCGAAATTAATGAAATTTCAGCGATTTCAGAGAAATCATCAAAATTTAGCCAAAAGTTTTGCCCGATCCCTATTTCAATAAATTTCGGAGAATTTTGGATAAATTTGTCACGATGGTTAAGAATACATAAGGAAAACTTTCAAATATGACAAAATTATGCTTATAATTTAATTAAATTTTATTCTGATTAAAACAATTAGTATCGTCAAATAAGAAATTTAAGGGACAAAAATAGAATAAGCAAACCCGTGTTAAGTATTATTATCATTAAATAAATGCTTTAAGTCTTATTAAATATAATTATTAAGTGTTATTAACCATTTTTTTACAGTCGATGGCGACTGTCTAAACAGTTGCCATCGACTGTCTAAGCAGTCAATGGAAACTGTTTAAACAATCGATCGCCTCTTTAAACAATCGGTACCGACTGTTTTAAGAGTCGCCATCAACTAATTAAAGAATAGGCATCGACTATTTAAATTTTTTATTTTTTATTTTAACTTTTAAGAAGCGATATCGCCTTTTTTCGTGTCTTTGGCAACATCGATTTTATATTGGGGCCTTCAAATCAGACAACATAGATCCCGTGTCACATCACGTAAATATAAAAAAGTGCAAATATTTAAAATTTTAAACTTCGTAGAATGAAAAAAAGTGTAAGAAAGGATATTTCTGACTTTTTGTGCTAACTGAAAATGGCTCAGCTAAAAGCTTGTAGGTTTGGGTAAAAGTGAAAATAGAGGGTCTCTGACAGAAAAGGTGTATACCGGTAAATTTCCCAAACAAAAATGAGAAAGACAAAAATATAGAAAAATATTGGAAAATTTACCTGATCGACCCTGTTAGATACACCTTTTACGTTAGAGGCCCTGTATTTTCACCTTTACCCAAACCGACCAGCTTTTCGCCAAGCCATTTTCAACTAGCACAAAAAGTCCGAAATACCCCTTCTTATACTTTTTTTCGTTCTACATGATTTAAAGTTTTAAATATTTATATTTTTCTATATTTATGTGATGTGAAACCGGATCTATGCCGTCTGATTTGAATGCCATATAACAAAATAGATGGCGCCAAAGATAGACACGAAAAAAAGGCGATATCGCCTCTTTAAAAAAAAAAATTAATAATTGATGGCGACTCTTAAAACAATCGATGACGACTCTTAACACAATCGGTACTGACCATTTTAAGAGTCGTCATCAACTGTGTACAAAGCCATCATTGACTCTGTACACAGTCGCCATCGACTCTGTACAGAGTCACTATCGAATGTATAAAATAAATAAATATATATATATATATTTTTTTTTTACACAATCGATGGCGACTCTGTACAGAGTCGATGACGACTGTGTACAGAGTCGCCATCGACTGTAAAAATTTTATTATTATTATTTTTTTTTTATACAATCGATGGCGATTCTGTACATAGTCGATGGCGACTGTGTACAGAGTCGATGGCGACTCTATAAACAATCATTGACGACTCTTAAAATGGTCGGTAACGACTGTGTACAGAGTCGCCATCGACTCTATACAGAGTCGATATTGCCTTTTTTTCTTATCTATCTTTGGCACTATCGATTTCATATTGTGACCTTCAAATCAGACGATATAGATCTCGTTTCACATCGCGTAAATATGAAAAAATGCAAATATTTAAAATTTTAAATTGTATAGGTGTATTCTCTTCTTCCTCATTTTAATCTGCTACAGTCTCTTACGAAAAAGGTGTATCTGGTTCGATCCATATAACAAATCGGAGTAGATTGGACTGAGGAGAAGACGATGTCACCTTCTCCACCTCTGATTTTTAGAAACTATAGCAAATTAAAATGAGGAAGAAGATATTTTTATGTGTTAAAGAAATGGGGTAATTTAGACTTTTTGTTATCCTTAGGGTCGGCTAGGCTCCCTGCTGGTCGATTTAGGTAAAGGTGAAAATATAGGGCCTCTGACGTAAAAGGTGTATCTGGCAGGGTCGATCTGGTAAATTTCTCAAAAATATTTAATGGTGAAATGATGGAAGAGTAAGAGAAAGTATGATCATTAAATGTTTGGTGTGATGGGAAGAGATGATTGATGCTAGTTTATTTAATGAGGAGAGATATGAAAAGATGGGAGACAAAAAGTAGTATTAATAGCAAATATGAATGTATATTTGCATCCCAAAAATATGTACACACAACCTCCTCTATTCTTAAATTTTCTTTTATACTCCATCATACATTTTAGCTTAAAATTGCTCAATTTACTAGTATTATACAACAATTCATCTTTATATGTGAAAACAAAAAGGTAAGCTTATGTTAGGTAAAAAGGCAGTAAAAATAAATTAAAAGATGAAAATATGAGGATAAAATATTTGATAATTCTATGCTCAACAGGGAACTCGTCATAGGCCCCCAAAATCTCAAAGCCGGATTTG
The DNA here is from genome assembly GCA_021018995.1 of Chloranthus sessilifolius. NCBI lineage: Eukaryota > Viridiplantae > Streptophyta > Magnoliopsida > Chloranthales > Chloranthaceae > Chloranthus > Chloranthus sessilifolius. The sequence goes on along the minus strand of CM037598.1, from coordinate 15,691,035 downwards.
TCGGTCAATGGAGGACCGATACGAATTGGCTGATACCGAGTTGTATCTGATTTTTTATTTTTTTATTTTTTTTAAAGAAACTGGGAGGGATCGGTCGATACCTGATACATATCGGTCGATACGAATACCGATATCCGAGTTGATACCTAATACGTGTTGGCGTTGATACGTATCGGTCTTCTGAAAAACCGATACACATTGGTCTTCCGAAAAACTGATACGCATTGGTCTTCTGAAAAATCGATACATATCAACATGGTAAAAAATTGGTATTGGTATTGAGTATTGATCCTTGGAGGACCGATACGAATCGGCTGATATTGATCGACCCATTTTATTTATAAGGAAAATACAAGTATCGGCCGATACCGACTGAGTTTGATATTCGATACGTATCTAAGCTAATATGTATGGATTTACCGAAAAAATCGTGAAAAATTCAAGACAGGGTTGAAGCTCTATCATGGGTTAAAATCTCGAAAAAACGATACGTATCGTCCAACCCCAAAATCGATACGTATCGGACGATACATTCCAATGTATCGTCCGATATTTTCAATCTTTGTATGGGAGGCACTGATACGATACTTTAAATGTACCGTATCGGACGATATTAACCCATGGGCTCCATACTCCTAAGGATTAGATAAAGCGCAAACTAAAAAACCCTGCTTTATAAAAATTTAAATATATTTATAAAAAAATGCTCAATGTTGTACCTCATGACACACTCAAGAAAAAATCATTTTCGGCACCATTATATATTGTCATGAAATTATAATCCCACCCCATCTCCTCCATTAGAATGCATTCATCACTTTGAACTTGACGAGGGATAATTTTTAGTCCAATGAATTAGATAATGAGTTTTTTTTCATGTGGCATGATACTAAAATCACGTGCAGGCTTAAATGTGAATAGGGTTACTTTTTGGGATGTGTGCCCCAAAATCAAATAGTGACCAACCATCTTATGGGCTCTTATAATCTCAGTGCCTATAATCTCAAGATTTATTATGTGAAAGATTGGGACGAAAAATTTTCCCTAGCATGATTCAAAGCAATCAATTATTCTGAATGGAGGAGATGGAGTGAGGTTATAGCTCAAGGGGCTGTAAATAATGGTATCCAAGCCTTATGTTGTGTCCCTTGAGCTCTATTTGAAAGCTTCTATAGGATCTTTATTATAAGAAGATCAGGATCGTCCATGACCATGATTTGGCAAACTGTCAAACATGCATGCCGCACACAAATACATCGACTCGTGCACCACTGCTGGTGTGCATGTGTGCATGTCTATTGCCGATCTCCCAATTATGGATCAAAATTTCATCCAATACGTATCAGTATCGGTGGTCACCGATACGGTACATTGAATGTACCGTATTAGTAATTTGTATGGTATACACCGGACGATATATTCAATATATCGTTCGATACGGTTCAATACCAATACATATCGTCCGATATGTATCAATTTTGGGCTCAGACAATACCTATCAATTTTCCGGCATTTTGATTCATGCTCTTAACTCCATCTCAGATATTCCATGGCGTGTGATCGATAGCTACCACTTAAGTGTAAGACCCACCTACCCAGGGTGAGAACTACTTGAAACCTTATTAATTTTGAGAGAGAGAGAGGGGGGGAGAGAGAAGATAGACTTTTGACAGTCTTTTTTATTAAGAACTTTAAAACTACTAAATTATTATATTTTATGGCTTTAGGGAGTAAAAACTGGAGTCTGGGACCCGTGCACCTCCTGATGGCCAAATCACATCCCCCGTGGCATGATGAACCCAAAAAAGTCCCGTTTTAGGTTGATCAGCTATGAGAAATGTGATTTTAAAATAATTATTATTATTTTTATTTTTTATCTTTCATTTAATGGGTCAAAAATAAGATAATGTCCCAAAACTTTGGTACATTGATTTTCGCCAACTTTGACGACTTTTTTAGTGATGGAAAAGTCATAAAAACAATTTTTTTCTTTGACGAGGTCTGATCGACCTTGCCTACGTTGTCGTGGAATCCAATCCACATGATGGATGCACATGATGGCCACCTGATTGGTCGGAGTACATATTTTAATTGAGTTGGTAATGGGAGTTGGTTCCTGGCCTCATGTTTTAATTGAGTTGGTAATGGGAATTGTGATGGATCTGTATGGATTTATCGATATAACCATCCAAATATATGTCATAGGATCTAGGCGCATGATCAATCAAAAACAATAAATCAATAACCCATAAATTAAAATATATGTGCACACCTTGAATGTGAGTCATTAAAGGTGAGTTGCCGATCTTCAACGATCTCCTCGCTCTCAATAACTCCTAGCACAATGGGGATGTTTTTACTAATATTAAGGGTTGAAGTGTGTCGAGCAATTGTTGGGACCAAGCACCCTTTATATTTATAACCAAAGAGTCATTTCTCATTAAGGACTTGAATTATTAATTATATTGTAATTGGAAATCACAATCATACCTCAACTAAAAGACTTAATTATTAGTTGCTTATTCTCTTCAAATTCACCGAATTAACAACTACACATCTCAAGATTAATCTTACATCATTCACCGGTCAACGGATTGACTATAGTGACGGCCACCAAAATAGAAACTTCTAACATTCTCTCACTTTGCCACATTATATCAATAAACTCCGATTACGAAATGTTAGCTGACTTTCTTTGAATGGTAAGTCCTAATCAATCTCAATCAAAGTTTTTATAATCAGTCCGATCCAGTGAGAATACTAACACAGAATCAATGTAGTCAATGCATCACGTCATCGATACATGACCGTTCATTAGTTACCGTATTAGAATTCATCACCGACATAGATTTCAACTAGTATTATTTCACATAGATTGCAAGTTTACAAATTGAATGGTGATTACATGTAAACTCAATCTATAATTGATCATATTTTGTTGTCATCTATTGACACCATATGTTCCAAAAAATTTATTTGCATAAAAATAGAAAAGCAAATAAATAATCCTTATTTTCGAATTAATTAAACAAATGTATTCACTCTCATACATCCACTCTCAAAGGCTATCAAAAGTATCCATTAATCTCATGCGTGCAACATGCTCCAAAAAGAGTTTGAGAGGTAGGCCTTTAGTCAGAGGGTCAGCCAACATAAGTGTCGTACTGATCTTTTCAACAGATATAATTTGATTATGAACTTTCTCCCTTACAATAAGATATTTAATATCAATATATTTAGAACTTTCACTAATCTTGTTATTATTGGAGATAGCTATCACACCGGAATTGCCACATAAGATTCTCAGTGGCCTTGAAATACTATCAACAACTCAAAACCCTGAGATAAAATTCATCAACCATATCGCCTCACATGTTGCCTCAAAACATATAACAAAGTCTGCTTCCATAGCAGACGAAGTAGTCAGCATTTTCTTAAAGCTCTTCCAAGATACAGGTCTACCTGTAAGTATAAATATATAACCCGATGTGAACCTACGGGTGTCTTGACACCCAGCATAGTCGGCGTCTGAATAACTAATAACTTCAAGGTTATTCAAGTTTTTGTACGTCAGCATGTGCCCTTTTGTCCCTTGTAAATAGCGAGAAACCTTTTTAGCTATTTTCCAATGGTCCAAATCAGGATTTCATTGATTCCTACTAAGCATGCCAACCATATACGCTATGTCTGGTCAAGTACAGACTTGTGCATACATGAGACTCCCAACTGCCGATGCATAGAGAATTGCGTCCATCTTCTTTCTCTTCAAATCAGTCATGAGACTTTGAAGTAGACTAAATTTATCATCCTTAAGCACAGGGGTAACAGTAGTCGAGCAATTATGCATGTTAAATCTTTTGAGAACTTTGTCAATATAAGGTCTTTGAGATAATCCTAATATGTCACGAGCTCTATCTCGATGAATCTCAATTTCAATCACGTAGGAAGCTTCACCAAAATCTTTGATATCAAAGCTCTTTGATAAAAAGTTTTTTGTCTCATGTAGCATGCTCAAACTACTACTCACAAGCAGTATATCATCAACATATAAAACAAGGATGATAAATTTACTCCCATTAATTGTAAGATATATGCATTGATCCACAATAATTTCTTTAAAACCAAAGTTTGAAATGACTTCGTGAAATTTTAAGTATCATTGTCTAGATGCCTGCTTTAAATCATATATAGACCTTTTAAGTCAACAAACTAAATGACTCTCCCCCTCAATCTAAAAACCTTCAGGTTGTATTATAAAGGCATCTTCATATAAGTCACTATTCAAAAAAGTAGTTTTTACATCCATTTGATGTAATTCTAAATCAAAATGAGCTACCAATGCCATGACTATCTTGAAAGATTCTTTTCTAGAGACAGAAAAAAATATATCTTTATAGTCTATTCCCTCTTTATAAGTGAATATTTTAGTGACTAACCTGACCTTATATCTTTCTATAATACCTTTAGAATCTTACTTGATTTTATATACTCATTTACAGCCTACAAGCTTAACTCCTTCAGCTAACTCGCAAATATCCCAGACCGAGTTATGTTTTATTAATTCCAACTCATCTTTCATAGCTTCGAGCCATTGAGTGGATTTGTCGTTCTTCATAGATTGGTTAAAGGAAATAGGATCCAATTCCTTTCCAAAATTAAACTCACTCTCATTAAGGTAGACGATATAGTCATCAGAAATGATTGGTGTATTTGCTCTCTCTGATCTACGCAATGGTTGATCATTGGCGGTCGCCATGGGAGCAAGAGCCTCCTCAATATGGGATGATTCAATAGGTATAGTCACAGGTGTATCAATGCTTGCTTGAATAAATAGTATTGGTATCACCTTTTCTTAGATAAAATGGATAGAAATTATAATTCGATTCTCCTCAAAAGTGATTATCCTAGGCTCAACACTCCCACTGTCCTCACAATTCTCAAAGAATTCTACATATCTACTCTCAACAATCCGAATACTATGAGTGAGATAATAAAATCTATAGCCTTTTGACCTATCAGGGTAACCAATGATATGACAACTTATAATTTTAGGATCTAATTTTCCTAATTGTAAATTATACACTTCTATTTTAGCTAAACAGTCTCAAATGTGTAAATATCCTAAAGTTGGTTTTCTTCTTACCCATAGCTCATAAGGAGTTTTAAGAACAACCTTACTAGGAACCCGATTTAGCATATGCGCCACTATTTTCAAGGCTTCTCCCTACAAGAATATAAGAAACTTACAGTTGCACAACATGCTTCTCATCATATTCATAAGAATACGATTTCGTCGCTCAGCTATACCATTCTGTTCTGGTGTTCCCGACATGGTGTATTGAGCAACAATGTCACGCTCTTGTAGATATAGGGTGAATGGTCCTGGATTGCGACATGTTTCAGAGTATCTACCATAGTAGTCTCCACCTCTATCAGATCTTACAATTTTAATCTTCAAATTGAATTGTGACAGCCCGAATTTCGGCCTCCCCGAAACCCGTGCCATCAGCATGATCATCTTGACCATGCCCCTCAACTCTACTTGGAACACTGGTATATGAAGCACAATAAACTGAAGTCATATAATTAAAATGCGGAATTGTACAATATATCAAAAGACAGTTCTAACTTCACGCCTCTGCATGAATGTAGAACCGATCTGAACCATCGATGATAGCCAATCATCACAGATGGTTCGTCACAAAAGAATGATATCCTCCATTAACTACATCGTTCTCAAAAATAAGGCCTGACATGCCCAGCCATACCTATCAAGCTCACAAATCTAACTCTACACGTCTGCACAGCAGAGTCCTCTAGAAGAAGTCTTCGGTAGGTGGATCTAACTGGTCTCCAGTGCTGGATCTGACTCACCAGGGTCAACGTCCCCTGAAGTCTCTGCACCTGCTAGTAAAGGTCCTGTGACATATAGTCAAGAGGGTGAGCTACATCCTAGCTCAATAGGGAACAACACACAACTGAACATATAAATTATAACTCACATATATTCCATGATATTCATTCATGATGTGACTATGCAAAAGCTGATGAAAAACAGTTTTAAAAGAAACGCATTTTTCTGTTAATTTACACGTGTCTTTTAGTTATCATGAATAACACTGAATAGGCCTAAAGCAAAGGAAAACTTAACCTTTCAACTTAAGTAGTCCCCGAGCAATATAGCATCGAGCCCCGACGAGATACCCTTCATCGTCATCTATATAGAAAATTGTAAAAGTATTCTCTGGGAATACAAAATATAGTACCCAGGCCCCTCTCCCCTGGGGATTGGTGGCGGGGTTTCAATAGTCTCGACATCCCCGATGTCTCAGACGGATAAGCCTCCGCGACCGCCTACGAATTCGCCACGTATCGTGGCCGGATATTCGCGCCGTCTGGTTATCCCGCCACGCCGGTCTATCAAACCTCAAATAACAAAAATATCGTGTGCTTTACATATAGTTATTCACCGTAAGAGTGCTATCTTATATCGCTAGGCCTTATCGGACTTTATTCAATCTTGGACACATCACAGGATGTATCCATGTGTTTGCATCACACTTGATGCTCTTATTACTTCCTCATCCTGAGGATCTTTCCATTTCATATAACTACTTGTTCTCAATTGCTTGCATCGCACCGATGCCTTATCATTTTCTCATCCCACAGGGATGTCTCACACCTACATGCTTACTTGGTATCACACACACCCATATCGATAAAAGTTTTATGATTTAACACACTTGCATTTCTTGGTGTATTTCTCACACACACACACACATTTGGATCTTGTAGGGTTTTCACGAGGTTTTGTACAACTAAAACAGTTTTCACTTTAAATCTTATATCACTATTCACATTTTTCAAACACCTCAACTTACATTTTTTAAACACACCTCTTTTCCCCAAGTTTTAGAAATAACACGTTTAAATTGGATCTTGAGCAATGAAATACTTGAATAGAATTGAGTTCTAAAACATTGAATATCATTTGAGCAATAACATGGAATCAAATTTAATTCTAAAAACATTTGAAATGAAGTCTATATCACTACATACATGCTCTTATAAAATAAAGTACATGTTCAAGGTGTTCCCTACCTTAGGTCTCTATCGATTCAATGCATCAAGGTCCCACTCGGCTCCTTGTGCCCACTTTCACTCGATCACCTATGATACCATTAAACACACTCAAACATCACAAAAGATGTAATGAAAAAGTCTCAAGACCCCTTAGAGTCTTGAAGTAAGAATCAAAAGTCAACAAAACTAGGTCACGACTAGTCGAGTTCCTGGTTCGACTAGTCGAAATCCAACTCGACTAGTCGATTCTCAAAATCGATTAGTCGAGGTCCAATTTCGATTAATCGATTCTCAAAATCGATTAGTCGAGGTCCAATTTCGATTAATCGATTCTCAAAATCGATTAGTCGAGGTCCAATTTCGATTCAGTCGACTAGTCGAGTTCCTGGTTCGACTAGTCGAAATCCAACTCGACTAGTCGATTCTCAAAATGATTAGTCGAGGTCCAATTTCAATTAATCGATTCTCAAAATCGATTAGTCGAAATCCCCTGTTCTAACTGTCCAATTTTCACTTAAATAATTGAACATCCAAAATCGACTAATCGAGTCCAATTCGATTAGTCGAAATCCTTACTCGACTAGTCGAAATCCAATTTCGACTGGTCGATTTCCCTTAACCCATTTTTACTCCTCACTGGAGGCTCTCAGTCGACTAGTCGACACCCAACTCGACTAGTCGAAATTCAAAGTCGACTAATCGAAATTCAATTCGATTAGTCGAATTCGTGGTCATTTGACTTTTCAACTTCTTGGTGAATTTCGATTAATCGAATCCCAATTTCGATTAGTCGAATCCTGATTCAAACCTTCTTTGGTTTCTTCCCCAATCTTTTCTCAGTTATTTTCTAAGCAATATTCCTACAATTTCCACCCATTTTAACCACAATTTATTCTATAAATCTACACCATTTATTTACAAGAATCTCACCTTAAATCAACCTCAATTTGATTTAAATGTAGGGTTGGAAGGTTAGGGTTTCCAGCTTTTGTCTGAACAGATCCCCCCGCGTCGAATCCGGTGCTTTGATCGTAAGAAATCCCCTTCCAACAACTTGCAATAACTCCTCACTAGCTCCTTTACTCCTCTCTTTCTCTCTCTCTTTCTTCTTTACTCCTCTCAACAACCAAAATATGAAAATTAGGGTTTTCAACCCTTTTTATCTTATCTCTTTTCTCGGTGTGGAGCACATACACACTCATCGGTGTATGTTACTCTACACACTCCTCTATCTCTCCACTCTTCTACACTGGTTCACACATCACATCCGCTCATCTCACCTTAAGTTCATCAATGAACTATCTCATGGTCAAACCTAAGACCGATCGGGCACGGATCCCGAGGTCCTCGTTTGAGGTGATTTTTCAGGTTATTACATGAATTGTAACTCAACTTCGATTTTATAAATTTTAAACATATCTAGGGCCTCATATTTCTCATGAATGATAAATATATAACCGAAACAAGAATAATCATCCGTGAAGGTAATAAAATACTTTTAGCCACCAATAGCAGGAGTTGAAAACGATCCACAAATATCAATGTGGACTATTTCTAGCAAACTCGTGCTCCTGATAGTTCATTTCTGATTAGTCTTTGCTAGTTTTCCTCTAACACAATCAACACAAGTATTAAAGTCAGAGAAATCGAGCGCATCGACTATATCATCTTCAGTTAACCTCTCTATTCTATCATTAGATATATAGCCTAAACGTTTATGCCATAAAATAGAAGAGTTGTCGATTATTTGTTTTCGTTTCTTATTGACTTTATCATTCACATGTATAGAAATTAAAGATTGGGCGTAAGATGAATCCAAGTTCAATTTATAAAGATTACCCACTAGTGAGCCACCACCCACTATATCGAAATCAAATAATAGAGTAAAAACATTATATCTAAATTTATATTCAAAACCTAATGAATCTAATTTAGAAATTGATATAAGGTTTCTAGTGATACTTGAAATATAAATAGTATCTACTAAATAAAAAATGAAACCACTATCTAAAATAAGACGGAGAGTCCCAATAGCCTCCACGTCTGCTTCTACTCCATTTCTGAGTTTGATGGTTTGTTTGCCTTTACTTAGTTTCATGTTTGATCAAAATCTCTGCATTGAATTACTTATATGAATAGTTGCACCATAATCTATCTACCAAGTATTGCGTAGAGCATCAATATAAAGCGATTCAAAACACATAAAGACTAGGTAATGACCTTTCTTAACTAGTTAATCTCTGTATTTCTGACAATTTTTTTTATGTGTCACTTCTTCTTACAGAAGTGACACTTAATGCCAGAAGTAGATTCGTTAGCTTCTTCTTGTTTGGTTTCTGGTAGAGAAGCATTCACATTTTTTCCTTCAAATGATCTCTTCTTTCTCTTGAAATTTCCTTTCGATGGTCCAAGAGCGGCGTAATGAGCACTTTTAGATTTTTCAGTCCGAAGTCTTTCTTCTTCTTGAATACAATGAGCGATTAGCTCGTTCATCTTTCATTTCTCTTTCTACATATTATAATTAATCTTGAATGGGCCAAATTGTACAGGAAGAGAAGTCATGATAAAGTGAACAAGATAACCCTCAGAAAAGCCCATGTTCATTTCTTTCAATTGAGTCGTCATACCACTCATTCTCATAATGTGCTCTCGTACGCCACTATGACCATCGTATTGCATAGTTCCCATTTTAATAATAAGACTACTGGCAAGTTCCTTAGAAGTCTCCTGAAATTATTCCTGAATGGCTTACATATATTCCTTTACATTGTGCGAGTCAGGAATACCTTCCCGAATCGCATCAGTAATGGAACTCTTTATGATCATGAGACTAATACGATTTGATCTATCCCATTTTTCCAAATCTGTATTGTTCACTTCCAAATCCTCAGCTGAGGCATCGGCAGTGAGCACCTTGGGTTTATCAAATCGTATAGCATAGTCAAGATCCATGCAACCTAGAACAATTTGGACTTGTTCCTTCCATTTGTCATATGTTAAGCCACTCAAGGATTCAATTCCACCAATCATATTAGTAATAGGAGACGAGTTCAATGCTGCACAATAATTAAGGGGTTTATTATGACCACATACAATTATAGTAGATATCAATTCCACACGATTATATTTATAGTATTTGACGAAAGTGTTAAATTATGTCAAGGAATAGAAGAAGAATTAAAACCAATGTGGTTTTATGGAGAAGAAATTTGAATCATTATGACCTTCCGTTGGGTTGAGTCATAATACACTAGTCACTTCCTCAATTGATATTATTAATTATGGTACTAATTGTATCGTTATGACCTTCCGTTGGGTCGAGTCACAATACGCTATCAGTACCCACATACAAAATAATGAATAGAAAATATAATCATCACACAACATTAAGTGATTCATCACCATTGAACAGAAGCAATCACTTAAGTTGTGATGTCACCGTTTACTAAATTTATAATATCATCTTTGACAGAATTAAACCTCACTATGAAAATCACGACACTAGGAAAGATCATCACCTCTGGGTAGAAGAATCCTTTCAAGCCATATTTTTTATTTGGGTTTGATAATATTTTAGATGGTCACAGAAGTGATTAAATAATAATTAAAATAAGCAACTTCAGAGATGCAAGTAGCAAAATCTAACTCATGTTGTGAGTAAGTGCCAAAAATTAATAATAATCATGAGTAACATTATTTAAGTACTAGCCTTGGTGCTAGAGTACAACCTCCAATACCCAATTTTAATTAAAAGCACTCAAATATAGAATAATTATCCGATGAAAAATTATCAAAAAGATATCAAGTCAAGAAACATCACAACAGAGAGTTTATTGTAAAAAATAGACCTCAAAAACAGATCTAAAATATCTGAGAAAGTCAAAATTTATATATAATGTCTAAAAATCGGACCTATAGATACCCCAGAAATGACTCGAAAGAATAAGCAATAATATGAGTCACAATTGAGCCTTAAGGACAAACTGGTCGTGTCTAACGGGCCGAATCGGGTCATGAATTATGGGCTGGATCATATGTTAATATGGGTTAAACTCATGGGCCTTTTAAGTCTCTTCTTTATAAAAGAACTTTTATTTGCCTAAAAGGCGGCGTAGAAGATGAAGGCTACAACGTAGCAAGTGATGGCTATTTCTCTTGAAGGAAAGCAATTAAGCAACGATCCATTCCCTATCACTGGCTCTATTCTATAGCTTTTTAAAGTCAAAGTCAAGAGCACTTATACTTAAGAAATGTCACTTCTTTAAAAATATATTCATTGTAAATTTTTATTTTTAGAGGTCGGCTTAAATGGACATGGTGTCTTAGAAACGCTCCATAAGAGCCTTGATTGATTAGACAGTTTAAATTAAAAGACTAAAAGTAAGTAACAATTATTTCGAAAAGTAATAAAAATAAATCCAAGTTGACCCTTTCGTGTTAATACTTTAAAAAGGAAAACAACACCTTAGTGTCTCATAAACAGTTAATAAGTAACTTCTGACTCTTTTGCATGAGCGACGATCAAATCATCTTGAATCGGAAAATAATCGAACACCAAGATAAAACTCATATACTGATGCTTTGATCGATCAAACACTAATCATAGCTGTGATACCAATTGATGGATCTGTATGGATCTATCGATCCGACCATCCAAATATATGTCATAGGATCTAGGCGCATGATCAATCAAAAATAATAAATTAATTGAAATATATGTGCTAACCTTGAATGTAAGCCATTAAAGGTGGGTTGCCAATCTTCAACAATCTCCTCGCTCTCAATACCTCCTAGCACAATGGGGATGCTTTTGCTAATAGGGAGGGTTAAAGTGTGTCGAACAATCGTTGGGACCAAGCATCCCTTATATTTATAACCAAAGAGTTCTTTCTCATTAAGGACTTGAATTACTAATTATACTATGATTGAAAATCACAATCACACCTCAACTAAAATACTTAATTATTAGTTGCTTATTATCTTCAAATTCACCGAATTAGCAACTACACATCTCAAGATTGATCTTACACCATTCACCGTTCAACGGATTCACCATAGTGATGGCCACCAAAATATAAACTTCTAACAAGTTGATCTCTTTCCTAATGGTCGGAGTTCATATTTGGATCAAATGTGCATATATATATATATATAGAGAGAGAGAGAGAGAGAGAGAGAAATAAAGGAAAAAAGCACTTGGGCGTAGAAATATCCCTACGCCAATTGATATGGGTGCGACCCGTAGCGTCCTTCTTATGAAGTGATGGGTGGCATGGGAACCATTTACTAACTAGAGTTACACTTTTAAAATATTTTAATACCCTTCCAACCGTCATTCATGACTTTTTTAAAGTCTTTTTCTTTTTTTTATTTTTCTAAGAAAGTGTCAGACATACTTTTTTAGATATATTTTAATAAAAAAATGTGGCCTCCCAGTAACGAAATGCTAGCACCTCGACACTGAAGTGCTGGCACCTGGCGCCGAGGTGCCGACGCTTCACTAAAAAAAAATGGAGTGTCGACACCTTGTTTTAGGGGTGTCGGCGCTTCGATAAAATAAATAAATAAAATTTATGAAAGCTACGCACTTCGTTTAGGGTGTCGGTCAAATTTTTTTTTTTTTTTGTATTTTTATTTTATGGAAGCACCAAAGACTTTGATTTCGCTCGGAAAAAAAAATATAAAAATAAATTATGGCGTCACGAGTTTTTTAGGGCCCCCAAAAAATTATATATATTTTTTCATGGAAGTGCCAGCGCCCTGAAACTGATGCGTCGACGCTTCGATTTAAAGGCACCAGCGCTTCGGATTTTTTTTTTTTTTTTAATGTAAGCGCCAACGCCCAAAAGCGAAGTATCGTCGCTTCATTTTAAGGGTGCCGACGCTTCTAAACGAAGCATTGACGCCCCTAAAATGAAGCACTTCGTTTTGGGGTGTTAGCGCTTCGCTCCCGATGTGATAGCGCTTCGCTACCAAGCGCCACATTTTTTGAATAAAATATGCAAAAAAAAATAAGTCTGACACTTTCTTGGAAAAATAAAAAAGAAAGAGACTTTAAAAAAATCAGGAATGACGACTGAAAGGATATTTAACTTTTTAAAGTGTAACTCTATTTAGTAATGTGGTCCCAATGCCACCCATCACTTCACAAAAAGGACGCTACGTGTCGCACTCATATCAATTGGCGTAGAGAAATCTCTACATCCAGGCGTATATCCCCAGGCCTCTCTCTCTCTCTCTCTCTCTATATATATATATATATTGTAAAATTTCATTAGTCTAACTCAACCTCACAAAATCGACTTGTATGGTAAGGATTGCCCCTGTTTATATATAACTCAAGGCATGATACCCATGTGATGGGGGACTATCGCTCACACCCCTCACCTGTAATGTGTCTCTCTACAATCATGTGGTAGCATGCTCTGATGCCATAATAAATCTGTGCATCCATCTCAAAACCAATTGGCTATGAGTGGAGGGGCCCAAGTTATTATAAAGGGAAAGATAATGCTATAATTTACTCAATGTGAGATAAAATTTCAACACGCCCATGTGTTGGCGAGACTAAGCCAAATCACGTGGACAATTGAACTGGGTGACGTAGAGTAAAGACATGCCTGCTCATGTAAAATTTCATGGACCTAATTCAACCTCACAAAACCGGCTTGTAAGGTGAGGTTTGTCCAAGATATAAAGAACCTAATAATGGCCAAATCACAGCCAATGTGGGACAAATCCAACTCACCCCCGCACATGTTGACGCGATTGAGCCAAATCACGTGGACAAGAAATGACTGACTTGAGGAGAAAGAACGACTCTGATACCATGATAAAAATTCACGGGCCTAACTCAACCTCACAAAACCGGCTTATGAGATAAGCATTACCCCGATTTATATATTGCCCAATGCCATGATACCTAGGCGATGTGGGACCATTGCTCACGCCCCCTCACATGTAATGTGTCTCTCTACATCTTTGTGGGTATTACTTTGTTACCATAATAAATATGTGCATCCAACTCAAAACCAATTGGCCATTAGCGGAGGGGCCCAGGATATTATAAGGAGAGAGACTAGACTATAATTTATAAGGAGGGGGACAAGGCTGCCCTGATACCATAATAAATTTGTGCATCCAACTCAAAACCAATTGGCTATGAGTGAAGGGACCCAGGATATTGGGGCCCAGGATATTATCAGGGTAGAGACAAGGGTATAATTTACCCAATGTGAGACTAAACTTTAACATATATAAACACCGGTAATTAAGTGCCTCCAATGGAGCTCGGTGAGCGTACCCTAATGATTCATGTGGAGTGTCACATGGTATCCAAAATACTATTTTTATGCTACGGGGAGCAAGATTGTATTGTTTAGATCATCTTTCAAAAAAAATAAAAAATTCATCTCCACCATGTATTTTTTTTGTCTTAAAATTTAGACCATTGAGATTAGTCAATGTATGACTTTTGCCTTAAACAATTTTAAAAAAAAATTCTATTATAAAATTGATCTAAACAATACACTTGAGCTCCAAGTCACAGCCAAACAATAATTTGGGTGTCATGTGGAGCTTCACATGGACCCTTGGGGTATGCTCAACGTACATCATTGGGGCACACAACCCTTTTCCATGTATAACATTGAGACTAAACAATCGGAGGTCACGACAATTTGGACAAGATCGATCTGGTATCACTCAAAAAAATTAAGCATGGTCCGATGACATATACCATTGAAAATATAATCAAAGGTCCACAAGATCAATGCACCAACTTTGTGAGGCGGCACTTTATCTTTGACTCATCAAACGGAGGACCAAAATATAATTTTTTAAACATTATATGTCACATGATTGATCAATCTAAAATAGGTATTATTTTAGATTTATCACGCCACGTGACATGTGATCTGTTGTCCAAATGTATCGCTTCATTATAAAAATGGACAACAATAGCCTAGAATGTTGTTCCATCAAATATGGATACGACAAAATCATTAGATTGTCATGTGCAAGGTCAATCAATAGATCTTAAAAAAAAAGGGGGAAATTTCTAAAATCTCTCCCCATTAAAGGTACTTTTTTAAATCCTCTCTAAAGTTTTTAAAATATCTAATAAATCCCTCTACTTAAAACTTAGTTATCTAAATGCCCCCTCAACCATAAATATTTACATTTTAAAAACTCCACCTTAATATTTACATTTAAATGTAGTTTTTACCATTTTTTTCTTAAGATTAAAAAACATTTATTTTTTATATTTTTTTATTATTTTTCTCAAAAAATAATTTGATTTTTTATTGACATTTTAAAAAAATCTCTTTTTTTTGCTTGAAAAAATACGATTTTTTACTTCTTCCTAATTACAGCATGATGGTCGCAGATTTAAGCCCAACTTACCTAAAAAATAAAATAAATAACAGGAGGAAGGGATGTCATCCAAACACTTGATTTCCAAATGGGACGATGTATCAGACATCTTGGCTGGTTTTTTTTTTTTTTTCTCTTTTTTTTTTTTTTGATAAGTCACGGTGATTTTGGTTGGGTTATTGCTCTGGATACCTTCCTTTTTAAAACCTCTGGAACAGGATGAGGTTTAAAATTATTTATTGGTTTATGATATAGATTGGAATCCTAATAAAAGAAAAGAAAGTGACCACGTGATTCGCTATGAACCCTTTTTTTTTTATAAGAAACCTGCAGATATATCATTGAAATTTATCAAAATTTACATCAGGTAAGATTTGGTGGGGAAAACCCTCCAGCCAAATAGTAGAATCAAACACATTTAGAGCCATTTTAGATAATATATCAGCAACCTTGTTGGCTTCACGCTTAATTTGTCGAAACTCGCATAAATCAATTACAGAGCGGGGATAAGTCCTTCTCTTGAGTAGTCACAGCCTTTAGAACTCGAAGAGAGTCGCTTTCAAAGATAACACGATTATGGTCCAAACATTTTGCCCAAAGAATCGCCTCCCACAACGCAAGAGCTTAACTATAATCAACCGAGGACACATCCGTCACCCTTTTCGCCATGGCTGCAACCAGATCCCCATTATTGTTTAGAATAATTATACCGAGGCCAGCCACTCCAGAGGCTCCAATCCAAGCTCCATCCGAGTTTACTTTCAAGACAGATTCAGTCAGTGGATTCCATGATGAGCGGTCACCATTTCGTGGGTTGTTGACATCAAGTGCTAAAGCTGCATCATACTCGGACAGATAGTCATGAGCCTTACGAGAAATGTAAGCAGGTCCTTCAGTTTTTCTCCATGCACCATGCAGTTTCTGTTGTGCCATATCGACAAAGCCAAAGTAAAGAATCTCCTCAACAGGTCTAATCCCCCTCTTTTATAGACTGACAATGCCCAATCTATAAAAGATGTATGGTGAACAAACTGCGTACGGATTCCAAGGTCGCTACTTAACCAAATTCTGGAGCTGATGTTGCAATCACGAAATGTGTGGATCAAGGATTCCAGTTCTTTCTTCATAGCTGGCAAATTGGGTCGGTAGTAATTTTCTTCTCGACGAGATTCTTTTGCACCGATAGGATCTCCTAGCAAGCATGCCATGCAAAAATTTTAATTTTGTTGGGCATGCGGTAATTCCATATTTGCCTACAAATAGGATTTAACGTACCCAAGCTGCACCCAACCTGATAACAACGATCCGGAGAGGAATTGAGAGCAACATAGTAAGTTGATTTTACTGAAAATTTATCATTTTTTGTGTGAGCCCATGCCTGAGAGTCCGGGCGATCGTGCCGTGGTAATGGAATGTTGATGATGGATGCGGTATTATAAAGATGAAACGTCGAACGGATCAACTTCTCCTTCCATTGGTGGGTATCCGCGTTGATGAGTTCTGCTACCTTTTCCAACTGACTGGCGCCCTTTGGAGAGAAAATTTTGAAGGTAGATTCCCTCGGAACCCACCGGTCTCGCCATATGTTGATGCTTTTTCCATTTCCGACACACCAAATGTTCCCCTTTTCAAAAACATGTTTTGCTCTGCAAATGCTTTGCCAAGCGTAAGAGGAATTTCGACCTTTGGTGGTGTTTAAGAGATCACCATGGGAGAAATATTTAGCCTTAAGCAATTTGAAAATCATGGAATTGGGATTGTTTTGCAATCGCCAAAACTCTTTTGCAAGCGTGGCCTCATTACAGGCAGTCAGGTTTCAGAAATCGATGCCCCTTTCGTACTTTGCAGTGCACAGATTTTTCCAAGACGTCCAGTGAATCGCTCTTCCTTCTTTGTGGTGGCCCCACCAAAATCAGGCCATCATCATTGAGAGTTCATGAAGAAGACCCGATGGGAGCTTGAAATAGCTCATTGCATATGTTGGGATAGATTGGGCGACCGCTTTCATTAACACCTCCTTGCCGGCTTTCAATAGGAGATTTGCTTTCCACCCTTTTTGCCAAACTCGATCTTTTATAATTCCAAAAATGTGATTCTTGTTTCGCCCGATCATTGATGGCAAGTCAAGGTACTTTTCATGATTGTTTACCCCGCGAACCTGGAGGATGTTGCACAGTCTTGTCAAACACATCCTTCCTCACCTTGTATGTGATTCTCAAAGCGCTTTCATTCTAGGCCGGCTAATAACCGACAATGTTATCACAACTTTTGAAATTGCCCACTTCCTAAAAAATAAGAAAGGTAAAAGTGGTTTTTGCGCTCTTAAGCTAGGCATGAGCAAAGCATATGATCGTGTTGAGTGGTGTTTTTTAGAAAAAAATCTCAAAAAGTTTAGATTTGCATATACATGGGTTAACTTGATTATGGGTTGTGTCTCTATGGTATCCTATTCTTTTGTTCTCAATGGATCTGTTTGTGGCAATGTCATCCCTAAGAAGGGGATTAGGCAAGGGGACCCTCTATCTCCTTTCCTATTTATATTGTGTTCGAAAAAAATTTCTACAATCCTTAACAAAGCTACTCGTGGGCATAAAATTTCAGGTGTCCGGATCTGCAGACGAGCGCCTTCAATCTCACATTTACTGTTTGTGGATAATAGCCTTTTATACCTTATGGCATCTGAGGAGGAGTGCCAAGAAATCCTTCAAATCCTTAAATTGTACGGGGAAGCATCTGGGCAGAAAATTAATCTCCAAAAGTCGATCATGTCCTTCGGCAAAATTGTTTATTCGCAATGAAACTTAAAATCGAAGGTAGTGCGCTCACATCCGGGATTTTGAAAATAAAATAAATACAAAATAATATAATCTAATGGTCTAAAAAGGATATAACTACACCGAGCCCCAAAATTAGAGCCACCTGGTGGTCTTTAATGTTTTCATTAAAGATAATAGAATATTTATATTTCAAATAAGAGGTTAGGAGATATGCACATGGGTTTAGCCAGCTGGGCTCCACTTAGATCAATTTAGT
Organism: Chloranthus sessilifolius; assembly: GCA_021018995.1. Lineage (NCBI taxonomy): Eukaryota > Viridiplantae > Streptophyta > Magnoliopsida > Chloranthales > Chloranthaceae > Chloranthus > Chloranthus sessilifolius. Next base: position 15,672,543 of record CM037598.1, on the reverse strand, counting down.
GCCACGTGGCACCCAATCCAAGGATCCTATACCATATGTAATTACTGACTGTCCAAAAAAAGAAATAAAGAAATAAAGAAATTACAATATTAATCATCTGATCAAAAGATTAAAAAATTTAATAACAAAAAATTTTGTTGAGGCCCTTTTTGGAAATTTATAAGGGAAAATGCATTTGTCGCAAAAATTACACATTTTCATTTATAAGAAAATCATATTTGTAGGACTTAAGAAACTCTCTGGATATTGTTTACCAAAATATTTGGGTAAAAGAAATTTATCCTTATACACTATAGTTTGCAGAATAAAACTTTGAGACCCAAGTATATTTATAGTGTATGCGTAAAATTGATTTTCAGTATAAATTTCATTGAAAGCATATTTTACACAAATGAGTAAAATTGAATTTTTCAAGTGGGCCATATAACAATTGCCAAACAACGGAAAATGAACTTTTAGAGGGAACGGTGATCTCATAGGAAATGTGATGTATACATTTACTGAACGCAAATGAGGAAAATTGAATTTTTCAAGTGGGCCTTACATCAATTGTCTCATAGAAAATGTGATGCAACTAGCAATCACACAACTCACGTTATGTACGTAAGCGGAGGACGAGTATGGAACTCACGACCTACTCTCTCACAATGGAGGGAGCTTACCAATTGGGCTAATGCCTCTATGATTTTTGTTGATAGATAAGTTGTCACTATTCGTACCACACATATTAGTACCTTTAAATCCACACACCAAATCATTGAATTCACCCACGTGGAAACATATTCACTGCATTAAATCAGACGTTGGAAATTGTTTTTCATTCCAATCTTTTACACGATGGATCTTGAGATCATGGGCATACCATTAGACGGTCACTTTCTTATTTCATGTGATACAAACCCAAAACAATGACCTTAAAATCAATTTTGAGCTTCCACGAGATGTTAAGGCCACTTTTTGAGATGTGTGCTATGCGAAATAAAAAATTGATCGTCTGATGGTACACCCATGATCTCAAGATCCATCGTCTGATTCAACCTAGTAATTCAAATAAATCTAAGGTTGATGATAATAATTTATTCCTCCATCTGAACTCACTTCTAATAAGTTATTCTTATAGTCAACATCTCAACCTATAATGAATATTTAAACCATCAAATCAGTCAGGATTTATCTTATTTCAATCTTCATCGTCTGATTCAACCCAGTCAATGTGTTTTAGCGTGGGTGAACTCAAAGATTCAGTGAAAAAATTTAAAGGTACTCTATTAGTTTTGGGCCTCTAATTTTAGAAGGTTGAGAGAGACAATTATAAATAGAGGAATGGCATGATATGCTTGATTACACCGACCTGCATTAATTGAGTCCCACTATATTTTCAATTAATTGCATCGCACCACATAAGCCGCCTGCACTTTATCCTCATAAAATCAGTCCTCCATATAATAGTGTCCGGGTTGACAGTATTAAAACCTTAAGGTGGAGTGTTCAATCCCAACCAACCCATAAAACATGTAATTAAAAAAAAAAAACCCCATAAAACATAATAAATAACAATAAATATATAATAAAAATATTCTAAAAGATATCGGGAATGAAAAATGCTACCACGGTAGGTTACCTTTGTTAAAGTAACTTTAAATCCACCCACCAAATCTTTGAGTTCACACACCGAAATATATTGAATGTGTTGAATCAAATGATGGAGATCATTTATTATCCCAATTTTTCACACAATGAATCTTGAAATCATGGGTGTACCATCAGACGGTAAGTGATTTATTTCACTGGACACACATCTGAAAAAAGTGACATTAACATCACGTGCAAGCTTATAATTGATTTTAAGGTCACTTTTTGGGTGTGTACCGTGTACCACATGACATTAAAAAACAACCATCCGATGGAACTCCCATAATCTCAAAATCCATCGTGTGAAAGATTGGGATGATAAAAAATTTCCATAGTTTGATTCAATACATTCAATGTGTTTTAGCATGGGTGGGATTAGGTTGGGATGCAAGCTTTGACCTGAAACCAAAACCTGACCCGAAAAATCGTCTAAATAGAACTAGACAAAAACCAAAACTGAATCGAATTTATTCCGATTTAGTTTCAGTTTAGGGTGGCGGGAACGGAAAACTGATTAGGTAGAATTATAATACTAAAAATAATCAGAAAGAATCGAAAATAAAATTTCCGAAAAAACAAAAACCAAAAAATTGCTTTAAAATGATAGAGACAAAAAATATGAAATTGAACCGAACCTATTTTTCCCAATTTCGGTTCAGTTTTGGTTTCAGGAAAAATACAAAAAAAATTGAGCCGATATCGATTTTGAGCGAGCAGAATCGAAAGTTTGAAATTTTTGTTTAGTTCGATTCGGTAAACCGACTCTGCATCCCTATTATTAGCCTATCAGATAAGCAACCCAACTGCCCAAGTGCTATTGACTTCATCCTCAAGATACTTTTGCGAGATATAAGCCATCCATGATATGTGTCCTCTAATGGGTGCATTATTTAAAGATGTTCGGTGCAAAAAGAGGGTCATTACTTGCACACGTTTTTCAAGTGATTACACCGAATTTATAGAAAGATTTAGTATTTTAAGAACATGTGATATGTAAAAATATAATATAGATTGTCTAATTTGAAGTTCATGATCAATAAATCTCAGATACATAAAATTGGAGCAAAACATGATACTTGTCATATGATCTATTATAGTCAACTATTGAATTATATAATAGCCTTTAACTCCATTTAATCAAATTATGAAATTATATTTTGTTCTAATATTTTGCACTTAATATCTTTAAATCATAACTTTCAAATCAAACGGTTTAGATGGTGTTTTCATATAATAGAGGTCGCCAAACTTGTAAGTCTTTCTTTTAAATTCGGTGCAATCCGATACAATCACTTGAAAAGCGTGTGCAAGTAATGGCTCCTGCAAAAAATTAGCACAAAATATAAATTTCATTTCCCAAGTCATAGCATTCAACTTTCCTAAAAATTTAATGGCTAACATATAAACCCTCTATACCAGCATGACATGCAATCAAGATTCTCCTATTGCCAAGGCCAGCAGATGGGGTAGGACTGAAAATTCGATTCTACTTGATAGGACTTGACCATTGCCCGAGTTATTCACACCCGTTTTTCCTGTGAACAACGAGCAATGGTCAGGTCCTACCAAGTAGAATCGGATTTCCAGTCCTACCCCATCTGCTGCCCTTGGAAGTAGGAGAATCTTGACTGCACGTCATGCTATACAAAGTAAAAACCAAGAAAGTCAAGATTTTCTTATTTCCAAGGGCACCAGATGAGGTAGGAGTGGAAATCCAGTTCTACTTGATAAGACCTGACTATTACCTGTGGACAACACACACTCCTTCACAAGAAAAAATCGTTGATTGTAATCAGACGATGGAGATCATTTTTCATCCTAATCTTACACACGACAGATTTTGAGATCATAGCGCACTTATCAGATAGTCAGATTTTGATTTCACATGGCACACATCTCCAAAAGTGAGTTGTGACAATATGCATATCTATCAAACAGTCACTTTTTGGAGATGTGTGCCACGTGGAATCAACATGTGATGGTATTATAGGTGCGCTATGATCTCAGGATCTATTGGGTGGATGATTAGGACAAAAAATTATCTCTATTATCTGATTTAAGACAATGGTGGGAAATCATGTGTTCGTCATTAGTTTAATGGGTGCAAGAAAGGTCCCCCCAAGATATTCCTCAAGTGCTTTAAATTACAATGATCATCTGAGATCATGAACATTAAATCACAAAAAATATATGGTTGTTCTCAATAAGTGATCCAATTATGGTTAGAAATCTCTCTCGAGACGAGATGTCTTGGAGACGGCCACTCTCTCAAGACAAAATGTTTTGGAGACGGCTTTTGGCCATCTCCAAAGATGTCTAAGCTGTCTCCAATATCAAATACTATTGAAGACGGCTTACATATAGTCTCTGATAGCCCCGTCTCCAATGTCTTTAGAGACCAAATATTAGAGACAACTTTTAGTAGTCCCCCAATATTTGAGTTTATTGGAGACCGTCATAAGCCGTCTCTATTGTCATATCAACGCATGTTGGAAACGACTTTCAGCCGTCCCCAATAACAATCTTCTACTATTGGAAACGGCTTTCGGCCGTCTCCAATAAATTTTCGAAAAAAGTATCAAATAACACCCCAAAATTATTTTAATCCCCATTTCGGTGATAATTTTTTATTATTACGAAATGACACCCATGCAGCTTCAAAACGGGCGGCATTTCAAGCACGGAGCATATAAAATTACTATTTTTCCCTTTCCCCAATAGAATTACAATTTTGCCATTGTCATCAACCTTTCACAAAAAATTCGGTAAAAAAAAGGTGTTTAGATAAAAAAAAAAATTATTTTTATTATTTTTAATTTAAGGGAATATCACTTTATACTCATTTATAGCTCCCACATCCAAATTTACAGTGAGGAAGATAATAAGAAAAGAGTCAAGAAATAAACAATTTTCATCATTCTTTATTTTTACAGAGATTTTAAGAAAAATTTGGGGTGAATAATGGCTCTAGCTGACAAGTTCGAACCAGATGGTGAGATCGACCGCATTTCGGTGGATCGACGGCATCTTGAGGCGAATCTCGAGATCAGTGTCGAGAACTTGAAACCCTAAATTTGTGGTCTTCGCCTTTTTTACCGCAATCGTCTCTGCTTCGTCGTCTTCTTCTCTTACATATGCATGGATTTCGAGACTTCAAGGTTGGAGTGAGGAGGAGAGGGTTCGAAGTCAGGGTTCGCAAGTTGCAAAAAGATAGAGAAGAATAAATAGCTGCAAGTTTGGAGTGAGGAGCAGAGGGTTGGAAGTGATAGAGTTTAAGTTGATGGCATAAACGTAATTTAAATGGTTTTTAAGGGGACATATATAGAAAGGGCAAAAAGGTAAACTACATAAAGGTTTTCAAGTGTTCTGCGTAGGTTAAACTCTTCAATCACCCGTTTCAGGAGTGCTTGGACACTATTTCAAAATATAAAAGTGCACACGATTTTTTGGTAATAAAAAATGGTGCAGGGCGTTGTTATGTACAACCCCCTAAGTTTTCCTATGTTATGGAGACGGCTGCATTTCCTATGTTATGGAGACGGCCGAAAGCCGTCTCCAATGAAAATTTTTATTTTTTTTTAATGCTATTTTTTTCCCCAGGCATCATATTGCCCAACAGTACACATCCATAACCTGTAAATAATATAAAAGAAATAATTATTCTATTTTATATTCCTGCACAAGAATATAATCACCACAAAATCCACAAAAAGAAACGTAAACATGGTTAGCCTCTAGAACCTTACCATCTCCGGAAGGTAATATCAGGTTTGGATTTGAGAATTCTGGTGGCTTGAATTATGCCCAACATTAAAACCATGTAAGAATTAAAAACTGTTTCAGCAACAAAAATCACACAAATTATAGAGTTTGGCCAATAAACCTACAAAGCCTTGTAAATGTTGTAGTCTAAGTTTCTAACTTCTCCTCCAGCCGGTAAATCAGTCAAAGGTCCAAAGCTTACTTGCCCTTGTAAGTTTGTTTGTCACAATCATGACTCAAAAACAGTATTGCTCCGTAAGAAAAAGGTTTTGCCAAGTAAGTAACTAAGTAAGAAAAAGTTTTCTCGTTTTGGACCCACGGTCGTCCGTAGTGAACTTACGGACGTCCGTGACCACGGACGACCGTGAGTGATTCGCGGACGTCCGTGCCCTAAAAAGTTATATATTTCGGACAGTTCGGGCAGTTTCAAAACTGATCAAAATATTTCGAGTTTAAATTTTTTCTGGTCCATTTTCAGTCATGGAGATTACCTACCATTCTTGTTTATATTCTTAGATCTCTTTGATGGTAAAGTGTTTATGTAAGGCTATTGTATAAGGCTTGTTTGAAACAAGTGAACCTTCGCAAGAAACGTAGGTTGATGGTAATGGTTACTATGGATAGTATGATGGAGAAAGGCTATTGTGTTTGGTGATTGGAGTGCTAGGGTATATCATTCCAAATAAGCACTGTAAAGTTTTCTTTTATTATTCATAGTGAATTTTCTTTTGGATCTGAGATAGATCCCGTGGTTTTTACTGTGATGGGTTTTCCACGTTAAAAATGTCTTGTGCTTTTATTTTGATTGTGTGATGGTTGTGAGTAGACTTTAATTGATAAATATAATAGATAATATTTATAAATCGTAATTTTCCAAATTTCAATTGGTATCGAGCCGGTCACTTGGTAAATTTTAACAAATTAAGTGTTATGTCTAATTTGGGATATCACGATCTTAGAGAAGGTGCATCTCTTGCTAGACCTCCTCGTTTGATGACTCTAACTATCCTTCTTTGGAAGGCAAGGATGAGAGCATTTTAAGTTCACTTGATCCTCACATTTGGTATTCTATTGAGGACGGATGGTCGCCACCAACTCGACCTCTGTTGTCGATAATATACCATACTACTATTAAACCAAGATCTTTATGGAGATCAGAATATGATAATCTTGGTTATAATTCCAAGGCCCTAAATGCCTTATTTGGAGCAGTTACTGCTTCTGAGTTTCGTCGAATAAGTACTAGCATCATAGCCAAAGATGCATAGAAAATTCTTGAAACCACGTATGAAGGAACTCCTCAAGTAAAGATTTCCAAACTTCAAATGCTCACTTCTCAATTTGAAAATCTTCGCATGGATGACGATGAAAAGTTTTCTGATTTCTATATTCGCTTAAATGATATTGTAAATGGCTCATTCAATTTAGGAGAACCTGTTTCTAATACTAAAATTGTGCGAAAAATTCTAAGGTCTCTACCTAAAAGATTCAGATCAAAAGTTAATGCTATTGTTGAATCTAAAGATGTTGACAATCTAAATTTAGATGAACTCGTTGGGTCATTACAAACTTATGAATATGAAATTCAAGATAATCATGTCACAAAAAGTGTTGCATTTAAATCATCTAAGGTTGAATCTGACTCTAGCAGTGATTCTGATAATTCAGATGAACTTGCTTTATTTGTTAAAAAATTTAAAAAATTTTATAAAAATAAGAAACAACCTTTTAAAAAATTTGAAAGTAATGAAACTTTTAAATCATTTGAGAAGAAACCTAAAAAGGATTCTCCTGACATTACTCAATGTTTTAAGTGTCATGGACATTACGCTAATAAATGTCCTAGTAAGAAAATTGATAAAGGAAAATCCAAAGCCTTGAGCTTCACATGAGATTGAAATATCAACTGAGACATCTTGATGAATCAATCTAGTTCTTATGGTTTTAGAGCTTTTATTGCATCTAGAAACTAATACTTCTCATATTGAAATCGATTCTATTGCTTCAATCTCATCTTCTAATCAAATTGACGGTGATGTATTGGATATAACAAATGCCTATAGTGAACTTTATCAAGAATCAATACATCTAACTAAAGAAAAAATCAAATTAATCAAAGAAGTGAGTTAAAAATATTATAATAAATCTCCAAGAGAATATAAATTCTTTCACTCCAAAATTTATAGAACAAGAAAATAACGTAAATGCCCTTATTGAAATAAATGCAAACCTAAAAAGGGAACTTGATTTTATTTCTGAAAAATATTCAAACATTTACAAGACTAATGAGAAAATGGAGAAATTACGGTCAAAGAACAATGACAAATCGGTATTGGATATCATCATGTAGTAAATAAAAATCTAAAACTGATGTAAATCATGTTCCAAAATTTGTTAAAGAAATCAAATCTTCAAATACTAGACAAAAGGAAAATAATTTATCTTCAAATACTAGATTTATTAATAAGAGTCCCAACTGCTACACTTGTGGATGGAAAGGGCATACTTATGTGTATTGTCCATTTTACTTTGATTACTCTCAATTCTATATTCCTAATTTCCAAACTTTTAAGAAAAATAAAGTCATTTCATTGAGTAGTACACATAAATATGAAAACAACCATGTGATTCAAAACAAATCAAATCTTAAATACAAAGCGTGTTTGGATTCGCAAATCTGATTTGACTGCTCAAGTGGCTCATATTTCACTAAAAGCAAGTGAATCATCTAAGTGGTTCCTTGATAGTGGATGCTCTAGGCACATGACTGGTGAGAAATCATTCTTCTCTCATCTTAGCCCATGCTCAGAAAAATGTGACTTTCGGTAAATGGAGTTCTTGTAAAATTACTGGAAGAGGAACAATTAATGCACCTGGATGTCCTAACCTAAAAGAAGTCCTTTATGTTGAAGGACTTAAGGCTAATCTCATTAGTATTAGTCATTTATGTGATGATGGAATGAATATTAATTTTTCAAAAAATTTGTGCACTGTTGTTGATTCTAAAGACAAAATTGTTCTTCAAGGAATTAGATCTACCGATAACTGTTACACTTTTTGCGATCCTAATCAAAATAATTGTCTTATCTCTAAAACTAATGAGATCAACATCTGGCATCAGAGGCTTGGCCACATGAACAAACATGATCTTTACAAGTTAGCCTCTGATCAACTTGTTAGAGGTTTACCTAAATTAAGTAAACCAGATGGATCTATTTGTAGTGCTTGTCAAATGGGTAAACAGACTCGCGTTCCGCACAAAAAAGTTAATATTCCTACTTCTTCTAGGATCCTTGAATTAATACATTTTGATCTAGTAGGTCCCATGAGAACAAGCAGTTTAGGAGGTAAGAAATATGTCCTTGTTATTGTTGATGATTTTTCTAGATATACATGGGTTGCATTTCTTAGAGAAAAATCTCAAGCTTTTGATGAATTTATCATCATTTCTAAGAGAACTCAAATTGAAAAAAATCTTGCTATAGTTCGAATTCGAAGTGATCATGGTAAAGAATTTGAAAATTCGTCTTTTGCAAAATATTGTGCTTCAAATGGAATAAAGCATGAATTTTCTGCTCCTCACACACCTCAACAAAATGGTGTTGTTGAAAGAAAAAATAGGGTTCTTCAAGAGATGGCTAGGGTTATGTTAAATGCTAATAATGTGGCTAAAAATCTGTGGGCTGAGGCTGTTAATACTGCTTGTTATATTTCTAATCGAGTATACCTTAGACCAAACACTACTAAAACACCATATGAAATATGGAATGCTAAAAAACCTCAAGTTAGTTATTTTCGTATTTTCGGTAGTGCTTGTCACATTTTACGAGATCGTGAATATCTTAGTAAATTTGATGCTAAAACTGACTATGGTATTTTTCTTGGTTACTCATTAAACAGCAGAGCTTATAGGGTTTTTAATTTAAGAACTCTTACAGTCATTGAATCAGTTAATGTAGTTGTAGAAGATCAAAAATCAGACTCCTCTTCTGTTTTAAATAGAGATATTGACGATGAAGTTTTTATTGTTCCTAATAATCATGAAAAAATTAGACTAGATAACACGAGTTTATCGTATGATAGTGAAAATTCTACACACCACATCTAATATCACCTTGATGATATTAGTGTTGGTATTCCACTCAACAATATCTCTGAGCATGAGTCCTGCCATAGGCCTTCCTATGCTCGAGATATGAAAAATCATCCACCGACTGCTATCATTGGTGATTTATCCACTCAATTACTCACTAGAAAAAAATTTAGAAATTTGTCAAATCTTCTCTCTCATGTTTGTTACACATCAAGTCTTGAACCAAAAAATATTAAAGAAGCTCTTCTTGATGAGCATTGGAGTTCTTGCAATGCAAGAAGAGCTCACTCAATTCAAAAGAAATGATGTGTGGGAACTTGTTTCTCGACCTTCAAACATTAGAATCATCGGTACAAAATGGATTTTTATAATTAAAACCAATGGAGCAGGTAAAATCATTAGAAACAAAGCAAGATTGGTGGCTCAAGTACACTCAGGTTGAAGGTATTGATTTTCATGAAACATTTGCTCCAGTAGCTAGACTTGAGTCTATTCGCATAATCTTAGCAATGGCATGTCATCTAAAATTTAAATTATACCAAATGGATGTAAAGAGTGCTTTTTTAAATGGTTTTTTGACTGAGGAAGTATATGTAGAACAACCCAAAGGATTTGAAGATCCACATCATTCTCATGATGTATTTAAACTTAAAAAAGCACTATATGGTTTAAAACAAGCACCTCGTGCTTGGTATGAGAGACTCACAAAATATCTAATCACAAATGGTTTTAAACGTGGTAGTGTGGATAAAACATTATTTTTGAAAGAAGAATCATCAAATTTAACTGTTGCTCAAATTTATGTTGATGACATTATTTTTGGATCCACCTTAGACTTAAATGCTCATAAATTTCAAACTCTTATGAGCAATGAATTTGAAATGAGTTTATTCTGTGAATTAAATTGCTTCTTAGGTCTTCAAATCAAACAATGTTCCACTGGCATTTTCATTTCCCAATCCAAATATGCAAAAGAACTCGTAAAGAAATTTGGCTTGGAATCAAGTAAACCTGCCTGTACCCCCATGAGTACGTCAGTGAAATTGACAAAAGATGTAAATGGTAAAAATGTAGTGGATACACTTTATCGAAGCATGATAGGTAGTCTTCTCTATCTTACTGCTAGTAGACCGGATATTGCTTACAGTGTGGGTATGTGCGCTAGATTTCAGGCAGCCCCAAAGGAATCTCACCTAACTATTCTTAAACGTATCATTCGTTATGTTAACGGTACATTAGAGTTAGGTCTCTGGTATCCCTACGATACCACATCTCATATCATTGGTTTTTCTGATTACGATTGGTGGTAACTCGATGATCGTAAAAGCACAAGTGGTGGTTGTTTTTACATCTAAATCGTTTAGTGTCGTGGCTCAGCAAAAAACAATCTTCCGTTGCTTTATCCACTGCTGAAGCGGAATATATTTCTGCTGGTAATGGGTGCACTCAATTATTATGGATGAAGCAAATGTTGTCAGACTATGGGATTTCTCAAGGTGTAATGACCTTGTTCTGTGATAACACCAGTGCTATTTGTATTTCTGAAAATCCTGTACAACACTCTAGAACAAAACACATTGATATTCGACACCACTTCATACGTGATTTGGTGGAAGAAAAAATTATACTTCTGGAGTACATACACACACAATTACAATTAGCAGATATTTTTACAAAACCGTTGGATTTTGATCGATTTGAATTTCTTCGAAAATCCATTGGTTTATGCTTAATCGATTAATCATTATTTCTTCAATTGTATATATATATATATATATATATATATATATATATATATATATGCATATATTTTTTTTACATAGCTTTCATTTTATTTTGTGTAATACGTTCTAAATTTTCATTTGTCTACATTTGGTAAAATATTCTAAAAATGCATTTGTACTATCTTGAGTTGATTCGATTGGCTGATATTCTGTATCATCAAGGTAGGTTCTTATTATTGTTAGTATATAAAGGAATTTTTTTTAAAATTAAATTGTCATTGCAACAATCTTATGTTTTGAGTATATGTTGAATTTTAGCTTTTTGGTTAAAATAATGTTCTGTATTATTCTAATCTCTCTTACACTTTGCCTTTTCAACTCGAGTTAATAAGCCCGTGGAGTATTCTATACTTAATGCCCTAAGTCAACTGAATTAGGAGTCATTGGCCTAACCCTCGCTATATGGGTTGAATAGAAAGCAAGTAAATTTCAGATTGAATATTAAATTTTTCTTACTCTACCTTGTAGCCTAATTGACCTGAGCTAGTAAAATCGTTGGGATTTCTTAAAATCTATTGCCCTAAACTAACTAGTTGGGAGTCAATATTCTAACGCTCATTAAAAAGGTCTTTTTAGAAAGCTTAAAAAGGTTTGAGTATCATTTACTTAATGGAGAACATTTTAAAAAAAAAAAAAAAAAAAAAAAAAAGGATAAGTCTCAATATAAATTCAATATATGTTGATGTTACAATTACCATTGATTTTTTAAAAATCTTCCTTTATTAACTATGTTATTTAAAATATATATATATATATATATATATATATAAAAGGATGATTTTTTCAGCTCCTCAAATTGATTCCTATGCGTTTTTAGGATATTTTAACACTTACAAATGAAAGTTTTAAGTATTATATATGTAAAAATAAAAAATTAAAAAATAAAAAATAAAAAAAAATAAAAAAATAAATAAATAAATAAATAAATATTTTTTTATCATGTTCCAAAATTTTTTTTTTATTTTTTCATCACGGACGTCCGGGAAAAAATTCACGGACGTCCGCAAATATGCTCCTTCACTGCCTCTACCCTCACGGACGTCCGAAGTTTGAGGCGCTCTCTGTCATTTTTATCACGGACGTCCGTGAGCCACTACGGACGTCCGGAATACGAATCGTCTCAAAGAGTCAAACGGTCTTTTCGCCGTTACTTTAACTGACAATTGTCATTAACTCACGGACGTCCGTGCATGTCCACGGACGTCCGTCAATTCAATTTCCTAGGTAACAAATAAACGGTTGATTTTAAAATTCACGGATATCTGGTTCATCCACGGACGTCCGTCGAACCAGCACGGACGTCCGTCCAAATTTTTTTAAAAACCGCCATTTCGACCGCCTCTCTCATTTTTTTCACTCAAAATTTTTTTTACTTTTATAACATGTCGCTCCATAGGAAAAATTCAAAAAAAGCTAAAGCTTCTTCCTCATCTTCATCGCCTGAACTTCAACGTTTTCCGTCTAAAAGTCATGAAGAACGATTTCAACGTCTTTTTATTACTCGAAATCTGATAGTTGAACGGGTGGTTCTTGAAAATTTTCTTCGAGATCATGATTTGTATGACATGTTTGCGTCTAGAGGTTGGCTTCCACTTCTTTCTCTAACGGGCTCCGCTTACACCGATGTAGTTCGGTGTTTTTATGCGAATCTCATCAACGCCACGATTGTAGAGAATAGGACGGAGTGTTATGCAGTCACCTATGTTTATGGTAAGCAAATCTCTTTCTCTCCTTCAATTATTTCTGAAATTTTAGGCATTCCGTTAAATGAAAATGGTTATAGGTATCCTGTTGATGAAAGTCAAATTCAATCTCTGTTTAGTCCTTCAACCGTCTATGACCATGTGCGCACTGCACCGTCTCAACTCACTTTGAGTTGCGCATTATTCTTCTTGAAAATCAAATTTCAATGGCTTCGCCCATACGTTCTTTTGCTACTCTTACACCAAGAGCTGGCAATAAAGATAAAGTGCGTTGGGACATTGTTTATCTAATGTTCCTGTTAGACCGAAATCCTCCCTTATGTGTGTCTTCTATTATTTTTGAATTCATCGTTCGCCGCATGAGGGATGATACCTCTAAAATGTCTCTTCCATTTCCTCTACTTATTAGTAAGATTGTTGAGTCTCAAATGACTCTTCCCCCATTTCTGACTACATCTAGAGCAATGGCACCTTTAGGTAAGTTAAAGAAAATAGGCAAAAGAGTTATCCTAGATTTAGACGATGTTGAATTGCTCGATGAAACATCTGATGAGGATGAGCCTGAAGATATTCCTGCTCAACAAGACCTTCCTCAAGCTGCTGATGCTCCTCCACCAGTTCCTCCGTATCGGGTTTCATTATTATGATCAACATTTTGATAGGATGCATACTGAGATGCAACATATGCATTCTGAAATTCAACATTTATCTAATCGGATTGAAACAGGATTTAATATCTATGGGGAGCAAATTTCTTCGCTCCAAATGACCATGATTGACGGTTTTGAAGCAATGATGAATCGCTTCAATAGTGTTTTTCCTCCTCCAGGAGCACACTTCCCGCCTCCAGAATGATGATTTCTTTGTTATAAAACTGTAGCTCTGTGGTTTAATTTTTTTTTGGTTTAATATTGTAATGAAAAAACTTCATCTGATGTACATGCTTTCCATATTATGTGAAGTTATGTTTATCTATTAAATTACTTAAATGTTTCATATGATGGAAATAATGCTTTTACATTTAAGTTTCACTTCAACATTTATCTTATATTTACCTTTGTCACATTATGATAAAAAGGGGGAGATGGTTTATTATATTTCACTTGTGTTATTAACGTGTTCTTTAGTTATTTGAACAGGTGAAGAGCTTCAATTCAAAGATCAATGTAGTATATAGGTTTAAGGTTTCATTTTGACTTGGCAAATAGTTAGGGGGAGCAACTAGAGTTGTAATTTCTGCATTTACATTCTAGATTGATGTATAGGACTTACAAGAGAATTGAATGTATTTTTTTATCGATCTTGTAAATGCTTTTTTATCATGATCGTGACAAAGGGGAGATTGTAAGTTTGTTTGGCACAATGATGACGCAAAAACAGTATTGCTCCGTAAGAATGAGGTTGTGCCAAGTAAGTAACTAAGTAAGAGCAAGTTTTCGCGTTTTGGACCCACGGTCGTGTAGTGAACTTACGGACGTCCGTGACTACGACCGTGAGTGATTCACAGACGTCTGCCTAAAACTTATATATTTTGGACGATTCGGGCGTTTCAAAGCGATCAAAATATTTTGAGTTTAAATTTTTTCTGGTCCATTTTCAGTCATGGAGATTACCTACCATTCTTGTTTATATTCTTAGATCTCTTTGATGGTAAAGTGTTTATGTAAGGCTATTGTATAAGGCTTGTTTGAAACAAGTGAACCTTCGCAAGAAACGTAGGTTGATGGTAATGGTTACTATGGATAGTATGATGGAGAAAGGCTATTGTGTTTGGTGATTGGAGTGCTAGGGTATATCATTCCAAATAAGCACTGTAAAGTTTTCTTTTATTATTCATAGTGAATTTTCTTTTGGATCTGAGATAGATCCCGTGGTTTTTGCCTGTGATGGGTTTTCCACGTTAAAAATGTCTTGCGTACTTTATTTTGATTGTGTGATGGTTGTGAGTAGACTTTAATTGATAAATATAATAGATAATATTTATAAATCGTAATTTTCCAAATTTCAGCCCTGATTTGCATGCTCATAAACAGTTGTGTTGCCTGAGTCTTGACCATTTTGGCAGGAGATCGACCTGACCACTGCTGGTTGTGCTAGGGTACTCTTTGAATGATCAAGGTAGAATTGGAAGCTCCACTCTATCAAATGAAAAGAAACTAACTTGCCCATGTTCAACGTGATACACCTTCAAGGGGATGCCTTCGCACTTTCTCGATCTCCAGCGATTCTAGTTCTGCTTTTGAAGGGGGGGTTTCTCTGCATATAAACACCATAGAAAATTCAGAGGGCATATATAATTATTATAGAAAATATTGCAAATATCTACTGTTTATGCAGGACATAGGCAAGGATGCTTATATCAGGGTTTACCCGATTCTCTGGGCTCCCAATTGAACCACAAACTGCTTTGTATTGAACCCGTTTGCAGTCTGGCCACTTAATTATTATTTTTTTTTTGAGAGAAGTGCAAATTTGTAAGACGATTCGAATCTCGTTTGGTTTTCTATGGAGATGACTTCACCAAGAAGCTATTTAGTTCCTGTTGCATTAAAATAGCTAAACTGTTTATTATATTTTAGAGCTCTGGGGCGTTGGGAAAGTGCCCCACATTTTGAACACTGGGATACTGCTAGCTGAGTGCAAAGTCTATCCATTTACCCCTTTCCTATACTTTATATCTTCACAAAAACTCATCAAAGTACTACTACTTATTTTGATATTAAACTCACTCAGCCCCTAGCAAACCAGGTTAGCATGACAGTTCCGAACTGGGACTCTGAATTCGAACTGAGTGAATTGAGAACCTGGTAATATTGGCTTAGAGAGTGCTTGAAAAGATTATAAAATAGATGTGAGATTAAATGAAAATGTAAAACTCCTAAAATTGCTCACATCTTGTCCTCATTTTTTGGAAATTTCATTGAGTGTGAATCCTAGTAAGAACATTGGTGGAGTAAAATGACTAGAACAGTTAATCATTGAATCGCTTTCTTTAAACAAAGTATGAAGGGAGCCATTACTTGCAGATGAGAAGTTAACCTTTGCACATGGCTTAAAAAAGGACTTGGTATTTTGGGGACATGTGCCATGTGAAAACATACTTGATTCAACAGTTGATTGCATTGAATCAGACGGCTTAGATGGTGTTTTCACATGAAACAGGTACCCAAAAAACCAAGTCATTTTTAAAATTATGCGCAAAGGTCAGCTTCTCATGTGCAAGTAATGACTCCCAACTGCAAATATCAGAAAGGAGAAAACAAAAAAGGCCAATGCATAAAATATGTGCTGCAGTTGACCACTGCATCATTTTCTTAAAATAGCATAGAATAAGGAGGAAGAAAAAACAATAACCACAAATATGGGCTCAATATTTTCTTATAAAGGCAAGAAAATATTGTGGAAACCCAAACCCTTTTCCCATTAATTCTTCCCCTGGTCTTTGGAAATCTTTCCTTCGAAAGTAACTCTGTGGGGGGCTTTGCTTCGCGGATGATGTGGGTGAATGTTGCTGCTAACTAAGGATTCATGTGGAGAATCCTTTTCTATTTTGTGCTGACATCTACTCGGAGAAACTTCTTCAGATGGGAAAATTTCTGCTTAATGCGGTCCATTCGTTTATTAGTTCATAATTAAAGACTAATGTTTCAGTAACAACGGAATTTTTAAACTAATGACCATGTGCCCTTCAGACATCTTTGCAAAAGGCTTATGATATATCATTTTTCGATGCATTTGATCACTTGTCATATCAATGGTCTAAAGGAGGACCAGTGTGGCACGAGTATGATACGAGATCGGTGTGTATGTGTGTGTGAATAAGAGAGAAAGAGAAGTCTGAATGCAACCAAACAATAGACGCACATTCTTCACTCAATTCACACATTGAGTTCAAAGGAAAATATTGTATGAAGATAGAACAACACGCAATCAGATGTTTAAGCATGCGGATAGTATTTAAATAAGCCAAAAGATATTATTCAAATAAATAGGAATGCACCTTAGTTATCTTAAGGACTCTTATTCTTCTTGGACTCCAAGTCATGTAAATATAGTAACTCTCCTGCCTTTTACCCTCCTAAAATCTAGGACCCAACTTGAGTTTGAAAATAGGGTCCAAATGAAAAGAAGAAAAAAAATTCGCTCTTGGATTCACAAGAAATGGATTCTCGTGAATCCCTGTCACATGATCACATAAGTGATCTCTAATGAGATTACTAACGTTGTTCTACTGGGTCACGTGGCCACTTTAAGTGGTCGTATGGCCTACCTTTTTGCCTTTTTGGGTTTTATTTTAGTGTCCGTTTTCTTTTTATTTACAACAGAATTAGTTCTGGGAATCCGGGAGCATCTCCAGCCCTCCTAAGTGAATTATGAAATGGAGACCTATAGCATTAGATCAAATATGAAACAGAGAACAACAAATTAAAATTAAAAATATATCACTAATAGAGCAAATATCACCTAAACAATTTTTTTTTTCTGTAGAAAAACAAAAAATTGAAAAGTTAAGAGGAAATGAGTAAGGGAATAGCAACGACGAAACATAGGTTTTATAGAGAATGAATCACTAAAATTAAAATTTACCCGTTTATTAGAAACGGTTACTTGCTCAATGAGTCCTTCGCTATCAGACCGAGTTAACTCGGTGGCTTCCGATAATCCTCTGGTCTTCCGCTCTCTAGATTCTCCCGATGGCAATTCTGCAAATCCATAGTTGACAAATATTCATCAAAATCTAAACATCCTATATGATTCTAATTCCCAACTACTTTAATTATGTAATATTCAGCTATAAACTGTAAATTAATTTCAAAACAAGTTATATGTATCCCAAAAATAAATATATTTTTTTTTTCAAAGAAGAAGAAAAAATTGACCTTCAAATGGTGTTCGGATCTCATTAGAACTTGAAACGAAATCTCTAGGGTTCTCCACATAGAAGATTCGGTTAGAATTTCTGGAGGTATTGAGAGATTCCTACATATAAAATTATATAATAAAAAAATCAGTATCCCAATTGAAGGAAATCTCAGAAAAAAGTATCCAAAATTACCTACGAAAGCATGTTTAATTCGTGTTTAACATCGTAGATAATCTCAATTTTATCTGCAAGAGAGAGAGAGAGAGAGAGAGAGAGATGAATTAGAAAATTAGTAAAATAAATAGATTTTGCAAAATTGTTTATTAATTCTGATTTTGCAGTCAAAACTTACTAATTGAGTTGGAAATTTTTCTGAGCTTATCTGTGTAAAGAACGATTGGAACATAATTGAATCTCATAACTATTAGCATAATTAAAATCTAAAAACTGAATTTCATAATTCAAGCATTTGGAATCTTTGTGTCCTTGACCCAAGCAACAAGGGTGCCACATGGTTTAATTTCAGTATGCCAATCTTACAAAATAAGCACCAAATCAATGAAAGGTCAAATCTGAGATGATTCTAATGATATATTATTAATGACCACAAATCTAAGATGAAAACCCATCAAAACTGTCGATCAATTTTAGCATCACTCGACCCATCAGTACACAATTTCTAAATATTGAACATTTATAATTTATGCAAAACCATTTTGTAGACTATAATTAGTTTTATTTAGTGTTTTTGTGATTGTGCCTCACTGCATCCAAACTAAAGCTAAGTTAAAAAATTCCCTTCACACAATCAAATGCACATGAAAAGCGTCAAAATGATTAAATCACATCCTATCATGGAATGCTAACAAAATGATGAACCATAGAATACTGCTTATCAATAACCTACCAATCAAGGAAAAGATTCATCAAAATAGATAAGATGGGAATGCCACTAAAAACTAACCTATAATTATGGAACTTCTAAAGATAAAAACATCAAAGGAAAGAATATATGGTTGTATATGTATGTAATCTGTGAGATACTCGTGAGGAGCATAATCTATAATATACATGTACTGTGACGACCCGACTTTTCCAATCCCTAAGGTATAGGAAAGGTCAGTTCATCAACTTATTGATTTCTCAATAAGCCGTAACAAACAGAAGCTGGTAGCATAACAAGGAACTAAAAATAGAGGCAAGGCAAAGAGTAAGCAAAGACAAAAGTTTAACTGTAATATCCTGAAAAATTTACCGTTTGACTTTGACCTCGGGATCCGTGCCCGATTTATCGTAGGTTTGACCAAGTGATGGTCAAACATTGAGTTCATGAAGTTATGTAATAATGTGAGATTAGAATAACCTAAGTGTAGAATATGGTGTTATGTTGCAATCACATACACCTATCTTTGGTGTATGTGTTTAACACACAAACAGGAGAGAGAATAAAAGGGTTTTAATAACCCTAGTTTCTTTTTGCTTTGATTATTGAAGAGAGAGTTAAGAGGAGAGAGAGAAGAGTAAAGAGGAGTTATTGAGGAGGAAGTGGATGCAAATCAAGAGGAGATTAGAGCATTCATTGACAAATTTAAGCGATTGGGATTGTGAAGCAAATGATGGAACCCTAGCCATCAAACCCAACAAATAAATCCCTTGAGGGGATTCTTGAGGTGAATTTTAAATTGAAGTTAATGCATAGATTGTAGATGTTTAAATTCAGTCAAATATGCTTAAAAGGATAGATTAAAGGCATAGAAAAAAAAAAGGAGAAAGATTTGGAAGAACAACCCAGAAGGGGGCTGAATCTGGCCAAATCAATTAATAGAAATTGGAGTTCGATTAATCGATTTTGGCCCAGAAGTTGAAAAGTCATGAGAGCCCGATTTCGATTAATCGAATTGAATTTCGATTAATCGATATGGATTTCGACTAGTCGATTTGGAAATCGACTAATCGACTGGGTACCTCCAGTGGCTGGAGAAAAGAGACCTGGAGAAATCGACTAATCGAGTTGGGAAATCGATTAATCGATTTTGGATTTCGATTAATCGATTTGGGATCGACTAGTCGATTTCAGACTTTCGACCACTCGATTTGAGAATCGACCTTTTTATGTTAGAGACTTCGATTAATCGATTTGGGATCGATTAATCGAATTTGAATCTCGATTAATCGATTTTGAGAATCGATTAATCGATTTGGGTTTCGATTAATCGATTTTGGGAATCGATTAATCGAATTGTATTTCGATTAATCGATTTTGGGAATCGATTAATCGACATTGACAGTTTTGCTTAACTTTATAATTTTTCTTTGAGATTCATGGAGGGTCTAGGACCTTCTTCATTACATCTTTAGTGATGTATTGCATGTGTTATGATGTACCATAGGTGGTACGTGTGAAAGCGAGCACAAGGAGCCGCGTGGGACCTTGATGCTTGGACCATCAGAAACTTGAGGTAGGGAACACCTTGAACATGTACTTTAATTTCAAGAGCATGTATGTAGTGATATAATTATCAAATTTGAAGTTGTTTTAATTGTGAAAAGCTTTGTAAAAATGGGTGCGTGTGTGACACCAAGAATGTGATAAAGGCATCTGTGTGATGCAAGTAATTAAGAACAAGTAATCTAATGAGATTGAGACATCCCCAGGGGATGGGAAAGTAATAAAGGCATCAGGTGTGATGCGGGTATGTATACATCCCAGGGATGTATACATAGGATTGAATAATTACTGTTGAGGCCTAACTGATATAAGATAGCACACTTACACGGTGAACAACTATATGTAAAGCACATGTTATTTTTGTTATTTGAGGTTTGATAGGATACTCCACCGACATGGCGGGATACCCACGGATGGCGGGATATCCGTGGCCGTCTGACATGAATCCGTACAGGTCACGGAGGTTTATCCAGAATCGTAAGTACATCGAGGATGTTGTGTGATATTTAACCCCGCCGCCTAGTGAGAAAGGGGCTTGGGTCGTATTCCCAGGGAATACATTTTTTACAACTGTCTAATTAGATGACGATGAAGGGTATCTCATCGGGGCTCGATGCTATATTGTTCGGGGATTACTTAAGTTGAAGATTTAAGTTTTGCTTTAGGCCTGTTCAGTGTCATTCATGATAAATCAACAGTAAAGTAAGACATGCTAACTACCAGTAAACTTGAATGCAATTCATCAGATTTAAACTGTTTTTCTTTCAAAAGCATAGACACATCATGCTTAGAGTATCATAGAATATATGTGAGTTTTAACTTATATGTTCATTATGTTTGTTCCCTATTGAGCTAGGATGTAGCTTAGACTATACGTCGCAGGTCCATTGATAGCAATTGTAGAGGCTTCGGGAGACGTAGATCCGGGTGATTCGGATTACTTGCTTGGAGACGAGCTGAAGCCTCCACCCGAGGACTTCTTCTAGGAGACTCTGCTGTGTACTTTGACAGAGAGTAGTTTTTGAGAGCTAATTGTACGACTTGATATGTCAAGCCTTTTATTTTTGATAAACATGTAATTAAATTAAATTATTCTTTTGGCGAACCATCTAGGGTGATCTGTTTATCACCGATGGTTCGGGTCGGTTCGCTGTTCATGCAGTGGCATGAAAGTAGAACTATCTTTTGCATGTGCCAGTTGGGCATATTAACTGTTTCCACTTTATGAGATTAATTGCTTTAATTATTTAATTTGTGTTTGATATACCAATGTTCTGTGCAGAGTTTTGGGGCACGGTCTAGAGGATCGTGCTGATGGCACGAGTTTCGGGGTGCCGAAATCCGGGCTGTCACATTAACAAATCAATATATCACCCTGAGGAACCAGGAAGAACCACCGGTGATGGCCAATCCAGCACCTAAAATAGTGGTTCCTAATAATGGTTCCTTGAGTGATATCAAAAAAACAAAACAATGGCCTAGGGCCCAATATTCAAAGAATAATTCTAAACCAAAAGTACCAAAAAGATAAATTAGGATCAAGGGAAAAACTTCTCTGCAGGCGTATCCAATTCCTCCTCAGGAATATAATCGGAGTCCTCCAGATTCTCAGATCCTAGGTCAGTCTCAGCACCTGTGACGTATAGTCAAGGGCGAGCTAACAACAAAGCCCAATAGAGGAAACATGTCTATTTGCATTTCATTATAAGTAAAGGTTTTCAAAGATAGAAATCGAATCGAATATGGTTTTCAAAAGATGCCTTGCAAACTAAATCTCCAATTCTAATCATGAGGTCAAAACTAATATAATTCATCTGATGTGTTCAAAAACTTCTGAATTAGCATGCTTCTTGTCTTAAAATTATAACTTAATTTTATCTCCCAAATTACATATAGCATGAGAGCGGACTAAGTTACCGATGGGAAACCCTACTGACCATTGTCGTTCATGAACCCATTATCTGAAGTGCAATAAGCCCCTACGCTATGAGGGAAACTTGCGCCAAAATAAATACCGTCAACACGGTTGATAGAATCTAGGGTTTCGTTCGTATGTGCCTCAAATCGAATGCAAATGCTAACTTATATCAAAGCTTGCATACATAACATATTTACTGATTTTTCAGAGTTCTGATTCGAAGTTCACATTCAAAAATAGCTGAGGTTCTGAAGTTCAAATTTCTAAATTCTTAGTCATAACAAAATTTTCCAAATTCTTATTTGTGTCATAATTCAGAGTTCTTATTCATGTTGTGTTAGACAAATATTTCAGGAATTATGCTCTTTATCAAACAACCTATACTTATAATAGAAAGCAAATCAGGTGTAGGATTCCCCTACCTCAACAAAGACGGTCCAAAAACAAGCAAAAGCAGTCCTCACAAAGGACTCTCTAACTCAAATCCTACAAAGATTAACACTTTCAGTGTTAATATTGGACCAAAAGTCAAACTCGAAAGCTTGCCAAGAAAAATCCGACAAAAATTTCAAAGGCCTAAAACAGAGCAAAATTCGACCCTCGATTTTCAATTCGATGGTCGAATTCCATATTCGACCCTCGAATTTCCAAAAGTTCATCAGGTCTGAAAAATCAAATTTCGACTCTCGATTTTCAATTCGATGGTCGAATTCCAAATTCGACCCTCGAATTTCTCCAGGTCTGTGGCTGTTAAATTTGGATCTCCGGACCCTTTTTCTTTCTCTCAACCACAGTTTGTTTATCTAAATAAAAATATCATTTTCTACTCTAAGCAAAACATAAATTTAAATAGCTCATGGAGGTTTAAAAGCCTACCTCTTGACGTTTAATCCATTAATCCCGTTGCACCAAAATCACGCATTGGAACCAATCTTCAAGGTTTAATTAGACCAGAGCTTCCCATTCAGTCCATTCCAACCTTGCTTCACAAGCATAGGTCAGATCTACCCAGAAATATCCTCTCCCCTATCCTTCTCTTTCAATAACTCAAACTGATCAAAAAAGATATACCAAGCTTATCAACGGTTGGGATGGGGAGGGAATTTTCCAATCTCACAAGATCTAAGATCTAAAATCAAGTTGAGAGGCAAAAGTTTCTATCTTTAGATTCAACCGAGAGAGAGAGAAGTGTAACTTTTCTTCAAAGTCTCTCTCTTATAATACAAAAATAAAAAGAACAAAATATCTAGATTTTTCTATTTGCAATCCTATCTACTAAACTTTAAATCCGGCGTAAAACACAAACACCCAACTTATAGTGCAAGTCATCGATTACATGACTTCCACAAGTCACGAGACAAAATCCTTTGGCCATTATTCTCATCAAACACTTAGCTAACCAAAAACTCATAAATATCCCGTAATAATTTCCGGGCACGCTTACCGAGGTAAACGAAAACAAGTAAAAATGTCAGGGATATTACATGTACGACTCCTCTTCTGCGATAACAAGATGCCCCATAAGGTGTGTAACCCATGAAATACTCGTGGCACAGTGGAGACGAAAGCATGCCTTAGGGATTAGTCCAAGCATAAAGTTGGGATACCGTAAGTTATCAAAAAATTAAATAAATAATGTGTGTGTGTGTGTGTGCGTTTGTACATGTATAAGTGAAGCCAAAACAGGAGAACAGTAGAAATCAAACAACATCATTGAACAAGACCACACAGTAATATCTTGAACTAACTTCATGAAGTAAAAATACAAAAACAGCTTAGGATAAAATTGTGTTTATAGCTCCTCTTTGGCAATGAAAAATGAGTGTTTGTCATTGTGATACTAATGAAGATACCCTGTAAAATCCATGAAGTATCAAGAAATTTTGTGGAACATTGAATTAATTGAAGATGATTATAACTTAGGCCATCAAGAACTGATGCAACGCAAAGAAATTACTCAACAAAACTTCATTCAAAAATCAGATTATAATTGAAGATGATTATAACTTAGGCCATCAAGAACTTATGCTACCACACTCAATACAATGTAAGGATAAAATAAAGATAATGAGCAGATTTCACAATATGCATCATGAAACCAAAAAATAGTTATAATTTCCTAAAAGAGAAATTTTCTTGTGCTGGGTAAAGAAACTTTATTTGTAAAAATATGCTTACATTTTTGCTTCTAAGCTTCGACGGAAAAGTGCTTGCTTGCACTTCAAATGGAAATGAGCAAACAAGCCCTTAAGAAATGAAATAACCTGTTTTTTTTATTAATCCTAGATTAACAAAAGAGAAGAATGATTTCAAATGGCCCTCAAAAAATAAATACAAGCATAATGCAACACAAAACCAGCCATAGTAGTATTCAACATCATCCGATTGATGACTGTAGTAGTAATCAACATCATCCGAATGATTATTGCTGAGATAAATGGTAATATTTTCTGATTGATAATCTGTGACAGCCCGAATTTCGGCACCCCGAAACCCGTGCCATCAGCACGATCATCTTGACCGTGCCCTCTAGCTAAGCACGGAACATTTGTACATCAAGCATCCAAAAAGTACTATAAATGAAATTGCGAAATTTTTAAATCTATATTAATTACTTCCCAAAAGACAGTTCTACCCTCATGCCTCTGCATGAATGGAGAACCGATCCGAACCATCGATGATAGCAATCATCACGGATGGTTCGTCCCAAAAGAATAATCCAGACTCCTTATATACATGTTTTTAACAAAATAAAGGCTTGACATACCAAGCCGTACAAAACTCTCTGTTAACAATCCCTCAAAGTGGCGCAACGGAGTCCTCTAGAAGAAGTCCTCTGGAGGTGGCTCCAACTCTTCGCCGGCCGCAAGGTCCGACTCGCCGGGATCAGCGTCTCCAGAAGCCGCGGCAGCTGCTAATAGTGGACCTGCGACGTATAGTCTATAGGGTGAGCTACATCCTAGCTCAATAGGGAACTAACACTGTTGAACATATAAGTTATAACTCACATATATTCTATGATATGCCATGCATGATGTATCTATGCAATTGTTAATGAAACAGTTAGAAGCATTCGTTTTACTGTTGATTTCTTATGTTTTTATTTACTCATGAAAAATGCTGAAAAGGCCTAAAGCAAAACTTAAACTTTCAACTTAAGTAATCCCCGAGCAATATAGCATCGAGCCCCGATGAGATACCCTTCATCGTCATCTATATAGACAGTTTTAATGTATTCCCTGGGAATACCATATAGTACCCAAGCCCCTTTCCCCTGGGGATTGGTGGCGGGGTTTCACTTATCTCAATCAACACCCCTGGGGTGTGCTTACTATGTACGGATAAGCCTCCGCACTGGCCTACGGTTTCGCCGCCGTATCGGTCACGGATATCCTGCCGTGTCAGTCGTGGATATCCCGCCACGTCGGTGGGGTAACCTATCAAACCTCAAATAACAAAAATATCGGTGCCTTACATATAGTTATTCACCGTGTAAGTGTGCTATCTTATATCAGTTAGGCCCTATCAAACATGATTCAATCTTTGGATACATCCCTGGGATGTATCCATTTACTACATCACACGATGCTCTTATCTCTTTACTTCTTCATCCCACAGGGATGGCTCATTAATTACTCTTATGAATATCACACACACACTTTTCACAATTCTTTAGCAGAAAATAATTGAGTGGAAATTTATATCACTACATACATGCTCTTGTAAAATAAGGTACATGTTCAAGGTGTTCCCTACCTTAGGTCTCTATCGATTCAATGCATCAAGGTCCCACTCGGCTCCTTGTGCCCATTTCCATACGTATCACCTATGATACCATTAAACACATTCGAAACATCACAAAAGATGTAATGAATAAGTCTCAAGACCCCCCTAGAGTCTTGAAGTAAGAATCAAAAGTCAACGAAAACTAAGTCAGGCGACTAGTGGAGTCCCTGGTTCGACTACTTGAAATCCAACTCCACTAGTGGATTCTCAAAATCGATTAGTCGAGGTTCAATTTCGATTAATCGATTCTCAAAATCGATTAGTCGAAATCCAACTCGACTAGTCGATTCTCAAAATCGATTAGTCGAGGTCCAATTTCGATTAATCGATTCTCCAACTCGATTAGTCGAAATCCCCTGTTCTAACTGTCCAATTTTCCCTTAAATAATTGAACATACAAAATCGACTAATCGAGTCCAATTGACTAGTCAAAATCCTTACTCGACTAGTCGAAATCCAATTTCGATGTCGATTTTCCTCCACCCATTTTACTCCCCCTTTGGAGGCTCTCGATTGACTAGTCGACACCCAACTCGACTAGTCGAGATTCAAAGTTGACTAATCGAAATTCAATTCGATTAGTCAATTCTTGGTCATCTAACTTTTCAACTTCTTGGTGAATTTGATTAATCGAATCCCAATTTCGATTAGTCGAAATCCCAGATTCAAATTCTCTTGGCTGTTCTTCCCCAATCTTTTCTCAGTTATTTTCTAAGCAATATTCCTACAATTTCCACCTATTTTAACCCCAATTTATTTTATAAATCTACACCATTTATTCACAAGAATCTCACCTTAAATCAACCTCAAATTGATTTAAATGTAGGGTTGGAAGGTTTGGGTTTCCAGCCTTTTGTTTGAACAGATCCCCCCACGTCGAATCCGGCGCTTTGATCGCAAGAAATCCCCTTCCAACAACTTGCAATAACTCCTCACTAGCTCCTTTACTCCTCTCTTTCTCTCTCTCTCTCTTCTTTGCTCCTCTCAACAACCAAAATATGAAAATTAGGGTTTTCAACCCTTTTTTATCTTATCTCTTTTCTCGGTGTGGAGCACATACACACCCATCGGTGTGTGTTACTCTACACACCCCTCTATCTCTCCACTCTTCTACACTGGTTCACACATCACATCCGCTCATCTCATTTTAAGTTCATCAATGAACTAT
Organism: Chloranthus sessilifolius; assembly: GCA_021018995.1. Lineage (NCBI taxonomy): Eukaryota > Viridiplantae > Streptophyta > Magnoliopsida > Chloranthales > Chloranthaceae > Chloranthus > Chloranthus sessilifolius. The sequence continues at coordinate 15,645,384 of CM037598.1, read as the reverse complement.
CTCATGGTCAAACCTAAGACCGAACGGACACGGATCCCGAGGTCCTCGTTTGACGTGATTTTTCGGGTTATTACATAATCGATTGATGATTGCTATCATAGTAATTGACTATTTCTGATTGATCACTGCTATCATAGTAATTGACAATATTATCAGATTGATGACTACTGAAATAAATGGTAGCATCATCTGATTGATAACCTATTGATGATCGCTATAATAATAACTGATAACATCAACCGATTGATGGCTGCTGCAATAAATGATAACATCATCCAAATGCTGACAACTAAAATTATTTGTAGCATCATCTGATTGATGACCGCTGAAATAAGTGAAAGCATCACCCCGCTAGAATAATAATTGAAGAATCATTCGATTAATGACCACTAGAAAAATGGTAGCATCATCTGATTGATAACCACTACAATAATTGATCGCATCATTGGATTGATGATCATTATAATTGTAACCGATAACATCATTGGAGCGACCTGAAGAAATGTGATAGCATCCTTCAATTGATGATCATTATAATAATAATTGACAGGATCATCCAATTAATTACCGCTGAAATAAATGGTAGCATCATCCGATTGATGATTACTACAGTAATGATAATGTCATTCAATTATAACCGCTAAAATAATTATTGAGAGCATCATTAGATTGACGACTGCTTAAATAATAGTAGCATTATGCAATTGATTTATGTGTAAATTATTTACATGACTAAATATCATATAAAATATGCTGGAAAAAAAAAAACATGCTCATTAGATTGTTCAAGCTATTAGATCCGATAAGTTTAATAGGGGCTGTTGTTCATATTTAGCGGAGGATTCATTTAGGAGAAGCTGGATTTATGGTTTGAAATTTTGGATTTCCGAGCTGCCTCAGACAGTCCCCCTGAGACCGAGATTTTTCGCGCCTCAGGGATACAACGTGAAAAAACAGAGTGTTTTAAATGATCTTATATCATTAAAATCTGTGATTGATCTCACACCATTGAAAACTAATCTGTGATTTTTCCAAGCCACCTGAACCATAACTGTTGGTAGAAAGAAAATAGTCACACGTATACAATCTGGGGAGGCAAAAAAAGTCACATGTATAAAATCATTGACTTATCTATAATGAGTAGTGCATATGGTGCTTATTGTATACAGTCTATTGCATTGGAGATAAGATCATAAGAATAAAATGCTTTGTAACCTTAGAACCTTGAAAATCTGTATCAATGCTAATTAAGCTTGTTAGAATTTGCTCTCTGTGATTAATCAGATTGGAAACTGCTTGTTGATACCATATAAATAAATAAGAAACAGAACGAATAACAAGTGTTTTTATTAATGGAAGCCATGGCACACTAAAAGATTAGAGTTCTTTCACAACCATTTTGAGAGTAAACCACCATAGAAACACGACATCATTAAGCATAATGTCAAGTGGAGTTTGCTCTTCTCAACAAAGAAGTTGTACACAAATTTTGGCTGGATTTCAGTACATAGGAACTACAAACAATAGCCAGTTATCTAATTGGGAACACATTGGAAATTAAAATTATATAAAAAAATAAGTAAAAATTGTAACCTGTTGTTGATCATGTAGTCCTTTATCATCAAGTAAAAGATTAAAAGAAGCATAAAAGACAACAGTTTAAATAAAGAACGAGGAATTCCTAATGAATTATTCATTAACATAATAGTAACGACCTTTGATGTCACGGTGAAGCACTCCATTTTCATGACAGTAATGAAGTCCTTTCAACAGCTGCTTCATATAGCACTGATGAAGAAAAATGGATCCCGAAAAAGGGGTCGGAGATGAGAGCTCTCAATGGACCAGGCTAGCCCAGAGTTCAGCCTGAACCCGGCCTGAAAATAGCATGCTTTTTCGGTGTCTATTTACGGCCAGGGACCTAACCGGACTATGTATGATCCGGTTCGGGTTAAGCCGGGGCGAGTTTGGACTAGGTATCCCAATTCTCACCCAGGCCATGTGTTTATACATATAAATATATAATATAAAATGAAAGATTATACTTATATAAACGGTTTTATTGAAACTGTTACTAAAACGCACAGAGATTTTGTTGGACAGTATAGTAAAATACCACCAAAGATACTAAGCTTATTATACAAACCCTACTCTTCTTCTTTTTCTTTGCTTTTTTCCTGTTTAACTGAATTTAATATACTCATTATAAAAATTCTATGTTTTGGTTTTAAAAAAGTTAGCAAAAAAAATTTTAGCTACACAATTTTGAATGAAAAGAACTTTAGCTAAAACAAAGCCTGGACCCGGCCCAGCCTATTAGGGTCAGGCTAGTTATAACTCTTACCCAGCCCATTCATTGATTGCCTGAGTTGGGATTTCACCCCAAGCCAACCTGATGGGTTGAGATTTGGACCCAAACCTTAACTTAGAAGGAGATATAAAACTACAAAAGAGGTCTACTCGACCGCCTCACATGACTGTCTATTTTCATTTTGCCATTCATGTTAACTTTTTGTGATTGCTTTATGTACATAAGTAGCTGAGAACTAGGATGAAGAAAGCTCAATACTTGGAGAGCATCATTTAGACTCCACCATAACAGGTAACTTTCCTAATAGGGCAGAAAGAAAGACCATAAGATTAACAACTGATATAGTGGGAAATACACTAATCAATCAGTAATGATAGAAAGACATCCAAATTAAAAAGCTACATATCATAGCAACAAAAGCCACTCATCATCAATGTAGAAGGGGCAGCAAGTAGCAAAAGAGTATGCGTTTAAACACCCCATACAAACATCAATGTCAAAAGAAACAGAGGGGATTTAGATAGAGATATCGGCAGAGTCAGCAGCACCAAATATCTTCATCCATACAATCACACGGATCTTGAGGCAGCAGCAACATGAATCAAAAGACAACAACATGAGCAGTCCCAACACCACTAACACCATCAATCCTACGGAAACATCAATTTCAAGGCAGCATCACAGCATTATCAAATATCACTCCTTAATTTCTCTTCTAACCAATAGGAAATTCAGGCTTTTATTTGAGGTTCATTAACTTAGTGGCAGGTCCCCCTAACACTAATAATAGAGTCCGTCCTTCAACACAGGCCTGCTTCATTCCCTTTCCGCTTCTTCCTTGGTTATCCAATAATGACTGAACCATTCTTCCTTGGTTCTCCTCGTCCTTCCTTGGTTCTCATTATAAAATTTAGAGTTAATGCAATAAATGCCAATAATGCAAAAACTAATTTTCTTTCTTATATTGCTCATGAAATTAGGTCTCCTCTTAGCTTTATTTTAAAAGACTCGGCAATAATGAAAAAACAAAAATGTTAGGAAAAATGCCAGCTGTGTACATCAGAGATGCAGAAGGAAAAATGCCAGCTGTGTACATCAGAAAATTGAAGCAGATGAATAGACCAATATTGACGCTGTTTCTCCAACAAATTCCCTAGAAAACATATTTCCCACCTTACAAGTTGTTTCCCAGCAAGTATGCTCTCAAAGGTCTAGTAATTCTTTTAGCTTTCTCTTTCCAACCATTGGATCATACCCAAGGCTCTAACATATTTTCTAACAGTACTGCCTCCTCCAGAAGTGTAAATTGACAATAGTGTTATTTATTGACTAGGTACCTTAGCTTGTTTTATCTAGCGTTGCTGATTTGTACAGGACTATACTTCTATTTGCATCACAAGTCCTTAGATATATATACTCTAATAAACATTAAAAAACCATGTTGCATCTACATTTTCATAAGAAAACCAAATATAACAAAGCCAATTGTTTCACCTTAAAAAAAAAGCTTAGTGTTTATCAATGCATGTCTGCCATGAAGTGAAGATTGAATTGTTTAGACTTCAAATAAGCAATCAGAAAAGGCAGATGCATACTTCTTTCTAGCATGTTTGAATGGTTGGCATCCATTCTCAAGATTGATTGGAATCCATGTGCATATATTTTTTTTAATTAGTATATTTACTTTTCCTGCAGATTGTGGTCAAGCCAGATAACATGGTATATTTGAAGCCCATTTACTTGCAAAAAAATCCAGTAGAGCAGTGGCCTAGAATAATCATTATCTTAGGAATCCAAAACAACAATATCAAAGAAAATACAACAATGCATTAAAAGTGCTATTAAGCTTGAAAATTTAATACTCACTCGGTCGTAGTCAGGATTTTTTACCCATAACGGAATCTCGGGCAAAATAGCTTCCAAAGACTTTGAATCAAAGTCATGAAGTGGCCTAATTACTGGATCCTGCCAATAAAAGTCCCAAAAGTATAAATACAAAGAGCCCAAAAGTATAAATACAAAGAGCCTTCTCGATAAAAAACAAATATATACAAATAGCTTTGAGCCACAAGCAAATGCTTCTGGTTTATTCATAGCCCCACCTTTGGAATCATCATCCAGCTCACATGAACAATGAATTATAGCCAACAAAAAACATAGGATAGACGATTTATCAAATATCTAAACCTTTATGTAAATAAATTTATTACATTATCGTGAGTTATAGGTTCCTATCAAAGGCATCAACAATCTAAAGAGTAGGGCAATTGAATTTCATGTAATGAACAACATCAACAATCTAAAGAGTAGAGCAATTGAATTTCAATTAATCAATAAGACGACATGAATTATGTGAATGGATTAACATCACATGTAGGCTAAGAAAATCAGCATACGCTATTACTATATTGGTTAGCAGAGAATCTCATCAAGTGTCATTTTAATTCTCAAGAAACTAGACCACTTCTATTGAAAAGTGGTGATATTCGGAAAAAAAAAATTTGAGCAAGTCCAACAATAGAAGTAATATCAAACTTCTTCATATAGAGATTTCAAAATGTGAAAAACCCCACACATATTAATTATCTTAAATTTCCAGACAACAATGAAGCAATCTCAAATTTCTAGATCGATACATTCAATGTATCGGCGATACATTGAACATATCGGCCGATAAGCATCGTCCAAGAGACCTGAACAATACGTACCGGAAATACTGTATTTTGATCTATGCTTGTTAGATTAAAGTCAAGTGCACATCGGTGACATGCATCATTGGCCAAAAGAAGCCTCTCAAAAAACCCAACATCAAGACCATATCAATCATAGAAATACATAAGCTAGGGGCAATCAAAGGGTAAACAGGGCCTTCAAGAGGCTAATTTTACCCGGGTCTAAGAATGGTCCATTTATCAATTGGGACAGAAATAGGCCATGCCCTGCTGCATAAACTGATCAAGCTGGCAAGTTTGCCTGACCTAAATGTAGTTGAAATACATTTAGGCACTGGTCTGACCCATTTATTAATCAGGTTTGAAATCTAAGCCCGAACTCGACCAATCTCTACCTAGGTGCAGAGAAAAGAATGCACTAGATCCTGTTTATCAAACTCATCTCATGGACAATAAACTAGCGGATACTCCACTGAGTGGAATATAAACTCAGTTACATATGTGCGAAAAAGTTCCTGATCCTAGCCTTTATTGGAAACTTGTGGAGAGTTCAGTATACTTCCCTGTTACAAAGCCAAATGGTGTTCATGTGATTAAGAGGTTAGGCAGTTTACAAACATCCTCAGGGTCCTCACTTAACACCAGTCCATCTGATTGTCAAATCCGTTCGCTCAGCTTCTGGTTTCATTTAATGCTTCCCGAACTAGTGGCTTAATCAGATTACAACTGTGTTGGATGTCCTTGCACAAAACGTCCTGTTTTCCGTGTCCTTGATCTTCCCTCATTTTGATGGAAAAGAAAGAAACAAAAGATAGCCTCCAAGTCTATCTACAATGTGAAGTGTGAAGTGTGAAGTGTCTTTTAATATGGAGTGAGATTATCTGATTGTATACACTTCAGAATGGTATGGGCATATACATATAGCTACTCCAACACCCCTTCAATGCAATATACTCAATGCTATAAGGCTTCGTACATATTTTTTGCAAGATTAAAAAAATATGAAAATTAATAAGAAAAAACAAAGATATTTAATTTAATTTATTGTGTTTGGATAACTCTACTAATTTCATATTTTTTAGCAAAATAATTGACATTTTACAAATATTTGCAATCTATGCCAAGCCATTTTACACATTTTACAATTGATATTATTTTAGGATTTTTTTGTGATTGTGGATCCAAACAAATCCTTAAGATTTCTTTGGGTCTTATCTTTTATGAGCATGCAAAAAATATAGAAGTCGACTTTCACTTTTTTAAAAGAGAAACTAAGAGGCCTCATTACTCTTCATCATATGTCTCCACTGACTATTAGACCACAGATTGTTTACACCATAGATATTGATATTGAAAATAATTCTTTAGTTAGTCTCAAATTCTCAATTAATGTACCCATAAATCAACAAATTGCAAACAAGTTGTTTGTCTATATAAACCCCATTGAGGGAGGAATAAAAAACATAAACCATTATCCAATAGTACTTGTTATCATCTCCGCTCTCATCTGTTGTTCAAAAAGATAAAGCATGCATGTACCAAGATATTGTCTAATTCAAAAATTAGTGGCCAAAACCACAAAAAGAGAACAGATGAGGAACTTTGTATGCTCACCAGGCTTCGACCACGATGGTCGACTGAGCTCCGCCGACTTTCTCGGGCTCCTCCTCCACCTTTTCGGGTTATTTCGATTTGCCTTTCTCTTCGGCGGAGGGTTTCAATGCCTTGCAAGGCAGAAATTAAAAACTACGTCATGGCTGCGATCAAACGACGAGCACGAAGAAGACAAAGAAGATGCATTAGGGTTTCACGCAAATGAAGATGCATGAAGAAGAAGACGATCAGACGAAGAGAAGGTTTCTGGTGGGAAGAAGAATAGGGAATGAAGAAGAAGACGATCAAACGAAGAGAGGGTTTCTGGTGGGAAGAAGACTAGGGAACAAAGAAGAAGACCATCAGACGAAGAGAGGGTTTCTAGTGGGAAGAAGAAAGGGATCCCGCACCAGTTAAGTTTAGAAAATGATATTTGGGCACTCAAATATCATTTAGAAACCTAGGTCATAGGTTCGATCCCGCTTCAATGGAAAAACCCCATTTAAGTGGGCCGTTGTATTGGATACACATCAGATTTGGGCCGTTGTATTAGTTAAATTATTTACAATGGCCAAAACTCATGGTAATGTTTAAACAACTAGTATTGTTTATTCTTCATTTTCACGTAGTGAACCCAAATGGGTTCATAATCTTAACTAGCAACCAAACAAATTAATAGATAGGGTAATCCTCAAACTAGAACTAACCAATAACTAGCAACTTAATAATATTCACAGCACAATACACCAAACTGTCCCTAGAACTTCATCCATATAACAGCTAGCATACTCATCATATCTTCACAAAGCATAAAATTAAACAAATTCATCAACCTGTAAAAAGATCAAGCTCTAAATCTGCTCTAAAGCGGCACTGAATCTGCTCTAAATCTGCTGAAAACCAGAGCTCTAAAACTCTATATTTCCGAATTCCCATCCATATTCTGAGATGTTTTGCTACTGTGCCTCTTAATTTAATGTCTCAAGTGCCTAATCTATACATTTTGTTTGTTTTGTAGATGGCCAGAGAGAGGGTTTGGGGGGTTTTATTGTTCAATATTCGATTTGAGAAACAAGAAATTTTGTATGCATGATTTTGCACATCCACAATCGATCATTTGAGATTTTTTATTTTTGAGGTATTTGTTGAAATAAAAAAAATTTCACTTTGCTTTTATTGTTCGAAATATGCATCATAATCAACCAGAGTCACTTCAAATGCAAAATATACACCCTCAAATAAAACAAGCAATAAAACACCAAAATAATATGAAAATTGAGGAGTCCAATCCCCCAGCCATCACATTTTCTCCGTCAAGCAATTAACATCAAAAATTAAAATGAAATTATTGAATTGAGTTAAAATCGGAGGTCTGAACCTGGAGAGAGGAGGTAGAACGGAAATCCATGTCAAATCAGAGATCTGAACCAATCGACCTCAAATTGGAGCTCAAATCTGGAGTGAGAAATTCAAATTTGAGCTCAAATTCAAACTGTTAGGCTTCTTCTTTGAAATCGGAGCTCAAACCCTAACCTAGCTGATGATCGAATCATGGATCAAATCCCAGCTCGGATGCCATCGAATCTGAACCAAAATCGGAGCTCAAATCCGGAGTGAGGAGTTCAAATGGGAGCCCAAATCGTCTTTGAAATCGGAGCCCAAGCCCTAAATAGTGTCTTCATCTACCTCGCACGAATCGGCTTTGATGAGCAGCCGATGATAGGAGAAAGGGATTCGATAGCTGATAATTGGAGAAGCAGAATAGCAATGGTCGTGGTTCGAGTTCCTATAGAAGAGTTTTTGTTACTTGCTTCATGGAAGGATGGAGGCGTGTGGACTAAAATAATGGTCGAGACGGCTGAAGCCGTCTCTATTGGTGTCAGTGAGACTTTAAGAGACGACTTTCTAAGCATCTAAAGTTTCCATGACCGTCTCTATATGCTATATGCTATTTTATTCATGGAGACGGTTTATAAAAGTATAGGAGACGACTTTTAAATGATAATTTCTAATAAATGGTTATTGGAAACGGCTTTGAAAAGCCGTCTCCAATAATCATCTCCAAAAAGTCCTCTCTTCTTTTTTTTTTTTTTTTCTCTTTGTAGTGCATTGATAGCCCTACCCATCTATGAGCCAGGTCGAGCTTTTGATGAGCCCGATTATTTTCGACTCCAAAAAGAAGATAGAAAATTGGCCTGGGTACAAATTATGCTGCGATCAGGCATTTTATTAAAGGGAAACCCAACCTGTACCGAGTTCGACAGGATTCCGATCGGGCCAAGCTTTTAGCAGCCCAATTATTTTTCCTATAAGAACGAGGCCCAAATCCAGCCTAGATATAAAATAAGGCCCCAGATTGGCCCAAGTGTACTTGGGCTCAAGCTTTTTATTTAAACACAAATCCAATTTAACCCGAGCTGAGTGGGCCAGGATGGGTTGAAGCCCAACCCATTGACAGCCGTAGTTAGTAAAGGCATTGGAAAATTGAATACAAATTCAAAAGGCAAAGGGAAATTGATTGATTTGTACGGATTTATATGCCTTAGAAATGCGTGCATGTCATTCCGTCACATAAACGTGTAGGCTGCAAGGTCCACTTGTGATAAGTGGACGCCCATTGTAGACTAACACTACATCATCATTATCTCAATTTTTTTTCAAGAATCTTGACCCTTCTTTTCAGTAGTAATCTTGGACCAGTGACATTTGTTTCACATGATGTGTGCCATGTGATGCAAATACGAGGATTTAAATACCTGTGTGACGACCTTGATTTAAAAAAATAAATTTGTGGTGTTAGATTTATTTTGCGTCAAACACGGTGTTAGTGCTCCACACTAGAACCTAACCTAATTAAGAGAAATCTATTAAGATTAAACTACGTACAAGACTTTTCATTCTTCTTCTTTTAAGAAAAATCTTAACCATTTCTTTATTTTTTCTTTCTCAAAAATCATAATCATCACAACTCTTTCTCCACCTATCATTCTCTAAAACAAAACATCTTAATCTTTTCCGTCGTGATTTATTCTTCCGCCGTCAAAATCAAGGAGGAGAAAGAAAGCAAAATTATAAACGGGTCATCACGTGGACACCGTTCTCTATTGTTCTAATCGTCGTCGATCCGCCGATCATACTTCAAGAGGTGGGTATCTATCAATCCATCTTGTTCTTCTCAGATCCCGTCGCGTAGGATACGATCGATCGTATATCAACGGGCCATAAAATAAACCCTAATTTTATGTCTAGATACTCTTACTTTAGAATTAAATAAATGATTAAATTTGATTCTGATTTAATTTTGATGAAAACCAATCAATCGCATCGAAGGATTAAATATAAAGTTTCTTTATACTAAATCAATCTTAATCGGCCTGTGCAATATTTTTCCTACATATTTAGTCTTGTTTTTCTTTTTTCTTTTTTCTTTTTTAATCTTATTATTTTATTCATAGCCTGCATCAAAATTGAGGCCGAATTAGGAGGGGGGGTTTGCTCTATGCGGAGAAACGTCTCTCTTTTCTTTGCTCCCTTTAACTCTAACACAAATCCCAATGTCTTGAATAAGCTCCGATATCCAAAGCCCAAACGAGGCATAGATTTTATATGTTCCCTTGGTTTACTAAAACACTCTAATGCCCATCTTTTATGCTTTAGTCGTATCTTCGAGTATTGATCACTTATGTCTTATATATATCTCTGGAAAATATATGCTACCCTTAAAATCACAAACTTCCCACTACTATACCCTCTTTCTGATTAGAACTCATTTGAAAAGGTGCATCCATATAAGGCATGATCAACTCCCAGCTGTATCTAACGAACAAAACTCACTAGGGATTGTACTTGCACTGGGCAACCCATTCACCGTACACAACCTTTCCGTAAAAGAGCACATCACCTTAAAAGTTAAGTGCATTAGGAATGATTAAATACTATTTTAAATTATATAAATTATTAGACTATTATATTAGATTATATTATATTCTTGAGACTCCTTTTGGCTTATAATAATAAATGAATATCAAATATGCCAAATAATTTATATTAGAAAATATTATATTCTTATAAAATCAATTACTATATTAATATAATAATATAAAAGTTATGAATTTTACAATGTTATATATTAAAGTATTGTCAATTATTTTACATGTTTCACTAAGTAACTATTATTATAATAGTATTATTACTATACTTAATAATAATTTACTTTATTAATATAAAATTACATTATAATACACAGATATGACAGAACTCAACTTCAGATTCAATCCATCAATCATGAACAGAACCAATCCACTGCTTCCTTTAAAGTCTTTAATATTTCAGATCGATGGATTCCACTTTTGATCGATTTACTTTAATCAGAACCGAGTCTTTGTGTATGTTAAATTCTCTTAAACTTGATCGATTCTAAAACTAATTAATCGATCATCGTCCGAACATACGACCTTAATTACACTATAAATTTCACATTTACGCAACTAAAACTTAATGCACATTAATTACTTGCACTTTTCAATTGATGGTCGTGATGAACTTAACTTTTAAAATAATAATATTTAATTTAAGTATTTCATAATAATAACTAATAATATATATAAATATCACTTTTATCGCTTCAATACGATCAATTCGATAACACAAAGTGTTAGAAATTCGATACCTCATAAGCATCGAACCCCGACCTTCTCGTTATCGAGAATACACTTATAACTATCATATTCTATATTGTATTAAAATGTGTGTAAATAAATATAAGTTAGGGCATATGAGTTATGAGTTATGAGTAAGTTGGGACATATGTACGAGAGTGTATGAAATTATGTTTAGCTTAGGCGTGGTGACTCACTGAGATGGTAGTAAAGCGAGGAATACACCGTAGTCACAAGCCTTATAACTCATGGTGGTCCACGAGTTAGGTGAGTGTGAATTCAGTGTAACCTTGTATATGGTGGCATATACGGTGAATCGCTCACCCCAAGTTCGAATATGATAGTATAAGTTATGAGGTTCAATTATAGGTTTTAGCTGTGATGAGGTATCTTTTACGGTCACGTGAAACTTGAAATATTGGTGTTCATGTACGGATGCAACACCTCTATGGTAACATAGGCTGACACACGAAGTACATCCAAATTACTACGGAACATTTTTCTTGAGAAGCATGATTTAGGAAAGTTACCTCACTATAGTTTGTCCTAAAATTAAGTGTATGAGTAAGATAAGATATGAGTATGAGATAAGATAAATTATTATACGAGTACCATAATAAGACACCGTTGTGTAGGCCAGTAAAAGATAAAGAACTAGTCTCTTTACGTGTCATTCCTTGTGTAGTCACCGTAAGAGCAATAACGTCTTTCAGCCAAAATGGATCTCTGGGAAAGATTATGAATATGAGTATGTTTATGAGTTATTTTGGCCATTATGTCTCTCCATTGGCTGAATAGATGAGTATGAGTATGATATGGAGGGCGTTATGATATGGTGGTATGATACTATGGTAGCTCAAGCAGCAACTGTGACACAAGTAGTGTAGGATTTATAAGTATGTTAGTTACGTTCATACGATGTATAGACATATATACGAGAATAATAAGATATGGTATGTTATGTGATATGATAAGATATGAGATATGGTGAGATAAGTTAGGATATGAGTTTTACGTTATACATTTGGTTTTATCATACTTTTTCTAATTTCATTGTTATATTATTTTTATCACTCACTTGATGCACCCACAATGCACCTGAGTAGAATTGGGTGGATTGTTGGTATATTCACTGAGTAAACTCATCCCATGATAATCTAACAGCTGCAGGTGATTACAGTTGTGGAGTAGACATCGGCAATCCAAATCCCATTGACGTCGATTTCGTTGATCCCACGGGCATTAAGTATCAGAAGCCGTGGGAGTGAAACAACTGAATACCAGGAGGACCTTGGTGCTGACTTTGATCCGAGCGCCAGTTATTAATAGTTCTAAATTCGGTATCGTGTTTCATTTGATACTTTTTTTACTCTATGATTTCATTTTATCATATTTGTCTCTGACTTGTACTACGGTTATTATTGTGGATTTCTTAGATTTTATCACATTTATTCAATATCTTTGACCGCTTTTAGATTTCATATTTATATGTTGGCTTTCATAGATTTTGTGAAACTAGAATTGCGAGAACTCTAATTAAATGTATGTCCGCTTAGCATATTCGGGATATGTGAGGGTCATAACTCGAAATTTTAGGCCCTCAAGATGGGATATAATTTCGAGTCGTGACAATCTGTGAATGTCAAAAGTCTTTATCATCTAATAAAAAGAAGTAAACATCTTTAAAAATGAACAGGTTTTTTTGTTTCTTTAATGAACAGTTGTCATGGAAAGCTCTAAAGGATAGCTTTATTTACACCCACCAAAACTTTAAGGCACCCACCTACATCACCTGTCAAATAATTTATATTGCAGTTTTAGTTGATACAAAAAAGCTTATTTGGGCACCGATATTTGCAAATGAAGATTTGGTCTTGGTAGCTAGGGTTTTCACAGTTTACAACCGATGACTTGACTGTCGTAAATGAGACAATGGAGATCATTTTTCAATCCAATCTTCCACACAACTAATCTTCAGATTATGATTCACCTATCAGATGATCAGATGTTGATTCCACGTAGCAAACATCCGATCCCCAAAAAAATACTGTAATCATGGGCGTACCATCCGAAGGTGTTCGGATCTTCCACACAACCAATCTTCGACTCCATAAATATTTAGATCATGATGTTCAAATCATATGGCATACAAGACTTTAAATAACGAAGGGCACACGACAAAGCCAAGTTTTCATAAAGTTACTTGTAAACGGAGTAATTTGGCTGTAGATTTAGGTATTTAATAACAACTTACACTACGAAAATAAGGTGTTTCAGCAGCAGTCAAAAATGTCCTTACTAACAAAAAAACTTCCTCTACTAATTCTGTCGCTACTGAAATAACAATGGTTTTTGTTAATATTGATAATTTTAATTGCTACTAATAATCTTATTTTTGTGGTGTTATTTTATAATTTTTTTTAAAAATTATGAAACACTTTATAATCTTTACCTACCTACCTCGGATACTATTATAATGTTAGAAGGAGAGAGGATAAAGATTATTATTTTTTTAAATGGCAAGCATGTCCTTATAATTATCTTTTACTTAGAAATCTAAAAGCTATTCTCTTGTTAATATGTATGTAATGTTCATGCACTATCATACGTGTATTCTACTTAGTATTGATTAGCATAAAATTTTATCACTATGATAGTAGAGGTCGAACCTTAGTGCAATGGCAAGTGGCCCAAAGGGATAGGTGGCAAGTTTGCGTCTTGAAATCAGCTCCTCCAAAATGTAAGTAAGATTGCCAACCCTACCATCTACCTCTCCCCATGGTTGCTGAAAGTAGGAGCCTTGTGCACTGGGCACGACCTTGTAGGGGTCTCAACAGGTCTGGCTTGAGCCCAATCCGGCTATGCTTGGCCTGAAATAGGCCAGGCATGGGATAAAGTAGGTAGCCCTACACATAAAGGGGCTGGCCCGTGTCGGTCCATAATGGGACAAGTATGGGCTATGGTAAGCAAGCCTAACAGATAAACGGGCTGGCTCGGCCCGAATAGTAAGCCAGGGTGAGTATGGGCTAGCTCCAAAAGCCAAATTAAAAATCAGTCGATTTAAGCCCGGCACGACTCCGTCAAAGGAGTTATATCTTATTTAGAAATAGCCAGGCGCCCTGCGGCTCTGCCCTACTTGCCATGGGCTGGATATTGGTAAGGTACTCCCAATTCATAAATGGGCTGGCTTGACCCAATTAGTAATCGGTTTGGGTGTAAGCTAGCTTCAAGAAATCTAATTATAATTAGCCCATTTAAGACTCAACCCAAACCCGGCCAGGCCAGCCCATTGAGACACCTATATGGTACGTATGAAGGGACCACGTGATATTATTATCTGTCGCCCTTACCTTCATCTTCACCATTTGTCTTCTATTCCATTTTAGCTGTAGGTGTAACATCAAGTGCTTAATGGAGCCTATTTGGGTTTGGGTATTGGTCCACAGGAAGTGGCTGCCTCCATCCCCGAAATCTTGGATGTCTTTATTATTTGGTTGCTTAATATACATTTTAATGTACAAATATATTTAATAAATCCAATTGGTTAGTTGCTTAAGGCTGCATTTGGGTTAGCTCTTTTGGGGCAAAGAGCCGCTCTTTCACTTTTTGGCTTCGACAGAGAAGTACTTTTATATTTGGTAACACAATTCCTTGTCTCATTTGCTCTGACGGGGAGCTATTTTAAGTGATAAAACTGTTCTATGCTGCTTTATCTCAGAGCAGATTTTATCTACTCTGACAAAGAGCAAGCAAATAACTGCTTCTGCTCTTATAAGAGCTAACCCAAACACAGCCTAAGTAATAAGTGTTGTTTTACTTTTTATCCAATAGATTGTAGGTTCAACTCTTCCCAGGTCTCATAATTGCATTTTTTTTTAATGGGTCGTGGACCGGATCGATGCAAGTCATTTGTCGGGTCACTGGCCTTATTGGGCTAGGCCGGCCATATGTATTGACCCTGTAGATTATCTGACCTAATTTTGACGATTTATTTGAACAATTCCTTTATATATAGAGTACCTCTAAATGTGCCCACGCGTTCTCTAAAAAGCACCCACGTCCCATACCCCTTGAAAACCATTTATTCCTTTGAATGAGATGATGGAGATCGTTTTTCATGCGTATATTTCACAAAATAGATCTTCAAATAATGGCCACCTATCAGACGATCAATTTTTTATTCCATGTCTCACAAATCCTCAAAAAATGTCATTGAATCGTATGACACACATTACACTCAAATATGATTTTATCGCCATGTTTTTTAGATCTATAACATGTTAAATCCCAAACCGACTGTTTGATAGGTGTACCATGATCACAAGATCTATTGAATGAAAGATATGGGTGAAAAATGATTTGTGTCATATGATTTGAAGGATTCAATGGTTTTAAAGGGGTCTGGGATGTGGGCACGTTTAGAGGTACCCTTATATATATTACTATTCTAAAAGAGAAAATGGAGGTTAAGAACATAGTGACAAATTTCATTTTCGGCAATATTTCGGTAGGTCATTTCGATTCATTTCGAAAAAATTTCGAGAAAATTCGAAAAGTTTTGAGAAAATTTTGGGGAGTACAAAAAATATTAAATATAAATTATAGTTAAACTTTATAAAAATTAGAAAGGATTTATTAATTTCGGTGAAATTTCGTTAATTTCACCAAAATTAATGAAATTTCAGCGATTTTGGAGAAATTATCAAAATTTCGCCAAAAGTTTCGCCCAATCCCTATTTTGGTAAATTTCGAAGAAATTTCAGAGAATTTTGGATAAATTTGTCACGATGGTTACACTACAAGAATTCACCTTACGATCTGGCGTCGTCGAGACTAACAAATAATCGGCAAAACTAATCGCCGACGGCTATAAACTCTACGCCGACTGCTATAAGCCGTCGGCGATATTCTTGTCGGGGAATCTAAACACCGACGGTTTGCACCGTCGGCGTAATTCAAGAATCTACGCCGACGGCATCCACCGATGGCATAGGATATTTAATTTTTTTTTAAAATTTTAAATTAAATCACTCTACACCGACGGCATAAGCCGTCGGTGTAGGATTTTTTAAAAATAATTTTTTTTTAATTTTTTATATAAATACCCCTACGCCGACGGCTCATACGTCGGCATAGGTGCTTTAAAAAGTAATTTAAATTTTTTTTTAATTAAATACCCTATTTTTGTCCTTTAAAATTCTTATTTAACGATACTAATTGTTTTAATCAGAATAGAATTTATTTAAATTATAAGCATAATTTTGTCATATTTGAAAGTTTTCCTTATGTATTCTTATGCAGGCTTAAATGTGAATAGGGTCATTTTTTGGAATGTGTGCCCCAGGATCAAATAGTGACCAACCATCTGATGGGCTCTTATAATCTCAATGCCTATAATCTCAACATTCATCATGTGGCAGATTAGGACGAAAAATTTCTCTCTGACATGATTCAAAACAATCAATATATTTTGAATGGAAGAGATGGAGTTAGGTTATAGCTCAAAGGGGCTGTAAATAATGGTATCCAAACCTTACGTTATGTCCCTTGACCTCTATTTGAAAGCTTCTATAGGTTCTTTATTATCACAAAAAACAAAAAGATCAGGATCGTCCATGACCCTGATTTGGCAAACTGTCAAACATGCATGCCGCACACAAATACATCGACTCGTGCACCACTGCTGGTGTGCATGGCACTACAAAAATAAGGAGTTTCAGCGGCACTTGTTATTAAGGCATTTTTTAGTAGCGGCAAGACTAATAGCGGCAGTTTTTAATAGCGACAGGATTAATAGCGGCAGTTTTTTGCCGCTAATAGTCTTATTTTTTGTAGTGGGGTGCATGTCTATTGCCGATCTCCCAACTCCACCTCACATATTCCATGGCGTGTGATCGATAGCTACCACTTAAGCGTAAGACCCACCTACCGAGGGTGAGAACTACTTGAAACCTTGCTAATTTTGAGAGCTAGAGAGAGAGAGAGAGAGAGAGAGAGAAAAGAGAGATTTGACGGTCATTTTTATTAAGAACTATTTTAAAACTACTAAATTATTATATTTTATGGCTTTGGGGAGTATAAATTGGGACCCGTGCACCTGGTGGTCAAATCACATCCCCCGCGGCGCATGATGAACCCAAAAAAGTCTCGTTTTAAGTTGATCAGCCATGAGAAATGTAATTTAATAATAATTATTATTATTTTTTTATTTTTTAACTTTCATTTGATGGGTCAAAAATAAGGGAATGTCCCAAAATTTTAGTATATTGATTTTCGCCAACTTTGACAACTTTTTTAGTGATGGAAAAGTCATAAAAACAATTTTTTTCTTTGACGAGATATGATTGATCTTGCCTAAGTTGTCGTTGAATCTGATCCACGGGATGGATGCACATGATAGCCACATGATTGGTTGGAGTTCATATTTTAATTGAGTTGGTCCCTGAACTCACCCATTTTATTAAAAGAAAGTAACAAAGTACAAATAATCCAAAACAAATCAAACTTTAAAGATTAACAGGAGTTTCGGCATCGCCATCACCCGTATTAATCCCCACAATCACCCTAATGCAAATTTCATGCCTCCCTAATACAGTTATCATCAACGGGAAGCTTTAGAGAATCCACCCGAAAAGTGACTTCTCTAATAATGTTATAAAGAATCGCCCTCTTTTGAGTAACCACATTACTAAAAATACGTTTATTTCGCTCTCTCCAAATAAAAGACATGGCAGCGCAAAAAACATTTCGAATTAGATGGTCCGTCCATTTCTTACCCTTAGCCTTTTTCATACATCTCTTCAACTCTTCAAGCAACGAAAGTTTATTAGTACTAATTCCTAGCCTGGACTTGATGGATCTCCAAATCTATTGAGAATAATCACAACTAAAAAATAAATGCTCAGTATTCTCCGAATCAGCCCAACATAAAACACACTTAGAAGGGATGCTAATACCCCTTTTGCAAAGATTATCCGTAGTCATGAGCTTAAAATTTATTGCTTGTCAAGCACAGAAAGAGTACTTTGGAATATTCCCTGCATTCCAAATGAAACATTTCCAATCAACCACAACTCCTTTGGTTCTAAGAGCATGTCAAACAGATCAAAGAGAAAATTTCTCATCCCTTGAAGGTTCCCAATTCCATCTATCATGTAGATCCATGTTTGACACAGCAATAAAACGAACATCCTTCCAAGCTTCTTTCACTCGAATCGTTGAAGGATGTTGCAAAATCTACTCTCCATTACGGGTCACATCATTGACCAAAGTATTTTCATCAAGACTGAAATGAAGAAGTCTTCTACTATAGGTAGGAATAAGAGATTCGCCATTAAGTCAAGGATCAAACCAGAAGCTAGTAGTAGCACCATTCCCCAACACTAATCGGCAATTTTTTAAAACGTCTCTGGCAGCAAGAGTCCTCTCTAGGCTCAAAAAGAATCACTTGGCCAAGAACAATTCCAAATGCTTTGTCTCCCTATATATTTAGCCCGCATAACTCTAGCTCAAAGAGAATTATCTTGAACAATAAAAGAGTTTTGTCATACCAGTACGATTCCAATTAGGAAGATTACGGATGCCAAGACCACCCTCTTCTTTCGGTTTTTAAATTCACTTCCAACTGATGGATGCATAGATTGGGTCAAAGATGATCCTCTCCAATAAAATCGATAAAAGATATTTTCAATTTCTTTAATAGTTCTCTTTGGAAGGATAAAGGCACCCGTCCAGTATACCTGAAAACTGCTTAAACAGAAAAAATCAAAACAAGTCTGCCAGTATAAGATAGAAAGTGTCCCTTCCAACTTTCCAATCTATTCCTGATTTTCTGAATGAGAGGACTGCGCATAGAATGAGTCATTCTTGAATAAAATAACGGAATGCCCAAATACCGAATGGGTAGAGAACCTTGCCTGAAGTTTAAACCATCCAGGATCTCATTTTTAGCTTGACATGTTTCACTAAATATAACTGAGCTTTTGTTTTCATTTGCCATAAGTCCGGAGCAGCTATGGAAGAACTCAAGACATTCCTTCACCACTTTTGCAGACCCAATGTCATCATCCAAAAAGAGAAAGAGATCATCTGCAAACATGAGATGAGAAATACTAAGCCCACCTAGCAAGTTAGGAATATGAATCCTCCCTTCATCAATCTTTTGCTCAAGAATACAAGTAAATGCTTCCATTACAAGAGTAAATAATAGAGGAGACAGATGATCTCCTTGTCGAATGCCACATGTTCCACTAAAGAACCCATGAGGGGACCCATTAACAAGGAGGGAGAAAGTGGGGGAAGTAATACATTGGGTGATCCAAGTTACCCAGATGTCATCAAAACCAATTTGTCTAAGGAAATCAATAACGAAATTTCATCTCACTCGGTCATAAGCTTTTCGGATATCAATTTTTTCACACAAAGCTTTCAGACCACTAGTGTGGTGGAACTTTCTAACCATCTCATAAGCAAGTAAAATAGTTTCCGTTATACTCCTTCCCTTCATAAAGGCAGATTGATTCGGGCTCACCAGATCTGGAAGCACCAAAACAAGTATATTTGAGATAATTTTAGTGATAACTTTATAGATAAAATTACAAAGGGCAATAGGTCTAAACTTGTCAACGGTATTCGCATCATTTTCTTTCGGTATAAGTCTAATAAAAGTAGAATTAATAGACTTTAAGAGTTTTTTCTTCTGAAAGAAATTTCTTACCGCACGAGAGAAGTCATCCTTGACAAGATCTCAATAAATCTTGAAAAAGTCAGCAGGGAAGCCATCAGGACTGGGCGCCTTTCCATTAGGTGAAGCAAATACCACCTTGGTAATTTCATGATTAGAAACAGGCTGTGATAACTTTATGGCATCAACGGGGAGAAGCCTTCTCTTAAAAGGAATGGCTGGAACGAGATCATTGCTGGAAGGGATATAAATATTCTGATAGTGCTGAACAAGATAGTCCCCAATCTGACCCGGCTCAACAACTTTGTTCCCATCATCATCTATCATCTCATAGAGATTATTTACCACCCTTCTAGTATTGACTGTAGCATGATAAAATCTGGTATTGCGATCCCCATCGTTGATGCATTGATGGCGAGATTTTTGAAAATCGAATTCCGCTTCAGTATTTAGTTCTCTATTAAGCTCAATCAATACAGTATTCTCTTGGTGTGCTAGTTCCCCATTTAGAGGATCACCATGTATGAAATTTTGTATGGTTGTGACTATAAATCAGGCAACATGAACTCGAGACTGAATAGACCCAAAGTCCGTTCTATTCCACTCCCTAATGGCTTCTTTTACGAATTTCAGTTTCTGTTGTAGAACGAATATTTCCGTACCTTCCACTGACTGTCCCCAAGCCTTAATAATGACATCTCGGAATCTAGTTTGAGAAGTCCATGCCATAAAAAATTTAAATGGTTTCGGTCCCGATAGAACTGAAAAGTGAAATCTAATAATCAAAGCAGAATGATCAGAGATTCCAACAGGCAAGTACTCGACCAAAATGTTTGGTTATAAGCTTTTCCAAAGCACATTAGCCACAACCCTATCAAGTCGACACAAGATACACCTATTTCCAAGAGATCTATTAGTCCAAGAGAGCGAATTACCAATAGCCCGAAGATCCCCCAACTGACGTGCATCAATGCAACTGTTGAAATCACTCATAATGCGTCTTGGGACAGCACGTCTCCCAATCTTTCTCCAGGAAATCTGATACAATTAAAGTCACCATTTAGAAGCCACAGTCCATTGATGTTAGCAGCAATATTTATGAGAGAACTCCATAGCAATCTTCTATCAGAGGCAAGATTCGACGCATATATTACAGAAAGATAGAATTGCATGCCATCATTTCTAATGACATTGACATGAACTAGTTGATCAGTTTCAACCAACTTGTCAATAGAGAATTTGTCCGGGTCCCACATAATCCACGCCCGCCCAAACGTGTGGCTATTGTAGTTCATGACACAATTCCAGTTTCTTTTTATTGATCGCATAATCCTACGCTTCTGGACTAACCGATTTTAGTTTCAATTAAGCAAAGAATACCAAGACTTTGATCCTTAATTAATTTTTTCACCTCATTTCTTTTAGTCCAGCTATTGAGACCCCGGACATTCCACGACCCACAATTCATCTAAACGGGTCAGACTGTTGGGTCAACCCAACCATATTTCCTTTACCCTTTCCATGTTGTTTAGGTTTAGATTTGTGCTGCCAGATTGTGAAGGACAATTTACCTCCAAGAAAGGCTTCCGAGAATAACTTTCCTTTTCTTTAGGCGCATAACCGGATGAGTGTAAAGCAGCATGGTCCACATCTGGAGTTTCCAAACCTGCAGCCACGAATTCCTCCAAGTGTGGAGTTGTATTGCCTACGTCTGGAGCATCCAAAATTGCAGCCAAGATTTCCTCCGAGTCTTTCAAACCACCTATCGGATAGGAAAGAGATTCTTTGTTTCTATCCCTAAAAGGAAGGCGATCTCCCAAGGCCTCAGAGCCAGCCATATCCCAACTATCCTTCAAAGGAATTCGATCCACACTAGAATTCGAAACAACCGCTCCACATCCCTAAAAGGAAGGTGACTCACTACCAAGTTAGCAAGATCTAATCTCTTTCCATTCTCCACATTAAGCAGTATTCTTCACCGCCTGAATTTTAGGCTCTAATCCTCCAAAATCGCCAAGCTGCCCATTTGTTGCCTCCTTGTTTCCACAAATTTCCTGACTTCCCAATCTACGTGTCTCAGCATACTCACATATACTAGTGTTCCTTGCAATCTGCGAAGCCTTCGGAGACGCAATAATGGGTGCATCGTCTACGATGTTCGAACCAGGCCCAACCTCTGGCACCACCTTCATCACTGGCTGCCAAATCTGTTTCTGTTGTTTGCCAACAATAACCTCTCTTTTACTGCAATTAGTATGTAAAAGGGATTTGCACGTTAGGCATGCTCGTGGTCTCCACTCGTATTCGATCTTCTGCATATGAGAAGAGCCATTAGAAAGTTCTAATTCCACACAATCTGGCAGGTTTTCGCCAATTTCAACTTCAACACATATTCTTGCAAACGCGAGCCGGGACTTGTTCAAGGTTTGTTTATCCATTCTCAATGGATTTCCAATGCAACTTCCTATGCTGCTAAGAGTACTTTGAGACCAGCAAATCAACAGAAGCCCAGACATTCTAACCCATACCGAAATAACAGAAAATCTATCTTTTTCTATTCGGAGAGTGGGCTCCCATTTCTTCAAAATCAATGGTCTGCCCCCAATAGACAAAATTCCCGCTTCCAAGATAAACTTCCAGTCTTCCTCAAAACTAAAGTCAAAAAGGAAAATACCTTCATCCATAGCAAGGACCTGAATAGTACCCTTGATCTTCCACATACGAGAAACAACCGCTTTAACCCTTTGATAAAATAATTTCCTACCGATGGAATACCCCACAAGGGCATTCTCACACCTAGATGCTTTAGCCTGGATATCTCTATCATCACAGAGCACCTTTGAAGAAGTTAATGCAGAGTAGGACAGTGCACACGATGGCTCAGCATAAGAGCCAGAAGAAAAAAGAGAACTCCACTTGAGGGCAGGTCTAGATGGATCAGGATCAAGAGGCTTAGAAGAAGTTATGAAAGAACGGAAAGAGAGATCTTAATCTCGCATGAATTCCCGACTCACCCTAGGAAGAGAGGCTGTGGTGAGTAAAGGAAGAAGAGATACACGAAAATTAAGACCTCAGAGCAAACTTCCTATCCCTTCTTAAAAAGGACAATGTTATACAATGGACCTGGCCTCATGTTTTAATTGAGTTGGTAATGGGAGTTGGTCTCTTTCCTAATGGTTAGAGTTCATATTTAGACCCAATGTGCATATATATATATATTGTAAAACTTCATTAGTCTAAGTCAACCTCACAAAATTGGCTTGTATGGTAAGGATTGCCCTTGTTTATATATAACTTAAGGTAGGATACCCATGCGATGTGGGACTATCGCTCACGCCCCTCACCTGTAACGTGTCTCTCTACATCCATGTGGTAACATGCTCTAATACCATGATAAATATGTGCATTCATCTCAAAACCAATTGGCTATGAGTGGAGGGGCCCAAGATATTATAAGGGAAAGATAATGCTATAATTTATCCAATGTGGGATGAAATTTCAACACATCCATGTGTTGGTGAAACTGAGCTAAATCACGTGGCCAATTGAACTGGGTGACGTTGAGTGAAAAAATACATGCTTATGTAGAATTTCATGGACCTAATTCAACCTCACAAAACCGACTTGTAAGGTGAGGTTTGTCCAAGATATAAAGAACCCAATAATGGCCAAATCACAGCCGATGTGGGACAAATCCAGCACAGCCCTACACATGTTGATGCGATTGAACCAAATCACGTGGACAAAAAATGGCTGACGTGGGGAGAAAGAACGGCTCTGATACCATGATAAAAATTCATGGGCCCAACTCAACCTCACAAAACCAACTTGTGAGATAAGCATTGCCCCGATTTATATATAGCCCAAGGCCATGATAACTAGGCGATGTGGGACTATTGCTCGCGCCCCCTCACATATAATGTGTCTCTCTACGTCTTTGTGGTTATTGCTCTGATACCATGGTAAATATGTGCATCCAATTTAAAACCAATTGGCTATCAATAGAGGGGCTCAGGATATTATAAGGGGAGAAACAAGGCTATAATTTACCCAATGTGGGACTAAACTTCAACACACCTCGGCAAGTGTTGGTAGGATTAAGCCAAGTCACATGAACAATTGAATTGGGTGATGTAGAGTGGAGAAAGGCTGCCCGGATATCATAATAAATTTGTGCATCCAACTCAAAATCAATTGGTTATGAGTGGAGGGGCCCAGGATATTATAAGGGTAAAGACAAGAGTATAATTTACCCAATGTGAGACTAAACTTCAACATATATAGACACCGGTAATTAAGTGCCTCCAATGGAGCTCGGTGAGCGTACCCTAATGATTCATGTGGAACTTCACGTGGCATCCAAAATATTTTTTTTATACTATGGGGAGCAAGATTGTATTGTTTAGATCATCTATTTTAAAAAATCAAAAATTCATCTCCATCATGTATTTTTTTTGTCTTCAAATTTAAACCATTGAAATTAGTCAATGTAAGACTTTTGCCTTAAACAATTTTTTTTTAAAATTTTCTTTTATAAAATTGATCTAAACAATACACTTGAGCTCCACGTCACAGCCAACTAATAGTTTGGGTGTCATGTGGAGCTTCACGTGGACCGTTGAGGTACGTTCACCGTACATCATTGGGGCACACAATCCTTTTCCATGTATAATATCGATACTAAATTATATGTGTCTGAGGGCAATTTTTGAATTGCATTCTGCCCAGTTGGAAACCCTGTAGCACTAATAATGACAATCGGAGGTCAAGAAAACTTGGGCAAGATCGATCAAGTGTCACCCAAAAAACTTAGGCATGGTCCGATAACATCTACTGTTGAAAATATGATCAAAAGGTCTACAAGATCAATGCACCAACTTTATGAGGTGTCACTTTATCTCTTTGACTCATCAAACGGAGGACAAAAATGGACTTTTTTAAAAATTATATGTCACATGATTGATCAATCTAAAACGGGTATTATTTTAGGTTAATCGCCACGTGGCATGTTATTTGTTGTCCATATGCATATCTTTTACTCTTTATATATCGCGTCATTATAAAAATGGACAGCAATAGCCTGGAATGTTGTTCTATCAAATATAGATACGACAGTATCATTAGATTGTCATGTGCGAGGTCAATTGATAGATCTTTAAAAAAAAGAGGGAAATTTCTAAAATCTCCCTCCATTAAAGGTACTTTTCTAAATCCTCTCTAGAGTTTTTAAAATATCTAATAAACCCCTCTACTTAAAACTTAGTTATATATCTAAATGCCCCTTCAACCATAAATATTTACATTTTAAAAACTCCACCTTAATATTTACATTTTGAATGTAGTTTTTACCATTTTTTAGTTAAGATTAAAAACATTTATGTTTTATATATTTTTATTATTTTTCTCAAAAAAAAAATTGGATTTTTATTGAATTTTAAAAAAAAGAATCTCTTTTTTTTGCTTTGAAAAAATACGATTTTTACTTATTTTGTAATATAATTTTTACTTGCCTACTGGCTCAACCGACCAACCTATTTTCTAGAATCTTCTTCCCTAAGCATAATTTTGATATTAAGATGGATATTTATGATTGGGGAGCATTTAGATAAGTAAGGTTTAAGTACAAGGGTTTGTTAGATATTTAAAAAAAATATTGGGAAGGTTTGGAAAAATAACTTTAAAAGAGGGAGATTTTAGAAATTTTCCCTTAAAAAAATTATATTGACCACGACAAATCAACAATAAACAATAGTTTAAAAATGAATGGTGAAACAAAAGATCATTTGACCATTTACTTTTTTATTGTAAAATGGTGGCTATCCTAGGGAGAGTTGACCCCTAGGAGGAACTGGTGTCAGGGGGACCTATAACGCAATGGAAGGTTGACAATATAATTACAACCTGAAGGTCGCAGATGTGACGACCCGACCTTTTCCAATCCCTAAGGTATAGGAAAGGCCGGTTCATCAACTTATTGATTTCTCAATAAGCCGTAACAAACAGAAACCGGCAACATAAACAAAGATCTAAAGACAGTGGCAAAGCATATATAATCAAAAAGCTTTCTACAAAAAAATATATATATATTTATCACTGTGAGGAACCAAGAAGAACCACCGGTGATGGCCAATCCGATCACCTAAAATAGTGGTTCACAATAATGGTTCCTCGAGTGATATCAAAAGAACCAAAATAATGGCCTAGGGCCCAATATTCAAAATAACATCCAGACAAAAATACCAAAAATACAGGATCAAAGATCATGGAAAGAACTCCTTAGCTGGTATGTCCGATTCCTCCTCGGGAATATAATCGGAGTCCTCCAAATCCTCTGACCCAAGGTCAGTCTCAGCACCTGTGACGTATAGTCGAGGGTGAGCTAACAACCAAGCCCAATAGAGGAAACAAATCTATTTGCATTTCATTATAAGTAAGGTTTTCAAAAGACAGAAATCGGATCAAATATGGTTTTCAAATGATGCTTTACCAATTAAATCTCCAGTTCTAATCCTGAGTCAAAACTGAATACATAATTTTGATGTGTTCGAAAATTTTCTGAATTATTATGCTTATTGTCTTAAATTTATAACTTAATTTTATCACCCAAATTTCCTATAGCATGAGAGCGGACTACGTAATCGATGGAAAAACCCTACTGACCATCGTCGTTCATGAACCCATTTCTAAAGTGCAACAAGCCCCTACGCTATGAGGGAAACTTGCGCCAAAGTAATACCGTCAACACGGTTGGTAGAATCTAGGGCATCGTACTTATGAACCCTATATCAAATACAAATGCTAACACATATCAAAGCTTATTATTCATATTATATACTGATTTTTTCAAAGTTCTAATTCAAAGTTCTGATTCAAAAATTAATTGAGGTTCTGAGGTTCAAATTGCAAAGTTCTGAGTTATAACAAAGTTTCCAAATTTTCATATTGGTGTCATATATTCAGAGTTTTATTCATGCTGTGGGTAACAGAATTTCCAAAATTTATCCTTCTTAATTGAAATAGTCAAACAATCTATACTTATAATTTAATGCAAATTAAATACAAGGTTCCCCTACCTCAACAAGGAAGTTTCAAAAATCATGCACAAGCAATCCTCACCAAGGACTCCCAACAGTTAAAACCTACATATATTAACACTCTCAGTGTTAATATAGAACCCAAAAATCAAACCAAAAGCTTGCAGATAAAAATCCAACAAAATTTTCAAATGCCAAAAACAGGACAGAATTCGATGGTCGAATTTAAAATCGTTGGTCGAATTTGAAATTCGATGGTTGAATTCAATTTCGACCAACGAATTTCAAAACTGCACATCAGTGACAAAACCCTGAAATTCGACACTCGAATTTCAATTCGATGGTCGATTTCCAAATTCGATGGTCGAATTTGAAATCGACCCTTGAATTTCAAAATTTCCTTCAGGCACAAGGAAAACACATTTCGACTGTCGATTTTTAAATCGACAGTCGAATTCAAAATCGACCATCGAATTGCTCTAGTTCTGTGGCTGTTAATCTTTCATGTCCGGATTCTTTTCTTCATTTCCAAACACAGCCATCAGATCTCATTTAAACATACTACATATTATTCTAAGCAAAACAAAATTTTAAAGCACACAAGAAGGTTTTAAAAGCCGACCTCTTGTTGCTTAATCCTTGATCCCGTCCCGTGGCACCAATACATGCACCGGAATAAATCTCTAAGATCAAAGGTTTAAAAACTTCAATTCAGCCCATTATAAACCTTCCTCCACTGCACAGATCCTTATCAACACAGTGACACTCTCTTCTTTATCTTTCTCTTCCACTAGCTCAAACCGATCAGATTTTAAGCACAAGGCTAATTAATGGTTGAGATGGGGAGAGGAGCTCTCAAGCTTTCTAGATCTAAGATCAAATGAGGCAAGGCTTAAGGGCTTAATTTCCAACGAGAGAGAGAAGTGTAACTTCTCTTTCACTCTCTCTTATAACCAAAAGCTAAGCAAAAGAAATATCTAGATTTTATTATTTGTAACTTATCCACTTGAGTTGAAAAATTATCCGGTGTTAAACACAAACACCAATGTTATTGTGTAAGTCATCATTGACATGACTTGTACACATCCTTTGACAATACTATTTTACCATCATTCTTATCATAACCCTAGCTCACCAATAATCTAAAAATATTCCACAATATTTTTCAGACATGCTTACCGAGATAAACGAAAAATACGTCAAAAATATCAGGGATATTATATTCACCCCTCCTTAGGAATTTTCGTCCCCGAAAATTGAATGCAAGATACACCATACAACAAAATGAAAAGAAAACATGGGTCACCGTGTTCTGATCCCCCAGGGTACGCAAGGCAAGGGATGGGATCCGTAGTAACGTGGATGTACTGCATGTGGCATCAAAAGCCCATAGTGGATTGCATCCGTACATGGATGCCCACACCCTAAGTGTCACGTGTTAGGAGACCGATGCACAGTGACACATGAAAGCCATAACGATAACAAAAACCCACCAACGCAACATAAAGAACAAAAGCTACATAGAGAGCAAACCCACACCGAGAGGAAAAATGAGAGGAAACAAAACCACATACATTGAGTACATGTCCACAGAACAAAATAAAAATCCAAGCCATATAGAGAGGAAAGATGGTCAAAAATCAAAACCCATAGTAATATCCAAAAATCCACATAGATAACAACAAGTATCTAAAGTAACCATATACAAAACAAAATAAACAGAGTATCCAAGGCAAATCCGAAACAGAAATATAAAAGATAACAAAAAGAAGGACCACCAGGTCCTAAATAATCCATGGAGTAAAAATAATACATGCCCCATCATATCCAAAATAAACCAGTACTCCCCCCCAAGCACGCTAAAAATCCCCGGCAGTAGATGGACCAACCTGATCCTGATCATCAGCTCCCGCATTAGTATCGTCACCCGCATCCTCACCGGCCGTAGCAAGCATACTGGAACCAGCGCCCGACGTGGAATGACGATAGACAGAAGCACGTATGTCGGCCAGGTAGGTGGTATAATCATCGGGGAACGCGTGCTGCATCAGATAAGATAGGGCGCCGCCATGCACATCCAACTCTTGACGCATAGAGCTGGTATGCTGGGTGAGCTCCTGAATCTGGTGGCTCATGGCGGTCATCTGTCGCGTCAACTCCGAGAGCGTAAGGATGTCGCTCTGTGGGGGCTGAGGAGGTGCAGGGCAGCTGTGTTAGGGGCAGAAAGAGTAGGGTCTTCATCATCATCGCTAGCTGCTGCATCAGGTACCGCTGCGTCTTTAGGAGTCTTCACAAGTGGACTGTAGGTCTGACCCCAATTGACCAGCTTATACATTTTTCTACCTGCTGTGGATTTGGGTTCGGTAGGAGGGATGTCATATGCGGGGCCCGCTCGGTAGTTCTCAATCATTACCGAAATTAAATGGGCATATGGAATACTCTTCATCGGTTTCTTCACATGTTTACCCATTTTCTCCCGTGCCTTGATAATCCCCTTGAAAAGGACCTCAGGAGCACTAAACCAGCGCTCCTTATAAGCAGCAAATAAAATCTGTTGTAGGGGGCCGGTGCGCTCGGACTGATGACCAAAAGGGTAAAGTGTGGCCTTAAAATTTTTGTCTAAAATCCACATTGACCCCGGCATATGTATGGTGACAATGGATTTACCGGACCCATGACGACCTTGCGTCATTTGGGCAATCACGTCCTCAAAGCGGACTGGTTTGAGGAAAGGAGGACCTAACCACATGGTTTGGGAGTGTTGCAAAGGGCAACGGAGTGCCACAGCCATGTCATCGAGATCAAATGTATAATCTCGGCCATCAATTTCCGTGTAAATTTTCTTCCCATCCTCGCGGCGCATATGCTGGTAAAATAGGCGCACGAGACGCGGATAAAAATGATCACTAAAGGAGGTGCAAAGAGAGGTCAACTGGGCTTTTTCGAGGTATTCGCCCGCCCATTGAGTGGTTGTTTGTTGATCAAACAACTCGGGGTGAAAAATATATTCTGTGGTGAAGCCTTTGATGCTCCAAAAGTCATTTGGCTGCTCAAGCATGGGAGGGGAAACAGATTGTGTGGGCTGAGTGGGTGGTGGAGCCGTTTGAGTGGGCTGTTCGGCTTGCTTAGATCGGCTAGAAGACGCAGCTTTAGAAGCTGGTCTTTTTTATGTGAGGTTTCGAATTGGGGCTTGTTTCTTAGGCCCCATTTAACCAGAAAAAAAAAAAAAATCTCCACAGATTGCAAGAAAACAGAGAGTCACAAGAGAAATGGAGCAAGGGTTACCTTGTGAAGAGCCCCAAATCGGGTTTCCAATGATTGAAATCCAATCCTCTTGTATAATGCACTGGATTCCCCCTTGGATTGTGGCCAAAAATGAAGAGGAAGCCCCAAAATCACCAAATCGCCCTAAAACCCTAAGCTCAAACCCTCAAAGCTGCAAACCCGGAATGACAAAACAATATAAAGCCCCACACTTAAATCGAGAAAATCGATGGTCGATTTTTAAATTCGATGGTAGATTTGAAAATCGGCCGTCGATTTCCTCAGAAAAGTCTCATGCCCAGTTTTGGCTTAAAATTGCCTGTGACCTTTTATGAAAATTCGACCATCGAAATCCATTTTCGAAAGTCGAATTTTGTTACACTTGTGGTCTTTAAAAAATGTCCTAAATTTGACATTTTAAAGCATTCTGTTGGGTTCAAAAGGGCCGCCTTTGAGTGTATTTCACTCCGATCACCCCATCAGACCATGACAGCAATATCACAGCCGAAATCGGTGCATATAATGGAAAGAAAACGTAAAATTTGGTCGAATTATTTCACATAGCCATTTGGAAAAATAACAAGTCCGGGTTTGGTCGGACTTGCAAAATTTTATGGTTTTCCATAACGTAAAAAAAACAATTGTTAAACAGGTACGAAATAATATATATATTGGGTCATGACATCAGTATCAAGGCCAAATGGCTCAGTGAAAGTTAAGGAAGTAGCTAACTATAGGCCCAAATTTATTTCACATGGCCAGTAGTGTGGAACATACCAGGTTTAGGCCCAAAATTATCGAATTTTCCATAATGTAGAGACCTTTAAACAGGCACAATCAGGAATAGACATTGAACTGCCAAAATATCTCGCCAAAATTTGTATAAATATAAAACAAGGTACATACTAAAAAGTCAAAATATAAAATATCCTATATACAATTTGTTAACAGAATCAATAAAAAAGGCTCGAAAATTGGGCTCGGAGCTCAGCTTCACGCTCCCAGGTGGCTTCCTCCGGTGTATGATTCCGCCATTGCACGAGAACCAAAGGAATCCTCTTAGTGCGTAGGACTTGCTCCCTACAATCCAAAATCTGAACCGGGTCCTCGACCACCTTCAAACCCTCCTAAAGCTCGATGGGTTGGTAATCAAGCACGTGAGTCGGGTCACGGAAGTATCAACGCAGCATCGACACATGGAAGACGTTGTGCATGCTTGACAATTGCGGCGGTAACGCCACACGATATGCAACCTCTCCGACTCGGCCTAATATCTCAAAAGGCCCAACGTACCGAGGACTCAGTTTCCCTCGTTTCCCAAATCGCATAACGCCCTTCGTAGGCGAAATCCGAACAAAGACATTCTCGCCAACCTGAAAAATCAATTATTAGTGCCCGAATTCACATGGAATTTATACCAAGTGAAGAAATACACATTGACATATCAAAAGCTACCTGAAAATCCACATGTCTCCGTTTGAGATCGGCGTAGCTCTTCTGACGACTTTGAGCTGCTCATAGTCGCTTGCGTATCAACCGAACCGTCTCGGTCGTGCGCTCAACTATCTCAGGTCCAATAATGAGCTTCTCACCCACTTCTTCCCAGTTCAACGGTGATCGACACCGCCGTCCATATAAAGCCTCGAACGGAGCCATACCGATACTAGCCTGAAAGCTATTGTTGTAGGTGAATTCGATCAGAGGTAAGTGTTGGTCCCATGACCCGTGAAAATCTAACATACATGCTCTCAACATGTCCTCAATGATCTGGTTCAAGCGCTCAATTTGGCCATCCATCATACATGGGTGGCTTGTGAACTAAAGTCAAGACGAGAACCCATGCCCTCCTGAAATCTCTGCCAAAAATGTGAAGTAAACAACGGGTCTCGATCAGACACAATACTAGCCGGTATCCCATGCAGTCTAACAATTTCCTTCAGGTATAACTCTGCAAGTCTACTGGCTGTATACGTGGTATTGTATGGCAAGAAATGAGCAGACTTGGTTAGCCGATCTACAATGACCCAGATGACATTGTTCTTCCTCAGTGTTTTTGGCAACCCGAGTATGAAATCCATTGAAATAGCTTCCCATTTCCACTCAGGCATAGGTAAAGGCTGCAATAGGCCAGCAGGATTCTGATGATCAACCTTAACCTGTTGACAAACCAACCACCGCGATACGCACTCAGCGACGTCGCGTTTCAAACCTTACCACCAGAAACTCTTCATCAAGTCCTGATACATCTTGGTGCTACCAGGATGTATGGCATACATGGATTTGTGAGCCTCTTCCAGAATAGTATCTCGAAGCTCTGTACTCGACAGTACGCATACACAGTCGTGAAACAACAAGGTCCCATCTGCTCGTATAGAGAAATCCTTCTTACTGCCATTCTCGACATCTCGTCGAATTGCCATCAGCTCATCATCGGTCATCTGAAGCTTCCTAATATTCTTGAAGAGCGTAGGGCGTAGTACTAGTGTAGCCATCAATGCTCCCGAGCCTTTGACATCGAACCGTGAGCTGCCCAAAGCCATATCCTCCAAAAGCTTCCATCTCTGAATCCGGCTAACAAGATGTGACAATTGTGCTGAAGACCTCCTACTAAGAGCATCAGCAATGACATTTGCCATTCCTGGATGGTACTGAATCGAGCAATTATAGTCCTTCAAGAACTCCATCCATCGTTGCTGCCTCATATTCAAGTCCTTTTGAGTGAAGAGGTACTTGAGACTTTTGTGATCAGTGAATATATCAAAGATTTCACCGTAGAGGTAATGTCGCCAGATCTTCAAGGCGAATTAAACAGCTGCTAGCTCTAAGTCATGCGTCGGATAGTTTCTTTCATGGTCCTTCAACTGCCTAGAACCATACGCAATGACCCGCTCGTGTTGATTAAGCACATAGCCTAATCCGCCATAAGAAGCATCACTATATACTGCGAAACCTCCACTGCCAGAAGGTATAGCAAATCGGTGCCATAGGCGGCTTTAGCTCACAGCTGCTCGCCTTTCTCTGTCTAATCAAACTTTACATTCTTTCTCGTGAGCTGTGTAAGTGGACCCGATATCTTCAAGAAACCCTCGAAAAATCGCCTATAGTACCCTGCCAAACCAAGAAAACTTCGGACCTCTGTAACTGTCGTAGGTTGTTCCCATGTCATCACATAATCTATCTTTGTAGGATCCACTGAGATACCCGCTTCAGAGACTACGTGGCCCAAGAAACTGACCTGCTCAAGCCAAAACTCACACTTACTGAGTTTGGCATATAACTGATAGTCCCTGAGTGTTTGAAGAGCCATCTTCAGATGCTGCACATGCTCCTCTCTAGTTTTCGAATAGATGAGGATGTCATCTACGAAAACTACCACAGATTTATCAAGATGTGGTTTGAACACTGTTCATCAGGTCCATGAAAGATGCAAGCGCATTCATCAATCCAAACGGCATTACTAAAAACTCATAGTGGCCATAACGCGTCTGAAACACAGTTTTGGATATATCTCTGCTTTGATCTTGAGCTGGTGATAGCCTGACCTCAGATCAATCTTCGAAAAGAACTTTGCACCTTACAACTGATCAAATAAGTCATCTATCCGCGGAAGAGGATAACGATTCTTAATCGTCATCTTGTTGAGCTGCCTATAATCGATACACAGACGCATCGATCCATCCTTCTTTTTCACAAAAAGAACCGGTGCACCCCAAGGAGAAACACTCGGTCGAATGAAGCCTTTGTCTAACAGCTCCTGAAGTTGTTCCTTGAGTTCTTTCAATTCAGCAGGCACCATCCGATATGGAGCTTTAGATAACGGTTCCGTACCCGGCGCTAGCTCAATCACGAGCTCAATCTCTCGGTCAGGTGGTAATCCAGGCAAGTCCTCTGGAAAGACATCAGGATACTCGCAAACCACCTTGATAAGAGCCAAGTCATTCTTCTTCTCTGTAGAATCTTGCAAATAGGCCAGATACCCACTGCAAGCATTCTTCATCATGCGCTCGGCTTTAATGGCTGAAACCAACGGCGCAACCTTGGATTTGACTCCACAGAATCGAAAGGATTTTCGCTTTGGCGGTCGGAAGGTCACTATCTTCCGCAGACAGTCCACGCTCGCGTGATAAGCTGCCAACCAATCCATTCTGAGAATGACGTCGAACCCTTCCATGCTCAACGTAATCATGTCGGTCACTGTCTCGTGCTCATCAATCATCACGATGACTGACTGACATGCTGTATCAGTACATACTGAACTTCCTGTAGGAATCTTCACATCCAGAATGAAAGCAAGGGGTTCGGGAGTAATACCCAACTTTTCTGAGAAGGAAGGAGTAATAAACGAGTGTGTAGACCCAGGGTCTATAAGTACTCGTGCTTCAATTTTATCCAAGTCGTCTCGACGACTCATCATAAGGGTACCTTTAGTTAAAAAGTTTGTTAATTCTATGCAATGATTCTAATATAGTTTTTACATAATTGACTTGAAGGAATTTAAACATTTAAAGTAATTGAATCAATTGCATAAATGACATCTCAACTTTAATGATACCTTGAATTACGTCATTCGACGTTTGGGCATCCTGTGCAGTCACCGCATAAGCCCGACCTTGAACTGTAGGTCGCATCGACTTTTGCGTAGTGTGACCAACCTATCCACACCTGAAGCATGCCCCAGTGTTCCGTCTGCAATCATCTGTCTTATGTGGTTTCCCACATCTTGCACACATTGGGGTAGAAACAGGAGTAACAACTGATCCTCTCGTCGAGCCCTGAGCCACAGAAACTCCACTCGCAGTAGTGCTCCCGGCTCTGAAAGGTCGTCCTGGTGACGAACTCTGCGGTCTCTGATAGGAAGATGTCACTGGTCCTGAAGCAATAGCCGGTCTAGAATATGATGGCTGACTAGGGTAGGGAGGAGGTTTAGAGAACCTCGGCTTTTTGTTCACCTGCTCTGAAGCACTCTGCTATCCCTGGCCAAACCTATTTTTATTCCCTTGCTCTCGCCTCAAGTACTGCTTTTGAATGTCTTCCTCTGCAATGAGGGCCTTGGACATGACGCCCACATACGTCTCCATTTCCCACATCGACACCCTCTCCTGAATGTTCGGCCTCAACCCTCTCTGAAATTTCTGAGCTCTCATAAGCTCAGTGGCCACGTGTAAGGGTGCATATCGAGAAAGTCTATCAAATTCTGCGCCATACTCGCGCACCGACATCTCATTCTGTTTCAACTCAATAAATTAGACTTCCCACTGATTACGCACGATCTTTGGAAAGTACTGATCGTTGAACGTCTCCACGAACTCTGCCCAAGTCCATGGGGTATTGGGGTAGTCCTGCTCTCTCATCCGGGATACAGACTTCCACCACGGGCTGACCTCGCCTAAAAGTTTGAAAGATGCCCAGCGTACTTTCTCGACATTGGTACACTGCAACACTTCAAATATTTTCTCAATCTCATCTAGCCATGCCTCGGCTTCCATCGGATCCGTCTGCCCTGAGAATGTAGGAGGTCTCATCCTCCTAAACTCTGCGAATCCTCCTGGCTGATGTCTGGCTGCCAGCATCTCTGTCTGTCGGTCTATGGCAGCAGTCTGTTGAGCCATGTTAGTAGCCAAGGCTGCCAACACCTCGTCCACATTTCCTCTGTCAGGTCCAGCAGCTCCCAACGGATCTGCATTAGGGTCAGATGCAGATCTCCCTCTGCCATATGAGGTGCCTACACCCTCATCTATTTCTTCGATGCGAGCCGTACGAGGTCCCTCTATACCTCGGCCTCTGCCTCTAAACCGTGGAGGCATACTGATCTGTCATTGTTGAAAAACAATAACAATTGATCAGTATTGATTGTTAAAAATAATCCAACCCTTAGTCCTAAGACTCTGAACCTAGAGCCTTGCTCTAATACCAACTGTGACGACCCGACCTTTTCCAATCCCTAAGGTAAAGGAAAGGCCAGTTCATTAACTTATTGATTTCTCAATAAGCCGTAACAAACAGAAGCCGGCAACATAAACAAAGATCTAAAGACAGAGGCAAAGCATATATAATCAAAAAGCTTTCTATAACAAAAAAAAAATTATTTATCACTGTGAGGAACCAAGAAGAACCATCGGTGATGGCCAATCCGATCACCTAAAATAGTGGTTCACAATAATGGTTCCTCGAGTGATATCAAAAGAACCAAAATAATGGCCTAGGGCCCAATATTCAAAATAATATCCAGACAAAAATACCAAAAATACAAGATCAAAGATCACGGAAAGAACTCCTCAGCTGGTATGTCCGATTCCTCCTCGGGAATATAATCGGAGTCCTCCAAATCCTCTGACCCAAGGTCAGTCTCAGCACCTGTGACGTATAGTCGAGGGTGTGCTAACAACCAAGCCCAATAGAGGAAACAAATCCATTTGCATTTCATTATAAGTAAGGTTTTCAAAAGACAGAAATCGGATCAAATATAGTTTTCAAATGATGCTTTACCAATTAAATCTCCAGTTCTAATCCTGAGTCAAAACTGAATACATAATTCTGATGTGTTCGAAAATCTTCTGAATTAGTATGCTTCTTGTCTTAAATTTATAACTTAATTTTATCTCCCAAATTTCCTATAGCATGAGAGCGGACTACGTAACCGATGGGAAAACCCTACTGACCATCGTCGTTCATGAACCCATTTCTAAAGTGCAACAAGCCCCTACGCTATGAGGGAAACTTGCGCCAAAGTAATACCGTCAACACGGTTGGTAGAATCTAGGGCGTCGTACTTATGAACCCTAAATCAAATGCAAATGCTAACACATATCAAAGCTTATTATTCATATCATATACTGATTTTTTCAAAGTTCTAATTCAAAGTTCTGATTCAAAAATTAATTGAGGTTCTGAGGTTCAAATTGCAAAGTTCTGAGTTATAACAAAGTTTCCAAATTTTCAGATTGGTGTCATATATTCAGAGTTTTATTCATGCTGTGTGTAATAGAATTTTCAAAATTTATCCTTCTTAATTGAAATAGTCAAACAATCTATACTTGTAATTTAATGCAAATTAAATACAAGGTTCCCCTACCTCAATAAGGAAGTTTCAAAAATCATGCACAAGCAGTCCTCACCAAGGACTCCCAACAGTCAAAACCTACATATATTAACACTCTCAGTGTTAATATAGAACCTAAAAATCAAACCAAAAACTTGCAGATAAAAATTCAACAAAATTCAAATGCCAGAAACAGGACAGAATTCGATGGTCGAATTTAAAATCGTTGGTCGAATTTGAAATTCGATGGTTGAATTCAATTTAAATAGCAATTTCAAAGCGCACATCAGTGACAAAACCCTGAAATTCGACACTCGAATTTCAATTCGATGGTCGATTTCCAAATTCGATGGTCGAATTTGAAATCGACCCATGAATTTCAAAATTTCCTTCAGGCACTGGGAAAACACATTTCGACTGTCGATTTTCAAATCGACAGTCGAATTCAAAATCGACCATCGAATTGCTCTAGTTCTGTGGCTGTTAATCTTTCATGTCCGGATTCTTTTCTTCATTTCCAAACACAGCCATCAGATCTCATTTAGACATACTACATATTATTCTAAGCAAAACAAAATTTTAAAGCACACAAGAAGGTTTTAAAAGCCTACCTCTTGTTGCTTAATCCTTGATCCCGTGGCACCAATACATGCACCGGAACAAATCTCTAAGATCAAAGGTTTAAAAACTTCAATTCAGCCCATTATAAACCTTCCTCCACTGCACAGATCCTTATCAACACAGTGACACTCTCTTCTTTATCTTTCTCTTCCACTAGCTCAAACCGATCAGATTTTAAGCACAAGGCTAATTAATGGTTGAGATGGGGAGAGGAGCTCTCAAGCTTTCTAGATCTAAGATCAAATGAGGCAAGGCTTAAGGGCTTAATTTCCAACGAGAGAGAGAAGTGTAACTTCTCTTTCACTCTCTCTTATAATCAAAAGCTAAGCAAAAGAAATATCTATATTTTATTATTTGTAACTTATCCACTTGAGTTGAAAAATTATCCGGTGTTAAACACAAACACCAATGTTATTGTGTAGGTCATCATTGACATGACTTGTACACATCCTTTGACAATACTATTTTACCATCATTCTTATCATAACCCTAGCTCACAAAAAATCTAAAAATATTCCACAATATTTTCCGGACACGCTTACCGAGGTAAACGAAAAATACGTAAAAAATATCAGGGATATTACAGCAGATTTGAGCCCAACTTAACTAAAAAATAAAATAAATAACAGGAAGAAGGGGTGTCATCCAAACACTTGATTTCCAAATGGGACGATGTATCAGACATCTTGGTCATTGGTTTTATTTTTATTTTTATTTTTCTCTTTCTTTTTTTTTTTTTGATAAATTGCAGTGATCATGGTTGGGTTATTGCTCTGGATACCTTCCTTCTTAAAACCTCTGGAGTAGGAAGAGGTTTAAAATTATTTATTGGGTTACGATATAGATTTGAATCGTAATAAAAGAAAAGAAAGTGACGACGTGATTCACTACGAAACTTAAAATCAAAGGTTGTCGGCTCATATCCTCTCTCTATGCTTTCAAAATTTTGTTTTCAAAAAAGATAAGATAGTTAACATTAACTAATCAATTCGCTTGCCATGCTGAATCAGATCGAATTGAACTGCTAACTTGTACCATATTCTGGATTTACCCTCAATACCGGATTTTGAAAATAAAATAAATACAAAATAATATAACCTAATGGTCTAAGAAAGATATGACTATGCCGAGACCAAACACTAGAACCACGTGGTGGTCTTTAATATTTTTATTAAAGATAACAATATATTTATATTTCAATTTAGTGCCACGTGACACCCAATCCAAAGATCCTGTACCATATGTAATTACTGACTGTCCAAAAAATTAGAACAAAGAAATAAAGAAATTACAATATTAATCATGTGATCAAAAGATTAAAAATTTTGATAACAAAAAATTTTGTTGAGGCCTTTTCTGGATATTTGTAGGTGAAAATGCATTTGTTGCAAAAATTATACATTATCATTCATAAGAAAATCATATTTGTAGGACTTAGGGAACTCTCTAGATGTTGTTTACCAAAATATTCGGGTAAAAGAAATTTATCCTTCTAGGCTATAGTTTGCATGACAAAACTTTGGGACCCAAACATATTTGTAGTGCATGCGTAAAACTGATTTTCAGTATAAATTTTATTGAAAGCATATTTTACATAAATGAGAAAAATTGAAAATTTCAAGGGGCCCTACAACAGTTGCTAAACAATGGAAAATGAATTTTAGAGGGAATGGAAAATGAATTTATACATCTCATGGAAAATATGATGTATAAATTTTACTGAAAAGCGTATTTTACGCAAATGACAAAATTTGAAAATTTCAAGTGGGCCCTACCTCAGTTGTCAAACAATGGAAAATGACTGAAAAGAAATTTTTAGAGGGAACGGTCATCTCATAGAAAATGTGATGCAACTGGCAATCACACGACTCACGTTATGTACCTAATGTATTTTCCTATTTCCCTTCAAATATATTAAAACATTTGTTTTTTAGTTGATAGATAAGTTGTCACTATTCTTACCACACATATTAGTACCTTTAAATCCACACACCAAATCTTTGAATTCACCCACATGGAAACATATTCATTGCATTGAATCATACGATGGAAGTTGTTTTCGTTCCAATCTTTTACATGATGGATCTTGA
Organism: Chloranthus sessilifolius; assembly: GCA_021018995.1. Taxonomy (NCBI): domain Eukaryota; kingdom Viridiplantae; phylum Streptophyta; class Magnoliopsida; order Chloranthales; family Chloranthaceae; genus Chloranthus; species Chloranthus sessilifolius. Next base: position 15,605,419 of record CM037598.1, on the reverse strand, counting down.
AATCATGGGCATACCATCAGATTGTGATTTTCTTATTTCATGTGGTACAAGCCCAAAAGAGTAACCTTAAAATCAATTTTGAGCTTCCACGAGATGCTATGGTCACTTTTTTGAGATGTGTGCTATGCAAAATAAAAAATTGATCGTCTGATGGTACACTCATGATCTCAAGATCCATCATGTGAAAGATTGGGAGGATAAGCAATCTTTATCGTCTGATTTAATATAGTCGATGTATTTTAGGTTGAGTGAGCTCAAAGATTCGGTGAAAGGATTTAAAGGGAAAATAAAAGACAAATTTGTTAAAGACAGTGCAGGCGGCTGACGTGGCACGACACACTTGATTGCACCAACCTGCATTAATTGAGTCTCACCGTGCTTGCAGCCAATTGCATCACGCAACATCAACCGCCTGCATTTTATTGTCATAAAATCAGTCTTCCATATAACAGTGTCCGGGTTGCCAGTATTGAAACCGTAAGGTGGAGTGTTCAATCCCAACCAACCCATAAAACATGCTATAAAAATAATAATAATAAAAACTCATAAAACATAATAAATAACAATAAATATATAATAAAAATATTCTAAAAGATTAGGGAATGAAAAATGCTACCACGGTGGGTGACCTAACTTATTTTGTTAAAGTACCTTTAAATCCACACACCCAATCTTTGACTTTACCCACGCTGAAGCATGTTGACTGTGTTGAATCAGATGATGGAGATCATTTATTATTCCAATCTTTCACATAATGGATTTTAAAATAATGGGTGTACCATCAGATGGTCAGTGCTTTATTTCACCTTACACATGTCTCAAAAAATTGAACTTAACATTACAAGCAAGCTCATAATTGATTTTAAGGTCACTTTTTTGGGTGTGTATCATGTACCACATGAAATAAAAAAAACAACAGTCCGATGGTACTCTCATGATCTTAAGATCCATCGTGTGAAAGATTGGGACGATAAAAAATTTCCATAGTCTGATTCAACGCATTCAATGTGTTTCAGCTTTGACCCGAAACCCAAACCCGACCCGAAAAATCATCTAGATCGAATTGAACAAAAACCAAAACTGAATTAAATTTATTCCGATTTAGTTTCAGTTTAGGGTGGCGGGAACGGAAAACCGATTAGGTAGGATTATGATACTAAAAATAATCGGCAAGAGTCGAAGAAAAAAAAAATCCATAAAAACTAAAAACAAAAACCAAAAAATTGCTTTAAAATAATAGAGACAAAAAATATGAAATTGAACCGTACCTATTTTTCCCAATTTTGGTTCAGTTTTGGTTTCAGGAAAAAAAAAAACAAAAAAAATTGAGTCGATTTGGTTTCGATTTCGATTTTGACCGAACAGAATCGAAAACTGAAATTTGTTGTTTGAGTTCGATTCGGTAAACCGACTCTGCATCCCTATTATCAGCCTATTAGTTAAGCAGCTTAACTGCCCAAGTGCCAGTGACTTCACCCTCAAGTTACTTTTTTTGAGATATAAGCCATTCATGATATGTGTCCTCTAATGGGTGCATTATTTAAAGATCTTGAGTGGAAAAAGGGAGCCATTGCTTGCAAACGTTTTTTCAAGTGATTGGACCGAATTTATAGAAAAACTTAGTATTTTACATGTGATATATAAAATTGTAATATAGGCCGTCTTATTTAAAATTTATGATCAATAAATCTTTAATACATAAAATTAGACCAAAACATGATACTTGTCATATAATTTATTATAGTTAATTGTTGAATTATACAATAGCCTTTGACTCTATTTAATTAAATGATGAAATTATATTTTGTTCTGATCGTTTGCAATTGATATCTTTAAATCATGGCTTTTAAATTAAACAGCTTAGATGGTGTTTTCACATGATAGAGGTCGCCAAATTTGTAAGTCTTTCTTTTAAATTCAGTGCAATCCAATGCAATCACTTGAAAAGTGTGTGCAAGTAATGGCTCCTAAAAAAAACTAGCTCAAAATATAAATTTCATTTCCTAAGTCATAGCATTCAACTCTCCTGAAAATTTAATGGCCAACATATAAATCCTCTATACCAGCCCTTGGAAATAGGAGAATCCTGGCTTTCTTGATATTCACTTTTTTCTACAATGACATGCAATCAAGATTCTCCTATCGCCAAGGCCTCTAGATGGGGTAGGACTGAAAATCCAATTCTACCGATAGGATTTGACCATTGCTCGAGTTATTCACACCTATTTTTCTTGTGAACTGTGAGTAATGGTCAAATCCTACCAAGTAGAATCGGATTTTCAGTCCTACCCCATCTGCTCTCCTTGGAAGTAGGAGAATCTTGACTGCATGTCATGCTATACAAAGTAAATAACAAGAAAGTCAAGATTCTCCTATTTCCAAGGGCACCAGATGAGGTAGGAGTGGAAATCTGGTTCTACTTGGTAAGACCTGACCATTATCCGTGGGCAACACACACTCCTTCACAGAAAAAAATCGTTGATTGTAATAAGATGATGGAGATCATTTTTCATCCTAATCTTACACACAACAGATTTTGAGATCATAGCGCACTTATCAGATAGTCAGATCTTGATTTCGCATGGCACACATCTCCAAGAGTGAGTCGTGACAATGTGCATATCTATCAAACGATCACTTTTTGGAGATGTGTACCATATGGAATCAACATGTGACGGTATAATAGGTGCGCTATGATCTCAGGATCTATTGTGTGGATGATTAGGACAAAAAATGATCTCTATCATCTGATTTAAGACAATGGTGGGAAATTGTGTGTTCTTCGCTAGTTTAATGGGTGTAAGAAAGGCCCTCCAAGATATTCTTTGAGTGCTTTAAATTACAATCATCATATGAGATCATGAACATTAAATCACAAAAAATAAATGGTTGTTCTCAAAAAATGATCCAATCATAGTTAGAAATCTCTCTCGGGACAAGATATCTCGGGCATGACGTCTTCGTCTCGGGGCCTCCGTGAGACGAGATTCTTGTGTGATTTGTTCTAAAAATAAATAAAAAATATTATACTTATATTATAATTCCTATAAGATGTTAGGCTTATACACTATTGAAAGTATATTACTCATTTTTTTTATATGCACAATAATATTTTATCTTACCATATCCTATTTATGTTAAATCTCGTGAATGGCTATTACGATGTGTCTAAATCTATGCACACTAATATCTCTATTTTTTTAACTTCTTAACAGCTAGTATTGAAGATTTTTGATCGGACAGTACACAATCAATTTATCGGTGTGATTCTGTAACTAATATGTGTTTCTATCATCAACGACTACTTGGATTGTTATGATTGATCCAAAATATTTGTCACATAGCATAACAGTGAAGTAATCAAAAGCCTATTTTAATGGTGTAAGATCTTTCAAAGGATTGTTTTCATTTCATGCCATCTCGCCAAACTGAGCGGTCTCGCTCCCAGGGCTGTCCAAGACAACTCGAAAATCCGTGATTTCTAACCATGATCATTCCAATACAAAGAGCCTAAGCCCACGATCAAAACTATGATCATCCCTCATGGCTAGTACAACCGCTATCTGCACTACCCAAAATCGTTCAGAGAGACCAGTTGCTAAGTCCTATCCACGTGACGCCAAACGGATCACACGCTGACGGCGTTAATAATCAGCCCCACGACTTTTTGGCCACATAACAAACCAAACGACAAACAAAAAAAGTACTGCTACGCACACCTCAGTTTTTCTTCTGAGGTGCACTTAGAAAAAATTATTTATTTAACTGAAACACAGAATTTAAACGTGTACGGATATTCTCACCCGATTTGAATCAACCGATGGAGATTGTCTTTTGTTCCACTCTTCATCGCCATAGATCATGGTGCGTCTATTAGAAAGTTAGATGTTGATTCCACATGGCACAGGCTCCTAAAAGAGAATGTCAACTTTTTTGCCTATGATCTAAATCACTTTTGGGGATATGTGTTGTGTGGAATCAGCGATTGATTGTGTAATATGTGTAACATAATCTTAAGATATAATTTTTGGAAGATTGAGATAAAAATCAATTTTGATCGTTTGATTCAAATTAGTCATTGGGTAAGAGTAGCCCTACCCAATTTAAAAAAATTTATGAGTTAGATCTTTATTAGGCCCACATGCATGGACGAAACCTTGAAATCCATCAAAATCAGACAAAAACCGATTAAAAACCAAACTAATTATGGTTCCGTTTTGATTTTGGTTCGGTTACAATTTAAGCAAAACCACAATGAAAATAAAAAAATTTGGTTTTCGGTTGGGTTTGCTAAACCAAATCTGCATCCCTAACCACAACAAAACAAAATTTATTACTATTAATTATTCCTTAATTTCTGAACGAATCATAACAGTTGGTGTGCTACTAGAACTACCCAAGAAAACAAAATACAGGAGGGTGCCCGTAGCATCCATCAAAGTCAAATAAAGTATCTATGCATATTCTCATCTCTCTCTCTCTCTCTCTCTCTCTCTCTCTCTGCCTATCCGTCAGATTAGAGAAGAGATATTCAGATATTCGATGAGCCAGCAAACCGAGTCTCCTTCTTCAAAAATGGCGTCCCTCGACGCCCCACTCAGCGCTTTCGGCTTCGAAATCGAGGATCTCCTACCGCACAAAATTACTGGCCGATTAAAGGTTACCGCCAAATGTTGTCAGGTACAACTTTCCCAAAATACCCCTCTAAAATATTAAGAATCTCTTCTTCTCCTAAACTAAGCCCGTCTCTCTCTGTCTCTCTCTCTCTCTCTCTAGCACAGCCGTTTAAGGTGCTGCACGGCGGAGTATCTGCACTGATAGCTGAGTCACTTGCTAGCATGGGCGCACACATGGCGTCTGGGTACCGGAGAGTCGCCGGTGTACACCTCAGCATCAACCACGTCAAGACAGCTCAGCAAGGAGATGATGTCGTGGCAGAGGCTAGACCAATCAACGTCGGTAAAACTATCCAGGTCAGCAATTTTTTATGTTATTTATTCATCGACGAATTAGAAATTTAGAATTATTGGTAGACGGGAGGCGTAGTGGATGGACGGTGAAGGTAGCTTTTTCCGACCGCTAGAGCCTTTATGACTTTGGGTATCTTTATTTACAATTCGAGATTCTTTATTCTCAACCTGGGTTTCTTGAAGATATCTTTTAGCCTTCGAGTTGATAGCATATCATTATATAATCATATTTTAATTACACATGGCACGCATTCCGAAAAAGGTCAAACTAGGTTGAAGTGAATTTCGAGTTCAACATCTGCCGATGTGGTTGAACTCGAAATCTAATTCAACTTGGTTATGTGTTATGGTGGAATGTGTCATGGTTGTATGATTTAAAAGCAGCGAATGCCGGATTGTAAATAAAAATATCCTATGCGTTTTATGTTTATATAAAGATTTTGTATTGGATGTTTGACACGAGCACGAGCTGTAGTGTTTGGGTCATTTGTATGGTATATGTCAAATCGATGACCGTCCATCAAAAGATGTCAAAGTGGGGCCATTGAATAGATGGAATTCATAGCAAATATCATTCTAACGAGAGGATTTCTTCGATCCGATTATAGCACTTTATGGTTGACCATTCATTTTTACGATCTTGATCTAGTGATGAGGAACTTCCGGTGCGAGAGTGTTGGTATGAGTCCTATTTACCATGTTTTTGGGGGTGGCAATGGGACTATGGCCACGCTGGGCCTACTAGAAAATCACAAAAATGTGGGCTTAAGCGCCTTGCCAGTTGGCCCATAACTTCAATCCTCATCATTATCATACCCTTATCCTACCCAATCCATAAGCAACATTTATTAGAGTGCTAATTGGTCAGTGGGTGATTCACATGTCCTTCATTACTTATTCCATCCACCCCAAATCCTAGCGTGCTAATTGGTCAGTGGGTGATAGGTGAAGTGTCACCAGTTATCTATTTTGGTCACCAGTTATCTATTTTGGTGCTCCACTTCTCACGACCAAGGATCAAAATTTCGGTTTCTCGATACATATCGTTTGAGCTCAAAATCGATACATATCGAACGATATGTATCGGTACCGGACGATACCAAACGATACATTCAATGTATCGTTTGGTATAATGTATTAGAATGACTGATACGGTATATTGAATGTACCGTATCGTTCATGCCTAATACCGATACGTATCGGTATCGGATTAAATTTTGATCCATGTTCACGGCACATGCTTCACTTGTCGATGTCCATATCGAATAGGAAAGCTCTACGAAAAAATGGTGGGTAAATTCAATTTTGTTTAATTTAATGAGAAGTAAAACAGAGGTGGGCATAGTTGCCAAGTATAGGTACGGAAATAAAAACTGAAAAAAAAAAAAAAAAGTTTTTTTTGCAAATACCCCCTCTATTATGCTGAAATTGTATAAAACCCCCTCAGTTATACCTATTTATATTGTACCCCTTACTTTTATGTTTATTTTACAAATATCCCCTTGCCTTTAAACAGCAGTTAATTAGAAGAAATGACGCCTTTTCCCTTAGTTAACATTATATATAAAATGACCATTATATTTTTCTCAACTTTGACCATATTTGAAACGGTGGATAAGCACCGGATCCTCCTCAAATTTTTTGGGTGAAATATGATTGATCTCTTCTAAGTTATCATGTTACCCGATTTTCGATTTAGGTGTTCATGACACTCACTTGGCTCGTGAGCAGCGCTAAAATGCTACCTCCGTTAGTACCATTCCAACCCTATCATCGTTATGAACTAAGTGAGCGCCATGTGAAACCCTACATGAAAATTAGGCTACATGACAACTTAGAGATCAATTATGTTCCACCCAAAAAATTTGAGCATGATCCGATGTTTATCTACGATTTGAAATGCGGTCAAAGTTTTGAAAAATACAATGGCAATTTTGTTTATAATGTTAACTAAGGGCGAATGCGTCATTCAATCGAAGAAATGATGCCTAGTTAACTGTCATTTAACGGCAGGGGGTAGGGCTTTCAATGGGCCGAGCCAGCCAGGATTTTGGCCCGCATCCGACTCGAAAAAAATGATATTTTTTATTAAGCAAATCCGGCCCGGTATCCGAATCGGGCTAAGCATATTGCAACCTGGATAAATTAAGGTCGGGCTTGAGTTGAGTGTTGCAACATTCAGCTCGCACTTGGCCTGGATATTATATATATATATATACTATACTTTTTTTTATATAGTTAAATATGATTTACTTAAATGCCCTGAGATTAGACTGTTGAAAGGTTTAAACTTTGGGCATTTAAGTCAAAAGTGCAATAACCTTATGCATATATTTTTTGGTTGAGTACATCGTAGCCTGGGTTAGGGCCGGGCTAAAAAAATTGGGAACCTGGCCCGGGTAGGTTAGGGCCGAGCTAAAAAAATTGGGAACCCTTCCCGAGTAGGTTAGGGCCGGATTGAACCCCAACCCGGCCCTAATCTGGCCCATTGAGAGCTCTAGCAGGGGGTATTCGTAAAGGAAACATAAAAGTAGGGGGTGCAGTGTAAATAGGCATGACTGAGGGGGTTTTATACAATTTCAGCATAGCCTAGGAGGGGTATTTACAAAAAAACCCGAAAAAAATGGTAAATTTTTATAATTTCATGAAAAAAAATAGAAAATTTATGAAAATAAAAAATATATTAAAAATTAAAATATATATGTGTGTTTTGACCTTAAACGGAATTAAAACGCATTTTCCGAAAAAAAAAAATTGATTCAAAAAAGGCAATTTTTTGAAAATAGTTTTTTTTTTTTTTTTAAATTCATTTTTTTCATAAAAAAATGCGTGTTTGGTCACCATACACGTGGAGGTTAAATTGATAAGTCTTGATCCGTCCATCATTCACTAAATCTGTTGGACTTCTAGTGATTTTGACTGATTTGCCTGATCATAGATAGCTATGCACTTCCCCAAGTTTGAACAATTTGATCAAAAGAGGATGGGTACCTAATACCAACTTATCAGTCGAAACAACCAATCATGTTGTGCCACATCAACTGTCTGCACTTTGTCCTTAATAAATATATCCTTCATTTATAATTTTCCTTTTCTAAAACTACTCTCCTAGGGTTGACTAGTCACCTAATGCCAACTCAATACAATAAGTACTGCAGTGTTGTTATTTAAGGGGTTATTATATTGATTGGTGGGATGGTAAAAGGCTTGGGCTGTTTCACATGAGTTTGACTTCAAAGGGCAATCACATTGCACATAAAAAGCTAAAGGGCAAGACTCTATCCCAAGGATCAAAATTTTGAGTAAATTTCAGTTTCGGAGGGACTGAAACCAAAAATTTGAATCAAAATTTCGGCCAAATATTTGAATTTCGGCCGATAATTTTAATTTCATACAAACAATGACCAAAATTTCGGTCCCATATTATTGTTTGGGTGGGGACCGAAATTGATAATTTCAGTCATTTCAGCCCAAATTTTGATCCTTGCTCTATCCCATACACTCCTACCAACACCCCGTATATACGGGCCACATTGGGTCATAGCCACAAAATTCTTTGAATATTTAAAAAAAAAAGAAAAAAAATTGTGAATAATTCGCAAATTTAAGGTTTCGTGCATTAATAATGATTTATTCTTGAATTTATGAAAAATTCATGTATTTTAAAAATATTTGCAAATAATTTCCGAATAATTTAAAAAAAATTCAATAAATCATTGCTTTTAACATTTATTTTTATACTTTTTAATCTTACATTTTGGCTTTTTCCTCATAATTTTTCCCCGACCAAGTTTTTCTAAATTTTAACCTTGCCGCATTATAGCGGAAGCCTCACTTCGGTGCCTATGCATTGTGTGGGGTTATAGCTTTTTATACTAACAAGTAGTTATTTAGTGCATGAGCCCGTGCACTGATGGTGGTTTCATTGGTCAATCTTGCACTGGTAATCCAGTTAAAAGTTTGACTTTCATAAGTTTATGGCCTCTAAATTTGGACTACTCGCTTAAGCTTAGCAGTGTACAATTGACCAATGCGTTGCCAGACCTTTAGTTGGGTGAGATGTATGGGCCCATTCACCAGGAGCTGTACATGGGTTAATCTTGCACCGCTAAAGCTGTCAACCCTTTGGCATGAGTTGCATCTATGATTGGCCCCACTCACCGCCTGTTATGCCTTGGCTCATACTAGGTTGCGTTTGGTTTAGCTCTCTTATGCATAGGCCCGATTGCATATGACAAACTGAGGCGCGAGGAGCTGTTTTAAGCAAGGATCCAAATAGCGGTTTCGTTTTCGGGCATGACCGAAATCGAAAATTTGAACCAAAATTTCAGCCAAAAATTTGAATTTCGGCCAATAATTTCCCTTCCATATATATATTTGGACCGAAATTTCGGTTCAAGTTATCGTTTCAGTGGGGACCGAAATTTCGGTTCAAGTTATCGTTTCGGTGAGAACTGAAACCGAAGTTATCGGCCGAAATTTTGAACCATGGTTTTAAGTGCACAAATTAGCTCCCCACCGGAGCAGATTTATGAGGAGCTGGAGTGGGCTGGGGTGGAGCTTATCCAAACCCAGCCTATTACCACCTTGTTCACCTTCACCAAGGTATACAATATCGGCCGATACCAATACGTATCGGTTTTTGGCAAACCGATACGTATTGGCACCTATACGTATTGAGTATCCCACTCGGTATCGGGTATTGGCCAATACTTTTTTCTTTTTTTAAACAAAATAGGCTAATACATATTGGTATCGACCGATACGTATTCGTATCGGTCCTCCAACGATCGGACCGATACCTGATACCCGATACCAATACCGGGTTTGTAACCTTAGCTTTCACCATATCTATGAGGTGGCAATAGTTGCACAGGGCCACTGGGCGCACCACGCCTAATCCTAAAAAGTTACTAAATCGGTAACCAGGTTCACTTACTGGGGCACCTTTCATGTGGCTTCACCATACGGTGAGATTTGAAAATCATGGTCTAAAGATATATGATGCAAAATATTATAATGAAATTTTCAAAGAAAAAAAAATCATGATCCCCCCCCCCCCCCCCTCATAACAACAACAACAACAACAACAATAACAATGGACTATGCTCCCTGCCCGACTCCATCTCAGGAACAAAGGATACCCACAAGTACATCAGGCCTTTAATAGATTTCAGAATAGTCCCAATTGCCCGATGCTTGTGGTTGAAAACCCAGACATTCTTCTCTAGCCAAATACCCCACAGAGTAGCGAAGATAGCCACCCACCAAAAAACATCCACCTGGCCTTCGAAGCAAGGGCCCTGTCACGACATCACAAGTTGCGGGATACTTTAGGACATCACCCACGAGAGCTCAAAAGATTTCAGGATGGTGCACCAAATCTCGGTAGCCACCCAACAGTGAAGGAAGATATGGGAGATAGACTCTTCCAAACCTAGGCACATGGGGCACCTATTGTGCAAAGTCTTCCCTCTGACAATAAGCTTATCGATGATTAAAACCCTGCCCAAGATTGTCGTCCAGTAGAAGAATCTGACTTTAGAGGGAATGAGAGCCGACCAAATGGGAGACCATTCTGTCCTGATCATTGGTCTAGCAGGCAGACTATTATAAAAAGATCTCACCGAAAAATCCCTATCTTCTTTTCCCAACCAAAAACGAAGATCTCTCTCATACCGGTTTCGTATCGCCTCGGAAATAGCTCGAAGAAGTGAAAGGAAAGACTCCACTTCCTCGTCCTTGAGCGCTCTCCTTATAACCAGGTTGAGAGAGAGAGAGAGAGAGAGAGAGAGAGAGAGAGAGAGGGGGGGGGGAGGAGTAGGCCTCAGCCACCGAAGCATTGGGGAGAGACCTCAGCCTAAATATATCGGGAAACAAATACTTTAAATGGTAGAGTAGCAACCACCCTTGGGTCTTCCCAAAAGCAAATATGAGACCTGTCACCCCAGCTAAACTGAATCCATCTAGAGAACTTCGGCCAAATCCTGGAAATACCTTTCCACCACGATGATGTCCTTCTAGAAGCCGAAATATTAATCCCCCAGAGACCACACATTCAACCATACTTCTCGGCTAACACTGAAACCCATAAGCTATGCCTCTCACCCTCTGTGTCGGCCCTCCAACCATTTTCCAAGCAGCACAACATTTGTGAGTTGAAGGTTTCGAAGAAGCTAAGCTAGACCGATTTTTACAGTGGTTGCAGGTTTCATTTTTTTCTTATTGATTCTCCTTCTCTTTCTCAAATCCCTAGAGAGAGAGAGAGAGAGAGAGAGAGAGAGAGAGAGCTATGATTGGAGACATACATCTGTTAAAGAAAAGAGGTTGTACCTTTACCTTTTAATCAAAGGTGTTGTAATTGTACCTTTTAATAGCTAGCTATCATCTAATGTCCGGTCCTAGGCTTTCTTTTACTTTACCTTATAAAAATAATTTCTTAAGGGATGATGTGGACCCACAAGGACTGGAGTCACAAAATCCCCCATGACTCGAGTTAGAGGATCATTATATATATATATATATATATATATATATATATATATATATATATATATAACTTTTAAAGTGCGGCGTGTGGTGAAAATCATGGGATAAAGTAATTTTTATATACTGAAACAAAGTCAACACCTTGACCCGGTATGGGATATATATATATATATATATATATATATATATATATATATATATAACTTTTTAAGTGCGGCGTGTGGTGAAATTCATGGGATAAAATAAATTTTATATTCTGAAACAAAGTCAACACCTTGACCAGGTATGGGAGGTTCAACTATGGAGACTCGAACCTTTGGCATCAGATAAAAAAGCTTTGATATCCTCATCCAGGGTCACTCTTGTAACCAACCTCCCTGTGCCGGAGCATGCGAAGAACGCCGGCGACAATCTGAAGAAGTACTCAAAACTGTAAATTTTGTAGCACTTCACAGTATAAAATGAATGAATGCATTGATCAACACATGCAGCTATATATAAATAAATATATATGTGTTCAAATATAGTCCAGAGGACTACTTGCATCATCTAATGTTAAAGAGTTTGTGCCCTGAAAAGCCAAGCCTGAGTTTGAATTACTGTTTTATAGATATTTTTTGCACCATTTGATTTCTTCCTTTTGCCATATGATACTTATTTCTTCTTTGAATTATTATTTTCTTATTAGAGCAATCACAGTATTGCTCCTTTATAAATAACAGAGGGTATCTCAAACATCTGTTACTTAGTTATCCAATTCGCTCGATTTGAATTCATATTCGCAATTAGCTATTGTCACTCGAACCCGATTCTTTATGGGTAGGATGAGTTTTTTATTTTTATTTATTAAATTTAATTTCGTAGTGAACCTCAGAGTTTTATAAAATAATATATCGAATTTATGTATTAAACAGAAAAATAACCGAAGTTTTATTAGTTAGGTGTTCGGTATGATTACGTTGAGGTTGGGGGATCAACTCTTCCTTTTACACCAAATTGGAGCGAATTGTATTGCATATTGATTCGCCCAAACCCAATTTGCAAATTGTTGGGTAAACTGGCGAATTAAGTATTACTATCTCCAGCCTCTTTGTGCCTGGACTAATTCCTAAAGGGTGTAATGCCCTCCCCCCCTTTTCAGGGAGCAAACCCAAGTCCCCACAAAGGAGACTATTTTGTGTTTGACAACGTTCCCTGCCCATTCTGTTATAACCCTGATCGTAGGAGGCCCATTCGATGGTGTTAGATGCAAAGGAGCATCGAACTCTATGTGAGTGTTCCACACTTAACTCACACATAACAAAGAAGAAAAAGAAATGTAAATTGAAATCCGGCACCATAGTTGGTACCAAATGTTGAAATTTTTTATGGAAACTAAAATTCTTATTTTGTGTGGCCCACACACACACTAGGATTTTATAAAACCCTGGATTGCAGTTGCTTGAAATAATAAAAGGCATTATTGGGAATTAAAGGAAACTTCAAGGTTTCCTAATTTACATGTGACTCTTATTTCTATTAGAATATCTTGATGGACGGTATTCTAAGCAAGGCATGACTCTTCATGCTATATATATTGGTGGACGTCCCCGCTCACTACACATAAGCCTTTTGGCATCTTCCAATTAAGAGAGTGTAGCAAAAGAGGCGGGTAGAACCACCTTCTTCTTCTTCTTCCTTATAGGAAAGACCTCGAGATTAATACATCGGATAAAAGCTAAAGTGACGGTCACGATCTTCGCAATAAGGTACTGTCACGACCCAGAATCCTTACCCGATATCGAGGGCCTAGAATTCCGTGTTATGACACCGCACGCTGGTTAAGGCGATAAGCGGACATACACATAATTTATAAATTGACTTGTCATAAGGATTGAGGCATTTAAGATAACATTAAACGATAAATGACTCATAAATTAATAACGAAAATGTAGGTAATAATAATGAAGTACTTAATCCTTTTTAATCATACATCTAGGATAAAAATCAAACCAGTTTCACGTAGGGTAAAATGGTCTCAAACGTAAACTCACACAATGTATCAAAGCTAAAACAAGTCTCTCAAGAAATAAGAAAAAACTAGAGTAAAAGGGTTCTCAATGTTGGTAAAAATCTGTCGGGTCTACGTTTTCATCAAGGTGGTAGCCGACATCCTCGTTTATATAAGCCGTCTCCGGACTAGCAGCTTCCGTATCATCAAGGACGGGATAAGTAGAATCTTCACCTGAAAGTGTTAGATTTTGGGAGGAGGGTGAGTTTACTCAGTCGCATAAACTCAGTGGGTTGCATATTCGATCCACCATAACTTATCTAGGTGATCGTGTGTGCACTCACTTGAGTTGCAGTATATTTTAAAACTAAAATTAGCATTTAAATAAAATGATTAAATTATCCATAACTCATAACATATCATAATCCAACTGAAAAATATATTATAACATGAAGGGTGCATGATGCTTCTAATTTTCTTATCTCTTTTCCTATTTATCTCATCAACTTAGCATACGTAACATATCGTAAGTCTTATTAATTACTTTATACGCCTACACAACATACTTCGCATCTTATCTTATTTAAACGATCTGTGTCAGGATCGCTGCTCGAGCCTACCACGCGAGGTCCACGTGTGGATAACCACCTAACCTCCATATCATAACATAAATCACCATCCAGTCATATGAGGTTGTCTGCATAGTAACTACGATGTCCCCTTAGTTCGTGAGAAGGCTATAATGTCCTTAAGACCCGTCTTGGCTGCAGAGTTTGGCCCTTACGGTGGCTCGTAAGGTATGACACGTGTAGAAACTTAATTAATGTTTAGCTGGCCTTCACAGCGTGTCTTACATATCACATCATTTTTCGGTTACGGGCTTAGGTCCCCTCCCCGATTTCATATTTGCATAGGCTTAAGTCCCCACTTTCTTAACATACATATGTCTTAACATATTCTTTTCTCATTTTTTCTTAAAACTTAGTTAGAATGGGCCACGGTGCGATAGGCTTTATTAAACCACTTTTTTCAAGGGACGGGTTTCGTAGTAACCTGGATGTATTTCGTGTGGTATCCTATACTACCATAGAGGGGTTGCATCCGTACATGGATGTCTATAATTCAAGTTTCACGTGACTGTGAAAGAAACCTCACCGTAACGAAGGCTTATGTCATGTGTCATATCTTATTCTTAACTTATATGCGTATGCCCTATCGTGATTTTTTATATGATGAATGTCATATGATAATGGTGAACATATATAAGAATGAACTATAACATAAACCTTAAATATTTCATAGTTTTGAAGAAAATTAATAAAGAGCATAGCATACGAAATATTAAAGTAAAACAGAAAATAAGGAATATTTAACTACATTTATTTTACAATAGAGTTGAAACTATACTTCATTAGGGTTAATTGTATCTATGAAATTTGGTGATTGAGTAGTATAGCGATCCGATCTATTTTAAAATTTTAAAGGAGCACATGTGTCAATTCAATGATTGTATGAGGCTTAAAGGAGGTAATAGAATGGTAAGTATTGAAAAACGTCAATATTTGACCCCTTAAACTTATAGATTGTTATTCGATGCAATCTATTTAATATATTTTATTTAATTTTAGCGATTTATAAGTCTGGAGATAAGTTTAGCATAAAGTAGCCCAAGAGTTTAAAAAAATAATGTCAAACCCGTGCACCTTGGATCATCTAAAACGTATCCCGACTTGCAGCTCAATTTTGACCTTAAAAATATTAAATTCATGAAATTGCTATTTCAGATAAAGTTGTAGATCTCGTTGTTTTCTTTCCAATGCTGCGAGAATCACTTCAATCCGAATTCGGAGTAAAACATTATGGCCAAAATACCGAGGCTGTGTCTGTTGAAAAGTTTGGCTGAATTTTACAAAAATTTGGGAAAAATGATCCTATCGATTTTGGGCCGAATTTTTATGTTTTTAAGACTCAAAATTTATCAAAATTTAGGAAAAATTTAGGGTTTTCTTATTAAGAAATAACTGAATAATTTAAGATGGATTTAGAGGCACCCACCTGTTGAAGCCTGATGCAAACCCTACAATGATTTGGGTTGATGGAGATCAGATTTGAGAGACAATATGCCCGAGTCTTTTCGCGAGAAATCCTTTTTTATGATAAATCGGTCACGGCGATGAGAAACTTTGATGGTGTAAGATTCTTTGATAAGATCGAAAATCGATAGAGATCCGACGAGGAATTGTGAAGGATGGCACTGTCAGAGCTTTTGCATAGAAGAGATAATAGAGAGAGACAACTGAGAGAATAAGTAATTATATATCTAATTCCCTTTTTAGGTTAACTCTAATTAAGACTTTCCGTACAAGATTTAATAAAATAGTAGTTTCTCTACGCAAGTAGAATTCATGCGTGACTTGAATAGCTTGAGAAGAAGTTTTGTTCCAGCGCTTTGTGTAAGCACTAAAGCAAAAGGTGATTCTCTCCAGAAATTATAGTTATGCCCTTTAACCTGCTTCACTCTTCAAACGGGCGTAACTTTTTATATTCTTGTCGAAAATCGACAAATTATAATCGTTGGAATCGTATCGACGAGTACTTCGCAATGAGTCTAATATTGATATATAAAAAAAATAGACTATTTCTAAAGTGAGTAGATTCCTGTGTGGAGCGTTAGCATCACGCACTGTGTGGTACATCATCTAATACCGTTAAATAATATCAAAAAATTTTGGGTTGTTACATTCTCTCCCCCTTATAATATTTTCGTCCTCGAAAATTATGTAGATGAGAGAATGAGCTCGAGGTACTTCTCCATAATCTCAGCTTCTCATCAAAAGTCAAAGGTTCAACGATAATAAAAAAAATCATCAGGGTCGTTACATTCTCCCCCTTTAAAAAAAATTTGTCCCCGAAAATTATGTATCGATTATTCAAAAAGCTCAGGATGGTTTTCTTTAATGTCGTCTTCATTCTCCCAGGTCGCTTCCTTTGGCGTGTGATGTTGCCATTGGACCAACACTAATCTCATCGTTTTATTCTTGAAGACTTGAACTTTCTGGTTGAGGATATTGATTGGTCTCGCTATGGTAGTGAGATCCTCCTTTATATCGACGGATTCGATCTCCACTATGTGTGATGGGTCATAAATATATCTTCTCAGCATTGATACGTAAAAAACGTCATGGATTCCCGTATATTATGGCGGTAGAGCGATATTAGACGCAACCTCACCCACACATTTTGTGACTTCGAAAGACCCTACATATCTGGGGCTCAGCTTCCCGCGCTTTCCAAAGTGCATGACTCCCTTAGTCGGAGAGACGCGAATGAATACTCGTTCGCCAACCTGTTAAACAGATTTTAGTGTTTAATCACGAACACAATTGCAATGAAATTTAAAGTTCAAAATTTTAAGTGTTACCTCGAACTCTAAATTACGACGGTAAGGGTCGGCGTACTTTCTCTGACGATCCTGGGCTATCTTAAGTCGTTCGCGTATCAGTTTGATTTTCTCAGTCGTAGTTTTGACTAGTTCAGGTCAAAGCATCTTCCAAACTCCAACTTCGTCCCAACACAACGGCGTTCTACAGCTTTTGCCATATAAAGCTTCGAAAGGGGACATTCCTATACTTGCCTGGTAGCTATTATTGTAAGAGAACTCGATCAACGGGAGGTGATCGTCCCAGTTCCCTCGAAAGTCGAGCATACACTCTCGTAACATATCTTCAACTACTTGATTCACTCTTTCAGTTTGGCCGTCTGTCTGTGGGTGGAAGGCAGTACTAAAATTTAATCAAGTGCCCAGTGCTTCTTGGAAGGCTGTCCAATATTTGGAAGTAAATTTTGAGTCTCGGTCAGAGACAATGCTGACGGGGACCCCATGTAGTTTGACAATCTCTTTCAGATATGTTTCGACAAGTTTGTTCCCATCTGTGGTAGTCTTGAATGGTAGGAAATGAGCTGACTTAGTCAATCTATCAACTATTACCCAGATTATATCGTTCTTCTTCATCGTCTTTGGTAGACCTATGATGAAGTCCATAGATATGTTTTCCCACTTCCATTTCGGGATGGGTAGGGGTTGTATAAGTCCGGCTAATTTCTGATGTTCTGCTTTGACTTGTTGACACACTAAGCATTTCGACACGTATTCGACTATTTCCCGTTTCATATTCGGCCACTAATACCAATTTCTCAGATTCGATACATCTTAGTACTGTCTGGATGTACTGAGTATCCTGATTTGTGACCTTCATCAAGTATCTCCTTTTTCATTTGAGCGTCATTGGGTACGCACAGTCTTTTTCTGAAGAGTAACATCCCATCCGTCCTTAGGCTGAAATCAGGTTTCGATATAATGGTTTCAATGATTTTGAGGATCTCTGGGTCTGTACGCTGTATTTCCCTGATTTTGTTCAAAATGAATGGACTCATCACAATTCGTGCCAAATATATACCATCGTCAATCTTTTGGAGGTAAATGTCTTCTTCGGCGAGTTCATTGAAGGGCTTCCAAATTTTTAATCTGGCTAATAGTGCCAAAGATTCTCTACTAAGTGCATTAGCGACAACATTAACTTTTCCGGGGTGGTAATTTATGGAGCAGTCGTAATCTTTCATGTATTCCATCCATCTACGTTGTATCAAATTCAGGTCCTTTTGTGAGAAAAGGTACTTGAGACTTTTGTGACCCGTATAAATCTTGAACGTCTCGCCGTAGAGATAGTGCCGCCATAGTTTGTGGGCAAAGATAACTGCAGCCAGTTCTAAGTTATGAACCAGATAGTTCTTTTCATGAGGTTTGAGCTGTCTTGATGCATAAGCGACAACTTTCTTACTTTGTTCAAGCACACAACCAAGTCCCTGGCGAGATGCATCTGTGAATATTTCGAATTCACTAGTGCTGGAAGTGGAAGGTAGGGTGAGGATTGGTGCAGTAGTAAGCCTCTTCTTCAGTTCTAGAAAACTTGCTTCACATTCATCTGTTCACACAAATTTGGCATTCTTCTGTGTGAGGCGGGTGAGCGGTAGAGCAATGCGTGAAAATCCTTCAATAAAGCGATGGTAGTAACCCGCCAATCCGAGGAAACTCCTAACTTCGGTAACACTCATCGGTGCTTTCCATTCTGTAATTGCTTCGATTTTAGAAGGATCGATGGTCACTCCTTCTGCTGATACCACGTGTCTCAGAAAGGTTACTTGTTTAAGCCAAAAACTCGCACTTACTGAGTTTGGCATACAACTGGTGATCTCGGAGGGTCTGAAATGCTTACCCTAATATGTGGGATACCGCTCTGTGGCTCAAGTCCCAACGTAGGGAGACTATATACTGAAATAATAGTATATAGTCGGAATGCAGATTGAAATAATAGACTTGCATTTTAGACCCTTTACCCTAATATGTGGGACCATATGTTGAAATAATAGTATATGACTGGACACAGGCTAAAATAATAGTTCTGTGGCTTAAGCCCCATAACCTTAACATGGGAATCATGCACTGAAATAATAGTACATGACTGAACACATGCTAAAACAATAGCTCTGTGGCTCAAATCCCAACATAGGAAGACTATATACTGAAACAATAGTATATAGTCGAAATGCAGACTGAAATAATAGTGTGGCATTTTAGACCCGACCCGGATAGCCCCGAATTACATGCCTAAACCCATGCGCGCAATTCGATTGCATGCAAAACCATACACATGCAATCAGTCCCCCTTTCAGATCAGACATCCTTTCCCAGACCGCCTCGAGACTCGATCACGCGCGTTACATGGCACGCGCGATCGGATTGAGCGCCCCACCACCGGTGCGTAATTGGCCTACGCCTGACCTAGTCTTATAGTCCTTGACCCCCAAGCTTCCTCGCTTAAACGTTTCGAAAGAGGCATTTAATCAGATTGCGCACCCCATAATTGGCGCGCAATTAATCCTAACATTGTTAGAACTAGAAAACTCGCTGAGCAAGTCAGCCAGTCGCTCACTGAGTCGGTGGCCGACCCAAAGCGATTAATCACCGGGAGACCGGCATGCAATCCAATTAAACGCTTGAAACAAGGCATTTAATTGGAGAAAAACCTATAAAAGATTTTTTTCTAATTCGCCCCAGGGGAGGCTGACTATTTTGAGAGAACGAATTTTTTTGGGATTTCGAAATCAAAGAACTTCGAGAATAAACACATAGAGGAACATAGCCATGATTTCGAGATTCAAGCTTCGAATATTTGAGATTTCTATTTGCAGCCCCTACCCTAGGTAAAAATCCAACCTTTAGACTCGACCCCTTAGTTTTATTTTAGTCCTTAGACCTAGGACTTCTCTTAGTTTTAATTATTAATATTGAATTTTCAGTTTTAGACCGTAGCACCCCTTTTTTAGACCGTAATTTTTAATAACTGATTCTAGTTCTCCGTTTCTAGAACCAGTCCTTAATCTGACGGTCTAATTCACCATCCATAGACTCAACTCCGTTCTAAAATTTTAATCTCCAGTCCTATCATTAATCTTTGGTTTTAGTTCCCAGGTTCTAGAATCAGTCCTTAATCATACGGTCTGATTTTCTGATTTCAGACTGGAATTCAGTCCTAGAATTTTAAATTTTAGTTTAAATTTCCTAATTCAATACTTCTAAAATCTCAAATATTCATTTAGTCTTCTAAAACTCTAGTTTCTTAATTTAATTCACAATTATAATCCCGAAATCGACTTTGAAAATAAAAAAATACCAATATTATAATCCGAAATCTAATTTAATTATACTCGGGAACAAGGCCAATCCTCCTTAGCATAGCGGGCCCAAAACCCTTTTTTTAGAATTATTTTGTTGCTTTAATTAGGATTAGAAAATCAGTTCCATAACCATTTCTTAGATTTTTAGTATAATTAATTTACATGCTTTATTTTAATTTAGATTCTTAGAATAATTGCCTTGATTAGAACTCTAATAAAATTAGTTCATTTATTTTAATTCTAGCATAGTTAATTCCTCGCTTTATTAGATTTTGGTATAGTTAATTCATTTTTTTATTAGAATTTTAGTATAATTAACTCATTGCTTTGATTACAATTCTAGGAAAAATCAGTTTCTTTATTTTAATTAGATATTAGTATAGATAATTCATTGCTTTAATTAGAATTTTAGGATAATCAATTTCTCGCTATGATCAGAAGTCTAGTAAGATTAGTTTCTTTATTTTTAATTAGAATTTTAGTAAAATCAGTCTTCCATTCCAATTAGAATTCTAGTAGGACTATTATAATTACTCTAATTAGAATTTCACTCAAATTATTATATTTGCTCTAGTTAGAATTTCAATACAATTATCATATTTGCTTCACTAAAAAATTTCAGTATAATTAGCATGCTTGACTTAATTAGAGTTTTATTAAAATTAACATATTTGCATCCCTAGTACAATTAGGAGACTGATATTGATTGAACTTTTAGTAATATTCGGACACTAAATTAATTAGAATTCTAATAAGATTAGGAAGCTAAATTAATTAGACTCCTAATAGAATTATAATATCATAATAGATCCACTCACTCTAATAAATTCACAATTAAACTCACAATAGAATCATGAAACTCAAACCGATCAGAATCACAACAATAACAGGAAAAGAAAAGGAAAACTAAACTATCTAAACTATAAGGAAGAGTCATAATTGCTGATGTTCGCGAGCGGACAATTCAGTAAAGAAGTAACCCACACCCGCTCTAAAGCGTGATCATTGATGTATTGCAGCGTCGTTAAATATCTGCAGCTGGCGATCGCAACAACTAGGAATCTTTCTAAAAAAACCCATTTTTTTATTTTACCTCCACTATTCTAAATGTCGCATAGCTAGAGTCCACTTAGACAGAATTGGACCATTGATTCAACGGGGACCGAGAGGAACCCAAAAAAGGTGCACACCAACAGACTAGCGATCGCGATGAGACACTTTTACAAACTTTTTCTTTCTTAGATAGTTAGTTTCTATTCTATTTTCCTATTTTTTTTCTATTTCCCTCGCATTATTTCGAATCCCTTTAGATATATGAGTCTTCGTCAAAGACTCGAGATGTCTGGTATACGAAGAGTGAGTTTAAGAGACCCACTATTGTGGGGATATCATAACAACCCCATGTACGAAGAAGAACCACTTTATAATTTTAGCCTACGACAACCTGAGATTAACATGGTTGGCGAATACGAAAATCTCTTCTCTACCCCACACACCGATAATAATCATAATGAGAGAGATGGTAACGCTGGAAAAAACCTTATTGCTCAACAAATCATAGAGCTCGGCATTCAAAGAATACAAAGAGAAGATGATGACTTTGAGGAATTGCTTCATGGATTGGCTGTTGCATATGAGACCATTAGGTCACGATAATTTTTGGATGACTAAGAACGACAAGAAAGGCCACCACCTACCCTAAGCTCGGTGTCAGCCCGCGCTACACCATTGAGACAACCTGCTCACACATTCTTCAACGATGACTCTCTAGACAAGGTTTGCTCACGAGCCGCTCCAAAAGACAGCACCATCAAAATTGAAGATCCCTAAAATGCTCAATGAATACATGGCCAAGAGGGAACACCTTGGTCACTCATTCAGATTCGAAAAATTTTGTCGGGATGTTGAATTTAACTTACCAATAGGATTTAAACTGCCAAAAATTATCAAATATAACGACAACGAAAATCTGAACCATCACTTGGCCCTCTTTTGCAATTATTGTCGACCTATACGTGATAATTAAGGACTTCTCATTCACTATTTCCAATGCTCATTAGAAGGCGGGACTCCCGTTTTATAAGATAGAAACCTTAGACGATTTGGTCGGTCAATTTCTAGACCAATATAAATACTTGATCCAGGAAACAATCAATCTCAGCAATTTGATGGCAGCCAGGTAAGGACCCGATGAAGAATTTATCGACTTCGTCATCAGATGGAGAAAACTCGCTATCAGGACCAGCACTTCAATGAAAGAGAACTCGGTGGACATTATCATCGACAATACTAGAGAACCGCTAAAAAGTGCGTTTGTCATAAGTGATTGCCCCGACTTCACAACACTCCACTCTCGAGCATTCCGACTAGCGCGACACATTAAAGGCAGAGACCTCGCCCTATCCATAGTTACGTTGAAAGTAGGTTCTTCTAGTGAATCAAAGTTAAAAAATAACAAGAAAGCCTCAAGAACCAAGCAGGTCAACACTGTTGTCAACCAAGGACAAAACTCCGAGAATGAAAACTTTCAATCGAGAAACTTTGGACAAAATCAGAATCAGCAACGGTACACAAACCAAAATCAAGGCACTAACCAACAAAGATATACAAACCAAAACCAAGGCCATAACCAAAATCAGGGCCAATACCAGAACAGAAGCCAATATTCTAACACTTATCAGAACCAAAATACGACACAGAACCGACCGACCCACGCGTCGAACTATAATAACGTACCCCCACCGCAAAACTTCAACCTAGCTAGAGGCCCCTACCAGCCGAGGCGGGAACACTATCCCCCTTTACCTTATACGATTCCCAACATCTTTTGTCTCCTCAACACTCAGAATCTCCTCTAATTCCTACAAGAAAGACTTTGCCCATGGCCGACAAATTTAGACTATAGCAAATATTGTGCGTTCCATCGATACGTGGGACACAACCTAGAAGACTGCTAGGTCCTTCAGGATGTAATCTATGATATGAATGATCAAAATCAAATCGATTGGGAGGCGCTTAGGAATCCTAACCCTAATAATAACCAACCCCAACAAAATTTACGGATCATTAATAACCCCATGCCCAACCACAATCAAGCAATACCGACTCAGGTCCCCACCATAGATCTTTTCGGTCAATCCTCCTTCCAGCCCTCCACCTCAATCACTCGCATCCAACCATCAAATACCTCCGCCACACTTGTGAGAGTTCCTTCACCCCCGCACCCCTCGACCTTGATCACTCGCATCGCCCCGCCGAGCTCGCCTCCTTATCCAAAATTCACTCAGATACGAGTCCAATCCTTTAGGGTCAGGAGATCATTCCTTTATAGTCACCCACTAGAACCTTCAACCCCTCAAAATCCTGAACCAATGCCATTGCCACTTGATCGGTGCCGTAATGTGACTATATTTCGCACCCTAATTTCTGTATTTAGCTGTATGAAAGCATCTGATGGTTGTTATGAGGTCTTAATGATTACAGGTGTTTTTTATCGTAGGATTGTTAAAGAGCATAAAAGAAGATAATTAAAAATTGCATAGGAGCAATGGACTAAAAGTCAAAAGAAGCATAGAAATTCGTGAAGTAACTCAACATCCACCAAGAGAGTGAAGAATCTACCTTTAGATATCAATCGATTGAGGACTAAGTGTCAATCGATTGACAGGAGAAGACAGCTTTGTCCCCACTTACTTCGATTCAAAAGTCAATTGATTGAGATTTAATTCTCAATCGATTGAGGCTATTAGGGATAGGGTTTGCTCGGCCCTATAAAAAGGAAGCTACGACTTTTGTAAAGGGGATCTTAATCACTTTTTATTTTTATTGTGGGGAGACTATCTTCTTTTCTTGGAGGGTTCTTCTTGCTCTTAGTAGATTGTATTAGAGTTTTAATTCTCTTTCATAGTTTTTGAGAGCGTAGATTGTACCTAGGAACAAAAGCATTATAAGGAGAATTTTGTGATAAATAAAAGAGCATTATTAAAATAATATCTTCGAATCTACAATGAGCTTGTACACCGAGGATGAGCGGCTAAATTTATTTTCTCAAGGAGGAAGCGAACCAGAGATAAGTAACTATTCTATTATTGTTTCTATAATTTCATGGTATTGTCATTGGATCATTCTGTTATAAGTGTGTGCTTGGTTGAATATTATCGAGTCTTCGTTTACAATCGTGGATCGTGGTTATCAACGATCGTAAAAGAAGCACTCCATCTAGATCTGTTCCTGCAAGCCGATCTAGGTTGCAGAATGATTGATTTATCATTATCGTGACTTAAAATTTTGAGATATGCTATCCTTTTTACATGATTCATATCTCAATATCTCAATGATAGGCTGAGTCATAGTTTTTAGATAGGGTATGCAGGATCAATAGTTGCGTTTTTCTCGATTCATTTATTTTCCTATTAAATGATGGTGTTTTGATTTTAAATGAAATTGTGAGATTGAATAGTAGAAAAGTTACGAATCAATGGTTAGCTAACTCCTTAATCAATTCATAAACTGTCATATTTCTTCTTTATCATAATTTGTTCTGGCCTAGATTGACTTTCTTTTATTGCATTGAGAATCGTGTGGTACTTGCGTGGTAAATCAAACTTTCGCCTTTGGTACTTTCGCGGGTGTTTTAAATCTCTGAAAGGATTAAATAAATTTCACATTTTCTTATGGGTTTGATACCCCTGTTCTTACCGTACTACAATAGATCTTGTGCACTTGCAAGGGTATAAATTAAAATCGATCAAGTTTTTGGCACCGCTATGGGGAAAATCGGTAAAATTTTGATAAATTTGAAAAGAGATTTGTGTAGAATTGTGTGATAGTCAATCGATTGAGACCTCTCTCTCAATCGATCGATTGATTTTTGTGGTTGTGACGTGCTGACGTGTCAATCGATTGATTCTAAAGTGTCAATCGATCGACTATTTTGACTGTTAATTTTTAAAATTCCAAGGAATAAAAATATGAATTTTTAATTTTGAAATTTTGAATAGTGAAATTTTGGATTTTCAAAAATTGGAATGATGAAAATTTTGAGATTGCTGAAATCTGAAATATGGAGCTTGAAAGATTTTTTTTTGAAATTTGAAATTTGCAATTTGAATTTTGAAATTTAATTTTTAAATTGAATTTTGATTTTCAGGTTTGAATTTTGATTTTTGGAAAATTGAAAATTTAGATTAAAATTTAGATTTACAAAATCTTCTTTTCTTTATTTTATTCTCTTTGATAAGATTTGGTGGAGTTCTTTTAGGAACTAGAGGATTTTTAGGATCTCTTGTTTAGGATTTATAGGAGTCATTTATTCTTTTCCTTCTTTGCCTCTTTTAGGAAAGATTTTATAAGATTTTATGGGTTTACTTTTAGAATTTAAAAATTATAATTTTTGAATTTTGAATTTTGAATTTCAATTTAAAAAAAAAAAAATTAAATTAAAATTTTTTTTTTTAATTAATTTTAATTTTGATTTTTTTTTAAAATTTCAAATTTTGAATTTCAAAATTTGAATTTTGAATTTTGAATTTGATTTTGAAATTTCAAATTTGGATTAAAATTTTGAAATTTAAATTTTCACTTAAAAATTTTTTTTTTTAAATTTAAAATTTTGAATTTTGAAATTCGAAAAAAATAAAAATAAGTAAATAAATAAATAAATAAATAAATAAATATATATATATATATATATATATATATATATATTCTAATAGTGGCTATTGTTCATCTTAGAAATTAATTGATTGAGAATTCTCTGTCAATCGATTGGGACTGAAATATTATTTACTGTGGAAGTGTATCAATCGATTGACATTTCTCTGTCAATCGATTGACTAGACTGCTGCTACTTGCCTTCTAAGCTGAAAAATCTGTGTTGACTCAGTTTGACTTTTGAATATCAATCGATTGAAACAACTGCTTCAATCGATTGACTGTTAAAGTCCTTGTTGGGAATTTTGTTGTGCGTTGCTTCAATTGATTGATTGAATTCGAAGTTTGAGGATTTATTGTGGATTCATCAATCCTTATTTTGGGTGTGGTGCATGAGCTTTACTCGATCTCATCACCCACATCTGCAACCGTTTAATCTTGAGATCGAAAGGTCTTGCAGAGAGAATCGTAGACTCCAAAGGAATCAGTATCATCATACTGAGACTATAGCAGATCAAAGAAACGGGAACAATCAGAACATTAATAATGGAAATAATGGGAACAATAATCATGACGAGGGCCCAAGAATATTGGAATATTATAATGACCCTGGTTTTTATGAGGATCAGGATAGTATCATGCACGCCCCCATCCCAGGGAACCATTATGAATTCAAATCTGCAATGATTCAAACGTTACCGATTTACCATGGATTGTCAAACGATAATCCACATGTTCATTTGAATGAGTTCATTGCAGTGTGTAAAATATTCCGAGTGTATAATGTTACTGACGAGATAGCTAAGCTACGACTCTTTCCTTTCTCTTTAAGAGATAAGGTAAAAACTTGGTTTTACTCCTTAGAACCACAATCTATTCAGAGTTGGGCAGAGTTACACCGTTAATTCCTAAAAAATATTTTCCCATGACCAAAACCATTGAGTTGTGTCAGAAGATCCAGTTCTTTTCCCAACAACCTACAGAAATATTTCATGCATGTTGGGAATACATGGTTAATGCATCTTGTGGAGGATTGTATGCCACGAAGGAGGCAGATGAATTATGGGCATTGTTTGAAAAGTTGTATCAAACCTCAATACAAAATGCGACTCTGGGGCAAACTAATTCGGATGTGACAGCTAAATCTCACGTGTTAATCAGAGATGGACTATTTGATGTCAACAACAACACCTCAGATCTTTCAACAAAGGTTGACATGTTGTCCAAGCAAATGAACATGCTGTTAGCTGCAACTAAGCAAGCTAAAAGTCCCAGCAACCCCACAGTTTGTTCAATTTGTGACCACCCAGGTCACATGGCTAATGAGTGTCCAACTACCTTGTCATTCTTTCCTAATGAACCTACTCTTCAAGAGCAGGTGAATCTGACTCAATCATATCAGCGACAGTGTAGGAACATGTACTTAAATACCTATAATCCGGAATGGAAAAATCACCACAACTTAGGATGGGGAGGATCAAACCAAACTGGACAGGTGAACCAGCAGTACAGATCCAACTTAATGAGTGGACAACAACACTTTCGTCCACAACAGAATTCTAATTTCCAACATAATTCTCCTTATTATCATCCAAATTTTGAATACCAAAAAAATCAGAATTTCAATCAAAATTTTAATCAATCTTAGACAATCGCTTCGAAAGATTTTGATTTGGAAGAAAAGATTATACGAAATATGCAAGCTTTTCAGCAGATGATGATGGACCAATTTAGCCAATTGACAAATCAGTTGAGTCAACGAGAGGAAGGTAGGCTTCCTAGCCAACCTATCAACAATCCTCGAGGCCATGCATCATCTGATGAAGGACCATCAAACAGTCAACAGTTGAAAGTTGTTACGGTGCTGAGAAGTGGGAGAGCAGTTGATAATCAAGTGGAGATGCCAGTGGAACCAGACAAGGCTGAAGAAAAAGAAGCGATAAAAGTCAAAGGACTAGATAAAGGAAAAGAGAAAGAAGGTCCTCAAATTGCCCAACAAGTACCTGGAGAAGAACCAGAAAATGAACCCCATTCCTATACCCCAAAGGCACCATTCCCTCAGCGCCTAACACCTCCATCTAGAATGGAGAAAGGAGCGTCAAAAATGGAAGAAATCTTCGAAACATTCAAACAAGCGAAGATAAATCTCCCATTACTTGAAACAATCAAGCAAGTCCCTAGGTACGCAAAATTTTTCAAAGATCTATGCACTAGTAAAAGAAAAGCACGTACTCACATTTCAAAGAAAGTGTTCCTGACTAATTAAGTCAGTTCGATACTACAATTGGATGCCCCACGAAAACTTAAGGATCCTGGAGTCCCAACTGTACCATGTGTTATTGGTGGGCAACCAATTGGGAAGGCGTTACTGGATTTGAGAGCAAGTGTCAATCTGATCCCATACTCAGTGTACGAGAAATTAGGACTGGGCGAATTGAAATCCACGACAGTTACACTGCAACTTACTGATAGGTAAGAAAGAAGACCTAGGGGTATCATCGAGGATGTTTTGATTGGAATAGACAAATTTGTTTTCCCAGTGGACTTTGTTGTGTTGGACATGGAACCACCAGTTAAATCCATCAATCAAGTCCCAATCATTCTTGGGCGTCCGTTTCTCGCGATCGCAAATGCCTGCATCAATTGTCGAATGGGAGTCATGGATGTTTCTTTTGGAAACATGAAAGTTAGACTCAATATATTTTATACAATAAACCATTTTCCCAATGAGGATGAGGTTGATTGTTTCTACATCGATCAGGTGGACGAAGTAGTGGATGAAGCTTTACCATCAATGCTTACCAAAGAAGAATTCGAAACTGTTTTGCTAGCCATCTATGAGGAGAAAGGATCTGCGAAGAAACAGTCAGAAGAGAAGAGGACGATTTCATCAACTGAAGATGATACATTATGTGAAATTGAGACTAAGGTGGAACCATTACCTATTGAGGTAAAAGATGAGCTGACTCTATCAATCGAGTAGCCACCAACCGCTAAATCAAAGCAACTGCCTGAATCACTCAAGTATGCTTTTCTGGGACCCCAAGAAACGTTTTCGGTGATTATCTCATCAACATTATCGGAAAAATAAGAGAATGAATTGTTAAAAGTGCTTAAAGATTGTAAAAAGGCCATCGGATGGACCTTAGCTGATCTGAAAGGGATTGATCCATCAGTATGTATGCACAAGATACATTTGGAAGATGATAGTACACCATCGAGAGAACCACAGAGGTGACTTAATCCAAATAAGAAAGAAGTCATTTTAAGGGAAATCATCAAGTTACTCAATACTGGAATAATCTATGTGATCTCGGATAGTGAATGGGTAAGTCCAGTTTAAATTATTCCCAAGAAGTCTGGGGTAATAGTGAAAGAGACTACTGGGGGAGAATTGGTACTTAGTTGTGAAACTACGGGGTGACGCGTGTGCATCGATTATCAAAAATTGAACACAACTACCAGAAAAGATCATTTTCCCCTTCCATTCATTGATCAAATTCTTGAAAAGTTAGCAGGGCAGGAGTTTTACTGTTTTCTCGATAGATATTTGGGCTACAACCAAGTGTCTGTATTTCCTGCTAATCAGGAGAAGACAACATTCACATGTCCTTATGGTACTTTTGCATATCACAGAATGTCATTCGGCTTATGTAATGCTCCGGCCACTTTTCAACGATGTATGTTAGCCATATTTTTGGATATGATTGACAAATTCATCGAAGTATTCATAGACGATTTCTTTGTTTTCGGGAAGACGTTTGAATCATGTTTAAATCATCTTGCACAAGTGTTGCAATGTTGTATAGAATCCAAACTTATTCTCAGCTGGGAGAAGAGCCATTTCATGGTTCGACAAGGAATTTTGTTGGGGCATATCATTTTTAAAAAAGGGATTGAAGTCGACAAGGAAAAAGTTGACTTAATCGCTAATCTACCTTCACCAAAAAATGTGCGTCAAATCTGATCATTTCTGGGTCATGCTGGATTTTACCGACGATTCATCAAAGATTTTAGCAAGGTGGCTAAACCATTGTGTACCTTGCTTGGAAAAGATGTTCTGTTCGAATTTAATGAGGAATGCATGAAGGCCTTCCTAAAATTGCGTGAATTGTTATCAAATGCGCCAATAATCCAACCACCGGATTATTCTCTACCTTTTGAACTCATGTGTGATGCATCCGACTATGCTATTGGAGCAGTTTTAGGGCAAAGGGTAAACAAATTACCTCATGTGATCTATTACGCCAGTAAGACGCTGATTGATGCCCAATTGAATTACACCACCACCGAGAAGGAATTACTAGTTGTAGTGTATGCATTGGATAAATTCTGCTCCTATTTGCTTGGATCGAAAATAGTGGTCTTTTCAGACCACTCTGCATTAAAATATCTGTTGGCAAAAAAGGATACAAAACCAAGGTTGATCCGATGGATCTTGCTCCTCCAAGAATTTAACTTCGAGATCAAAGATAAAAGAGGGGTCGAAAATGTTGTAGTGGATCATTTGTCAAGAATTTTGTCTGAAGAATCATCGGGATCTGAGGATATCCGTGACACCTTTCCGGATGAGCAGTTAATGGCAATTGATACAACAGGTACAAAAGTTCATTGGTTCGCTAATATCATGAATTATCTGGTCACTAGTAGAATCCCTATGCAATGGGGTAAGAATCTCTTTTTCTCTCAAATAAAATACTTATGACAGCTCGGATTTCGGCACTCCGAAACCCGTGCCATCAGCACGATCCTCCAGACCGTGCCCCAAAATTATGCACGGAACATTGGTATAACAAGCATAATTAAATAAATAAAGTAAATAATCTCATAAAGCGGAAACGGTTAATTTGCCCAACTGGCATATGCAAAAGACAGTTCTACTTTCATGCCACTGCATGAACAGAGAGTTGACCCGAACCATCGGTGATAAACAGATCACCCCAGATGGTTCGCCAAAAGAGTAATCCAATTTAATTACATGCTTAATAAAAAGAAGACTTGACATATCAAGCCGTACAACTAGCTCTCAAAAACTACTCTCTGTCAAAGTACACAGCAGAGTCTCCTAGAAGAAGTCCTCGGGTGGAGGCTCCAACTCGTCTCCAGGCACCAAATCCGAATCACCCGGATCTACGTTTCCCGAAGCCTCAGCTGCTGCTATCAATGGACCTGCGATGTATAGTCTGAAGGGTGAACTACATCCTAGCTCAATAGGGAACACAATGAACATATAAATTAAGATTCACATATATTCCATGATATTCTAAGCATGATGTGCCTATGCATTTGCTAGAAAACAGTTTAAAAGCTGATGAATTATATTCAAGTTTACTGGTAATTAACATGTCTTATTTTAATGTTGACTTATCATGAATGACACTGAACAGGCTTAAAGCAAAACTTAAATCTTCAACTTAAGTAATCCCTGAGCAATATAGCATCGAGCCCCGATGAGATACCCTTCATCGTCATCTAAATAGACAATTGTTATAAAGTATTTCCTGGGAATACGACCCAAGCCCCTTTTCACTAGGCGGCGGGGTTAAATATCACTCAACATCCCTGAGATGTGCTTACTGTTACGGATAAACTTCCGCACTGGTATACGGATTGGCCGCCGTACCGGTCACGGATATCCTGCCGCGTTAGTCGTGGGTATCCCACCACGTCGGTGGGGTATCCTATCAAACCTCAAATAACAAAAATAACATGTGCTTTATATATAGTTGTTCACCGTGTAAGTGTGCTATCTTATATCAGTTAGACCTCAACAGTAATTATTCAATCATACATGTATACATCCCTGGGATGCATACATACTCGCATTACACTTGATGCTTTTATTACTTTCTCATCCCCTGGGGATATCTCATTCTTATTAGATTACTTGATCTTAATCACTTGTATCACACAGATGCCTTTATCGCATTCTTGGTGTCACACACGCACCCATTTTCATAAAGCTTTTCATAGTCAAAATAACTTCAAATATGATAATTATATCACTACATACATGCTCTTGAAATTAAAGTACATGTTCAAGGTGTTCTCTACCTCAATTCTCTGAAGGTCCAGGCATCAAGGTCCCACGCGGCTCCTTGTGCTCGCTTTCACACGTACCACTTATGGTACATCATAACACATGTAATACATCACTAAAGATGTAATGAAGAAGGTCCTAGAATCGATTAATCGAGATTCTGGAATCGATTAATCGAAACTCCAATTCGATTAATCGATTCTCAAAATCGATTGATCGAGATTCAAATTCGATTAATCGATTTGGGATCGATTAATCGAAGTCTCCAACATAATGAAGTTGATTCTCAAATCGAGTGATCGAAAGTTTGAAATCGATTAGTCAATCCTAAATCGATTAATTGAAATCCAAAATCGATTAATCGATTTCCCAACTCGATTAGTCGATTTCTCCAGGTCTCTTTTCTCCACCCACTGAAGGTACCCAGTCGATTAGTCGATTTCCAAATCGACTAATCGAAATCAAAATCGATTAATCGAATACTATTCGATTAATCGAAATCTGGCTTTCATGACTTTTCATCTTCTTGGCCAAAATCGATTAATCGAACTCCAATTTCGATTAATCGATTTGGCCAGATTCAGCCCCCTTCCGGGCTGTTCTTCCAAATCTTTCTCCTTTCTTTTCTAAGCCTTTAATCTACTCATTTAACCCTACTTGACTGAATTAAACTTGTCTACACTATATGCATTCACTTAAATTAAAACTCACCTCAATAATCCCTTCAAGGGATTGATTTGTTGGGTTTGATGGCTAGGGTTCCATCACTTGCTTCAACGATCCCAAATCGCTTTGAATCCGAAAATCAATGCTCTAATCTCCTCTTGATTTGTATTAACTCCACTTTCATAACTCCTCTTTACTCTCTCTCTCTCTCTCTCTCTCTTTTTAACTCTCTCTTCAACAACCAACAAAAGGGAACTAGGGTTATTAAAACCCTTTTATTCTCTCTCCTGCTTGTGTGTTAAACACATACACTAAGGATAGGTGTATGTAGCTCTAAACCAATAATACTCACTACACTTGAGTCTCATTTGCATCACATCAGTTCATCACTCCTTGAATTCAAAGTTTGACCATCATTTGGTCAACCTACGATCAATCGGGCACAGATCCCGAAGTCAAAGTCAAACGGTCAATTTTTTGGGATATTACAATACTACTTTTGAGATGAACCACAATTGTTCAAATTTTGTTCAGATCAAGTTATCAGAAGATGTGTACCTGAAGAAGAGAAACTGAGTGTTATTAATTTCTGTCATGCTGGAGCCTGTGGAGGCCATTTCGGAGGACAGAAGACCGCACAGAAAATTCTTCAAAGCAGATTCTACTGGCCCTCCATCTTTCGGGACACGGCGACATTTTGCAAAGAATGCCAACAATGTCAACAGCTTGGAAATATTTCTCGACGAAATATGATGCCACTGAATCCGATTTTGATTGTTAAAATTTTCGATGTATGGGGGATCAACTTCATGGGTCTGTTTCCCCCATCATTCGGTTATTTATATATTCTAGTCGCCGTTGACTATGTTTCCAAATGGATAGAAGCTGTGGCAACCCAGTCGAATGACCATAAGGTCGTGGTCAAATTCTTGAAAGAAACTGTGTTTAACAGATTCGGGATTCCAAGAGCAATCATTAGTGATGGCGGTTCGCACTTCTGTAATAGCTATTTTGCCACTTTAATGAAGAAATATGGCGTTACCCACAAGGTGGCAACGCCGTATCACCCACAGACTAGTGGTCAAGTGAAAGTGTCGAATCGGGAAATCAAAAGAGTTTTAGAGAAGACGGTATGACCGGACAAAAGAGATTGGTCGAATAGGCTATCTGATGCTCTTTGGGCATATCGTACTACATTCAAGACCTCGATCGGAATGTCACCGTTTAGGATTGTCTATGGAAAGGCATGCCATCTTCCACTTGAATTAGAGCATAAGGCATTCTGGGCCATAAAAAGATTTAATTTCGATATGAAAGAGGCAGGGTCCAATCGACGCCTACAGCTGAACGAATTAGAAGAACTACACTACGATGCGTATAAGAATTCGAAGATGTATAAGGAAAGATATAAAAAGTTGCACGATCAGTCAATTTTGCGAAAGGAGTTTCATATTGGGCAAAAAGTTTGGTTGTTCAACTCCAGACTTAAGCTTCATCCGGGGAAATTGAAATCACGGTGGGAAGGACCATTTCAGATTGTCTCCACTATCATGCATGGTGCGATTGAAATTAGAAGCCTTATGGACTATCGAATTCTCAAAGTCAATGGGCAACGACTCAAACCAATGATCGAGCCAATGACCTAGATGAGGATTGAAGCAACATACCTCAGTGACCCGAGAAATTGAACGATAAAGTCGTCGAGCTATTGACACATAAACTCAGCGCTTCCTGGGAGGTAACCCAGTGTATTTTATGTTGGTTATATTTTATTTTCGTTGTGTTTTTGATTGAAAAAGAGTCCTTAATCGATTAATTTGAAAAAGTCAAATGATTGACCTATTAAAATGCTCAATCGATTGAGAATCACTATTCTCAATCGATTGAGGTGTCCATCATCATCATCATCATCTCATTCTTTGGTATGGTCATGTCAGTCGGATTACATTCCTATCAATCGATTGAGATTTCAATTTCGATCGATTGACATCACCTCGACTTGATGACTAGTTGTCAGCAATCAGAAGGTCAATCGACACGTCTTATCGATTGCAACTAACTTTTGAGGCACGTCAAGAGACCAATCTCTCAATCGATCGACTTGATTGCTTATTTACTCCGCCAGTTCCCAAGGCACCTAACAGTGTGACTTTTTGCAAAAAGATTGCTGTCAATTGATTGACATCACCATATCAATCGTTCGACATTAAGAGTGCATGAGTGGATTGTACCATGTCACATCCGCGTTCCTAATACCCTTTGAAATTCTTGCAACGTGGGGAGGCCAACCATTGTCAATCGATTGAGACTTCATCCTTAATCGGTTGACATTCATATTATATAATGGAGACACCCGTGGTCCCCTTCTTCCAAAAGCCCCTCCAATCCGAGTTTTGCATCTCTTTACTCTCATCGTACGCGATCGAAATGGCGCCACCTGGCCCACCGATATACCGACCACCTCGTCCCGCCAACACTCCTATGCACATTCCTAACGACGAGTACGTGAATCGTCAATTTCAGACAGAGAATTTCTTCGATCTAGCCAAATATCGTCGCATTGCAGAGGCCGCCCATTCGATTGAATTTATCGAGGCTCTGTACTTGGAAATGTTGCTCGCTCCTCCTCCTATTGATGTTTCGCTCCGTATTCTAAGACTATTTTACCAGAATATGGAATAGGTGTCTACTCCAGTGTCGCCAACGGGATTACCCTTCATCCGCCTCGAGATCGACAATTGAAGATATAACTTGCATGTTGCCGATCTCGCACGAGCTTTCAATTTCTACGTGGTTCGCCCATTGAACCACCACATCAATCCCGCCATTGATCTCAGCCAGGACCTTATGATCAACGATATGTGTGGAGGACGCCGCGGGTCCGGTTTGGCCACTAAAAGAGTCGTCCTACCAATGGACATCCTATTTTGGGACATCGTTATATCAAACAATTTGCTACCGCATGGAACGAAAAGCGAACGAACCAAGAATAGGGTATTGGCACTTTATGCGGCACACACAAATACATGGTTTGATGCTCCGGGACTAATGCTTGAAGAAATGTATCGGTATCACAGTGACATTGTGATCATCACCACACCAAAGAAGCGAGAAGCTATTCTTTTGCATTTCTCGCACTATGTGATGCATCTTTTAGACCAAGTTGGGTGCTCGATTTATGATGATGAAGAGATGGGTGATATGCAATTTTATCCCTATGGCACGAACGTTTGGGATAAGAGTATCAAGGTTATACTTCGTGTGACGCTACCACCTATTGACGTTGATGATGTACCTCCTCCCCGACCAAACCCCGCACAATGCGAATGCGGCGGCACTAGAAGACCTTGTCCTGAAGAGGTCACCGATTTTAACGCCGAGGCAGTAGTCGTTGGCCTCGAGGTGCAGATGGATGGGTTGAGTACCACTGTGGGAGGTATTGATCGACGTTCACGATTTTAAACTTCACTTCTCATACGGATGGCTCAGGAATCGTTCCCTAGGCATGCCGACGGATTCATCGTAGGAGCGAGAGTGGCGATGGATGAGGAGGGAGACCCTGAATATGATGATGATGATCAGTGATTGATCGTATTTGTGTTATTGTTTGTTAGTGTTTGTGTTTGTTGTTTTAATTTGTTTTGTGTTTTTAGTTTTGTTTTTCGGTAGGATTAATCGTAGTTTGTTTAGTTAATCTTTTAGTTGATGATGGGATCATATGGTTGGAATCAAATCTTTCAAATCAATGAAATCGGACCGTTTTTAGTGTGTTAATTTTTCTGTCCATTCTCGAATTGGTGCATAAGTGCATCAGTCAATCGATTGAGATGTAACTCTCAATCGATTGAGAGCACTGCGAATGTCTTGGCCTCTTTAGTCTGTTTCTGCTCGAACCCATAGGACTTGTTCAATCGATTGAGGAACAACCCTCAATTGATTGACACTTGCGTGGACTAAATCGACCCTTCTGTCAGAAACAGAAAGTTTCTTCAAACAGGCTGTGCGAGAAAAAAAAATAGAATTTGAGCCGTGCACCAAAGGGCTTCCTTGGCACCTAGTGTCAATCGATTGACACTAAAATGTCAATCGATTGACTGAGGTATATTTCCGGAAGAATACCTCTTCCACTCTGAAAATCGAGAATTGGGTCCCTCTTAGAGTCTGTAATTTAGAAAATTCCTTAGAATCTGGGTGTTAGAAGTTTTTCTCTATTTAAAGGCCTTCTTAGGTTAGTTCTTTAGTCAAGAAAATTCCTTCATTCCTCCCCAAGTTTTAGCCATGGCTTCCATTCGGTATCGTACCCAATCTGCTATGAGGAAATTGATGGAACCAACGCAAAAACGTGCACGCTACCACTCTCCACGACCACCGCTCGATTTGTCAAATCATGAAGTCATCAATCTTGACGATGAGTCAACTATAGAAGTCAAATCGAGTTTTACTTGTTCTGACGAGGCCGTCAAGGACCCATCAAAGAACTTGATTCCAACCTACTTGTGGGTGGAATTGAATCCTCCCCCGCCTCTTGTACCACCGCCATCTCCGCACCACGCACTTATTACACCACCACGCGAGGGTGGGATCACAGAGGAGATGTGGAATTATGCGTTCCCAACACCGAAGGAAGAAAGATCCACCATGATGACTGAAGGATTAGGAATGTTAGTCGTACAGTCTAGACTAGATTATTTTAATATTTTTAAGGTTTATTTTCCTTCATGTTTGGATTAGGTTAGGTTTAGTTTTGTCTTAGGTTAGGTTATTTTCTTTAAATTTTCAATAAGTGTAATAATTTGCATACGTTTAATAAAAGTTTAGATTTGTGTTTTTAATTTTGCTCAAATACCTTTCACTTGGTTCGATTTGTTGGTCTTCGATTGCATTTAACAGGATTGGGGGATCTCATATATTTTCCAAAATTCAAAGCCAATGAGAACCTTTGACAATTCAGGTTTGGGGGAGTATTTCGTTCGATTCATGTGCGTGTGTAGATTGTTATTATTAAAATAAATAAATTGAAATAGTGTATCAGTTAATCGATTGAGACAAATGACTCAATTGATCGACTGATAATCATCAGACTTATTGAAAGTTTGTATCTGTCAATCGATTGAGGCAATTGATTCAATCGATTGACTGATAACCATTTAACTCATAAATTTTCAAATTATAGACTCATGTCCCTGAAGTGTTAATAATCGGAAAATTTGTAACGAAATTTCCATCGCACCATATTGATTTTATAAATGCTCATTCTATTGTAAGTTGTATAACAATATTCATGATCTATGACCGAAAATTATGCACCATCACTTTGTTTTAATTCCAAAATCTGAGAATTAAGTACAAAACTGAAATCTTAAGATTCCAAAGAAAGACAAAAACCCAGCGAGCTTCAGAACTTTGTCCTCATTCTTGATGAGTGCTGAAATAATTTCAGAGTATCTTTGAATTTCTTGCTTAATTTGTTGAAATCTCATATACTCTATCTTTGATTTGTTGATTTCACGTGTGTTATACCATTACACTAAAAATCATTATGTAAAAATTCAAGGCAAATAGGCATCATTACTATCATGAGAGGAGATGGTCAAAGGCCATCTTTGACTCGTTTGTGCCCAAAATATTCCACCATATAGTAATTTATCTTGTTGCACCCCCTTTGAGCCTTGATTGAAAATTTTTACCTCAAACATTCCTTGTTAAGTTATATCAACCATATCTCGCACCAGTTTGGAAAACCATACCCTTCAACCTTTGAGAAATTGGAAAAGAGGGATGAGAGCAAAATGAGAAACAGAGAGTTGTGACAAAGGTATTGTAAGGAATATATAGCGGAAAAACATAAAAGGGGAGAGAAAAAGAAAATTCAGTTTAGTGCAAGAAGTAGAGAAAAATATGAAAGTGGTGTTAAAAGGAAAAACAAAAAGAAAGAGAAAAGTGTGTTATGAAAATAAAAGGGTTCTAGAAAAAAAAAAAAAAAAAGTGTGAAAAAACATAAAATCAATTGTGCTTCTTTTTCTGATTTCTCAAAGAAATTTGAATCCAATTTCCCTTTTCTTTCTTAAACCTTTATTCGAGCCCCATTACAACCTTAGAAAAGACCTCTTTGATCCAATCATGAGTGGTAAATGCTTTGTGGAGAATAATTATATAATGTTTATGGTGCTTGGTATATGCATGCCTAGGATACAAATATCTTTTCTAATGAGATTTCTCTTAAAAATTCTTTGATGCAACGCTCTTCTGATAACATGTGAGACTTTTTTACTTTGGGTAGCAACTCCATCTCACATATGAGTGAAAAGTAAAACTATTCATAAGAGCGATTTTATTTTGAGTGCAAACCAATGGTGAGGATTGAGTCTAGACATGGAATCTAAAGACTTTTTTTAAACTTAGTCTCAGATAAAAGAATTTTAGCAAAGGGATAAGTGCATAAAACTCTGGGCATGAATTATGTGCATTGGAAAACAATGGAGTGAGTTGAATAAGTATTAATAGAATGAGTGTGGCCGGTAGCATCTTTAAGGTTTTCACGGGCATTTAACTACTTAAGGGCATGAGTACAATTTTGAAATTTATTGGTTATGAAGTTTGTAGGTATCTTCGCTGGAAACCTTCAAGAGGCACTACTCCTCCACTAGGGATCACCTAGGGGTTTAAAGGCTTATTGCATGCGCTAAATGCAATCGTGCTCCCTACGAAAGTGACATTTAATTATAAGGATGTTAGTTTTATCTGCTT
This sequence comes from Chloranthus sessilifolius, assembly GCA_021018995.1. Lineage (NCBI taxonomy): Eukaryota > Viridiplantae > Streptophyta > Magnoliopsida > Chloranthales > Chloranthaceae > Chloranthus > Chloranthus sessilifolius. The sequence continues at coordinate 15,566,130 of CM037598.1, read as the reverse complement.
TGATATATTTTTCACTCTCTTTGCTTGAGGACTAGGAAAGTGTAGGTTTGGGGGTGTGATCAGTGCCGTAATGTGACTATATTTCACACCCTAATTCCTATATTTAGCTGTTCGATGAAAGCATCTGATGGTTGTTATGAGGTCTTAATGATTACAGGTGTTTCTGACCGTGGGATCGTTAAAGAGCATAAAAGAAGATAATTAAAGGTTGCACAGGAGCAATGGACTAAAAGTCAAAAGAAGCACAGAAATCCGTGAAATAACTCAGCATCCACTAAGAGAGTGAAGAATCTACCCTTAGATATCAATCGATTGAGGACTAAGTGTCAATCGATTGACAGGAGAAAACAGCTTTGTCCCCACTTACTTCGATTCAAAGGTCAATCGATTGAGATTTAATTCTCAATCGATTGAGGCTATTAGGGATAGGGTTTGCTCGGCCCTATAAAAAGGAAGCTACGACTTTTGTAAAGGGGATCTTAATCACTTTTTATTTTTATTGTGGGGAGACTATCTTCTTTTCTTGGAGGGTTCTCTTGCTCTTAGTAGATTGTATTAGGGTTTTAATTCTCTTTCATAGTTTTTGAGAGCGTAGATTGTACTTAGGTACAAAAGCTTTGTAAGGAGAATTTTGTGATAAATAAAAGAGCATTATTAAAATGATGTCTTTGGATCTACAACGGACTTGTACACCGAGGATGAGCGGCTAAATTTATTTGCTCAAGGAGGAAGCGAACCAGAGATAAGTAACTGTTCTGTTATTGTTTCTATAATTTTATGGTATTGCCATTGAATCATTCTGTTATAAGTGTGTGCTTGGTTGAATATTATCGAGTCTTCATTTACAGTCGTGGATCGTGGTTATCAACGACCGTAAAAGAAGCACTCCATCTAGATCTGTTCCTGCAGGCCGATCTAAGCTACAGAATGATTGATTTATCATTGTCGTGACTTATAATTTTGAGATATGCTATCCTTTTAACATGATTCATACCGCAATGATAGGCTGAGTCATAGTTTTTAGATAGGGTATGCAGGATCAATAGTTGCGTTTTTCTCGATTCATTTATTTTCCTATTAAATGATGGTGTTTTGATTTTAAATGAAATTGTAAGATTGAATAGTAGAAAAGTTACGAATCAATGGTTAGCTAACTCCTTGATCAATTCATAAACTGCCATATTTCTTCTTTATCATAATTTGTTCTGGCCTATATTGACTTTCTTTTATTACATTGAGAATCGTGTGGTACTTGGGTGGTAAATCGAACTTTCGCCTTTGGTACTTCCTTGGGTGTTTTAAACCTCCAAAAGGATTAGATAAATTTCATATTTCCCTGTGGGTTCGACACCCCTGTTCTTACCGTGCTACAATAGATCTTGTGCACTTGTAAGGGTACAATTTAAAACTGATCACCACTCCCTTCATCTGATTTTGAACCCGAGTACGGAGATCACGTTCTTCAAACTACAACCCAAATTGCCGCATGGGTAGAAAGTGTCACTCGAAAGAATCTAAACCTAGAAAACGAAGCAAAGTCTGAGTGTTCACTAAACATAGAAGAGAGTGAGCGAGACTCCCGACCCGTGCGAGACGCTTGTCTCTGCTTTCCTAGAAGAAGAGGATTACACACAGTACCTCCCAGCTTAGAGCGGCATCATACAAGTAAATGCTCCGACCTTGAATTTCACTCACTTCACAAATACATCGACATCGAGCCACACTGGGTTCGGTCAACAACCGACTTGTCCGATTCTTAAATTAGGAACCAATTACTCACCTCCGCCTTTCCCTCAGAATAAGGATTTCACAAACGTGCAACCACCAGAGGGGAACGTGAGAGAAAGAGAGGTTAACTTGCCGCCCCCACCTCACATCATTCCTCCACCAATTCCTGCACCTCAACCACTCCAATCACCTGCACCCAAGGCTCATCGGCTAGGCAAAGAAATGGCACTGGAGCCAAGGCAATAATATAACCTTTTGCGACATCTCTAAAAGATTTCGGCAGAGATATCCATACTAAAACTCACCAAGAAGTTGCCTGACCATCACTGGTTGTTGATAAGGACACTTGAAGACGCACAAGTGGATGAGGATACAACCTTAGATGAGCTTCATCAAATCACTTCGGTCATGGTGCAACCTCCAGCGCTCACTTTCACAGACACAGACATGCCTAAAGAGTTACTCCGCGGGAGTGCGGGTCCATATACCTTACATTCATAATTAGAGGATTCTCTGTACCCCATGCGTTGGTCGACACAGGAGCATGACTCAATATTTGCCCTCTCACAATGTTAAAGACGCTCGAATACATGGAGCAGGATGTCAGGTCCTCGGCACTACCACTCAGCTTATGATGGCTCACGCCACTTTGTCAAAGGAACTATTAAACTCCAGGTTCACCTTGAACCTGTAATGAGAGATGTTACCTTCCATGTTTCTGATTCTGCTAGTACGTACAATCTTATTTTAGGAAGAAAATGACTAGAGTTAATGAAGGCCGTCGGATCCACATATCATCAATACGTCAAATTTCCATACGAGGACTCTATCGTCCGTATATACACTGACGCACCCCTCAAGGAGATGGATACTGATTACACGGCAAGTATTCCGACAATCCATGGTTCCGTATTGAACACAGACCATATTCAAAAGACTCGAATCCCTTATGAGACAACCGTTGCGAAAGTCCATCCCCCTACCCCTCCTAGTCCTCCCCTAATGCGTCAACAAAAATTAATGAGGAGAGAGGTTAGCCCAGACCTCGCCAAACTTTATGACATCAACCCCACTACGAAAAAAGGGTGGGACCTCATGTACCAACTCAGATACGTCCCTCACATCGGACTCGCTAAAAATAAGCAAGGTCGTGTAGGACTTATCGCCCCAACGAAAATATGCAAACACATAGGGTTAGGTTATCAATCGGACGGCCCACAAGCCGACTTGTTCCCTACCTCACCCAAATGGTCTCTATATGACCACTTTATCTATGGGATTACTGAGAAAACAGATGTACCAAGGCAGAAGGAAGTGTCCTTCACTAGATCCTAAGAAGCGAAAATCGAGCGAATGTCTAAAGCATTCAATGATCTAACCAATCTGAATGACGATATTGATAAATCGCTCGAAGGAGTCAAACCCTTGTTTGACACTAAAGAGTTTACAGAAGGGAGGAAGAAAGAACCTCCAGAACTCGAGCCACAAGTAGGAGATTGGGAATCCACTGATGACGAAGATTTTCATGTAGCAGCCTTGCAAGATGATGAAGAGTACTTACACTCAACATGGGAAGAAAATGACACCGTATAGCATCCACGTGAGCCTTGGCTTTGGGGGATGGGAATGTCCCTGAGACTCCCCTTGTATCGCTCACCCATACCAACCTCGCTCCAGGGCATGTACCAATAGATTAGAATGCTTTGCTAGCTGGGTCCAACATTCCGCAATAGTAGGAACGAATGATCCCAACCTCGTAATGACAGAAGAAAGTGATGACACACCAACTCAGCTACCTACCCAAGAAGCAAAAAATTCTAATAGTCATTTGGTTGACCCAAGGGGAAACACCCACATCGCCCTCATAGGGTTTGAAGAGGTATTTAAATTAAACGCCTCTTCATCCCCAAATGCGCCACAACTCCAATATTCTAGAAATCTCTCGAGAAAGAATGACAGCCTCCCCCGAGAGATGATGAGGACTACGAGATAGACGTCCCTGCACTCGAGTTAGCAGAGCAAGCTAACCTAGGACTTCAAGCACTGTCAGATCAAGAAGATGAATTCGATACCGTCTTCGACTCTAACTTAGAAGGATGGGAATGTCCTTGGGGATCTCCTTGCATTTCTCACTATTACCAGTCTCGCTGCCTAGCATGCGTGCTTATCCTAACATATTATGAAGTTCAAGGGAAAAAACTCACTACCCCTGAGGATCCCTTAGGAGATCACCCTCAGTTGGAAGAACAACTATGTTACAAATCAGAGGAGGATAGTTCGATTGACTACGATCTCCAGAGCTTCTTTCAAGATGAGGCAATCAATGTGATAGAGGAAATCCGAATGTCGATACCGTCGCCACCGACATCGCTTATTCAAAAGACCTCATCAGTTGAGGACTCCAAAAAAAAAAATCTCAAATTCAGAACAAATCCACATTTCCCGAAGAATCACTCGAACGACTCCAGCAGCCGTCTCTCTCTCTCAATTAAAGGAAGAAACTCTCCCGACGCCTCTTGAGGCAATCGACCATGTACCATATTTATTATCAAAAATTTTAAAAATAGAAAAAGTAAAAAATCCTAAAAATTTAGAAACACAAAATCTGAAAAAATCAGAAAACCTCGAAAAAGAAAGGGAACCCTTCGTCCCGAATCAAGTTTATGGCCAACAAGGAGACTTTTCTCCTAAGACTTCTATCACATCTTACGCACGAGGACGCAAAGCATCCAGACTAAACAACAAGCTAGTGATCATATCGAACGAGATACGTCGTGACTTTGAGAGAAGAAGCAATAGCTTTGATCTTCACCTTATAAAAGATCCCTCAGTCATAAATTACGTCGATGAAGGGTTACCTTTCGCAAAATCGAATCCCTAGTGTAGCAATTTTACAGTATATGAACTTACCGAAGATGAAGAAGGAATGCTAGTCGTCAAAGAGGCGCCAAACTTCTAGCGGATTATTAAGCATTTCGATGAGCAAACTCAAGCTGTCGCAAAACCTAAGAAGAAATTAACTTTGGCACTGAAGAGAAACCCAAAAAGCTACTAATTAGCGCAATGCTCAACTCTAAGGAATGTCAACAGATCGCACAAGTCTTACAAGAACACCTCGACTCCTTCGCATGGTCCTATGAAGATATGCCTTGTTTAAACCCAAGTTTAGTAGAACATCATCTTGTATTGGAACCCGACGCAAAGCCCGTTAAGTAAAAACTCCGTAGGATGCACCCACAAACCGCCTTTCAAGTTAAAGAGGAAGTTGATAAATTATACAAAGCCAAATTCATCTAAGTCATCCTCTACCCCAAATGGGTCACCAACATAGTACCTGTCGCTAAGAAAGATGGCAGAGTACGAGTTTGCATTGACTTTCGAAACCTCAACCAGGCATGCCCAAAAGATGACTTCCCATTTTCACACATTAACACTCTAGTCGACAACACCACTGGACATGAGATGCTATCCTTCATGGACGATTTCTCTGGATATAATCAGATCAAATTAGCCGAGCCTGACCAAGACCATGAAGAGCTTACTGTTATGTCGTCATACCATGGGGAGCTTACTGTTATGTCGTCATACCTTTTAGGCTCAAGAACGCAAGAGCCACGTACCAACATGCCATGATGGCTATTTTTCACGACATGATATATAAATGTGTAGAAGTCTATGTCGATGATATATTAGTGAGGTCCCAAACGCGAGTAGGACATGTTAAAGCACTCCGATTGGTATTAAAAAGAGCAAAAAAGTATCAGCTGAAAATGAACCTAAAGAAGTGTGCCTTTGGAGTCACCTCCGAAAAATTATTCAGTTTCATAGTCAGCAAGTGAGGGATCGAAGTCGACCCTGTAAAAGTCAGAGTCATCCTTGAGATGCCATCTCCCAATAATATCAAAGAATTACGAGGTCTGATAGGAAGATTGTAATTCATCAGGAGATTTATATCCCAACATTCAAATAGATGCGATCTTTTATACAGACTACTTAAAGGATGGAATGACCAGTGTCAGCAAGCCTTCGAAAATATCAAAAAGTATTTTCTTAACCCGCCAATACTATCGCCACTAGTTTTCGGAAGACCTCTTATCTTATACTTCTCAGCAAACGACAAAACAATGAGAGTGATTTTGGGACAATATGAAGAAGACGATAAGAGAGAGATTTTGGGACTACCTAAGTAGGACGATGGTCGAGTATGAACAAAAATATACTTCGATGGAGAAGACCTGCCTCACATTGGTGTGGGTCTCAACCAAATTACGGTACTACTTCGGAGCACATAAAATACTAGTACTAGCCCGAATGGACCCTCTGAACTATGTACTCAAAAAGCTCGTAATCTTAGGAAAGATCGCTCACTGGCATATGCTCTTGCAAGAATTCGATATCACTTACGTCATGCAGAAGTCGATCAAATGACAGGCAATCGCCGATTACCTCGTAGATCTCCCACTCCCGAGTAATAAGCCCATACACGCAGATTCCTCCGATGAAGACCTACTCACGATTCATAGCGAAGAGCCCGATAAGATGTCATGGACCCACTATTTCAACGATGTTCTAAACTACAAAGGAAAAGGCATCGGGATAGTCCTCCTAAGCCCCGAAGGAGATGTCATACCTAAGGCTTTTCAACTAGATTTTCCTGTCACTAATAACGTCACAGAATACGAAGCTTTTATAGTTGGATTACGAGCAGCACTACAATTAGGCGTTAAACTGTTGAAAACCATCGGTGATTTCAAGCTCGTAATCTCGCAAGTTATAAGAGAATAGAAAACTAAGGAAAGGAGACTAATGGCATACCTAGAAATCGCTTAATATTTGGTAAAGAAATTTGAAAGAATCTCTTTCATGCATATCCCTAGACTAGAAAATGAGCTCGCAGATTCCTTAGCCGTGTTAGCCTCAGTCATCCAGATACCCATCGGTCAAAGTACCAAGACCTTCTTCGTTGAAAAGCTGACAGTACCCACTCACCAGATAGCATGGGCTGTTAAGAGAGAATTACCAATCCTCCCCACAAGCACAAGACTAAATGAAGCAATCACTCCAGAAAAGCACGTCAAGGCAGAAACCGAAGTCGCTATGTTCAGATTTGAAAAATCACCAATTGACGATGGACAACCATGGTATTTTGACATCTGAAACTTCTTAAAGCATTAACACTTCCTCCATACGCCACGAAGATCGAATGGAAGACTATAAGGAATCGATGTGCCCAATTCTCCATACTCGGTGAAATACTATACAAAGAAGCCTTCACCAAAGGAGTACTACTACGATGCGTCACGATTGTCGAAGGACAATATATCATCTGAGAAGCACACACCAATGCTTGCGGCGCCCACTCCAGTACATGGAGGCTCGCTGATCAAGTTACACGACAAGGCTATTTCTGGTCAATGATGATAAGAGATTGCCACCTCTACGTCCAATCTTGCAAACAATGCCAAGAATATGTCGTACTCATCAAAGCTCCATCAATTGTATTGAACACTATGACCTCGCCGTGGCCATTTTTGATGTGGGCCTTCGATGTCATCAGACCTTTCATAGACACAGTTGGGAACACTCATAAACATGCGTTCATACTTACAGTGACCGATTACTATACCAAATGGGTAGAAGCTGAATCCTACATCAGAATCACCACTTTAACACTCATGAGGTTTATCGTTTGGAATATCATCATTAGGTTTGGAGTACTCAGGATGTTTGTCACCGACAACGGACCACAGCTTATCGTAGGAAAGACAAAGAAGTTATGCAAGAAATTCGGCATCGATCTACGTCACTCATCACCATTCTATTCTCAAGGAAATGGACAACTAGAAGCTACGAACAAAATATTGATTCGAATCTTGAAACGCACAGTAGAAACAAGCAATGGAGCCGACTGGCCTAAATGACTACCAGAAATACTCTGAGCCTATAGGACCTTTATTCGTACGACCTCTTTTAAAAGTATAAGTAGCACTCGATCCTCATTTCCCTTCCCTCGTCATTGGAGGAGACGTTAGAGCAAAAAAAAAATGCCAGATTCAAACAAAACTCGTTATTCTTGCGCTAGTAGGATGCTTTCGAAGAATACATATATCAAAATTTTGAGTGAGAGCATTACGACGAATGAACAAGTTAATGAGCTCAGGGGAGCATAAGTAGACCGTGAGGACATCTCTGGTAATTTTACTAGAAGTGTATAAGAAAGCTGCGAGGGCATCCCTGATGTCCTCATACTATTAGATGTCATCGTATGGTGTGGGAGGAGGATAAACTCTTGTTAACTATAGAATGTGAGATTTTGATGGTACTGCAACATGACGAAGAGCTTGATCATGGTATCCCGTATTCCTCCGAGAAAAAGATTGTTACTCATCCCTTTTGGAAAGCATTAGATACAAACTATTCTCCATATCATTGAGCCTTACCCCCCTCTTCTATTTTTATTTCGGACGATAAATCAGAAGCCTTACAGGATACTCCTAGGAATGAAACTGAAAACCGATGAATGATGATTGATGTAATTACCTACTATACCTATCGTACTTCTCCCTAATAATCACGGGATAGGTGACCACCACCCTAAGATAGACCCTCGTAGACAACTGACCTAATCAAAACGGCCTCCCCCCGGTTCGATGACAGTACTGATAAACTTTTCTTCAAAACTAACCCACCAAATACCCATGACTGCTTATAGACCCAAAATACTCATCAATAGCCCAAAAAAGCTCCATTGCATCTACACACTAGGATATTTTTTTGAATCAGAAGGAGAATCACGTTTGAAGCGCCGACTCATCTACAAAGAAGATGAGCAATAATGAAATTACCATCCGGAGAATGCTATTGAAGATGCTATACTGCCAACACTACCACGCTCCTACACTGGGGCATTTTTATTTTATTTTATTATTTTTATTGTTTCTATCTCAGTTATTTGCTTTCCTTGTTGCATTATTTTTATTTTATTTTTTTTTAAAAAGGAAAAAAGAAAAGAAAGCACATATCCACTCTTATTACCAGACCCCGGTCTAAGATACACCCCCTTTGACAACTAGAAGGGGGATAACAGAAATTACTGATAGCATTACCTTTATATGTGCAGATATGAAGCAACCTCCAACCACCACCAGGCCAGCTCAGGAAGCATCCAAGTCCCAATGACGGTCGGCGACGCTAAAGAAACTAAAAAATATAAGTAGACGCAAGAGGTAACTAAAAGAAAATGAGCCAATCAGGTACATCTAAACAAAAAAAAATCTCTATGTATATATCAAAGTTTTCTTTTCTTTTTACATTTGTCACCAGGGGCATCCCCCCTATATATACAACACACACACACAATGGACAAAAAAAAACACACACACACCCCTACTCCCTACGCTGCCACTAGGATGGACGAGCGCCGCTGTCCCTAGTATCATCCGCTAGGAGGTCCGTGGACTGGTTCTCCAAAAACACTATCCCGGCACCCGGAGTCCTCGGAACCTCTAGACGACGAGGCCCCACCACAAAACCCCCTCTCACTCGTCTGACTAACAGACCGCCTCGATCGAGAATGAGGAGGATATCCCGCAAGAATCTCACGAACGATAGAATCCTCACAAGTATCCCCCTAACACGATCACGAGACATGTGACGAGACTGCCCAGCCGAGGAACCCGTAGCCCTCGACTCCAATCCACCAAGCTGACTAGCCAACCTACGTACCCCCCCCGCTCACTCCTCGTCAGACAATACTACAGCTGGTCTAGGGACACCTGCATCTCTACCCGTATCATTCGACGCACCACCTCCAATGCCTCAGCTTGAGTGTTTTGCGCAACCATCATCTCAATGAACAGGTCGTCGCGACTCTGCGTCTCCCTAAGGATCCGTCTCACCTCAGGAGTGACGCGCGATCGCATCGCCTTTAGACGTGCCTCCTCAAGCTGACGAACCTGCATAATTATACCAAGTCAAAGAAAACCTATATATATATATGTGAATATAAAAAAAGAAAACTTTGAAAAGGAAAGAATCATACCGGATCCAGCCTCTTCCCCTTGTCCTGAACGGGCAGAACAGAAAGAGTAGCATACAGAAAGCCACCTAAGATCTGCGGGATCAACCTTTGGAGACTCACCTTGGAAAGCATAACAAGGAGGAGCAACTAATGTTGAATCTGCAGAGCTTACTGAGAATACATAAGCATGGGTCATGAGAACTCTGATCATGCCTTATCCTTGGGTTTCCTTTCTACCACTTTTTTCTCCACCTCTTCCCTTAGCATGGTAGCAATTCGACTGCTATCTTGCATTCCCAATCCCGTCCATTCTCAATAAGTCACGTAATAACACAACTCTTTGGGTTCAGTACCCGTGATACGAAAGAGAAAGGAAGAAAATACATTAACAATAAAAAAAAAGGCCCCAAAACTTCTAATTCTAAACTTGAAATAAAATTTAAAACAACAAAAACTCAAAGCTTTTAGCTCACACATTTATAAACTATACCTCCTAAATTACCAAATGACAAGTGTCTCACCGTTGAACCCTTCCAATCTAATTAAATCTAAACCAAACACATACCCCCTTGAAAGACCGCAATCCATGACCAACCTAATAAACTAATAATCATGCAACACTTATCCTTTCAAGGAAACACAAATCCAAAGCAAAGTAAACAAGTCAATAGGATTTAGACACTTAAAACCCATCTAGAACCCTTGAAAACTCACATTTTAATAAGTATCAAGTTGAATCAAACAAAAGATTAATACTCAAGTCAAATCAAACCTTAAACCAAACAAGTAACAACAAAAAATGGCCCTCCCAAAATGAGACCCTAACTTTCTTAGGATCACACAAAAAAATGCCCCCAACAAACTCATTAGAATCAAATAAACCATCTAAACAAAATTCCATAAAACAAAACTAATCTCAGGATGAACTCTAAGCTAAATTAAACCCTAGACTAAATCAAATCAAATATGTATGACTAATCCATTAAACAAGTACTAAGCACAATAAACAAAAATAATACTCTTTTATTTATAACTAAAAATTTTATACAATATCATCGAAGGTATACCTCATGAAATTACAACCCAAAACGAAAATCTAAAATTTTAACCTACAACCCAAAACAAAGAATGGGTTCAAAACTGAGACAGAGCGAGGAGCAGATTCTATTCGGAGCGTCAAATTGGAAACTTCAGGGTGGATTGGTTGGGGAATACATCCCTCCACTTGTTACTCCTCTTCTGCCATCTTCATCTCCCCCACCGCCGTCTCCTCAACGCTGCCTTCACTGCTCCCTAAAAGAGATCGATGTGAAGACTAACGCCCTCATTCCCAATACTACCCATTCTCAAAATAATGTCATCTCCGAGCATCACCTCAGGATGAAGATCACGTGAAGTAACGAATATAGAAAGAAAAGACATCCCAATCAAACAGTTAGATCGCTCAATATCGCTAAAACACGAATTTTAGAACACAAAATATCCAGAAAAAGTAAAACTCGAAACTAAATCAAAGAATGAGAAACAAATGAAGGCTCCCTCGCTCATATAGAGTACAGACTTAATCACGCGCACTTAACTCTGTCACGCGCATCACACGATGCACTCAATCCAAAACACACGCTCCGACCCGAGCGCACAACTGAACCATCGCCTGTGCCAACGGCGCAACGCTCCGATCATGCGCCTATTGAAAGACATGCAACCTCATTAAGCGACTCTTATGAGCCCGCAATACAAAAGGTCGCCTGTACAGTGACCTGACGACGCCTCGATCACGCGCTACAATTAGAGCGCATAATATAATCACACGCAAACTCACATACTCGTAAACAACCCGTCGAACCTGTGATTGCACGCCCTAAAATTGACGTGTAATCATATTGAGTGGCACGTACCAAGCGCGTAATACCCGAATTAATCCACCCTCACATCTTTTCACCCACCTTGATCAAAATTCTCCTGTCCCATTGCGTGGCCTCACACGTTGTTCAGAAAGAATGACACAACCACTTACTCCTATCCCATCGAGTAACCCCGCCACACATGTCCCATCATGATAAGATGCGCACACATGACACCACCTCAATATCTAGTCCCATCATGATAAATCAATCATGCCACCACAACACCCTCTCATGACAAGCCCAAAAAAAATGAAGTCAATCACGGTGCAACCACAACATTATTTTACATAACTCAAGATCTGCCAAAGAAAGAAACATGACATATCTATCGCGTAAATATCCTACCAGCATTCCATCGCTAACTATGCTCAGCCAATGTCCTATCGCAAACATTACTACCCGAAAAGATCAAACAATACCTGTCACATCATATGAAAAAAGGAGAAAGCTCGATCGTGTCCCATCACTAAAGCAAAGAGCCCTCCTCTTGAATTGCTCGCTACGTAATAGTCACCAGACACTACTGCCACAGCAGAAACGCATGAAGATTTGGGACTCCTCCCATGTCCTCTCGCATCTGACCAATGCCAAGTCCCATCGCGACATCACTTCCCCAAGATATTACGTCCCACCAGGACTCACCAAGCTCTGCCATAGCGGACCCGATGAAAAGAGAAGAATCCCCAAGTCCCATCGCAGCATCACCCCAACACCCTGACAACCCATCACGAACTACACAAGCTACGCATAATTCAGGTAAGTATCGCCTCCAGGTAAGTACTACCCACTTTTCAATTACTCGATATTGCTCATAAATATAATTAATTATGATTAAATTAAAATATTTTCTAAAATCCATCTCTCTCGACTCACGAATAACTGTAGTCCTTCCATAAGAAACACTCATCAGTATTCATCGAGAAGGTTAGACAGAGCACCCGGCATGTCAAGTGTCGTCTTGACAACCACATCAATGGTCGGGTCCACAAATCCCGTACTGATGGATCTTCTCAGCGACGTCTCGAAAGCCACGTTTTCTACCGATTTACCACCGAAGTGATCTTAAGTTAAATTCCCTAAAATTTCAAATTTTCAAAACCCCTTATTTACTCCCGAACAAAAATCTTTAACTTCCAAAAAGAAAAAGAAGAAAAAAAAAAAACTCTTACCACTTACTCTTATAACCAAAAATCTTATTCCAAAACCAAACATCTTTTACTCCCAAGACAATAAAAATAGAAAGAAACCAAAGAAAAAAATGAATAAAGAAACTCACCTACCAAATTTCACTTCAATTATCAGCCCAAACCGGCCATTCCCCTAGGAAGCCGAACCATGAGTATATTTAATCTAAGAACTTACAAACTCCTATTGGAAAAGAAATGTTTGACGTGTATTGGTGTGAGCAATGACGCACCTGATTTGACATGACCTGCGAAAGTCTTCGACATTATATGTATTGTATTATCGGTCCCTGGACATTTATATGACGCCCCCCGATACCTCGATTGCATCATACCTCTCTATTTGATTGCCCCTTACAGCAGATCGTGATATTTGGTAGGATGCCCCTTGCACCCACAGATTAGAATATAGTGATTCACCTTTTCGTTTGACTGTCACTCACAGTAGGTCGCGCCATGCGACGGGATGCCCCTTGCACCGACGGAATAGAATATGCTAACTTCTCCCGTCGACTGTCTATGATAGCAGGCCGCGATACGTGACTAGATCGCTCATGGGCATCCACGACATAGAACACGCCTTTTGGTAGCTACCACTGGGCCTCTGAATGCTCCATTTTAGCTTACGCTGATAGATAAGAAAGCCAAGCATGTCTTGTCAGCATCTCCAATTCACATTTGTGATTTCTCAAAAGAAATGAGAAGACGCCTTGAATGAGGGGTGTCTACTTCTTCGACACGTTCTTACTTTGCAAGAGCGCGCCAAAGAGGAGCATCTGTAGACACTCCCATTTTGCCCTCTCAAAATATACAAATCTATTTGGTCAACCTTTGACCTCGTAACCCTGATTGGGAACATATGCTGAAACAATAGTATATGGCTGGACATAGGCTGAAACAATGACTCTGTAGCTCAGGCCTCATAACCCTAACGCGGGGACCATGCACTGAAATAATAGTACATGGCTGAACGCAGGCTGAAACAATAGCTCTGTGGCTCAAATCCCAACGTAAGGAGACTATATACTAAAATAATAGTATATAGTCGAAATACAGACTGAAACAATAGTCATGCATTTCGGACCCTCTACCCTAATATGTGGGACCATATGCTGAGATAATAGTATATAACTAGACACAGGTTGAAACAATAGCTCTATGGCTCAGGCCCCATAACCCTAACACGAGATCCATGCACTGAAATAATAATGCATTGCTGAACACAGGTTGAAATAATAGCTCTGTGGCTTAGATCCCAACATAGGGAGATTATATACTGAAATAATAGTATATAGTCAAAATATAGGCTGAAATAATAGTCAGGCATTTCAGACTCGACCCGGATAGTCCCGAATTACGTGCCTAAACCCATGCATGCAATTCAATTACACGTAAAACCACACACATATAATCAGTCCCCCTTTTAAACCAGACTTCCTTTCCCAGACCGCCTCCAGACTTGATCATGCGCGTCACATGACACACGCGATCGAATTGAGTGCCCCACCACTGACGCACAATTGGCCTACGCCCGACCTAGTCTTACAGTCCTTGACCCCAAGCTGCCTCGATTAAACGCTTCGAAAGAGGTGCTTAATCAGATTGTGCACCCCATAATTGGCACGTAATTAGTCCTAACATTGTTAGAACTAGGAAACTCGCTGAGCAAGTCAGTCGGTTGCTCACTGAGTCAGTGATTGACCTAAAGGGATTAAGCACCGGGAGACCAGTGCGCAATCCAGTTAAACACTTGAAACAGGGCGTTTAATTGGAGAAAAATCTATAAAAGATTTTTTCTAATTCGCCTCAGGGGAGGCTGACAATTTTGAGAGAACGAATTTTTTTAAGATTTCGAAACTAGAGAACTCCAAGAACGAACACAGAGAGGAACATAGTCATGATTTCGAGATTCAAGCTTCGAATCTTCAAGATTTCTCTCAGCAGCCCCGGCCCTAGGTAAAAATCCAATATTTTGCCTCGACCCCTTAGTTTAATTTTAGTTCTTAGACTTAGGACTTCTCTTAGTTTTAATTATTAATATTTAATTTTCAGTTTTAGACTGTAGCACCCGTTTTTTAGACCGTAATTTTTAATAACTGGTTCTAGTTCTTCGTTTCTAGAACCAGTCCTTAATCTAACGGTCAAATTCACCAACCCTAGACTCAACTCCGTTCTAAAATCTTAATCTCCAGTCCTATCATTAATCTCTGGTTCTAGTTCTTAGGTTCTAGAAACAGTCCTTAATCATACGGTTTGATTTTATTATTTCGGACCCGAATTCAGTCATAGAATTTAAATTTTAGTTTTAATTTCTTAATTCAATACTTCTAAAATCCCAACTATTCATTTAGTTTTCTAAAATTCTAATTTCTTATTTTAATTCACAACTATAATCTCGAAATCAATTCTGAAAATCCAAAAATACCAATATTATAATCCGAAATTCAATTTATCTTTAATCTCAGCCACCCGATTTGCCCAAGAGAGCTTACGGATGGTACTCGGGAACGAGGCTAATCCTCCTTAGCATAGTGAGCCCAAAACTCCTTTTTTTAGAATAATTTTATTACTTTAATTAGGATTAGAAAATCAGTTCCACAACCTTTTTTTAGATTTTTAGTATGATTAATTTACATGCTTTATTTTAATTTAAATCTTTAGAATAATTGCCTTGATTAGAACTATAATAAAATTAATTTCTTTATTTTAATTAGATAATTCTAGCATAGTTAATTTCTTATTTTATTAGATTTCGGTATAGTTAATCCCTTTTTTTATTAGAATTTTAGTATAATTAACTTATTGCTTTGATTACAATTCTAGGAAAAATCAGTTCCTTTAATTTAATTGGATTTTAGCATAGATAATTCATTGCTTTAATTAGAATTTTAGGATAATCAATTTCTCGCTCTGATAAGAAATCTAGTAAAATTAGTTTCTTTATTTTTAATTAAAATTTTAGTAAAATCAGTCCTCCATTCCAATTAGAATTCTAGTAGGACTATTATAATTGCTATAATTAGAATTTCACTCAAATTATTATATTTGCTCCAGTTAGAATTTCAATACAATTATCATATTTGCTTCACTCGAAAATTTCAGTATAATTAGCATGCTTGACTTAATTAGAGTTTCATTAAAATTAACATATTTGCATCCCTAGTACAATTAGGAGACTGATATTGATTAGACTTTTAGTAATATTAGGACACTAAATTAATTAGAGTTCTAATAAAATTAGGAAACTAAATTAATTAGACTCCTAATAGAATTATAATATCAGAATAGATCTACTCACTCTAATAAATTCACAACTAAACTCACAATAGAATTAGGAAACTCAAACCGATTAGAATCACTGCAATAACAGGGAAAGAAAAGGAAAACTAAGCTATCTAAACTATAAGAAAGAGTCATAGCTACTGACGTTCGCAGGCGGACGATTCAATAAAGAAGTTACCCACACCCACTCTAAAGCATGATCATTGACGTATTGTAGCGTCGTTAAATATCTGCAGCCGGCGATCGCAACAATTAGAAATCTTCCTAGAAAAATCCTTTTTTTTTATTTTACCTCCACTATTCCAAACGCCGCATCGCTAGAGTCCACTTGGACCGAATTGGGCCATTGATTCAACGGGGACCGAGAGGAACTCAGAAAAAGTATGCACCAACACTAACACCTTTCACAGCTACTTTATGCGACACCTAGCTCTAAATCTTATATATATATATATATATAAGGATATAATCTCCATACCCCTTTTCTGGGTTGCTGCCAGTGCATTCTCGGTGGCAAAATTTAAAAGAATTTTATGAAAAATATCCTCCGAAATGTACAACATGGATTAAAGAAATTGGTGATCATTTCTAGGTGCGTACTTATTTTCTAGAGAGGCGTTATGATATGCTAACAACTAATATAGCTGAAAGCATTAATAGTGTGTTAAAGATAGCTAAGGAGGAACCAATCATGACCATACTAAAAACTATTCGTATAAAGGTAGCCAAATTATACCTTTGATATCAGGAGGAAGGAAATAAAATGACACACGTATTGACACCAATGGCTCAAGAGCACATAACACAAAATTCAGGGTGGGCCCGTCGAAAGAATATTGTACCATATGATCACGATATATTTTAAGTTAAATATGGAGATTACACTCACAGTGTCGATCTAGATAAACAAACATGTACATGTCGACGTTTGGCTATCCTTGGATTACCATGTTCACATACGATCACTGCATTATCGTGCCAAAATAGAGAGAGAGATCTCCCAATTTTGTGAGTATTGGTTTACCAGTAACTTATTTAGGGAAACTTATAAAATATAGTTTATCCCGATAGTTGATAAGTGCCAATGGACTACGCTAATAGACGACATCAAAGTTTTTCCTCCGCACAAGATACATCAAGCCGGCCGTCCGAAGAAAATGAGAATAAGATCTAAAAGCGAAGTTTGACCACTACAATGTAAAAATTGTAACGAATGCGGCCATAATCGATGCTCATGTAAATTTGTTAAAATTTGAATTAAACTTACATAATGGAGTAAATTGTTGCATCTTACAAATTAGGGACTATCCACGTCAATTTTAAGATAGCGACCGCGATCTTAAGATAGCGCCCGCTATCCTAAGATCGTGGTCACTATCTTAAGATAGCGGGTGCTAACTTAAGATAGCGTCCACACACTTAAGATACCGAGCATTATCTTAAGTTAGCGAGCGCTATATTAAGTTAGCGTCTGCACACTTAAGATAGCGGTCACTTACTTAAGATAGTGAGCGCTATCTTAAGTTAGCGAGCGCTATCTTACCGCTATCTTAAGATAGCGGGCGCTAACGCTAACTTAAGTTTAACCCCCGAATGTGAACAATGAATGTCCGATTTCGATTCTAAATTATTGTATGTGTCTCTTCGAAATCGACATATCGCTTTTGGGAGAAGTACTTTATATACTTTAGTATAAAAACACTGCAGTCCCAATCGTTGCGTTGGCACAGGAGATCGACACTATCCATGACTATTAGCTTCCATAGTTGATCGAGAGCAGACTTCAAACCGACTGCGTGAAGAAGGCGCGAAAGATGATCCAATAGACATTTTTTGTGCACATCAAACTTCCTTGAGCACTCTCGGTCTGCCCGATCTATCAACTTAATAATGTGATCACCTACAAAAATTATAGCCAACTCCTAGTGACTATGTTTTTGACTATGTATCGGAAAAAAAATCTGCACAAAAATGGAACTTAAGTCTTAAATAAAAAAATAAATAAATAAGCGTTAACGTTACATAAAGCGGAGTAGAGTCTTAAAAGGAATATACCGTTCCACAGTCGACTGTGTGAATTCCGCGTGTGGGATTGGTAAGCTGGGGTTCAATTGGCTTGCTACGGTGACGAACTTGTCACTTGTCACAGTAGGCCTGCCACTTATTAAAGTCGCTGAGTGTTGCTAGATCTTAATCACGAACAAAATTTTCAAATTTTACTTGATCTGCTATAATCAAGGTCTGAAAGGAGATAATGCGATAATTAAATAAATTAAAATGAGTGAATTAAAAGTAATGAATGGAGAGACAAATAAATAAAGGAAACAATAAAGAATTGAAGCCTTACCAGGGGCGGCAAAAGTGAACCAATTTTTTCTACCTTTTTCAGAAACATTGAGTCATTTTTATTTTCAAAGATCTTAAAGTACGCGTCCATGACTTCATTGTTGAGTTACGTGCGTCCTTTGAGGACCTTTAAAATAGCAACTGTAATGTCAACACCCATGATATTATTGACGATCACAATGTCCTCATTCATCGGCCGATTCCAAACACTGAGCATGAATTTATGCTCCATGGATTGTGACTCATCCTCCTACACAACCACTCTTGGTCGTTTAATAATGGCTTTGCTGGTCAGAGTCTTTCTCTTCCTCCGATCACGCAAGTCATGTCCAATGCCTTTCTCGGCTTTACTCATTTTCTCAGCTCTACTCTTTGAAGTAGATAGTTGAACTAAAATTAATTTTAGCGATGCCGACTATAACTCATGAGAAGGCTGGGTAAGCAGAGCACCCTCATCACTCACTTTATGCAAGGCCTCCACCAGGGGTTGTTTAGCAAGGAGTTGAGGTGCAGTGAGCTCAAGGGAAGTTTGTGGGGCAATGGGTTGAGGGGCAGAAGTTTGGGGGGTAGTTGGTTGAGGCGAAGTTTGGGGGATGGGTTGAGGCGAAGTTTGAGGCGATTGGTTGAGGGCGTAAATTTGGGGGGCAGTTGGTTGAGGAGCAGTGGATTGAGGGGCAAGGCGTCAAAGATAACGGAGAAAAGAATATCATCCTACATCATTGTAAAATACATTAAAATTTTGATTGTCATTTATATTTTTAAAAAATAACTTAAGTTGGCGGTCACTAACGACCGCTAACTTAAGTATAAAAGCGGTCGATAACTTAAGTTGGTGGTCGCTAATAAGTTAGCGACCACTAACTTAAGTTATCGGCCCGTCACGGAGTAACTTTTTTTTCGACACCCATGCGGCGCCTCGCTGCCGCTTCAGCAGGACCACCCTATCTCAAATACCAGTTGTCACGAGGCACAACCTGACACTGGCTATAACACTCGTGTAACGCCTCACTATCGCATACAGTGAGGCCAACTTATCCAACCATCACTCTGATACCACCCGCCTAGAGGACGGGAACTCCCGTTCATGGTTGCCTTCACCCGAGGTAAACCATCTCACCGCATCGCGTCTACTCGCGACACGCATGCCAGCACCTCAGTGCCACCACTTCACCACTACCATCCAAGCCAACCATCACGTGTGGCCCACGCAACCAGCACACTTGGAATAGCATGCAGCTCTTTATGCTATCCAAACCAAGCATCGTGTGTGGCCCACGCGACCAGCACACTTGGAGTAGCATACAGCTCTTCATGCTATCTAAACCAAGCATTGTATGTGGCCCATGCGACCAGCACACATTCGCATCAGGCTCTCAGCTAGTGCGCACAATTGTGTCCCACGTAGCCCTTGAGTGCCCTCGTAAAGTTACCGACCCATATGCACCGCGATGCATAGCTTGGGGCCATATGACAACCTCACCTCAGGTGACACATGACATCATCATAGCGACGTTCTAGGCCCATCCCTAACCTAGAAAACCCATGCGCTCATCTCGCAACACAAGGTCCCATGTGTGGGAGAATAGCTCCATAACTCCCTTCCCTCAAGTATAGTCTAAACACCAACTTGAGTTATCCAGCAGAAGAATCTCAAACCTATTGGTTTGACATACCACCATGGCACACGGCCCTCTGTCTATGACACACACCTTCCAAGATAGTGTTTTGATAATAATTGTGGCACACAAACCTCTGTTAGTGGCACACAGTGCCTCCTTCCACACCCACACACCTTGTGAGGTCACGCATCAGCGTCGCATGCGACCGTGTCGTGTCTGCGTCACGTCTGTATCGCGACCATGTCGCAAGGCCCTCATGTCATGTGCCCTCATGGCACCATGTCGCGAGCCCTGCACGACACCATGTCTCATTCGTGTCACGACCATGTCTCATGCCTACCAAGCATTGAGTCATGTGCACTAGTTGCACTAGGATGCTGCATGCCCTCTTGGCACCGCACCGCATGCCCTCTTAGCACCGCCTCGTAAGCCCTCATGGCACCTGAATATTGTGTGCCATGTTGGCACCACATCACATGCTGTCCAAGCTAGATGTCGCGTGCCCTCTTGGCACCACATCATCTGCCTCACGACATTAGATGTCGCGTGTCCTCTTGACACCACATTGCGTGTCGTCTTGGCACCACATCACGTGCCTCAAGGTGCTAAGATATCGCATGTCCTTTTGACACCACATCACGTGCCTCTCGACACTAGGATGTCGTGTGCCCTTAAGGCACCACATCGCATGCCTCTATGCAGAGCATCGCATTTCATGCCCCACGTGCGTCTAGTCGCCACACTAGATCCTCGCATATCTCGAGTCGTCGTCGCATCGTGTATAAGGGATACATGCACACGTCGCAGGGCCACGTGCCTCTGTGCACACAAGCTACACAGTTAGCTACAAGATCCGCTCGCCTTCTTGCTAGCCAAATATCCAGCTCCAAGGTTGCCATGCTTTCGTGCTGGCGCGCAAATTAATGAGGTCGTCACATCCTCCCTGACTCAATAAGGTCAACGTCCTCATTGGCGCAATATCTCAAGGGAATGACCATACCACATCTACCACTCTAGCAATGTCAACATCCACACTGACACCAAGATCTGCATCAGTTCCTCGACATCAGTTTTTACTCCATGCAAGGTCTCCACCAATGCTTAGCCCCGAGGTTTGGTACCTCATCGCTAGCTCACCTTGGTTTCATCTGTGCCTATGGATAAGAAACACATTGATCCTTTGCGTGACTCCTCACCAACGCAATCTATCACTATGCATGCACTAAGCATTAGTGATTAAGCTCGCTCTAGTACCTCGACACTATGTGTCTTCACCCAAGAGTTCGCCTAGCAAGTTTTGCCTTGGGCTCACCCTAGCTACAAGGCCTTCTCACATTGCCTGCTAGTTGATCGATGTGCATCTCTATGCACCAGGGGCATGACCACGTCACATTCTCCCCCACTCAATGTGTTAACATCCTCGTCAACACTCAAACTCCTACGTCAGTTTCTCGACACAATTTTTTCCTTTACCAAGACATTCTCACACCAATCCAAAGGTAAGCAACGCTCATCAAACTGTATTTGTACTAGTACCTCAACTACTATCCTTTCATCTTCACCCAGGCACAATCATCATAGTCCATCATGATGAGCTAAATGCATCCTCTATGGCGTAATAGGTCTTCACCTCATGCTACGGCATAGCGCCTTGACCATCTTTTATGTGTCTTCACCCCACGTAGTGTTCTATCCAACTTAGTCTGATCAATATTTTACCCAAGTATCTTTATATACCAATTCCTCATATAAACAGAAGCAACCCGATCATTAGCATCATTTCGATTACCGCCTAAATCAATTACCAAAACCAAGCAACACATGCCTTTGACATCACTGGCTCCAAGTCCATGCAACTCTTTGTGCATCGCAGCTCTTGTGGTTTCTCAACATTTTGTCTTCACCTAGGAGACTACCTTTCATCCGAACTACCGCACTCTAGCACCTCAACACCTCTGTGTCTTCGCCCAAAAGTCCGACTCTTGTCTGATTTGTAGATCTCCAGTATCTCGACGCATGTTTTCAACCACGAGTTTGCTATCCAAGCTGTTTCAGCTTGTATCAGGTTTGCAATTCTAGTACCTCAACACCTCGGTATCTTCACCCAAGAGCCTGCTACAAGCACCATGCTCAATCAATGAAACTCCACGCTTCTCACACTATAGTACCTCAACGCATGTCTTCACCCTTAGTGTGAGTTGAGTTGCCTCCTACAACCCGACTTACGATCCAACTTGCTACCTTGGTGTATGCTTTTAGTGCCCTAACGAGCGCAACCAATGCCTTCACTTTCTAGCGACTGTCAAGCCTTAGTACCTCTGACATTGTCCTCTACACCACGCAACACAACACCTATACCTTGAATTATTTTGCTTCAATACTTTGACCACGTTGCCTCTGCCATGCTCAGAAACTATCTATCGTCCTTCTCGTAGACCAAAGATATCAACGATCACCTAGGACTCGCTTCCTCTGAAGATTCCCATATGGCTCACGCATCGACTTCCTCTGAAGCTACGCTGGATCTACCATCCAACCATGAGTCTCTCACGGACCCATGCCTTGTCGTCTCACGACAAGCAACGAGCTGCTAACCACTTCACCAGTTTAGCATAACTCAATCCAGTTCTTGCAATATATCGCTTTAACTGTGCCATTGATCCTAGCCCATCGCAACATACTGCTCCTTTATACAGCTGCTTACTAGCGGCCTAGACCCTCATGTCATATACCAGTGACCGATTCTAAAATCTCAACTTCCTCATGAAGTTGAAAATGTAGCATTCCTCTTACTCTATGCCATCCATGGCAACGGTGCTCCAAGCACCAATGTGACTCAAAGTCTCATGTTGAAAGTCACTAGTGTTCATCTGCCTCGAACTGACCCGCTACATCAACGTGTGACACTCATGGCCAAAAAGTCGTGAAGTGAGAATGGAGCATCCTACTTGCTCCTCGTCATTCATGAAAATGGTGCTCTCAGCACCAATGTGACCCAACGTCTCATGTCGGAAGTCACTAGCGTTCATCTGCCTCAGACCGACCCGCTACCGCAACGTGTGGCACTCATGGCCAACAAGCGTCCAGCACATTTTCACAACAGCATAACCCAACAGTGCCATCTCTCTGCGTGCGACTCAATCGCATCTCTATCGCAGATGTGCAACTCAACTGCACACAAGTAAATCTTACTGTCACGAAATCATAGCACACCTCATCGCTCTGGCTCGCCAATGTAGTCCCAATCAGAACGATCTGGCTCTGACACCAACTGTTATGGAGTAACTTTTTTTTCAACACCTATATAGCGCATTGCTGCTGCTATAGCGAGGCCAGCCTATCTTAGATACCAATTGTCACAAGACACAACCTGACTGTGACAGCCCGAATTTCGGACATCCCGAAATCCGTGCCATCTGCACGACCTTCAAGGCCGTGCCTTACATTCATATCATAACTCCTCTTCATATATACAGCCAAACGGTACTTGAAGCACATGCGAATACTCTAAGCAACAATAAGAACTTATAAGTTAGTTGATCCTACCAGGCAGTTCTTGTTCCATGCCAATTCATGGACATAAGGACATACCCGAAAGTTTAATGATACTTATTCCTCCTAGGTGGTCTACCAAGTGACAGTATTTAAAACATTCAAAATAATAAAAAAAAACTCGATATACCAAGCCATACACAGTACTCTCTCTCAACTCACTATCAAAGTATGCGGCGGGTTTCCTAGAAGAATTCCTCAGGAGGAGGTTCTGACTCTTCTGTGGGTACAGACACCGATGCCTTTGGATTTACTTCACCCGAAGTCCTTGCTGCCGTTAGTCCTTGACCTGCGACGTATAGTCTAAGGGGTGAGCTACATCCTAGCTCCGTAGGGAAAACAAAAGAACATATAGATCATCTCCCGCACATATGTTAGTACCAACAACATAATTTCTCAAGAAATATTTATGTACAACAATTTGAAGGATAAAAATAAAGCAATGATTCCCAACCAATCTTAGCACAGTTTCTGTTTAATCTCTTTATGAATTTGTTTGTGAACTTGGCCTAATCACTTAAATCTTAACTTAAGTAATCCTCGAGCACTATAGCATCGAGCCCCGATGGAATACCCGCCATCGTCGTCTAACTAGGCGATTATGTGTATCCACAGGAATATCGCCCAAGCCCCTTTCCCATAGGCGTGGGTCTATTCTCAATCTACATCCTCGGATGTGTTACAACTATACTGGATTGGCCGTGCATCGTCACGGATATCTGCCGAGTCGTCGTGGGTATCCACGCGTCGGTGGGGTATTCTGATCAACCTTAAATAATAAAAATATCAATGTGCTTTACATATAGTTATTCACCGTGATTGTGCTAGATATATTTCATTAGGCCTTATCACATTGTTTCTGTTTCTCTATTTTATTTCTTACGCATCCCTGGGATGCCTCATACTTCTATTTCAACTTTCTCTGATTTAACCACGTTATATTTCGTCCCCTGGGGACCTCAGGATTCTTCACACTTTACACACACACACACTTATCATGAGAGTTTAATGTATATACTACTATTTAAATAGACTTTACTACGCATATGAGTTCACAGAATAATGCACATGTTTCAAGAATACTCCCTACCTCGACGAATCTCAAGCACGCTTGTCCTCAGAGGTTATAGTGCATCGACCTACATTTAAAGAATTATACTTTTAGAATGATCTAAGGTCTTTGGGGTGTAGGACACCCGAGTTCCTTTTATTAGAAAAACCAATATCTGAGTGGTCACCAGACCTCGCTCGAGCGGTCATTAGCCCTCGCTCGAGCGGTCACTTGACCTCGCTCGAGCGGTCTCTAGACCTCGCTCGAGCGGTCTCTAGACCTCGCTCGAGCGGTCTCTAGACCTCGCTCGAGCGGTTAAATCGAGCTTTCAAATTTAAGATACGGACCCTCGCTCGAGCGAGCCTCCCTTTAGTTTAAGGGACCGCTCGAGCGAGCCCAGAGTCTTTCTTTTCTATGTTCATCCTCGCTCGAGCGAGCCTCTTTAGACCGCTCGAGCGAGAAACACCGATTTTTGTCCATGACCAGATCGAGATCATGCCTCCATCCTTCATTTTACCTTAATCTTATATAAAGCAACATACAGCCAACATCCTTCCTACTATTTAAAACATTCCTAGGCATCTATATGTTTTTAACGTACCTCTGACGGTGAAACACGCACAGGTTCGATTGAAGATTTGTAAACCCACTAGGCTATCCGGTCTCCCTGGTTCGTCCTCCCGTCATTACCTCTGATCTCCCTTGCCGAGCCAAGTTTCTGCAACCCTAGTTCTCCCAGGCTCCTTTCTTCCCTTTCTTTTTCTCTATAGTCTCCTCCTCTCTTTTTAGGTTAGAATAGTTTTACGTAAGGACTCCTCTTCTCTCTTCTTTACTTTTATATTTATCACAATTGGGATATACTAGTGTGTTTCCCATATACACACTTTAAGTATTTGGGTGTTTTGGTCCCTTTGTGAAACGCATATACCGATGTGCAACCAAGTGTGCCATGCACAGATCTCAAAAATCTGGGTTGTGACAATCACCCCAACTTATAAGATTTTCGCCCTCGAAAATCGGTATTATTTTCTTAACTCGGTACCACCTCTGTCATCTGACTTGCATAACAGTCAGGAATTTAACTATGTAGCCATTTGCGACTATCAATCAATGTCATACCCACAATTTCCATACAACAAAAACAAAACAATTTAATAAAAATATCATCAATACACATGCCACACATATTTATCATCTACCCAAACCAAAACTTGTGCCATTCATGTCACGATAGTTTTTAACACAAAAAAAAATTTTAACATCCATATCAAATTTTCAAAAATATTACATGCCAGGTGTTCGAATATTTGCTATTTCCTAATCCTCTTCCTCTTCATAGTCATCGTCGTCTTCGTCGTCGTCGTCGTCGTCGTCATCGTCTGCATCGTCCACCGTGGCGGGTTTGTGGTACCTTCGTGGCGCTCCTCGTAGCCGGTCCGGAGGTAGATGCTCCAAATATAGAATCCCTCATGGCACCAACGCTCATGTAGGTTTGCGGTATGCATGGCCCATGAGGTCGATAAGTAGCGCCTCTTGGAACCTCCGATGCAACCTAATGTCCCTTCCTTGTCAAGGATCTCCGCATCATGCCCGTGTCGAGTGGGTATGGGTTGCTGTGGTGGAGGAAGTAGTCGGTCTCTGAGTTTGATGGGTGGTGATCGAGACCGCGGTCTCTCTTCTTTTGTCGGCTGGTTTGGAGGCTTTTAAGATTTCGCTCCCTGGGCGAGGTATGGGGCGACGTTGTCGGTGAGGAACAACTCGTCCTCCCGAATCCTAAATCCTCCTTCCCGCTTTACGACTCCAAAAGTCGGGAAATCAACCGTGCATACGTAGTCGGTTGATAGGTGGTGGAGACCCTCACATTTCTTTTTGTAGGCATGCGCCATGCCTTTTATAATGACCATAGGTGCGTTGATCCACGTATTGTGAAATGCGGTGTGTAGTGCTCGCAAAAACGCATCTCGGCGTGCTTGGCCATGGCCGGTGGGGTGCAAATTCTTGTTGAAGATTATGTTTAAAAGCCACATGCGCGGTAGTTGTGATCGGGTGATGGATCGTCGGCGGACCTACCGCTAGTGATGTCGGAGATGATCGTTGGGAAATCTACGTTCCCAGAAAAGGGTGGTAGGATGAGTGGGCTAGGAGTGTAGATGTGGGGGCATTTCATGGTCGAGGAGATGTCGGCACATCTAAAAACTAACTCGTTACCATCGATGGTAACAAGTATGGCGTCCTCATCGATGCTCATGTTTAAGGTTTGGTAGAAAAGTTTCACTAGCCTCGGGTAGTATCGATCCCCGAATGGCGTAAGGAGGGACTTAAGTTGATTGTTGGTTATGAAGTCCGATGTCCACTGGGTGGACGCCGGATCCCCGAAGCAAGAGGGATGTATTTCCCATTCGGCTTCAAAAATTTTTGCTCCCCACCAATCATCCAAATGTGGTAGTAGAGGTGGGTTTGATGATGGTTCTTGAGGTTTGTGGCGCCTTGTTAGCGTGATAAGTCGCCATCCGTTTCTTTGGTTGGGGTTCGCCATTTAGTATAATAATGCAAAAGAAGGAAAAACCTTAGGAAATAGGTAGAGTTTACCTAGGATGATCGTCTTAACGGATCGGATTGCTCAAATCCGTTTGGAATCGGAAGAAAAATGGTTGAAAACGGCTGCCCTAACCCTTTCCCCGATCGCTTCTCCCTTCTCTCGCTTGAAGATGAACAGACGCCTGGTCTGTCATATTTATAGTTCCGCCTCGCTCGAGCGGTCATTAGCCCTCGCCGGCGAGCATGAAATCGTTTTCGATAATCCTCCTCGCTCGGCGGTTATAGTGCC
This sequence comes from Chloranthus sessilifolius, assembly GCA_021018995.1. Taxonomy (NCBI): domain Eukaryota; kingdom Viridiplantae; phylum Streptophyta; class Magnoliopsida; order Chloranthales; family Chloranthaceae; genus Chloranthus; species Chloranthus sessilifolius. The sequence goes on along the minus strand of CM037598.1, from coordinate 15,538,614 downwards.
TCGCTTCGGCGGTTATAGTGGTTCAAATATACCTCGCTCGGCGGTCATCTATTCTCGCCGGCGCGAAGCAAATAGTTTTTATTATATACTATATCCTCGCCGGCGGTTATAATGCCTCGCTCGGCGGTTAAATAACCTCAGCGGCGGTCACTAACCTCGCGCGGCGAAGAGAGTTTAAATTTTATAGTTCGCTCGGCGAACACAAGTGGTCGCCGGCGAGACCGGAGATGTTTCTGGGTACCTTCTTGCTCGTTTAGGTTTGAATACATCACTAGTTTCATCAATTAAGAGTTGAACAAAAGACTTCTCAAACATTATTTGCAATCCTATATCAAAAGAAAACATACCTAACCTTCATAGTACCCGAAATTACACATTCTCAAACCAATGAAAATCATTCAGTTGGCAACTTCGAACAATTTGGGATATTGTTCTCTAACATCAGCCTCACGTTCCCATGTTGCCTCTTCGATCGGATGGTTCTTCCATCGAACAAGTACTAAGGGAATCACTTTTGTTCGCAACAGCTCTTTTGATCTACAATTTCTATGGGTTCTTCAATCATGGTCATATCTTCATGCATTTTTGAATGATTGGCCTTTCGACGTGATCAGGGTCATTGAGATATTTTCTAAGCATAGACACGTGGAACACGTTGTGTACCTGATCAAACAATGGTGGCAACCCAATGCGATAGGCTACTTCTCCCACTCGACCCAAAACTTCAAACGGTCCGAGATAGCGGGGACTTAGTTTCCCTCTCTTCCCAAATCTCATCACTCCCTTCATTGGTGATACTTTCACGAACACATGTTCCCCCACTTTAAAGTCTACACTGGTCCGCTTGATGTCAGCATAACTTTTCTGCCTGCTCTGAGCCGCCTTTAGCCTCTCCCTGATCATGCGGACAATGGCAGCGTTATCTTCAAGTAGTTCGGGTCCCAAAACAAATTTCTCCCCAGTTTCTTCCCAATTGATTGGCGACCTACATCGTCTTCCGTATAAAGCTTCATACGGTGCCATCCCGATGCTCGTCTGAAAACTATTATTATAAGCGAACTCAATCAATGGTAGATGTTGATCCCACGATCCTTGCAATTCTAACATACATGCCCTAAGCATGTCTTCAATGACTTGGTTGACCCTCTCAGTTTGCCCATTCGTTTGTGGGTGAAATTCTTGAAATCAACAGTTCCCATTCCTTCTTGGAATTTCCTCCAAAACTTTGACGTATATAATGGGTCTCGGTCTGAAACAATGCTACTTGGTATCCCATGTAGCCGAACGATCTCTTTCATGTAAAGTTCTGCTAATCTTCCCGCTGTGTACATCGTGTTGTACGGCAAGAAATGTGCCGACTTAGTTAATCGATCAACCACTACCCAAATGGCGTTATGCCTCCTTGCAGTTCGTGGTAACCCGACTATGAAATCCATTGAGATAGATTCCCATTTCCATTCCGGTATGGGTAAGGGCTGTAATAGGCCTGCGGGGTGTCTATGGTCGATTTTCACTTGTTGTACGTCAAACACCGTGAAACATACTCTGCCACATCTTGTTTCAACCCTCTCCACCAGTAATTCTTTTTCAGATCCTGATACATCTTCGTGCTTCCTGGGTGGATCGCATAACTTGACCTGTGTGATTCATCAAGAATCGTTCGCCGCAATTCGGCGTTGTCCGGAATGCAAAGCCGCCCCTTGAACGTTAAGGAACCGTCTTCCTTGATTAAAACTCAGAGGTAGTACCTTCTATTACATTTTGATGTATCCGTGTTAGAATCGGGTCTTTCATCTGTAGTTCTCGTATGTGTTCAAATATCACTGGCTTCACTGATATGTTGGCTAAGAAGGCTCCTGTGGCTTGTGGTTGGATGTCTGCACCACATAACGCTAGATCCTCTAACCACTTCCATCGATGTATACCTGAAATTAGGCTAGCCAGCTGTGCGGAACTCTTTCGACTCAAAGGCGTCCACTACGTTAGCTTTGCACGATGATCTTGTATAGAACAATCGTAATCTTTGAGGAATTCCATCCACCCACGCCTCATATTTAGTTCCTTCTGTGTAAACAGGTATCTGAGGCTTTTATGGTCAGTGAAAATTTCAAATGTTTCTCCGTATAGGTAATGTCGCCATATTTTTAATGCAAATATGACTGCAGCTAGTTCCAGATCGTGTGTTGGGTAGTTCCTTTCGTGCTCTTTCAACTGTCTGGAGCCGTAAGCTATTACCTTTTTTTATTGATTTAATACACAACCCAACCGATATCTGTGAGCATCACTATAAACTGCGAATCCTCCACTGCCTGATGGAATGGCTAACACTGGAGCTGAGGTGAGTCTTTTCTTGAGTTCTTGAAAACTCTTTTCACACGCCTCACTCCACTCAAATCTTGAGTCCTTTCTTGTAAGCCTTGTGAGAGGTCCTGATATTTTTGAAAACCCCAACGAAAGCGATAATATCCTGCCGGTCGAGGAAACTCGGATATCATCACGGTTTTTTGGTTGTTCCCGATTCCTCTTGCCTCGATCTTAGCAGGATCCACGGTGACACCATGCTTGGAGCGACATGTCCCGGCTTACTTCTTCTAGCCAAAACTCACATTTGCTGAGCTTGGCGTACAGTTGGTGTTCACGCAAAGTTCGTAGAGCGACACGTAAGTGTTCTTCATGTTCCGCTTTTGATTTTGAGTAGATTAGGATGTCATCAACAAACACTACAACCCAAGAGTCTAAGTGTGGTTTAAACACTCGATTCATCAAATCCATAAACGACGCTGGTGCATTTGTCAGCCCAAATGGCATCACTAAAAATTCATAGTGTCCATACCGTGTTCTAAAAGCCGTTTTCTGAATGTCCTCGGCCCTGACTCTTAACTGATGGTACCCGGATCTTAGGTCGATCTTGGAAAAGTGTTTTGCTCCTTGTAATTGGTCGAATAAGTCATCTATTCTTGGCAACGGATATCGATTCTTCACCGTGACTTTATTCAATTGGCGGTAGTCGATGCACAAACGCATCGACCCATCCTTCTTTTTCACGAACAACACTGGTGCTCCCCACGGAGACACGCTTGGTCGTATAAACCCCTTGTCCATGAGCTCTTGCAGTTGTTCTTTCAATTCTTTCAGCTCTGCAGGAGCCATTCTATAAGGTGCTTTTGAAACAGGTTCCGTTCCTGGTGCCAAATCGATTGCAAATTCTACTTCTCTTTCTGGAGGTAATCCCGCAATTCTTCCGAATACATCCGGAATTCTCGCACTTTACAGCTAAGTCCGAGATAATATTCTTTTCTTCTTTATCCTCCTTCAAAATGCCAAATAACCACCGCACCCTTTCCTAATTAAACGCGTTCGCTCTTCTGCAGATATAAGTGGTACGAGTCGACCTCTCCCTTGAAATCAAACGATCTCCTCGTGTTAGGACGGAAAACAACAACTTTATCCTTGCAGTCCACTGTTGCGCAATGTTGGGACAGCCAATCCATGCCAAGGATCACATCGAATCCCTGCATGTCCAACCATATTAGATTTGCCTCTAATTCGTGGACAACGTGATCCCTAATGCTTACTACTACCGATTTGCAGACTAATTCGTGTCCACTAATTCTCCTGTTGGGATGGACGATAACACAAAGTCCGGTTTTAACAATCTTCATTCTTTTCTGCAAATCTAGGGGTAATGAAGGAGTGGGTAGACCACTGGTCTATCAAGATCAAGGCGTCATGTGCTCATAGCACCCTTTCTCAAATAGAATCATAGCTTACCTACAATACATGCATATCGTACACAACATATCCATAACAATTTTCACCCTTACGTTTAATATGATATATATATTTATATATCCTAATATAAACTCATTCTTTATCTAGAGTTATATTGAAACCGAAATTCTCTATTTTAAAGGAGTTCTCACCTTGGATAATGTCGTGTACACTCCACCTTCTCGCGAATCGCAGAGGCTCTTCCTCGAATAATGAGGCTTTCGAGCTTGAATTGGTTGTGGCATGGCTTGGAGCCGTCTTTTCTTTAGTCATCTCGGGGCAATCTCTCATCATGTGACCTATCTTGCCACACTTGAAACAGCCTCGCATTCCTTGCCTACAGTCTGTTGTTTTATGGGACTTGCCACATTTAGCACAAGTTTCCCTTGGAAATGAATTAGCGGCTATCGGAAAAACTTGTGGAGTTGTGGTCCTGTTGGAATAAGTGGGACCTTGATACCTCATCGATCTCCCTGATGCGAGCAACGGATAATTTTGATGAGTCGATCGTGGAGCAGCTCTCCCATAACCCGACGGAAATGACGGTTTCTGATTTGGTGTTATAAACCTCTGTTTCTTATATGACGATTCATAACCCCCAGTCCTATTCAGATCGGTGCATTCTCTGCCTTGATGTTCCCTCTGCCGGTATCGGTTATTATTTTCTTCCTCAACCACCAATGCCTTACTCATTACTTCTCCATAAGTCTTCAGCTGGAAGGGCGCAACACCCCCTCGGATGTCTGACCGTAAGCCCTGTTGGAACCTCTTCGCTTTCATCCCGTCTGAGATTACGTAGTCTGGGGCGAAGCGAGCCAGTCTCATGAATTCCACTCCATACTCTCTCACGGTCATTCTTCCCTGTGCTAGTTGTAAAAATTGGGTCTCCATCTGATTTCTCACAACTTCAGGAAAATATTGTTTATTGAATTCTTCTACAAATTCGTCCCAAGTCCACGGCACGTTTGGAGTTTCTTGTGCTCTCGTCCGCGACACTGATTTCCACCAAGGTCCAGCTTCTCCATCTAACATATATGCTGCCCAACGGACGCT